>OX104112.1:46139046-46862519 GCA_944474755.1 Limnoperna fortunei
TAATTCATATATGTAATCTGTAATTTCTAATGCGATAGTAACAATCGTCTCTGTCACAAAATTGTTGTACTGATAAGCTCTAATGTGAAGCATGCGCGTCTAGTGTGCCCCAGAAAGTGATATGTATTTTTTATCGTTACACATACGCTTAGTTGACATTCTGTACGTATTTTGAATGAGAGAGTGTGTGTACATTGTATGTATTTGAGAGATCAAGCAAACGAGCGAACCTGCCAGTCCGTCTTTGTGTGCATGAGTGTTTATGTGTTTGTCGATCACCGCGATATCACGTTTATTGATCACTGGGCTGTCATGTTTGTTGATCACTGGGATGTCATGTTTGTTGATCACTGGGCTGTCATTTAGTTAGGTTGATCACCGGGCTGTCATGTTTGTTGCTCACTGGGATGTCATGTTTGTTGATCACTGGGATGTCATGTTTGTTGATCACTGGGCTGCCATGTTGGTTGATCACCGGGCTGTCATGTTTGTTAATCACCGGACTGTCATGTTTGTTGATCATCTGGCTGCCATGTTTGTTGATCATTGGGATGTCATTGTTGTTGATCATCGGGCTTCCATGTTTGTTGATCACTGGGATGTCATGTTTGTTGATCATCGGGCTGCCATGTTTGTAATCACTGGGATCTCATGTTTGCTGATCATCGGGCTGCCATGTTTGTTGATCACTGGGATGTCATGTTAGTTAATCACGGGCTGTCATGTTTGTTGATCATCGGGCTGTCATGTTTGTTGATCACTGGGCTGTCATGTTTGTTGATCACTAGGCTGTAATATTTGTTGATCACCGGCCTGTAACGTTTGTTGATCATCTGGCTGCCATGTTTGTTGATCACTGGGATGTCATGTTTGTTGATCACGGGGCTGTCATGTTTGATGATCATCGGGCTGCCATGTTTGTTGATAATCGGGCTGTCATGTTTGTTGATCACTGGGCTGACATGTTTGTTGATCACTAGTCTGTAATATTTGTTGATCACCGGCCTGTAAATTTTGTTGATCATCGGGCTGCAATGATTGTTGATCATCGGGCTGTCATGTTTGTTGATCACTGGGCTGACATGTTTGTTGATCACTAGGCTGTAATATTTGTTGATCACCGGCCTGTAAATTTTGTTGATCATCGGGTTGCCATGTTTGTTGATCATCGGGCTGCCATGTTTGTTGATCACTGGGCTGTCATATTTGTTGATCACCTGGGTGTCATATTTGTTGATCACTGGAATGTCATTTTTGTTGATCACCTGCTTGTCATGTTTGTTTATCACCGGGCTGTCATGTTTGTTGATCATCGGGCTGTCATGTTTGTTGATCACTGGGGTGTCATGTTTGTTAATCATCGGGCTGTCATGTTTGTTGATCACTGGGCTGTCATGTTTGTTGATCACGAGGCTGTCATATTTGTTGATCACCGGTCTGTAACGTTTGTTGATCATCGGGCTGCCATGTTTGTTGATCACTGGGCTCTCATGTTTTTTATCACCGGGCTGTCACATTTGTTGATCATCGAGCTGCCATGTTTGTTGATCATCGGGCTGCCATTTTTGTTGAACACTGTGATGTCATGCTTGTTGATCATCGGGCTGCCATGTTTGTTGATCACTTGTATGTCATATTTGTTGATCATCGGGCTGCCATGTTTGTTGATCACTGGCATGGCATGTTTTTTGATGACCGGGATGTATTGTTTGTTGATCACAGGGGTGTAGTGTTTGTTTATCACCGGGGTGTCATGTTTGTTGATCATCGGGCTGCCATATTGTTGATCACTGGGATGTCATGTTTGTTGATCACTGGGATGTCATGTTTGTTGATCATCGGGCTGTCATGTTTGTTGATCATTGGGATGTCATGTTTGTTGATCATCGGGCTTCCATGTTTGATAATCATTGGGATGTCATGTTTCTTGATCATCGCGCTGCCATGTTTGATAATCATCCGGATGCCATGTTTGTTGATCACTGGGATATCATGTTTGTTGATCACTGGGATGTCATGTTTGTTGATCACCGGGATTTCATGTTTGATGATCATTGGGATGTCATGTTTCTTGATCATCGCGCTGCCATGTTTGATAATCATCGGGCTGCCATGTTTGTTGATCACTTGTATGTCATATTTGTTGATCATCGGGCTGCCATGTTTGTTGATCACTGGCATGGCATGTTTTTTGATGACCGGGATGTATTGTTTGTTGATCACAGGGGTGTAGTGTTTGTTTATCACCGGGGTGTCATGTTTGTTGATCATCGGGCTGCCATGTTTGTTGATCACTGGGATGTCATGTTTGTTGATCACTGGGATGTCATGTTTGTTGATCATCGGGCTGTCATGTTTGTTGATCATTGGGAAGTCATGTTTGTTGATCATCGGGCTTCCATGTTTGATAATCATTAAGATGTCATGTTTCTTGATCATCGCGCTGCCATGTTTGATAATCATCCGGATGCCATGTTTGTTGATCACTGGGATATCATGTTTGTTGATCACTGGGATGTCATGTTTGTTGATCACCGGGATTTCATGTTTGTTGATCACTGGGATGTCATGTTTGTTGATCACTGGGATGTCATGTTTGTTGATCACTGGGATGTCATGTTTGTTGATCACTGGGCTGCCATGTTGGTTGATCACCGGGCTGTCATGTTTGTTAATCACCGGACTGTCATGTTTGTTGATCATCTGGCTGCCATGTTTGTTTATCACTGGGCTGTCATATTTGTTGATCACTAGGCTGTCATATTTGTCAATAACTGGGCTGTAACGTTTGTTGATCATCGGACTGCCATGTTTATTGATCATTGGGATGTCATGCTTGTTGATCATCGGGCTTCCATGTTTGTTGATCACAGGGATGTCATGTTTGTTGATCATCTGGCTGCCATGTTTGTTGATCATTGGGATGTCATTGTTGTTGATCATCGGGCTTCCATGTTTGTTGATCACTGGGATGTCATGTTTGTTGATCATCGGGCTGCCATGTTTGTAATCACTGGGATCTCATGTTTGCTGATCATCGGGCTGCCATGTTTGTTGATCACTGGGATGTCATGTTAGTTAATCACGGGCTGTCATGTTTGTTGATCATCGGGCTGTCATGTTTGTTGATCACTGGGCTGTCATGTTTGTTGATCACTAGGCTGTAATATTTGTTGATCACCGGCCTGTAACGTTTGTTGATCATCTGGCTGCCATGTTTGTTGATCACTGGGATGTCATGTTTGTTGATCACGGGGCTGTCATGTTTGTTGATCATCGGGCTGCCATGTTTGTTGATAATCGGGCTGTCATGTTTGTTGATCACTGGGCTGACATGTTTGTTGATCACTAGTCTGTAATATTTGTTGATCACCGGCCTGTAAATTTTGTTGATCATCGGGCTGCAATGATTGTTGATCATCGGGCTGTCATGTTTGTTGATCACTGGGCTGACATGTTTGTTGATCACTAGGCTGTAATATTTGTTGATCACCGGCCTGTAAATTTTGTTGATCATCGGGTTGCCATGTTTGTTGATCATCGGGCTGCCATGTTTGTTGATCACTGGGCTGTCATATTTGTTGATCACCTGGGTGTCATATTTGTTGATCACTGGAATGTCATTTTTGTTGATCACCTGCTTGTCATGTTTGTTTATCACCGGGCTGTCATGTTTGTTGATCATCGGGCTGTCATGTTTGTTGATCACTGGGGTGTCATGTTTGTTAATCATCGGGCTGTCATGTTTGTTGATCACTGGGCTGTCATGTTTGTTGATCACTAGGCTGTCATATTTGTTGATCACCGGTCTGTAACGTTTGTTGATCATCGGGCTGCCATGTTTGTTGATCACTGGGCTCTCATGTTTTTTATCACCGGGCTGTCACATTTGTTGATCATCGAGCTGCCATGTTTGTTGATCATCGGGCTGCCATTTTTGTTGAACACTGTGATGTCATGCTTGTTGATCATCGGGCTGCCATGTTTGTTGATCACTTGTATGTCATATTTGTTGATCATCGGGCTGCCATGTTTGTTGATCACTGGCATGGCATGTTTTTTGATGACCGGGATGTATTGTTTGTTGATCACAGGGGTGTAGTGTTTGTTTATCACCGGGGTGTCATGTTTGTTGATCATCGGGCTGCCATATTGTTGATCACTGGGATGTCATGTTTGTTGATCACTGGGATGTCATGTTTGTTGATCATCGGGCTGTCATGTTTGTTGATCATTGGGATGTCATGTTTGTTGATCATCGGGCTTCCATGTTTGATAATCATTGGGATGTCATGTTTCTTGATCATCGCGCTGCCATGTTTGATAATCATCCGGATGCCATGTTTGTTGATCACTGGGATATCATGTTTGTTGATCACTGGGATGTCATGTTTGTTGATCACCGGGATTTCATGTTTGATGATCATTGGGATGTCATGTTTCTTGATCATCGCGCTGCCATGTTTGATAATCATCGGGCTGCCATGTTTGTTGATCACTTGTATGTCATATTTGTTGATCATCGGGCTGCCATGTTTGTTGATCACTGGCATGGCATGTTTTTTGATGACCGGGATGTATTGTTTGTTGATCACAGGGGTGTAGTGTTTGTTTATCACCGGGGTGTCATGTTTGTTGATCATCGGGCTGCCATGTTTGTTGATCACTGGGATGTCATGTTTGTTGATCACTGGGATGTCATGTTTGTTGATCATCGGGCTGTCATGTTTGTTGATCATTGGGATGTCATGTTTGTTGATCATCGGGCTTCCATGTTTGATAATCATTAAGATGTCATGTTTCTTGATCATCGCGCTGCCATGTTTGATAATCATCCGGATGCCATGTTTGTTGATCACTGGGATATCATGTTTGTTGATCACTGGGATGTCATGTTTGTTGATCACCGGGATTTCATGTTTGTTGATCACTGGGATGTCATGTTTGTTGATCACTGGGATGTCATGTTTGTTGATCACTGGGATGTCATGTTTGTTGATCACTGGGCTGCCATGTTGGTTGATCACCGGGCTGTCATGTTTGTTAATCACCGGACTGTCATGTTTGTTGATCATCTGGCTGCCATGTTTGTTTATCACTGGGCTGTCATATTTGTTGATCACTAGGCTGTCATATTTGTCAATAACTGGGCTGTAACGTTTGTTGATCATCGGACTGCCATGTTTATTGATCATTGGGATGTCATGCTTGTTGATCATCGGGCTTCCATGTTTGTTGATCACAGGGATGTCATGTTTGTTGATCATCGGGCTGCCATGTTTGTAATCACTGGGATCTCATGTTTGCTGATCATCGGGCTGCCATGTTTGTTGATCACTGGGATGTCATGTTAGTTAATCACGGGCTGTCATGTTTGTTGATCATCGGGCTGTCATGTTTGTTGATCACTGGGCTGTCATGTTTGTTGATCACTAGGCTGTAATATTTGTTGATCATCGGCCTGTAACGTTTGTTGATCATCGGGCTGTCATGTTTGTTGATCACTGGGCTGACATGTTTGTTGATCACTAGGCTGTAATATTTGTTGATCACCGGCCTGTAAATTTTGTTGATCATCGAGCTGCCATGATTGTTGATCATCGGGCTGTCATGTTTGTTGATCACTGGGCTGACATGTTTGTTGATCACTGGGCTGCCATGTTGGTTGATCACCGGGCTGTCATGTTTGTTAATCACCGGACTGTCATGTTTGTTGATCATCTGGCTGCCATGTTTGTTGATCACTGGGCTGTCATATTTGTTGATCACTAGGCTGTCATATTTGTCAATAACTGGGCTGTAACGTTTGTTGATCATCGGACTGCCATGTTTATTGATCATTGGGATGTCATGCATGTTGATCATCGGGCTTCCATGTTTGTTGATCACTGGGATGTCATGTTTGTTGATCATCGGGCTGCCATGTTTGCAATCACTGGGATCTCATGTTTGCTGATCATCGGGCTGCCATGTTTGTTGATCACTGGGATGTCATGTAAGTTAATCACGGGCTGTCATGTTTGTTGATCATCGGGCTGTCATGTTTGTTGATCACTGGGCTGTCATGTTTGTTGATCACTAGGCTGTAATATTTGTTGATCATCGGCCTGTAACGTTTGTTGATCATCGGGCTGCCATGTTTGTTGATCACTGGGATGTCATGTTTGTTGATCACGGGGCTGTCATGTTTGTTGATCATTGGGCTGCCATGTTTGTTGATCACCGGGCTGTCATGTTTGTTGATCACTGGTCTGACATGTTTGTTGATCACTAGGCTGTAATATTTGTTGATCACCGGCCTGTAAATTTTGTTGATCATCGGGCTGCCATGATTGTTGATCATCGGGCTGTCATGTTTGTTGATCACTGGGCTGACATGTTTGTTGATCACTAGGCTGTAATATTTGTTGATCACCGGCCTGTAAATTTTGTTGATCATCGGGGTGCCATGTTTGTTGATCATCGGGCTGCCATGTTTGTTGATCACTGGGCTGTCATGTTTGTTGATCACCTGGGTGTCATATTTGTTGATCACTGGAATGTCATTTTTGTTGATCACCTGCTTGTCATGTTTGTTTATCACCGGGCTGTCATGTTTGTTGATTATCGGGCTGTCATGTTTGTTGATCACTGGGGTGTCATGTTTGTTAATCATCGGGCTGTCATGTTTGTTGATCACTGGGCTGTCATGTTTGTTGATCACTAGGCTGTAATATTTGTTGATCACCGGCCTGTAAATTTTGTTGATCATCGGGCTGCCATGATTGTTGATCATCGGGCTGTCATGTTTGTTGATCACTGGGCTGACATGTTTGTTGATCACTAGGCTGTAATATTTGTTGATCACCGGCCTGTAAATTTTGTTGATCATCGGGGTGCCATGTTTGTTGATCATCGGGCTGCCATGTTTGTTGATCACTGGGCTGTCATGTTTGTTGATCACCTGGGTGTCATATTTGTTGATCACTGGAATGTCATTTTTGTTGATCACCTGCTTGTCATGTTTGTTTATCACCGGGCTGTCATGTTTGTTGATTATCGGGCTGTCATGTTTGTTGATCACTGGGGTGTCATGTTTGTTAATCATCGCACTGTCATGTTTGTTGATCACTGGGCTGTCATGTTTGTTGATCACTAGGCTGTCATATTTGTTGATCACCGGTCTGTAACGTTTGTTGATCATCGGGCTGCCATGTTTGTTGATCACTGGGCTGTCATGTTTTTTTATCACCGGGCTGTCACATTTGTTGATCATCGAGCTGCCATGTTTGTTGATCATCGGGCTGCCATTTTTGTTGAACACTGTGATGTCATGCTTGTTGATCATCGGGCTGCCATGTTTGTTGATCACTGGTATGTCATATTTGTTGATCATCGGGCTGCCATGTTTGTTGATCACTGGCATGGCATGTTTTTTGATGACCGGGATGTATTGTTTGTTGATCACAGGGGTGTAGTGTTTGTTTATCACCGGGGTGTCATGTTTGTTGAACATCGGGCTGCCATGTTTGTTGATCACTGGGATGTCATGTTTGTTGATCACTGGGATGTCATGTTTGTTGATCATCGGGCTGTCATGTTTGTTGATCACTGGGCTGTCATGTTTGTTGATCACTAGGCTGTCATATTTGTTGATCACCGGTCTGTAACGTTTGTTAATCATCGGGCTGCCATGTTTGTTGATCACTTGAATGTCATGTTTGTTGATCACTGGGCTGTCATGTTTGTTGATCACTAGGCTGTCATATTTGTTGATCACCGGTCTGTAACGTTTGTTGATCATCGGGCTGCCATGTTTGTTGATCACTGGGCTGTCATGTTTTTTTATCACCGGGCTGTCACATTTGTTGATCATCGAGCTGCCATGTTTGTTTATCATCGGGCTGCCATTTTTGTTGAACACTGTGATGTCATGCTTGTTGATCATCGGGCTGCCATGTTTGTTGATCACTGGTATGTCATATTTGTTGATCATCAGGCTGCCATGTTTGTTGATCACTGGCATGGCATGTTTTTTGATGACCGGGATGTTTTGTTTGTTGATCACAGGGGTGTAGTGTTTGTTTATCATCGGGCTGCCATGTTTGTTGATCACTGGGATGTCATGTTTGTTGATCACTGGGATGTCATGTTTGTTGATCATCGGGCTGTCATGTTTGTTGATCATTGGGATGTCATGTTTGTTGATCATCGGGCTTCCATGTTTGATGATCATTGGGATGTCATGTTTCTTGATCATCGCGCTGCCATGTTTGATAATCATCCGGATGCCATGTTTGTTGATCACTGGGATATCATGTTTGTTGATCACTGGGATGTCATGTTTATTGATCATCGGGATTTCATGTTTGTTGATCATCGGGCTGCCATGTTTGTTGCTCACTGCGATGTCATGTTTGTTGATCATCGGGCTGTCATGTTTTTTAATCATCGGGCTGTCATGTTTGTTGATCACTGGGCTGTCATGTTTGTTGATCACAGGGCTGTAACGTTTGTTGATCATCGGGCTGCCATGTTTGTTTGATCATTGGGCTCTCATGTTTGTTGATCAACGGGCTGTAACGTTTGTTGGTTGATCACCGGCTGCCATGTTTGTTTTTTATCATCGGGCTGTCATGTTTGTTGATCATAGGGATGCATGTTGATCACTGTGATGGCATGTTTGTTGATCATCGGGCTGCCATGTTTGTTGATCAGTTGAATGTCATGTTTGTTGATCACCGGGAAGTAATGCTTGTTGATCACTGGGATGTCGGATGTCATGTTTGTTGATCAACGGGATGTCATGTTTGTTGATCACCGGTGTGTCACGTTTGTTGATCACGGGACTGTCACATTTGTTGATAACCAGTATGTCATGTTTGTTGAACACCGGTATGTCACGTTTGTTGATCTCTTGGCTGTCATGTTTGTTGATCACAGGACTGTCATGTTAGTTGATCACCGGGCTGTCATGTTGCTGGTCACCGGGATGTCTTGTTTGTTTATCACCGGAGTGTCACGTTTGTTGAATACCGGGCTGTCATGTTTGTTGAATACCGGTGTCACGTTTGTTGATCACTGGGATGTCATGTTTGTTGATCACCCGGGTGTTACGTTTGTTGACCTCGGGATATCATTTTTGTTGATCACCTAAGTGTCACGTTTGTTCATCACCGGGCTGTCATGTTATTTGATCACTTTAGTGTCACGTTTGTTGATCACCGGGCTGTGGCTGTCATGTTTGTTGATCACTAGGCTGTCATGTTTGTTGATAACTAGGCTGTCATATTTGTTAATCACCGGTGTGTAACGTTTGTTAATCATCGGGCTGCCATGTTTGTTGATCATTTGGGCTGTCATGTTTGTTGGTCACCGGGCTGTCGCGTTTGTTGATCACCGGGCTGCCATGTTTGTTTATCACCGGGCTGTCATGTTTGTTGATCATCGGGCTGCCATGTTTGTTGATCACTTGAATGTCATGTTTGTTGATCATTGGGATGTCATGTTTGTTGATCATTGGGATGTCATGTTTGTTGATCATCCGGCTGCCATGTTTGTTGATCACTTGAATGTCATGTTTGTTGATCACCGAGATGTTATGATTGTTGATCACCGGTGTGTCATGTTTGTTAATCTCCTGGCTGTCATGTTTGTTCACTGGGCAGTCATGTTTGTTTATCACCGGGATGTCTTTTTGCTGATCACCGTGATGTCGTGTTTGTTTATCACCGGAGTGTCACGTTTGTTGATCATCGAGCTGTCGTGTTTGTTCAATACGGATGTCACGTTTATTGATAACTGGGATGTCATGTTTGTTGATCACTGGGATGTCATGTTTGTTGATCACTGGGCTGTCATGTTTATTGATCACTGGGCTGTCATGTTTGTTGATCATTCGGATGCTATGTTTGTTGATCACTAGGCTGTCATATTTGTTGATCACCGGGCTGTCATGTTTGTTGATCACCGGGCTGTCATGTTTGTTGATCATCGTGCTGTCATGTTTGTTGATCATCGTGCTGTCATATTTGTTGATCACGGGTGTCACGTTTGGTGATCACTAGGATGTCATGTTTGTTGATCAACTGGGTATTACGTTTGTTGATCTCCGAATTGTCATGTTTGTTGATCAACTTTGTGTCACGTTTGTTGATCACCGGGCTGTCATGTTTGTTGATCACGGGTGTCACGTTTGGTGATCACTAGGATGTCATGTTTGTTGATCAGCCGAGTATAACGTTTGTTGATCTCATAGCTGTCATGTTTGTTGATCACAGGACTGTCATGTTAGTTGATAACCGGGCTGTCATGTTGCTGGTCACCGGGATGTCTTGTTTGTTTATCACCGGAGTGTCACGTTTGTTGAATACCGGGCTGTCATGTTTGTTGAATACCGGTGTCACGTTTGTTGGTCACTGGTATGTCATGTTTGTTGATCACCCGGGTGTTACGTTTGTTGACCTCGGGATATCAATTTTGTTGATCACCTGAGTGTCACGTTTGTTCATCATCGGGCTGTCATGTTATTTGATCACTTTAGTGTCACGTTTGTTGATCACCGGGCTGCCATGTTTGTTGATCACCGGGCTGTGGCTGTCATGTTTGTTGATCACTAGGCTGTCATATTTGTTAATCACCGGTCTGTAACGTTTGTTAATCATCGGGCTGCCATGTTTGTTGATCACTTGAATGTCATGTTTGTTGATCACTAGGCTGTCATGTTTGTTGATCACTAGGCTGTCATATTTGTTAATCACCGGTCTGTAACGTTTGTTAATCATCGGGCTGCCATGTTTGTTGATCATTGGGCTGTCATGTTTGTTGATCACCGGGCTGTCGCGTTTGTTGATCACCGGGCTGCCATGTTTCTTTATCACCGGGCTGTCATGTTTGTTGATCATCGGGCTGCCATGTTTGTTGATCACTTGAATGTCATGTTTGTTGATCACCGAGATGTTATGTTTGTTGATCACCGGTGTGTCATGTTTGTTAATCTCCTGGCTGTCATGTTTGTTCACTGGGCAGTCATGTTTGTTTATCACCGGGATGTCTTTTTGCTGATCACCGTGATGTCGTGTTTGTTTATCACCGGAGTGTCACGTTTGTTGATCATCGAGCTGTCGTGTTTGTTCAATACGGGTGTCACGTTTATTGATAACTGGGATGTCATGTTTGTTGATCACCCGGGTGTAATGTTTGTTAATCACTGGGCTGTCATGTTTGTTGATCACTGGGCTGTCATGTTTGTTGATCACTGGGCTGTCATGTTTGTTGATCACTGGGCTGTCATGTTTGTTGATCATTCGGATGCAAAGTTTGTTGATCACTAGGCTGTCATATTTGTTGATCACCGGGCTGTCATGTTTGTTGATCACCGGGCTGTCATGTTTGTTGATCATCGTGCTGTCATGTTTGTTGATCATCGTGCTGTCATATTTGTTGATCACGGGTGTCACGTTTGGTGATCACTAGGATGTCATGTTTCTTGATCAACTGGGTATTACGTTTGTTGATCTCCGAATTGTCATGTTTGTTGATCAACTTTGTGTCACGTTTGTTGATCACCGGGCTGGCATGTTTGTTGATCACGGGTGTCACGTTTGGTGATCACTAGGATGTCATGTTTGTTGATCAGCCGAGTGTAACGTTTGTTGATCTCATAGCTGTCATGTTTGTTGATCACAGGACTGTCACGTTTGTTGATCACCGGGATGTCATTTTTGTTGATCTCTGTCGTTCCAGTGGATAATTTTCTATGATAATATCAGCTTTAAAATTACTGAAAGTGTGTTAAACACAATAAAAAAAAAACAAAAAAACTTCATTTATTTTAAACTATGTTTTCGGTAACAATATGTTTATAAATGTTAATGTGTATATTTAGTTATTCTTATTATTTTACATGTATATTTTTGTTTACCACTGAGGTTGGAGCCTGCGATAGCTGAACAAAATGCTGAAATTATTTATGGCTGTTTATCTTTTTTCTTGTTCGTTCATCTATCGTACGTACAGAAATGTGTTGATAGTTTGAAGAACTTCTGCCACGATTGTAGATACGCTATAGAATTTCGATTTCAAGACAAAAGCACTAATAAAAAAATAAAGTATTGTGAATCATCGAAGCGCAATAGGCTATTATTTTTACATAGGTTTAGGTTGTCAATCAATCAATCAATCATTATCATTATCACAGGTCAGTGAGATGATGTTTTTGCTGTGTTTTTTATGTGGCTTTTTCCCATTATCAACTAAATACAAAGATACCGCTGAACTTTCTTGAAAGTAACATAAAAGTACAATACATATTTATATGCATCATTTAATTCTTTTTCAGAAAGGCGACAATGGCTGAGTCTGGCGATTTACAGTGCAAACCATGTCTGCAAGAAAATGTTACTAAATCCGC
This sequence comes from Limnoperna fortunei, assembly GCA_944474755.1. NCBI lineage: Eukaryota > Metazoa > Mollusca > Bivalvia > Mytilida > Modiolidae > Limnoperna > Limnoperna fortunei. Next base: position 46,151,438 of record OX104112.1, read on the forward strand.
GAGCAAGTGGTGTACCTACTGTGAAGAAAGTTTGTGCAATGATTGCTGTAGGAGACACAAAGCTCACAAGATGTCCAAAAACCATCATGTCATATCATTAACGGACTCCAAAAAGACCGAAAAAATAAATGTAAATTTAGAATGTGAAGATCACAGAGAACAGTTGGATTTTTACTGTCCTACACACGACGGTGTACTGTGTGTAGTTTGTGTTCAATTAAAACATAACAACTGTAATGATCTGAAACCTTTAGATGAAGCTACGAAAGGAGCAAAAACGTCTACTGCATTTTCCGACCTGGAACAAACCATCGATGGAATACTTAAAAACATAGAAAAAGGAGTACAACATCTACAACAAAATAAAACAAATCTGAAGGAACAGGAAGATGTCACAAAGAAATCAATCGCAACAAAGCGAGCAGAAATAAATAAACACTTAGATCTCCTAGAGGAGAAATTATTAAAAGAACTCAAGTCTAAATCTGAAAAGGCCGTAAAAGAAATTTCTTTGATGGCGGCTAATTTTGCAACAAAGCGTAAAACCATTTTGCATTTACAAGAATCTGCTCAAAACTTTAAACAATTTTCGTCAAATTTAAAAGTTTTTGTTGGAATCCGGAGTATTCTGAAAACTGTTGTCCACGAAATAAATGGAATCAAACTCCTGGTTAACAGTATCCCACAGCTAAGTATAGAAGTTCAGTTCAATCCTAAATTTGACACATTCACTGAAGCCTTCGACAATTTAGGAGAAATACAAATAAAATCTAAAAAAGCAGTAGTTCCATATGTTGAGCGACGACTAGTACAGGCACAGTACCAACGTCCAGCTGAACCACCAGTCCATAAATTAGACAATCTACAGTTGAAGCTGAGGAAAAACATTGAAATGGGTAAAAAGAATTCAGATGTAAGGAGCTGCTTAATATTACCAAACAAGTCTATTATGATAGCGAGTAACAATAAACCATCTCTTACTATTCTAAATGGAGACGGATCACATGACCGCGAAATCAGAGTTAAGTATGATCCTTTTGACGTTACAATAATTGATGACCAGAGGGTTGCAGTTTCGTATGGATGGAGAAAACCACGTATAACATGTATAACAATAGTAAATATTAACAATCAACGTACAAATCAAACTCTGAAGAAATGTTGTGCAGAAGGGATCAGGGGCATTACATACAACGATGGTAAATTATATACCGTGGCGTATGAGGAGGGAATCAAAGTAATAGATCTAGATGGGAACATTATGAAAACAATACGTATATACAACGATGCAATGAGTACGTGGAAGGTTGCAACACAGAAAGACAAGATTTACTTCTCAGTCATACACGGGAGTGTACACTGTGTAGATATGGACGGTACAGAAATCTGGACGTGTCAGGTTGATCGATTTTTGTACTCTCCAGCCATAGCTGTTGATAATTATGGTATAACGTTTGCTGCTGGTCCTAACAACAATCTACTTCTGGCCATTTCTCCAGATGGTAATCAACAGAAGCTTCTGCTGACCAGTTCTGATGGACTCCACTACCCAAATGCTATGTACTACGACAAGGGCAGGGAACGACTTCTGGTCGGCAATGAGAAAAACGGACACGCTGCGTTATATGACGTCATTTACTAACAATTATTTACATATAGATTTACTATTTCCCTGCATACTCCTGTAATCGATTTTTATGATTCCGTCGACTTTAGTCAGATTTTGAAAACGTTAAAATATGTATTTATAATTGGGCGAAAGCTGTTAATATTAGTAAAAAAAATATGACAATACTATTTTGTATGTTTTTAATAGTTAATTTATTTATTTGACACAAAACTTTTTCCAATTTTGTTACTGCATGTAATACATGTACAAATAGCGGGGAGTTTTGTATTCGATTATTTGTATCTTTCAGCAAGGTTTCAGCAATCTCAAGGACTAAATAGGAGCCACACCATTGAAAAGTAAATGGTTAACTTAAAAAAAAACTGCGAGTTGAGTGCACATTGATGAACAATGTGGGTGTCAGCTCGTCATTAAGCAATAAGATGCAAGATAAATATCACATAAGCCGTGCAAAAAATTGGTAATTGAGAAAAAAAAACTAAATCTGGTGTTTCGGAAAACATAAGATGTAGTAATCAATGTCTTTTCAACCAAACTGTGGCTATTTTTTTAGATCTCTGTTTATTTTATGAACTTGGAATAGTCTTAGAAACTCTCCTATGCTGCACAATTATTTGGTGAAATATAATCCTTTTGCATCTCTACATGGCGAGGTACAAACAAACACCGGTAATACGCAAATGTAGACAATACGGGTATTTTAATAATATATCTTAACTTAGGTTCCTTAAAGGTAGGAAGGTAGAACTATCTTGTAAGGTAAGGCTGGTTGTTAGGTTATTACGCAGGTAGATTGGTAGTCGTGCAAATAGGTAAGTAATTAAGTAACTTACATACGTAACTATGTATACTAATACAGGTAGCTGTAGTAATGTTAATGAACTTGGTAGGTAAGTAGTTACGTTAGACATGTACGTAGGTAAGTACTTTATACTGGTAATATATAAGAGATAGAGGTAGGAACATCAAGCTGAGACAAGTACGATAGTATTTTAGGTAGGCAGGATGCCGATAGGTAAGAATGTTAGTTACTTAGTAAGGTAGGTAGGTAAGACGATGGGTGGGTAGGTAAGACGATGGGTGGGTAGGTAAGTACCCAGACAATTTGTAAGCGACGCTTATTTAATTCCACTAATAATTTGCATAAAATCCGCTGTTATAAAAAGCAGTATTTCAGAGATATGCATAATTACCGCTTAATTATTGCCTGAATAATTAGCAATACTTTAACCCCACTTTTATCCAACTTAAACTGCACTGATTTTTTAAGTAGACAAAACACGGGACTACAGGTAATTTATCATACCTGCTTAAATCCAACTGATAAATGTTAGTCATTCTCAACGTGATTAAAACCCTACTTAATTCCTGCTGATTTATCTTAGTAAATATAATTTATCGCTTTTTTCCAACTGAAAATACTTTAAAGCTGTAACAGCTGTTTAAGAGAATACTTTTTCCCTACTGATTTCCTTCTGTATATTTTTTATCAAATTAAACTCCGCTTATAATCAACTGAAAAAACTTTTCTTTCTACTAAAAAAAATATTTTGAACGAAAACAGCTGTATTATATCTTCCACTCATGTTAACTGCTTCAAAAGTTTGCATATAAATAATTTCCTATTTAAAAGCAGAAATAAAGCGCAATTTTTTTAAAAATATAATGTAGGTAGTATGAGTAAATGTGTGAATTATTAATATTTCAAGTGAAGATTAGTCTTCAATCCAAAAAAAACCCCAACAACAATAGTAGACAGAAACAAATTTAATATGACTTCAACACGTCTATTAATCTCAAAATATAAACATTTACACATTAAAATTATCTGCATATAACTCGTGAGATTCGTATCCGCAACCTAAGGCACACAAACAGCGTATTGATTGATTGATTGAATGTTTGCTTTAAGTTATGGATGCAGTATTTAAGCTATATTCAGGACCAGAACATGTTAACAAAAAATAAATAAACAGAAATATGGGTGGGATGGAACACAATTTTGACTGACAGTGGAAAAGTGCGTATTGGGTAGAGGCGGGAAATTTAGCCTTTAGTAACGGCTACAATGAGCCTATTCTTTTTCTAAATCTACAATAGGTGTCTTTATCGTATAGCCACATACTCAAAATAAGGTTAGTAGCTACCTTAACCAATCGGCCACCTATATATCAGAAGACATGGAATGTTCGTTTGTTTTTTCCATTATTTGCCAGCTACATCATGGCGTTCAGTTTTTACTGAGACTGCGTAATACCCGAAAAAAAACCCGCAACCAATAGTAGGAAAACTGGATACCTTTGTCAATTAAGATTGGAGTAGAGCACACCCTGCTAGCAGTGTCAATTTTTATCGTTTTCTTGGGTGGGGACAAATCACGAAATTAAGAATTCAACGAATAATGACCCTTTGACAATTATAATGACGGTAATCTGACATGAGAAACTAACAGGTGGTGTGTTAAAATAAAAGAATTAATGCCAGCACACTTTGTCTGAAACTAAATATGTCAATGAAAAAATAGGGTAGATCAAATATATTTGACATAAAACGGCTTTGCATAACAAATCATGACATAAAATGCACGAAATTTGACAATTCAAATGACTATTAAGAGTAAAATAATAGATCTGCATACAAAACAATTAAATAAACGGGTTAACGTCGACAGTCGCTAAATATAAGCCGAACAACATTTTTACACGATCACTCCGACAAATAGTCCCTTAGAAATTGTTGTTTTAACAGATTAATTTTGATTTTTGATTTAACTTTTTATTATGGATTTCACAAGATAAAATGTTGGCTATAAATCACTGATAAACAAAATATAGGGCTATTAAAAAAACCTGACGTTCGGGTTTTCGAATAACAAGAAATGGCAATTCAAAGGGTGTCACAAGAATCTCGAAGAAATATTTTCAGATGGTCATTACAGAAACAATCTCTAACATTGTTTTCCGTTTTGTTAGGATAATCAACATATACATATATGAATATGCAAAAATTAATATGCAAGAAAAATGTTGACCAGAAGGATGATATTCGAAAACGAAGAAATTGACCTAAATTAAGAAAAATAGCCATAACATTTTTATATCTGATAATGAGATCACTTCAAATTTGGTCCGATCGAGATTTTCACACCCATTTCTGGTGATAAATCATCCAATCATATAACGGAGACAGTCCTATAACGTTAAAGTTTCCAGTAAAAAGTACTGTTATAGGTTATATGTTACAAGACACGGTGCGTTAGCTTTGTACAGTCTATACAGGTTTGTTCGATTAATAACCAGTGGTTCCGTTGAGAAAAGTCATTAAAACAGGTTGATTAATATAACTATCACTGCAGAACGAGACAAACAAGCAACAAACATAGAGGACACATAGGAGGGCATAAAATATGGATTGTAACAGTCACACAAAACAGTTGCAAAACACGTTACTTTAGCCTGAAGTATATTGTATTTGGAAGAAGCTATCACTCCACAAATAACAAATACTTCTTCATAAATATTGTAATATAGACATATATATTTTTGTTCATTAAAAGTACGTTTATGTGCGTGCTTATTTGTATACAAGTACACGCATACACATAAATATTTGTCAGAACTGCTTTTTGACGTTACAGTGGAATTACTCTCTTTCTATGCATCAAGTATCACTTCATTATACGTGTAACGCTAAGGACTATATTTTTTATTGTAAACACTGCTCCGTTCAATGTTTAACTTAAAAGTTTAAACATTTCAGTTTCGAATAAAAAATATGGCCTACAAAATTGAAAAATGCGCCGATTAGCACGAAACTTGTTTCCTGGTAGATAAAGTTGCTGTGAATGGCTGTCTGAACTCAAGGGTGCACGGGGTCGTTTGAGAGCCCGTTATGATCCATACGATAATTATATTTACGAATATTGAATATGTCGTCGAAACATTAGGAAAACTTGGTTTTAAATGTTCAGGCACGTTAATGTCTAGCGACCTCGTTAAGGACATACCTTGTGACGAAATTTCCTACTACAAGATACTTTTTAAACGCCAGGGATATTAAATTATTTTAAATCACTTGATCAGGCGATATAGCAATTCTCAATTCTCAAAAAGGAAGAATAAGCTATCTCACCCATGTGTGGGATAGAAAATCTCATCACCAGGACGTCATAAAATATTTCTATACCTTATATAGTGAGAAAACCGGAGGAGGAAAAGACGGACCAATCTCTGACACCTACATGTTGGTGAAAACATTTCGTGTGTCCAGTGAGACTTAACAGCAATCAATTCTATTTCCATTAATTCGTAAGAAACAGCTGTTTTTATTTTGAAGGTTAGAAGATGTCAACAAATAGAGTTATCTACCATTGAAATAGTCTCCTGTGTACGTTTTATGTTATAATTGAACATAAACAACAAACATAAACATTGTTTTATCTGTATTTCTGAATCGACAGTGTAAGTCGCAGGACATTTTTATGGGAACAAGAGCTTGAAATTCTTACCCAGAGGTTGAGACAAAGATATCTAAACCGGCAAAAATAGCCATCAAGTTTTTGCAACATCTGCACAGATGTGAGATATCTCATCTCCTGCTTGAGGTAACTTATGCATTGTAGAAATATGGAATTATATGATTCTGAAAGGACTTCGTGTGCACATGCATATGTATGTGACGAAAATGTGACCACACAAGATAGTTTAACATTTTTTTACAACCGAATTATCGTTTCTGCTGACAGAAAAGCTACTTAACTAAGGATTCTTAATGGCAAGTTTGAAGTCATCACTTAGAAAATTATACAGTCGCCAGGACTTTGTTGACCGTTATGGAACATCTGTATCACAACTGATCATTGATCCGTTCGCAGCATAGTTAAGGTCATATTTAAAAAAAACCACGTTGAATTCGACTTAAGTTTTTTATTATTACATTAAAATACTTTAGTTATTGTGGTCATTCCAAACAGCAAGCGATAGAGCGATAACACTGTTGGCAGTCCTTACGGTACAGGATTAATAACATTATTGAGCCAATTTCTTTATATAAGTTTATTCTAATAATTTAGTACTGTAGAAATCCGCTGAGAGGATAAAAATCCATCCGTCGTATAAATCTTTATTACCTCTCATTCTATGTCCATACAAACAACAAGCCTTTCCATATGATTTTAGGAAATAAATATAAAGCTTTACATGCAACAGATTCTAATCCTCTCAGAGGTTTCCATGCCAGCTGAAAACGTAGAAAATGAATATATCAATATTGAAGATGTCCAACAAGATTTATCCTGTACCGTTTAAGAAAATATCGAACGCGAAATGCATGTCTACATTTGTATTACAGGTAAACAAATGCACCAACGAACAAGATTTATAACCGTAACAGGCAACCAGACCCAATATGCCGTCGTGCGCTAGTAGTATAAAAAAATGTCAGGCTTGAAAAGGTTCAAGAATTTTAAAGATTTCAAGCCAAGAATATGAGGAAAGTCAATCTTTAATGGTACATCCATATTACCACAGGCTACATATCGTTATTAGGTTTAACCTTTTAAAGCTCCTAGCTTGTAATTGTTGTCAAACTAAAATAAAGCATTCGTATGCGTATACATAGTACCTATATTAAGTTAAAACTATGTTGTTTATGACTAAGGCAACATACATTTGGGTGTTGTTCTTCTGGTGTTCGTGGGTTTAAAGAGGGGGGGGGGGGGGAATTCTGCTTTACAATCTCTTCTTTATATCATAAGTATGGTCTATGACTATAACATTTGTTGAACAAATGTCCCCTTGGAATTGTAAATAAACTCTGAACAAGAAATCTAAGCTGCAAATCTAGTACCTATTGTAAGAAAATAGTTTGGTGCCTTAATTATTATACAATTGAACATGACCCAGGCAGAGCTGGCCTTGGGATATTGTTTTATTCTGAATGTTGCCTGCTTATTATAAATCAACAAAATGTACATTTGTTAATTTGAAACTATTTAGCGTATAAACCTTAAACGTCTTTAATGTAAACTAAGCATATATCTGTGTTGTGGCTAAAAACAAGACTGTAATTTAGTTCATATTTTCATATTTGTTTGTGATTGAGCAAAAATCTGGGCTGAAATTTTTTAGATCCTGACACTCAAGTAACATATCTGAAAATTAGCCCTGTTTGCATAAGCAGACACATAGATCGTATTAGTCTTCCTTATGCTGTGTGCTTATCATTTTCTTATTTTCTAATTGGGTGGGAATCGGCATGTAAGTTTTTAAAAAAATGTGTTCTCCAGTCTTTATTTCAAAGTACTCAAAACACTGTATGAGGTCAAATTCGCATGCTCCAATATTAATATTATGTCTTTTTTTACTGAGAAGTCGGAAAACTTCAAAATTAAAATATAACTACACACCAACTTACTACTAGCTAGCATAATATTTTGCTGGTTTTAGACAAGGTTGATTACTAATGAGTTGTTACTTTTTAAATAAACACTTTTTTCCAAATTTACCTGACTTACCGAACTGCTTATGTGGCCACTTTAAGTCAAGTGCCCTTTTATATATTTTATTGCAATACATTAAGGGACAAAACTTTTTTCTATTTTATATTACTACACTGTGCCTGTTGTTGTTAACCTTTTATTATTGGATCTGTGTTGATGTAAACCTTTTATTATTTGGATCAGAGGGTCTATATATATCGCTTGGACTGAAATTTATCATAACAAGTAAGTTGTGAAACATCATTTTTCTCTTGCATTTCGTCAATACTTCACAGGATATTTTTTTTAATTGTTTCAGTCCATAGTTTTTTATATGATTGTCAAAATAAGGGTTAACTCAATTTATTCCCTTCATGTACATGTAGCATGTTTACATGTCTTGATTTTTTCTACAATAATTAGATCTGATATAATTAAGCTTCTAGTAATAAGCTTGTTACCAAATCCTTTGTCTTTTATAATAATGTATAGTAAAGTAAATTTTATATAGAGTCAGATATATATATATATATATATATATATATATATATATATATATATATATATATATATATATATATATATATATATATATAACACCGTCATTTGTATCGCTGCGTAATCTTCTAGACTTCTATATATTATATATATTGTAATCAGAGCGTTTTAGTGTAAAACAACAATATTGTTTATATGTTCAGTTGTAATATCAAAAAATAGAGTGCGCAACATGAAGTTATCTTATTATTTGTATTCTTAATGTTTAATAAGAGCAGTTTCACACCTCTTTCAGCAATTTACCCGCACGTCTCGAAGATTCTACTTTTCAGTTTTTCTTTTAACATGCTTACCCAGTGAACAGATCTGCTGATCTTGTAGAATAATACAAGCGAATTGAATGTCATTTTTAAACAACGGTTACCTCTTTAAAACAGATAACGTCTAATATTCTATGTATCAAATGTTTGAACCACATTTTCCCAATTTTGATGAATGATAATTGATACGGATATAGCTATTTAGAAGAAAGTTAATTTATGGTGTAAAAAAGTACAAAAAGACATTACTGAATTTCTGGATGTTACAGTGTCCAGGATATATTGTATATTTATTATTTCGTAAAATTATTTTTCAGATATATAACATTTACATAAATTTCATAAATTTACATAAATTATGTTTTACAGCTTAATTATATACCCTATTGTTGTTTAAAACAAAACACAAAATATTAACAATTTTTCGAATTACAAAATATCATATTTTAAAATATGCCAACAGTTAATGAAGCTCATCTCTTAAGTTCAAGTTTCAGTCTAATTAATAAACATTGAATTTAAAAAAAACAGAATTAATCAGTGTTACTTTATTTTATCGTCAACATTACAAAAGATCTAGGTGCACCTTCCAAATAACAAACCCCCCAGAATTGTGTTAAATTTGTCGCAACTTTAGGGCAAACAATTAAAATTATAAATGACGGTATTAACAAATTACCGATCACAGTGGAAAGTAGAAAAAAGACAACCCACTTATCAAAGTTCAAGAAACCGACAAACGCGAGTATCAATGTCCGAAAAATACAGCAACTACAGCAATGGTCTTGACTTTATTCAGGCATTTCAAAATAAATTGGTTTAATGGCATGCCAAACTAATTATACACCACTAGTCAGCAATATGCGAATCCAACGATCATTGCATCACAATCACTAAGTACTATGTAAATATTTGCAATCATATGTTCACATTAGCTAGAATATTTATCAATTAAGAAAGACTTATTGATGGCGTAGGAATCTTAGAAAGATCGAAAACTATACTTTGAAAACCTACAAATACGTTATATACATATATAGTATATATAATAGACCTGTCGAATAATACCTAGATTGAGCCAAAATTTATGGTTCATGCTATGTTACTGTATCTTATATTTACTATTTACTGACTACTTTAAAGATCCTGCAGATTATATTGGCTGCATTGTGGACTCCAAAACAAAAGTTTTACCAGATCGATATAACGGTTATGATGCAGTAATGGATAACAGCAGATGCATTTTATGGTGTAAAGATAACAGCTTTAACTTTGCTGTAACAGAGGTACTTTTAGTGTGGAAGTTAAGACTATAAGGATGTACAAGGACACCAACCGCCATTTGTTCAAATTCTCTGAAATGTTAAAATAAAAGTAACTTTGGCGTTACAAATTATACTATGTAAATATAAAATCCAAAAAAAAAATCTTTTAAAATGTGTTCCATGAACATATAGACAAAGCCACAGAACCCATCATATTAGCTTCACGTCAAAAAATTAAGGAAATGTGGCGTTAATATGGAGAATTATAATTCGACTTAAAAGTTAACGAACTGCACTCGACGGGTGGTTGCGTGTGCATTAATAATTGTATACTTATTTGTTAGCGTTCAGATGTCTTTATTCAAAAGCACGATATCAAGGTTTTAATTTACAGATCTATAAATCAGACGCGTCAAAGGGGTGGGAGTAAGTTTACATGGAGGAGAGCCAGACCATGTAGTTGACTACTTTTTACAGACTGCCGTGCTCCTTACACGATAAAGACCCTTTATGTATATTTCGAAAAATAGAAGGTGCATAATAGCGAGAACAGTTCGAAGAGGTGAGCCTGACAACACTATGTATCATGTGATCAAAATCAAATCACATGGCGTAAATCTGCATAATGCTAATCATGTTTTTTTTCGTCCGGAAGTTGGTACCGTCAAAACACTGTCACAAAGTAAATGGAAAATAGCAAATCAAAGTAATTTTAATTGTAGACTTAAAAACAAATTTGACAACGATAAAATATAAATGTTTTTTTTAACTACAACAAAAAGTTCAGACATTGTTTTGCAAGCTGTGAAACGCTCTTTTTAAAAATTGACAATCATGACATTCATGTGACGTTACTAGAAAATAGAAAGACGTTACTTGACCACTTTGAATTTAGAGGCATTTGGATGTTAACAAGACTTCATATAGCCATACGATTTTTAAATTAATAACAGTTTGTCTAAACACTCTTAATGTAGATAATCATGATTATCACAAGTAACCATGGTTCATCACCATTTTTGTGTATCCGGTTAAAAGCTCAAAAAGCCTATGTTTTATTTGTTATAAATGCACCGAATTGAACTAAAGCTTTCGTAATCGTATTCGTATTTAACAGTAAACAGCGACAGGTCTCGTGTTCAATTTCTCAATTTAATAAAATGCAATATAGACAATTGTATGCGTTATTTAAAATCACACTTATCAATAAACAAACAACAACACAAACAAAAAATAACTAATTGTAACACGTACAAATATTTACAAATAATTTAATTTGCTTTGTAAGCTGAAATTTGAATGGTCAATTCAAAAATGAGCAACCAATATTATAAGAAATAACTTGCGTGACCAGGTCTATTTGAATTTTAACGGCGTAAGAATAGGTCATAGCTATGACCTATTCTTACGCCGTTTTAAAATTCAAATAGTTCCATGACTTAATAGACGTTTTTACAATAAAATTTTGACGATTCATAGTTAAAATTAAATTATAAGGAATATTTCAAATTTCTGAACAGATTATACGACATAATATGGTTTGGGTCTGTTTACACCATTCATAATTCGGCGTAAACAGACCCAAACCATATTATATCGTATAACCTATTAATAAATTTGAAGTATTCCATAAATGAAACAATATTTTCTCCAATACAAAACATCCAACGGTAACTGCGACTGATCCATTATTATTTATCTGAGTATGAACTTCTTGGCTGACAAATTTCACTCAAACATCCGTAATGAATGACGCAATATTTCCGCCAACATGAAACATTCATTTATAACTGGATATTACACATTTAGAATATTTTCAGCCAATGCAAACTGTATGTCAACATGACTATTTTATGTCATGGTTTCATAATTTTCATTGGTCGTTTTACAAGGGGGTTCAATAAGGGGGAAAGGGAATTAAGATATCTATACTGATCAAGGAGGAGTAACTCTTAAAATGATTAAGTATTTTACTTTGTTGCTTCATGTTGACACAGTTCTACATGTAGTGTAATATGGTCGTAAGGTACTCGCAAAATTAATAAACCAAGTAATACGAAGAACTGTGTGAAAACATATAAAAAACTATTGGAGGAAGTAGTTCAACCGATATTTTTTTTACAGTTTCCAGCTTTGTACTTGAAAAAATTGTATAAAAGCTCTCATTTTCTACGAATGTATTTAATTGGACCTATCAATCACTGATTCAGGGTATATTATACAATCCCTTATGAATCGTAAATGTTATATATGTTTGTAAGTTTTTTTGTTCCCCGCTTGTTCGTATAGTGTTTTTCGTTTGGTCGTCAGGCTGCTAGTCTGCAGCCATTAATCAATAGATCTATTAAAATTGAGATTTTTTGTTTGTTTGACAAAATGTCTGCCTGTCTGTATTTATGAATATATGCATGTACGTGCGTGCGTGTGTGCGAAGTATGATACTCTTCGCCTATGTTAAACGAGTTGCATAGATGGAAAGTTCTCTCTTGACTTGGTACACCTTGCCATCTTCCCGTCTCGATTGGTAGGCCATGACTACCACACCTAAATGTAGAAAAGGTAAAAAACTGAAATATTTTTCAAATCGGGTATCTTTTTTGAAAATTCTATAACATAAACATTTTTACGATTCTTGGAATTTTTCCGAAATTTGTTGATCAAATTTCTCTTTTACTTTTTCTACATTTTTAAAATCATATTGATCTGCATATTGCATCTATACTACTAAAATTATAGACCCGTTTTTGTAAGCGCGCATCACAAACCACAGAGAAATAGAGCAGTATTAACCCATATAAGGTTACATGCAGTTAATGTTGCATATGCAAAATATTTAATTTTTATATCGATTTTTGCTTTGAATAATTAGCAATTAACGATTAATTATGTCCGCAAATTTGTACCGGATACGGTCCTCTTTACATTTTAACATTTATTTCCGGGGCAACCCGTAAGGGGTTCACAATACCCAACTGGCAGCTGTTAAATTAGATGGCATTTAATACGAGGTAATTTTGCAATCAGTGAAATCGTAAGTTCTTTTTTCGTAGGACCTACCAGACATGTCTGGAGAAAATACCTTCGTTTCAAATCGTTTTCTTTGAACTGAGCCGGCTGAATTTAAACAAGAACGAAGTGTTCGCTTGCTTTACGTGAAGTCTATAGCTGTAGTTCGTACTTCAATATGTATAAGGTTACATGCAGTTGATGTTGCACATTTAAAATATTTAATGTTGATATCGATAAAGTCGATTATTAAATTATTTCTCTGTGTTTTGTGATGCGCGCTTTAAAAGGGGGTCTACAATTTTATTAGTTTAGATGATAAACATTTTGGTAAATTTCAAAGAGACAACGACCCCAAATGTATGCAAAGCAACACATCCCTGTCATATTAACCTACAGTTGTGTTCCTTATATTGCTATCATAAAAAAAGTAACCACCAGAATCAATACCACGGGTTAAAAAAAACCGTCTTTCTAGTATAGCGTATGATACCACAATTATTAAGTATTTGTTTGATATTCGAAGGCCGCTTATTTTCTATTCTATAAAATTTATAAAAGTAAGCTTATATAATTAATAATTTTGATATCATGCTCTCTTTAGCATTTACAATTCTACGCCAAAACATTCGTATTTTTTTTTCAATAGAACATCTAGTGGAAACCATCGCAGTTCAGCATACGCAATAAAATCCGGAGTTGACTCCCTCAGGTGCAGTATCCGCTTGCAAAAATTAATTATAGTTAGCCAATAAATTGACCACCAAGGTGTCAACACTGAGGTTTGAAATTTGTATCTGGCTTCGTTAAGAAAGGCACGACTAAATGATTTGCACTGGTTCTCCGCAAAAAATGAAATTATTATGATATTAATTATGGTGTCCTTGGTGTTACAGCGCCACCTGTTTTCAGCCGCAAATATCCGATAACTTGCTGAATGGCATTGGATGGTGGAATTCGACAAAGACCTGTAAAACGGGGTGAGGTTCTAGTTTAAATCTTTTTATGCCGTAACATCAAAACCAAAACAAAAGAGCAATGTAGCACTATAATTAATTAGTAATACTTACAAGCCTAACAAAGCAAAACTATTTCTTACATATAGATGATTGCACATCTATAACTAAAGAAACGCAGTGAACACTATTTCGATTTATAAAGAGATCAGATATCTTTTTTTAATTTATAAACTAAGCAAATAATCCATAAAAGAAAAAGTTCACAATAATGTATTTAATTTCCGACGTCTTATACTAAAACTTGAAAATAAGTGATAATTCACTTAACTGTACAAAACGAGAAATATGTTAGGTGTTTAAATCTTTAATGCTGTAACATCATAGTGCTCTGCCGTCGGAAAAGATACCCTGTTCCCATAGTACTTGCGTTAGAATCACTAAGGTTTGTCTGTAAAGAAAACATAAAGTATCACACAACATCTGCAAACTGTCTGTTTTGATTGAAACTTCTGGAGCACCGAGAGGAAAGATACAGTTTCCTTGAAATTTATGCACACATAATCTGAGAGAAAAATACACAAATTTTCAATGCGTGTAAGATAACTAACGGTATTATTTAATGAAGTTTTGATATGATCCTTAACTACAAATTAAACCAATAAGCACCTAATTATATATGCCAGATAAAAATGTGGAAAAAATTTAATGTTTTCAAACAAGAAATAACTAATAATCTTTGTTGTCCAGATGTTCGAGGCTGACAACTAAGGCAAGGTGTACTTGACTCCATTCTTAATTGACAATAATACAATTTTTGTTTTTCAAAAGTCGGGAATTCTAACCGTGTGCTTCAGCTTTCTTTCTAAAACCAAAAAACCTAACTAAGTCATGATATAGTTAATAAAATGTAGGGAAACCATCTTCAAACAACGCGCGAAACCGAGACCTTGCTGCTTATTTTGACAGGTATGGAGAAGTTAGATCGTTAAATGCAGTTACCTGCAATGACAGGAAACAAAAGATTAGAAACAGTTGTTTGTTATACTTCTGTACTTTATTCCTATCTACACTGCATGCATTTATATATTGAAATGGTCCTGTTTTTAACTGTTCCAGCGGCCAATATTTTTAGAGACTATTACCTTGAGCTGTGAGCTCGATGTCAATTAATCGAAACGTTAATTAGACGACACAGGTCAACCATAAAACAGCAAATCTTGTTGTCTGCGTGAACGATAAAGATTAAGTCACAAAAGCAGATATCAAGGTCTTAAGAAACTTCAATACACAAAACTTCAAAACTGTCTGTTGTAAATTGTGGAGAACAAACAAATGCTGACGATTGTCAACAGCAAATGGTTACGATTTTGTTGACTTTATAAGGATTTTAATTATTTTTGACAAATAGGGATAAAACATATTTTATTATGTTTCCTTGGTAAATAGTCGATATATTGGAGATAATAGACTGGCCATGACACCTACATACAGTAAATTGAAGAATGTTCTAGAACATTTTAATTATTTGGATTTGAAATGTGTTTCAAGTTGGGCGCCATCTATGAGTCGAGATTAGACGAAATGCGCATCTGCCGTATTAAAGGGGGCAATAATTTAGTCTTTTGTAGCGGCTTACTCTTTTTCGAAATCTACAAAAATGGCTTTGCAAGGAGCGTCGCACTCTCCAAATACATTACCCATTACGGTCCGCATCCAGGCTTTTCTTATTTTGACCTGACGACACGCATGGGTGATCTGTGGGTATGGTCCCAGCTTTAAAATACATTCTTCACGGTTTTTGATTTTAAACTGTGAAATACAATTGAAACATTTTGCTCGGATTTATGAAGTGCCACGAATATGTTCTGGCAGGCAATAATTAAAGAAAAAGAACAAAGCGAGTTTTTCAATAGATGAAGTCAAGAAAGTTATACACAGGAAAAGTGGTAGAGTTTCGTACAGTTTGTTGTAATCATGTCTTAAGGACAGATTATTAAGTTAGTTATTCATTTCGAATATCATCACTTCGATCAATGCATACTCAATTACAACTATAATTCACAAACAAAAAATACATCAATCAACAGCTACGTAACAGGGCACATATAACACTGAAGATTATTGACAAAAACAAAAGATCATTAAATGACGGGTAAATTAAACAAAGAAACTTCAAATATGGAGCAGTCCTATAACAAGAGACGTAGCCTTGAAAAATAGATGATGCAAAATAACCTCGAATATAAAAATTATGAATGTATAATATATTGCAACATAATAAACATTAAGGTATATATATTTTACATATTAATATTTGCCTTTTAAATCAGTATTCTTTCCTTTATACATTTTACATAGTTTATTATTTCCACCAGACAAATACATAATATATACACAGTTGCAAGAATGATTATTATTTATTTAAGAGGTCGCAGAAGGAAATAACAAAATACCAAATAATTGCCAAAAAGACAATACACAAATCAAAGTCCAAGAAACAGGCAAACTCGAGACCAACAACCAAAAATGAAGCAACTATGGCAAAGGTCTTGACCTTATACTGGTGTTTCAAAAGAAATGGTTAATTAAATCAGGTTGTACGGCATGTCAAACCTGCCGCTTCCATTACTACAGTGTGCGAGTTGGTGTGTTCATGAAGCAGGGTGGGTATCATATGCAAGTTGTCAGTAATAGGTGTAACCAAGGATCATTGTAGCAAGGTTTACTTCATCACATGTTCAAATGGAGTAAGTAAAATTGACTGCTAGGGAGGTGGTTACTCATAAAAAGCGGGTTCATTAGAATATGTTTAACCTTTTATCTTTTCTAGAAGCATGGGATTCTTTGTTTTATGTGATTTTTTTTTGTTATTAAACTTCAACAACCTTGCAGATTTATTATGATATCCAGTTTTATTTGAGTGCTCCGATATTCGGCATGAAACTAGCATTCTTATAAAGAAAGACTGCAATCAAGAACGCCTTGCCCAAGTCCGATGACTTTTTGACAAGCAACAAACTTAAATAATTCCTATATTTAATTTAATGCAGCTACAGTGTATACCTTTCTGAAAGTAGAAGATAAAATTAAATCTACTTTAAAGAGTGCATCAAACTTAGACCGATTGTCTACCGTTTGAAATTCCGTGTTTAGTCCATTAAAACCAATGTTTTGTATAAGTGTTAATTCGTGTCAAAATAAATTATAAAAATCTAGACATGCGAGCTGTTTGTTACAAACATTGATAATTTAACAACTTATAGCGATTGGTCTTTATTTAATGACAATTAATAATATAAAAATGTGTTTCTCTTAGGTCATTAATATTTCAATGCATAAATCGACCTCGGACTACATCATCGACAATATACATCTCTCAGTCCATAAAATATGGTATTGCCCAAGAAAAATGCTGCATTTGTATAATGTAGCAGACTTTATGCACAACGCCACTCGCAGTTAAAACAACATGCACATGACCGCAAAGTTATTCGCGCTCAGGATCATATGTGGTCTTCGAATATGATTAATAGACAAGGCATCTTGATTAAAATGAAAATCATTTTTATTAAAAAGTCTCATTGCCTAGAAAACAATACATTTAATGTTAATGTATATAGATCAAGTTGGCAACATGTTTTTGCTGACTTTATCAGAAATAAATTGCACAAGCCAAATTTTCATTTAAAAAATCAACTAGTTATTGCAAATCTGACTCGAATCGGTTGTTACCTTGACTTCGTTTTTTTTACTACTTGCTACGCAACTAACATTGACAGAGCATAATTTATAAAGAGTACAACCAGATGATGTTAAACACCTGTAAGTATCTAACTATTTCTACTAGGACAGTATACCTTGCCGTATGATCTGTTTTACCTGTTCTGAATCTCAGTATAACTGAAGATTGCTTGCTGTACGTTAAATATCAATCAATCCATAAGAACTGCAATGCGATTTAGTATGTGACGGAAATTGTGCATGTCAAAAATATTTGTTTTTATTTATACGCAAACAAATAACTAAACAACGTTTAGAAAAACGAATGTCAGAATGTTGTATTTGTCATTTAGTTCTATTTTTAGACAATTCAAATCTGCAAAGCTATATTATGGCCTACACTACGTCTTTAAATTTAGACAACACTCCGGATCGCTCTGCAAAGCTATATTATTTCCTACACTACGTCGTAAAATTTGGAAGGAGGAGAGTGATGAGTTCTGTAGCCGAGTGGTTAAACGTGTATTTTTCATATCATTTATTGATTACTGACTTCGAAAGCGAGGTGTGTCATTACAACGAGACAGTTTTGGGGGTTGAAGATTACATGTCACATGTCACTAATGTTGTATACAAAGCTTGAGATCACCAGAAAGTTTTTTGTGTCTTTTATGTTACTGAATGAAGTCGACAAGTACTTATTAGAAGTTTACAGTAAGATTTCATGCGTTAGATTATATGTTACAGTTGTTGTATTTTGTTATAAACATGCCGCCGTTTATTACACAGTCACTTTATTTTCTAGAAACAAACATAATCTGGTGAAATGGGAAATCGCTCTTTACTTAACCATGTACATAATCGTACAATGTCTTTGATATCAATATACGGAATGATTGTAACAATTTATATTAAAACGAGTCACAAATCAATTACAAATCGCTATGTATTTGTATATATTGTATATATGACTTTATACTAGCATGAAAACTGGTAAACCTAGTTGAGAAAACCGTGGCGAAGTGAGATTCGAAATCACATCTCCTGTGTGTGGACACGCCAGTGAAGAATATATTGATTTGACCAATACGTAGAGTACTCAGCTACGAATTACTCCGGTTATACTGAAAAAGTACAGATGTTCGCAAAATTTGCACAATAAACAAACTTTATTTAATGATGTCATCAATTTTGTATAAGCACAGTCTCTGTACCTGCAGGTTTTCACACTTATTCGATTTGGATACTGATTTCTGAGAAACAAATCCATGAACTAAGTTTTGCTGCATTAACTTATTTCCCTTTGACTACAACGTTCAATACTCAATAGGCCATACTGTGTCCATCGTTAACCTAAAAAGACCAGGGTGCCGTTTCATAAAACGATCGTTAGCTTAACGTGCACGTTATCCCATTTAAATTGAATGGGATAACGAGCACGTTAATTAACGATCGCTTTATGAAACGACATGAAACGAAAAATAGGAGAACGAAAATGCAGCAGATTTTAAATGCCACTGTAAAATTATTGGAGATTATGTCTGTTAAAATGGGACTAAACAACTTAACACAACAACTGAAAAATAGGAGAACGAAAGTGCAGCAGATTTTAAATGCCACTGTATAATTATTGGGGATTATGTCTGTTAAAATGGGACTAAACTGTCGACAACTATATGGCAGTCTTAAGCGTATAAAGAGCGTTGCATTCTTCCAATACATCACCTTTGAAGTCTGCGGCCAATCTTTCGATAATGACATGGCACCCGGGTCACACAGAGGGCGCTATCTGAAACGCGGGGACAAAGCGCACGGAATATCTGTTGGTCGAGCTCAATAGCTCAAATTAGATTTATTTCGTTTGTTTGAGTGGCGGTTAACGCCACTTCCAGCAATTGATCAGCTTTATCATGACGTCCAGCTTTTATTGAAGGATAAAACCGAAATACCTGGAGAAAACCCCGACATTCAGTAGGAAACTGACAATACTTGTCAATAAAAATTGGTTTGCTGCAAGGAGACTAGAGCCAGCAACCTTACAGTTGACAGAAAACGTGATCAGTAGTAGATGACTATCTACAATGAACCTTTACAATCGTTCACCGTGGTACCAGCTTAGAATTGAAACTGTTTTGAAATACTGTTTAAGATAAAAACTGTACAAATGCGGATGTTGAAAAAATGTTTTAATCGGCATAAAACCTTCAACAAGCAAACAAATACAAATTTAATATGCACAAATACTGGGTTGAAAATCAAAACATGTTTCGAAATTGATACAAAAACTACACAAGTTGTGACCTCCCTTTTATCCAGAGCCCCTCATTCACCTGTATGTTTGAATTTTATTTTTCCATATACCTGTCATTTTAGAAACATTTTCTTTAACGATATGTTGTTTTGAATATTTTTTAAATTACATGAAATAGAAATCATAGTTGTTGCTTAAATTTAAAATTTAACGAACGTTTTACCTATTTTATTTTTCAATTTCATCATGAAATAAAAACTCCTCCGATATCGACCCTAAAATTGTCATTCAAAATGTTAAACTGTATCATAAGACTTTGGCTTTATCGCTTTTCGATTTTGTTTCTTAAATGTACCCGCGCAAATGACCAGCGTTGTGCTATAAATCTGAGTTCAATATAAAGCAGAGAATTGAAGAAAAAAAATGATAAAATGATTAAAATAACCATATTGAAAATGATAATTAGAAATGTTTTAACACAGTAACCTAATCAATATTAAAGTACATGTATAATAAACATATGAATTAACAGTACGAAAAATCAATATGTTAAGATAAGTATTTCTTGCTGTGTCAATGTTCCTAGAGACAAATATATTTATATGTTATGATACAAGTAACCTGACGATTATATATATTTTTGTAAACAAGATCACAGTGAGAGGTATTGCATGCTTTAAAACAGACATTATAGATATTATAAGTATATAAACTTAAAGTCAATACAACGTTATTGATCAATTGATAAATTAAGACATGATTGCATATGTTTATATGACAAGAAATAAGAAGTTTAGTTTTATTGACATAGGACCATAACATGGTCTTTGTTCAATAGATATTGTTGTTTACTTAACACAAAATTTGACGTTTAATTTATTATCATTGGTCTTGGAGATGCAAAAATTTAATTAAAATGTCAAGTTAACACGTCCTAGATTGCATGTAAGCTTTTCCAAACAAACATGAGAAAAATATTGAACTAAACTTGAAATAATATTTATCACTCTCAATATAGGTAATATTGAATTCAGAGATTGTGGCGAGGTGGGGTTACCGACATAGCTATTAATTGGACAGTCCACACAATGTATTGATTTTGTAATTTTATTATTTAATTTGTATAATGTATGCAATGTCAAATTGTATCCCGGTATTATATCCAAGAAATAGCTCAACGAGGTGTGGTGTTGTATTAATTTACACACGGGGTGGCCCCTTATATTCGACGATATATATTAAAATAAACTATACTGAGCGATTGCGATATAAAGGTATTCCTATAGTGTGTAACTGGATATGCCACCCTACAAGCCATGAGTTATTGTTATTCTATTCGGACAGAACAATAATTGTCTGGTTTTCTTTGGACTAGGTGTGCTAAGCTACGCTACATTGTTTAAAACTGTTCCGTGTTAATCCCTGCAGGTTTTCGTGTGGCAATGTTAAATATTAAGTCTCTTTTTCAAGATGTTGTATGGTAACAACATATTAAGCTACACAATGCTTATTTATGCAGTCATTGAATCCTTTTTAGCATAACAAAATTATACTCGGGGTGGATATTTTCAAATGTCAAAAACAGAAGAACTCTATATTATGCAGAATGTTTTAGTGTAGTGACAACGTGTACTTGTATAATGAAACAGCTGATTGTTATTCTTTGGCAATATTTCAACTGGGGCCTCGGTGGCCGAGTGGATAAGGTAGTTTGTCTACTATCGATCACGTGGTCTGTCAACATTGAGATTGCGGGTTCGAGTCTCACTGCGGGGAGGATGTACTCGATTCCAATCTTAATTGACAAGGATTGTCAGTTTTCCTGCCGAAGATCGGGGTTTTCTCGGGTACTCAAACTTCCTTCCCTAATAAAAACAGGACGCCATGATATAGGTAAAACATTGCTGAAATTTAGTGGGTAACGTGTTTGGAGAGTGCCACGCTCTTGGCATGATAAAGACCCGACCTTACCCAATACTCCTTACTTTTCAAGTTGCAGTTAAAAGTTTGTTTCCTGTGTCCCATCCTACCCCTTTCTCCATTGATTTATTGTTTGTTAACTTGTTCTCGAACTGAATATAGCTTAAATACTGCTCGCTGGACGTAAAGCAAAATTCCAACCAATCAATCAATCAATTGATCAAAATTGAAATGCATTTTTAATTAGAACAGTATATGCTTGGCTCTGTAAACTCGTCGCTATTTAAACTTGTCTTTAAATGTGGTAGCGTCGTAAACGAACGAAATACATTATTCTAATTGTAGACTTAAAAACTTACATTGAACATTTTTTTAAGTAACTTATAACTGATCATCTGAACATTTTGTTTATCATGATCCATTAAAAATTTACGATAAATATTGTTGTACTAGAGTAATTTTTAACATATAATTTTTCAAAACAACGAATCATAATAACTCCCCCCCACACCCCACATCATAAGTCTAGTTGCACATTCCCGACAAAATTATAACTAACTTATTTATGTATTCTTGAGAAGTGCGACTCCCAAGCCGCGTGCTCTTTTTGTCACTTTTTACCCACTGTTTTACTTGACGAATATGTCCAAATAATGGATTCAGATATAAAGGAATATTTTAAGTTAAGTATGTCTGCCTTTTGTACAAATAAAAAATGTCCCTCTTGGGTTAATGTGTTATCGACTGCAAACAAAACATTGATGAAACCGGCATAAAACAGCAAGCAACTAATTTTCAGTGCATAGCATTATTTTACGTTAAATTGTTTAATTTAAATTGTTGGTATGCAAAAATATTTTTTGTTTAAAGTCCTGAAGTTACGAATATACATAGTGAGTAGCCCATTTGGGAGTGTTTGGGTTTGTTTTATTAAACTTTAGGAAATTATAGGTCTATCATAGCATAGTTTTATTGGGGATCGAGATCTAGACGTAGCTTACGACACGTTCAGGCAACTGACACACACAAAAATATAAAACATAAAAAAAACAAAACAACAAAATGAACACGAACGTTCATTGCCAATCAATCATACTAAAGTCACTCAGAATGTTTTAATTTCATTACTTATCGTGTAAAAAAAGTAATATGTATAGAATATGCTCACTAGATCCCCTGCCTTCTAAGCTACGCCCATGATCAAGTCGAAGTACCCGTGAACAAACCCAGATCTTTCCAAGGAAAACTGGTAATTGATGTCAATTAAAAATGGCGTCGATCACTCCCTGCCCGCAGTTAGGCTAGAACATGTAATATCGTAGGTAATGAGGGCACTGACAGGGAGGCCTCAATTTAATTTTACACTCAAATTTTACCGATGTTGATTTTTAACATATTTTTAAAATTAAATTATATTTTGCAATTTATGTGATACTGTTTGCACAACTTTCACCTGTTTGTTTATTTTACTTTATTTATTTAGTATTGTGCATGTGGTTGTGAAAAACTGATGTTATCAATCGTCATTTAAACTGAATAGTGTTAAGTGATTTCGTATCAAGAACAAATATTTTCGGCAGGCGGGTAGACGTGTCTGTGTTTGTTGATCACCAGGAGAAAAATTTGGTAAATACACAATGTATACAGGGGCCTCGGTGGCCGAGTGGTTAAGGTAGTTAGTCTACTATTGATCACGTGGTCTGTCAACACTGAGATTGCGGGTTCGAGCCTCACTGCGGGCAGGGTGCGTTGCGTTTGACTTCAATCTTATTTGACAAGGATTGCCAGTTTTCCTACCGAAGGTCGGGGTTTTCTCCGGATACTCCGGCTTCCTTCCCCAATAAAAACTGGACGCCATGATATAGCTGAAAAATTGCTGAAAGTGGCGTTAAACAATATTCAAACAAACAACATTTATTATCCTTCTTTACTCTATGCGCAAGTTTTCAAATTAATTCAAAACAAATAATTATTTAATAGCCATTGCTTACATTTTCTGTAAAATTAAGAAAACGAAAGTAAACACTGATTGTCCGAATATCGATCAATTGTGCATGTTTTTTTTAAGTTATAATTTCCACAAGACGTTCTTGAGTTTTGTTCCAACAAATCTCTAGGACGAAATCTCTTTTAGAAAATGAGTTGAACACATTTCGTTACCGTAATATATTAAAAGCAGGTTAAAAAAAGTACAGAACCTACCTTCCAAATTTGTTAAAAGAGGGGTGCTTTGTGGGTTTCATCAATATTTTATCTCCATGTAGTATGACGAAAAAAAAGACGCAAGCCCCCCCCCCCACACACACACAAAGTGGATGTGGGTTTTAAAATTATTTCATGAGGTACGGGAGGACCCTTCAGGGCGCCGGAATTTGGCATTTTTTGACCGGGGAAGAACACATTTTTTCGCCGGGAATTCGGGATATAAAATTTTTAAAATCATTTTTTGCGGACATATATCCTATAAATATATATATATATATATATATATATATATATATATATATATATATATATATATATATATATAAATCTAATATAAATCTATATATATAAAAGTCTAGAAGATTATGCAACGATACAAATGACGGTGTTTCTTGTCAAAAATTTAGACACAGACTGACCAACGAATGGCCTTAGTCATTGAGTGTCAATATAAATAAATAACGTAAACAATCATAACATATTGATCTTAAACTTTCTCTTTTCAACTTAACCCAAAACTTTTTTATAGTTGCTTCTCAGTCCGATAACCGCGGACGTGCCGTGCTGTTACTAGGCTTTGCCCAAATATTCCAACAAGATGTAATCAAAATTATCAAGGTGACAAATTCATTACGCCAGACGCACGTTTTGTCTACTTTAGACTCATCAGTGGCGTTTAACTCTAAATGTTTAAGATATTCTTCATTTAGGGATGGAATGTTATTACAAAATATAAACAGTTCATCAACATAAAAATAAAATACGGATTTTGAATGGAAATTGATGCATATTTAAATTTAACTTTTAACTTTTATATTCACTGTCCTCAGACGTAGTGTAATATAAAAAAAAAACTTTTTCATGGGCAGATATCTGTGTGCCATCAACCCATATGATTTGTCACTGATTGTTTTTTAAAAACTTCACTGTATTAAACATTAGGAGGTACAGTTTTATAAGGTTACATGTAATTGTAGGTTCCTGTCATACGTAAATATAATAAATTATTATAAGTAGATAGACGTTAAAATTATAACATACCATAAAAAATGTCATTTATAGTTTAATATCTGAAATAAACGGTTAATGATATTGATTCTCTCATTTAGATCTGACATAGTATTTCATGAATTACTGCTCATTTGTTGTCATGAGAAGTTTTCCTTTTTACAAAAAAGAGCATGAATAATAAAACTCAAGAGTTAATATTCTCTACAGAAACGGATCATTTTACAAAAGCAATCGTGAAGCTATTGACTTCTTTAAAGAAAACGTGTTTTCTTAGAGTTTTTGTTAAAAATATTGTTCTACTGAGTCTTTTTTTATAAACCTGATAAAAACGTACTAATACATTGTAGGAACTGCAAACCTTGAACTAACTAGTCGATAAATGGTCATCTTAAGCTATATGTAAACTGATTCATAACATTATGTTATGAATATTATACCTTGTACCTTTGAAAAGTTACCTGTAGGTGTAAAAACATTGGAATCGAAAACATTTGTCGACACCTTCATATAGTATAAAATATCCAACAAGAAACATTTTTAATATTTAAACTACAATTGCAAGTGTCTGTGGTGGGGTGTGGTCATTTATATATGAGAATGGAAATAAAGTGAAATTGTTGCCAATCGTACACGAGTGAACAAAATTATTCAAGTGTAGGTAAAAGGTTGAAATAGCAGAACTATATATATTAAGTAATATAAAAAAATTATTTTAACAGGGGTTATATTAATGGTACATTTACTAGTTTTATGATTAACACAAACACTTTTTCCACTAATCGTGTAACCAGAATTTTAACAACATTATACTTTACCACCTTATTAAGACTAGTAATATAAGGTGCATAAACTGGGTGTGCATTTACAGTCCACTTGTATGCAGCCAATACTGCTAATCAGTACATTCTCTTGTTTTAGACAAATCCTCAGAAAGTAGTTTATTCGTACCTTTAAAACCTGTACTGTTTTTTATTGAAAATATTATTATTATTCAGACACAAACATTACTGATTCCGTTAATTAATAGGATATGGTTGGAAAGTAAAGTTTTTTTTCTTCTACCGAATTACTATTTTAGTTCTCTTAATACGCAAACTCAAATTGTGAAAAGCATATAAACAAATAAACTTTTTTAAAAACAACAATTTCAAAACACAACGTCATATAAATGTGTTGTTAAGAAAATTTTATAGCTACAAAAAATTAGTATAGTGTTCATTTTTCTTCGTCAGCACATGATTAAAAATCACCCGAAAGGGCTTTTTAGCGATAAACCTTTGATTATGACTACATGCGATTAATATGGGTAAAAGTAGTTTTCATAGGATACAAAACAATACAGGCACAATACCAGATTCCAGCTGAACCACCGGTCCATAAACTAGAGAATCTTCAGTTGAAGCCAAGGACAAACATTAAAATTAGCGAAACTAATTCCAGTGTAAGGAGCTGCTTAATATTAACAAACAAGTTTATTATGATTGCGAGTTACAATAAACCATCCCTTACTATTCTAAAGGAAAACGGATCACATGACCGTGACATCAGTGTTCCAAATAATCCTTATGACGTTACAGAGGGTTGCAGTTTCGTATGGATGGAATACAGCACTTATAACTATAGAAAATGTTAACAATCAACGTACAAATCAAACTCTGAAGAATTGATGTAAATTGGGGATGGTAAATTATATGCCGTGGCGTATAGAGGGGGAATCAAGGTATTAGATCTAGAGAACTTGGAACATTATCAAAACAATACGTATATACAAGGATGCAAGGAGTACAGCCAAGGTTACAACACAGGAAGATAAGATTTACTACTTAGTGAAAAACGGGGGTGTACACTGTGTAGATATGGAAGGTGCAGTAATCTGGACGTGTCAGGATGATCGATTGCCAGCATCAGTGTTTTCTCCAGCCATAGCTGTTGATAATTATGGTATAACGTTTGCAGCTGGTTATAACTTTACTTCTGGCCACTTCTCCAGATGGTAATCAACTAAAGGTTCTACTGACCAGTTCTGATGGACTCCAGTACCCAAATGCTGTATACTACGACAAAGGCAGTAAAAGACTTCTGTTCCGCAATCAGAAAAACGGATACGTCACGTTACATGACGTCATTTACTAACAATTATTTAGTGGAGATTATGTTGTTAAATACCGAAAGTGACATCAGCTTACAACTACTGTTACGTGTATAATATACGAAACATTGAATGTTACATAGACATCTCTTTATGCATTTGTATAAACAATATTGTAAAATATTAAACGACTTACAGTTTTATAAATGTATGTTGCATGAAGACATATATATGATTGATTTTACTTCTATGATAATAATTTAAATAATTACTTAATAGTGGACAAAATCGTCAAGGGAATATTGAGGAAAAATAGTCCACTCATTGCTCAGGATATTGCATGGAGGAACATAATTTGTATCGCGTTATACGTAGAAAAATGTAAATGAAGTATAAAAGAAATGTCCGATATCAATAGCGTCGTATTCGTCGCGGTGTTTAACCAAAACACACCTGTGCAAAGTACTAACATTATGTACACGATGAAACTTGTAATTCCAAAATCTATCAATAAAATTTAAAAACTAAGACGTATGAAAACATTTATTTATGAGAAAACTTGTTATTTGCTTGAATAATGTGATACTACCATTTTCGTGTTTACATCTTTATAAGTAACGTGAAACACCAGGTAAATTATAGTTGACAAACATGTTCCAGAGATAGAATACAAAGTATTTGTACGTAAAAATAAAAAATAAAAAACACTTTTGTTTGCGGCTGCAATCTTTCAATAACGAGTTAAACGAACAGTAATTTTGATTTGTAAGGCAACAAATAGATATGAAATACAAAACATTATTGTACAATAATAAAATGGAAAACAAGTTGTTCAATTAGAAGTAAATCAAAACCATGTTATTTTAACTATCTAATATGATGTTTTTATGAAATATTATACAATTAATGACTTTGATATAAGTCGCTATCATGGTTTATTAGCCAGAAAAATGTAATATTCACTGAGCCGCTAGGCAAGGTGAATATACATTTTTGGGGTTGGGAAAGTCATATACAATTTCCATCTTCCTTCATCAGAAAAACAGAAAATGCTTACATTTTGTAATTGTTGTAGTGCTGGTTACCCTCAATGTTTTCTGTTCAAACTGCATTTTAATATTGTTTTGCTTATAATCCCGAAATTCCAGTTTCATCACATTTCTAGTATAGAAAAGAGTATAAATTAATTTAATAATTTTATTCTGACATTATTTAACAGTATATTTTATGATTACAGCTGATTCAATGACCACTAAGATTGCAATTTATAGTTATGTTGGAATGGTCACGACAAACAGGCTTGAACTGGTCAAAACCAGGTCAATATTGGATTCGGCTTGACTACTGTGCAGCGGAACTGTTCAGAACTTTCATATGAAATTTAAGTACTGTTGCGATTTATCGTGACCCGGAAGTTGTTTTAGACCAATCAAAAAATTCTATTCATGTAATTATAAACCACAATTATATGACATAATGTTCTCTTCGCGATATAAAATAAAGGCTATAGTGGTTCTATTGATACTACTGGTCGCCATTTATGTTAGAAACAAGACAAGAACAAGACCACAATTGTTTCCGACTATTGTTTTTGGTTTTGTTATAAAATAATGCCAATTTTACCATTTAATTTTATATCCTATGCATCCTTAAACTATGTTCTGTGGATATAGTAACGTTGCAAATAGCGATTGGAAGGTGTAACCAAAGACACACGAGGGATGATTGTGACAAATTTTGGTGAAATTGTGTTCACCTGATTTGGAGTAGAAGAAAAATAGCAAAGACTTCAACCCCAACAACAAGAGCTGAAAGTCGAGGGATGATGACAAATCATGATTCAGATAAGCGTATGTAATGCCAAATAAAACCTAAAAAAACCAAAAAGTGAGTTAAACGAATCCCAAAAAACAATTGGTTCACACAGGTGTTCCGGACGAGTAAGAACAGCCTATCTCTTATGTGACAATCGTCGATTTACTCATTGTAATTTCTGGGAAAAAGTCATTACAAGTAAGAGGACAGACGAATTATGACTTAGCTTACATGTCTGATCGTATTTGAGAGACGGATTTCCTATAACGATCAACAAAGGTATGACCATAATACTTCTGAAGAGTTGACCCCAATTAAATAAAACGAACCCGGTATAAGTACGTGAATAGTCAGCAATAGCAGTCGCGTAATTGGTTTATTATACGAATGTTTGGGATGGTCTCCTTCCTACTATTTATTATGGCTGCAATTATATAACTTATAAATTGCTGATAGTGGCGTAAGTCCTCGTTCAAACCAAACAAAAAATCCTAAATGATCCTATGTAAGACTGCTAAGACACTTATGTTAGATTTGATCAGGGATAACAAAAGTTAGTAAACCCTCTACCGTCTATAGAACAGATATGTGCAGTTTGCCTTAAATTATTTGTGTGTTTTTGAGGACACAAGAAAAAATGATAGTAGAAAAGGACCATTTAACATGCTTAGTTTATGACGTTTCAGGAATGTATAACCGACGTCGACGCCAAATTGATGAAAATAGATCCAGAGACCGTTTGAGTTGGGGAAGATGGAATATACGTCTACAGTATGGTCCTACAATGGATGGCGAAACTCATCATAAATGAAGCCAAAAACGTAAAGAACCTCATGAAGAGGGTTTTTATTCTTGCTCTGCTGTACACAGTGGTAGCATTTTCAAAGAATTTGAATAAGATGCTTGTTGTAACGAATACTCGTTTGGACCCACTCATAAACTAAAGAGAAATATGTAACACAAGTACAATTAAGTATAAGATATTGTTGATAAGACATCATGTTTTTAAACCGTTAAAGGGTTACTGATGTTAGGAAAACTCTGCTCAGTGAAACTGCAAAAGTCTTTATCAACCACCAAATTTTATTTCAAAAATGGTAACTAGTTGTTAATAAACTTTAATCAATAATTTGGTTTTTCTAATACATTTACTAAATTACAAAATAGGGTAATTTTTTTTTATTACTGATCATACTTGGAAATCCAGGGTTGATTCTGGTTACCGTTACCACACGACCCTTAGACACATCTGTAAACAATAAGTAATTTTTTTATGATAACATAAACACAGCAAAATTGTTAAGATAACAATGTAGTTTTACATAAACGTTATACTTTTATCAATCTGGCTTAATGTACCTATAATTTGTAAAAGTAACACAAATGATTTTTGTTGGCGAAAATAAACCCATGGCAAAACTGTTAAGGCGCCAATAAAAATGTTTTGTGTTATATATTTTTGTTGTTTTTATCAGTGTGCCCATGAATAAGTTACGCGACGGAATAAACCCTGGATTCCGAAATGTTTACAAAGTGATTTCTTGTATCTTCACAAATATGGCTGTAAAATTAAAAAAGATTTTTACTTGTATTTATATAGAAAAAATTAGAATGGTACAGAATTTGAAGAAAATATCAGATGATGCAATTTTGTAGAATTGCAGGTCCAATGGCGCCTACAGCCCCTGGAACGTATAAGTTAACAAAACGAACGATGTACGAACGATGTACACTCGATGTACGAACGATTTACGCACGATGTACGGACGATGTACGGACAATGCACCAAAAAACAAAACAATACACGATATACCATCTAAACGTTTATCAAATCGTAGAAAACATCGTGTGGTGCATCGTTGCGTGTATCGTTTGCCGAATCGTATGGTTAATCATATCGTGTATCGTATGGTACATAGTACATGGTTTCGTGCATCGTATAGTTTATCGTTTTTTTGTATCGTATCGTACATCGTTTCGTCCATCGTTTCGTGCGTCGTTTATTACTTACTTACTTTTGGAGTTTTTTAACGGCATGTACTACTGTTAAACTGTCTCGCACAGACTTACTGCCGAATGGCTTTTATTAAAACTTTTACATATTTAGTTTTATTTTTGAGTTATTTTGGAAAAAATACATTAAAACTAATATAATAAAGTGAAATGATGACAAAATATAGAAGAAAATATATAAAAAATGAAATAAAAAAAAATAGATAAATAAATAAATAAATAAATAAATAAATAAATAAATAAATAAATAAATAAATAAATAAATAAATAAATAAATAAATTAATTAATTAAAAGATTGGTGTACACCCGAGGTCTGCAAGTAAGTAGCCAGAGAGGCCGCAACCAGTGTACTGCACAGGTATATATGGTCGGTTTTTTATTGAATCTTTCTATGTGATAAAGTTGTTTTGATAATGTAGTTTAAAGTGTATGTGTAATTGTGTTACTGGATTACAGAAAAGAGATAAATTATTTTTTGATAGCGTTACATGTATCACATAAATATTGTTATAATTATACAGTTATTTAACATAAAAACAATGCATGTACTCGAGTTCCTTTTATTGATCACATGTTTCGCTTCCGTCTCGGTATTTTTGGTTTCTTTTCGAGTATTTTTGTTATTTGTCATACAAATAGCCGATGATACAGAAATTGTTTCAATATACAGATATCTGTATTACTTCTGGTACCCCCTTTCCAGCCGAAATAGATCTTCATTAAAGGGGCCTCGGTGGCCGAGTGGTTAAGGTAGTTCGTCTACTACGTATTGATCACGTGGTCTGTCAACACTGAGATTGCTGGACAGGCTTGATTCTCACTGCGTGCAGTGTGTACTAGACTCCAAAAACAAAGAGATCTTTATTAAAAATTAAAAATCGCAAATAAAATCATAAGTATACCTCATCCCAGGCCGACTTTTACTGCATTTAAAATCCGATGTTAAGTTTTGTGATTTGTCGGATTAACAGCAGAATTGAGTCCTATTACTCGTAAATGTAGCCAATAAAAAATTCTAACTTCGATTTATTTATACACAATTTAAACAAAATGTGCATCTCTTTTATGTTTTAAAGCTTAAGACATTGCGAACATAACCGGATTTTTTTCTTTGAAGATGCACGTTGAAAATACTATGTTGATCATTTTCCCGTATATGGATAACACGACCTAATTTTTGTAAAATCGTGTTAATTAGCATACTGTAACAACCATTCCGTAGTTAGAATCCAGTAACTTACATATAGACAAGATGCAACACACCATTTTCGGGGCTCTCAATGTTTTTCATGTAGAAAGCGTAATTAAACTGAGACACGAATGACATTTAGTGCACAACGCACAGCGGATTATTAAAACGGCAATATATATTATCATCACGTATGGTGACGGTGTCGATAGATACAAGATTAACCATGGCTGATTATATATGCAACTACTTTTTAACATCAAAGTGCCGGAGGTTGATTCACTCCTGCTCTGCTATGTTACGAGTAATGGGACTAAATTCGTACCCACTCCAAAAAGGGTGAGGGTACGATTATTCGTTCTAACCCTATCACTATCTTTTCTTAGCGTTGACGTTAAAATCTATTTCATAATTTCTTTTAAAAAGAGCAAAAACAAAAAAATCTGGTTCCGAACTATGCAAAGTTAAAACCACACAAAAAATATAATTTCTAGGCTTGAAATTAGCACGCGGAAACTTAGGAACTTTAATAATTTGATAAACTGTTGCATAACAGTAACAGTTATCTTAATTATACAGCAATCTTTTTTTTCAACAAATTTAACAACTGCATTCAAGTTATAATGAAAAATGTATCGCTTTAAGTTTTTTTAGTATATTGGAATTTTTAAGATTGTCTTTATAAATAATTAAAATGCCAAAATTGTGTAAACCTAAATATGTATCAGAGACAAATAATTACATAATTATATGTCTTTCAAATTATATGATCCATGGAGACATAATTTCTTTTGTGAATGAACTGGGAGAAATTTATATTCATTATTGACATGTGAAATAGATGAAGCCATAAATGTATATCACTGTAACTGTAATTGCACAGGTTGTAAGCTAACAAGATCAAAAAGTTGTTTGACATCACATTTAGGTTTTGAAAAGTGAATAAACATCCTGTTTCAATAGTTTAGAAAACACTTTATTGAGTCATAACTTGGAAGTGTTAAAATGACATATGTCTCATTTTTAGTCAGAAAAATAGTTTTTTATACCCTTTATTTTTTTCGTTTTCTTTTCTCCAAAACAACATTTGTATTAATAAATAAATAAAAATTCGAAAGTAAACGACCTAAGGACCCATTCTTGTGGTTTTTTTATTGTTTTGTATTGGTTTTTCTTTGTTTGTTTTTCTCTTTTTTTCATTTGCATAAGAAGGATTCTATAATGGCTGGTCAACAGTAAAAATATACAAATATAAATTTTAAGTGATTTGTTATGATTTGCAGTTGCATGTATTCCAAACGTATTCATGTCCATACCAAATCTGAAGAACCTGTTAAATTATTGTTCTTGATTGGCTTAAATATGTAACACTACTATAAATAGTATTTTTTTTGTTATTTAAAAAATTAGCATTTAACAATAACAAAATTCTATAAATTAAGTAATTCATTGATCTATTGTACCTTTGCAATTGCCACCAGGGGATGGTGCCTTAATTAGGATAAATACCAAACAGTGTTATTTTACATTAATAAGGGAGAAAGATTATACTTGTATTACAGTATTATAGTATTATAGATTTATTCAAATGTAAATTATTAATAAATGGATAATGATCAGGGAAGATGTTTAAGTATAAAAGTGCTAATGTTATGATTTTTTTGTTGGTTAAAAGTTATTATACTAGATAACATAACATATCTGTCGAACTCATATTTAAGACAATTAAATAAAAAATTAAACTTATCTTCAATATCATTTTTGTTGCTTTTAGTATAT
The DNA here is from genome assembly GCA_944474755.1 of Limnoperna fortunei. Taxonomy (NCBI): domain Eukaryota; kingdom Metazoa; phylum Mollusca; class Bivalvia; order Mytilida; family Modiolidae; genus Limnoperna; species Limnoperna fortunei. The sequence goes on from OX104112.1 coordinate 46,185,587, forward strand.
AGTCTACTGTACCTGGGATAACCCTGGTATGGTTGTTGCCATTCTTTAGTAAATAAAGAAAGAAGAATCAAATTTATAAAGTAATGAAAACAATCACATGATTTTGTAGTCCTCACATTTGTGCAGAGAAAAAAGGGAAAAATATCCTTGTACGATAGATTATCAATCTATTACAAAAGAGAAAAGGATGAATATAAAAGTTTTATGTGCAATAAATACAGTCAGAATGTATATTTTACATAATTTAATGTGGTTACAAATGCTCCCAATATTGACATACCCATAAAGTTCGAAATTAGAGATATATATTTTTTTTAATAATAATAATAATAATAAAACAAAGCCATTAACAGGAAATGTTGATCTTTAATTGCAGGTATGGCCAAGTGGGGACTTGTAATGTTTGACCATGATGGATTCACAGGTGTAATTGAGATAAAAAATTTGAGAAGTAAATCAGACAGTAACATCATATGTAAAGCAGACCAGGCAGACATGACCTTAGGAGCAAAGACTTACCTAGTTGAAGTTGTGGAGTTAGCAGGTACTACACAATACCTGATAAGAACATAAAAAGGTGGAATGTTAATTGTTGAATGGGGTTTGGCACACTTCACATTGTCAGTGATTTTTTTTGTTAATTATAGTTTGTAATTATAATTCCTAATAACAATTAGGGCTTTCAGAGCTTATTTTTGAGGTGTTAAGCAATTAAATTTCAAATTGTGAAGTAAATAGTTCAGAAAGAAGAAAAAACACTAAAATACTTTATTTACAAAGTTCTGTGGATTGAAATTACTAAATTTGGTATAATATAATGTCAAGCAATTGGTATACATTTTAGTTATGGAACGAAAATTAGGGGTCTCTGTGTTAAATTTTTGTTAATTGGAAAAAAACTGGTCAATTGGCTTTTGTTTTCCTGTCAAAATTACCTCACTTGTTAAAAATTTCATTTTCATTATATTTGTCTGTATACTTCACTTGTTTAAGTGAGAATTTTAATTTAAACCATGAGTAAATAGTATAGATATAAATCTTTAAAAATTTTCATACAAAATAGCAGATGATATTCCACATACCTTAAATGGTTTAACAATACTTTAAGCAATTATTCATTGAGACCTTAGCATTCAGTCTTTATCGGGGATTAAACTGGAATACTAAGTGAAAAACACAATGTCAAGAAAATTGACAAGCCAATGAATTAAGATTATGGTTGAGAATGTTGTCCACAGTAAGGCTCAAGTGCAAACTAGGTGTACATTCATTTCAATTTAGAACTAACCAATTTGGCAACATCGATTGTATATCTCAATTAAGAGATTTTTTATTACAGACACCAAATCTGCTTTAAACCAACAAAAAAAAAGAATGGGTAAAAACACAGAGCTTTCACTGTACACAAGTTAATGAGGTAAACCGAAACAATTACTATGGGAATTAAGTAGTAAATTGTAAAAGTAAATACAATAACATTCTACTTGTCATTGACCTGTAATCATCACTTTTTTGTCCATATCGACTATTAAAATCTTGGTATTTTAATCCATTTAATGTAAACAACTTGCCAAGCGTGTGGACAAACATTGAGATCACCATACTGCAAAACTATTTAGTGCTTCAGCAAATATTTTATGTTTTAGTGTACTAAGACAAATGGGGTGCTTTGCCATATGTGCCAAGCAGTATATTATGTTGCCAAGACTCATTTTCTTATTTGCCCTTTAAGGTCCAATATATGTTTAGATACTGCACAAAGATTCATCATTGGCTGAAATTTTAAACCTAGTTTTGCAAATAAATAAATAACTTAAAATCATGTCTAAAAACTGTAATTAATATATATTTATAACATAAACCAAAATCATTTGTTCTATTTTAAGGGATTAAATGGTAGGAAAGTTACTGTTCTATACCAGGGCAGTGGAGATTACAGCAATAATCCTTCAGAACCAGGAAGACAACCCAACTATATTGAAGACTTAACAACTGATCAACATGAAAATACTCGAAATACAAATTAACAGTGTTGGAAGAACAACCCGCTTTATGCAGACTGATGATGTCCTGATATTTAATTCCTCAGAAGAATTGATGAAATATATGGGTGAAATATGTACACCAGCCTCACCAATTCATAATACACTCCCCTCATCCCCAACGTGTAAACCAGTCTCCCAGCCAGTCTCACCAACTCCGTCATTAGGAAGTTATATCACCGAAACTGCTCACATGGAGACGCAAACACAACCATCAGTCCTTTTCAGCCAAATGAGGGACAGCACCAACGACCTAAGTTGCCAAGTTGACAGCAGCAATTCAGTCGAGAGAAAATTAGATGAAATAATTAAATTACAAAGATTAATACTGCAGCAGACCCAGCCTAGAATACATGATGATCTCCTGTCAGACACAGAACTTTTCAACACCACTCTGGACCAAACGTTTATTACAAAATACACAGTACCAATATCATCCACAATCAGCTTCCAAAACTCTGTTGAAACAACAAGTAACATTCAATCTTTTGTATTTCCAGACAGTCATATTCCAACAAACGATGCACTCCAAGAAGATAGCCCTACACCTGCAGCATGTACCTCTGTGGTAGTACACGATATATATGGTCAATATATCTGGAACACTTCTTCGCAGTTAAAGATTCCCAAAACTGCACAATGCCGTCAACCAATTCATCTTTTTTCCTAGGTTTTACAACATTCTGTAAATACTGCTTCATAGCCGACCAGGTGTTTTTATAGGATTAAGATCAGGAGAGGATGCTGGTGTTTGCATGACTTTATCAATCACATTATTAGCAGTCATCCAATCCTTATTTGATTTGCTGCAGTGTTTGCTGTCATTGTCCTGAAATATGAAAAAAATATACAGCCTAAGTTATTCACATTTTTTTTGGTAAGTGGATATTTATGAACAAATGAAAGAATCTAAAAATATTTACATAGGTACCCTAATGTGCTACATGTGTTCTAGTTTTATGAATCATCACATGTACACTACATGTACACTGACCATGTTGACAAAAAATGACAAATAATGTTCAAATACCAGTATTTGCTGCCTTTTTGATGAATATATGGTCTATTTTTGTTGATATATATTCCTATTTAGTTGCTGGTTTTGTTATCCTAACACCTATCAAATGCCCTACAAAAAAAAGTTTATGAAGAAAAAAATGAAAATACATATTCACCTGATAAAGACGATATCAATCTGGAAAAAACTTTACTAACAAAAGGTAAAAAGTTGTCGGCTAAAATCTTCTGATATATCACTGAATCCATAATGCCAGTAAATATGCATATGTCTGTTCTGCCACGATAAGAAATTCCTGCCCACACATGTACCTGAAAAGAGTTTAGTCACTATTAAAGCATGAATGAATAAGCATAAATATATGTATATACAGGTCATTGAAGGGTGTGCAGGCAGTTAAGTCTTTCTCTCGTGTGTTTGTAACATCACAAGACTGTCAATTTGAATACTAGTATAGCATTTCAGATTGCACAAACATTTTCTAGAATTTTATTAGTTATTTAAAAAATAAACGTTTAAATTTTAGTGGGGTCAACATTATTTTTGTGTTCATATACAGTATTTTCTTCAGATAGATCAGCTATCAAAATGGATTGGTTCATATGGGTCAACTAACGCATGCATGTTATCGTATAGTTTGCATCTGCACCTTAATCATGCATGTTTGTTTTGATATGCATTTTTCATAATGTGTTATCCTTCCTTTGATTAAATAACTGAAAAATATATTATTGCAATGCTTTCGATAAGAGATGACAAATGTACGAATTTTATTCTACAGGTCATAGTGCAACCAACTATTTACAAGTACATGTATATATGTAAAGAATCAACATACCTTGTAAGAATGCTTTGGTTTTTGTTTCCTGGCTTGCAAATAATGCATCCCATTTTCCGGTTTATAAAAGAACAGCCTCCCATCTTAACACATTTCAACTAAGGTCTCGTCAACAAACACAACATTGGAGAATGTTTCTTTTTTACGTAACATCTGAAGTGCATATTCGACACGCTTCTGTCTATTAACTTTGCTAATTAACTGACAGTATTTGTTGGTCCTGTGTGTTGTCCAACATAGAGATTTTCTTATCTTACACATGTAACTTTGAGAAATAGAAACATTAAATGTGTGTCTCAATTTATGCACGAGGGCTTCTGACGTCAGCTCGCTGTTTTCTCTCAGCCAAAAGTCAATCACTTTCTTATGAATGTCCTTGATTGTTCTTCTACCTTTGACATTGCGTGGTCTGTTATGAATGTTTCCACTCTTGAGGTACTGGTTAAAAAACTTCCAGATTGAAACTTTTGAAGTTTTCACAAAATGTCTCTCTTCTAATATACTTAATTTGTTTATACGACAAATTCTCTGATCGGTAAGTCAAAATTAGATGCCGCACTGAAAGAGTGAGTCGTCCTTGTTTCAATGCCTGCATGTTGTCAAAATGACCGATTTCAAACATAAACATCCGTGATACAGTTGATCATGTGCAAAAAAGTAAAACAACTCAAAACCAAACAAAACGTTATACGATACGATGTACGAAACGATATACGATACGTTATACCATACGATGCACGATGCGATGTACGATAGATAAAACGCAATACGATGCGATTTACGATACATAAAACGATAAACCATACGATAAACGCTGGGGTAAACCTTACACGATATACGGAACGATACACGATAAATAAAACGTTAAACTATACGGTACACGATGAACTAAACGATATACCATACCATAAACGGACGATGTACGCACGATGTACGGACGATATACGCACGATGTACGGACGATAAACGGCAATGAGCGGACGATGTACGAACGAATAAATCGTAAACTTATACGTTCCAGGGACTGTATACTAAAAAGTTACACCCCGTTGCGCTCAGTGTTCGCTTGCATTTTTTTATTATTCCATATTGTACCTTTGCAGTGTTTAAATCCAATTTAAAACATTTCTGCACGATAACATGTCTATATTTAATATTATGCATTTGTTGTTGACAAGTTCCAAATCGTCCTTGACATTTGCTAGGGGAATTTTACACCTTAGGAAGTCAGTCCTTTGAGTTTATACAGGGACCTCGCGTTGCTTTCAAAAGATCGTCTGATTTCGTAACGTTCAGTGGTATTCGGACAAACCGCGAGGATTTTCCTGCCTTAACTGCAGACGATATTACCCGAAGGTTTCCAACAGACGACAAACGACTCTTCCAAACATACACTTCCGTTGAAATTTAGGTCAAACTTTACTAAAGAAAATTGCTTTATCACAATGAAAAATCCGCCGTATTTCAAAACGCTTATTAACTGTGGAAAATAAAGTGATGAAATCAATTTACACATTTTTTTATCTACAAAAGGCGCGTATGCTGGACCATACGCGGTAAGTAGTTTTCATTTGTCACGCAAAAAAAATAACCAAAAATACGTCAACATTTATTATAATTATAGTTTCTTGTAAAATACTTACAGTTGAGAATACGTTTTAAGCTTAGTGTTAGGGTTAACTGGGCTGCTTCCTTCAAACTGTTTAAGATATCTTTTTCAGGCATATTGTGAGTGTCAATATTCTTGTGTCGCTAATCAAAATTAAAACGCTACCACAGGCCTACAGACTCATTTCGAAATTCCGAAAGATATACTAGACAGCATGTGTGTGTATGTGTGTGTTAAGTACCGCATAAATGTATTCACAACAATTTAGGCCAGGATCATCTTATTTTAAAACTTATTCAAATATCTATCTTTTGTGTTTCCCTGTTTTCCTACCGTTGGCCGGGAGTTTTCTCCTGTTACTCCGCCATCCTTCCCAATGAAAACTGGACGTCATCATATAGCTGAAAAATTACTGAAAAATGATTTTTAATCATAACTCATTCAAATAAACAAACACACTTTTTTGTTTTTCAAAAATACTTATTTTGAAATAATTATAATATAATTTGCATATTTAGAAAGACGTTTATTTCATGTATCGAAATTACTTCCGTTAGAGGTTTTCAACGGAATTAATTTTTTTTGATAAATTAAGTCGACTAAATTCATTTTCGGACAGATGACGTTTTTTGACCGAACAACTTTTAGTGTAGCCAGATCGCGGCATTAAATATTCAATATATTCAATGTCTAGTATATATAGTTAAAATTTTTTTTGTTTGATGAATCAACATTAAAAGGAAACTTTAATATGTTATTCTTCAAATAAGACTTTTAATGATAGAAGTTTTGGAACCGTAGGACCTGTATTGTGGATCAAACTTCCCCTATACATAAGACAGTCACATTCCGTTGACGTTTTAAAGAAAATTTTAAAACATATTATTCCCATGATTTTTACTCGGTGTTATAACAAGATCATGTTATATCATATTATTCATTGATATAAATTAACTACATACTGTGGTTGGTTTCTCTAAAAATGATGACATTTTAAAGTGTGAAATTTCTTTATTTTATAATATTTTTATTATGATTTTTTTTTAATTTTATGTCGTAACTTGTTATTTACTTTTATTTATTTTATGTTATGCTACTATTTTATGATTTTTTTATTTACCTATGTACAACGTCGTTGAAAATTAATATAGAAAAAGGCGTTTAATTAAATAAGAAAGTTTATTTTTAATGTGACCGCAATAAGTTTTTATTTGTATTTTATTTTTCAGTGAACAGTAATAGTGGAAGATTCAGAGAGTATTAATAGCTGTATTTGAAAATATCTTCATTTGATTTCAATGTCAGTACATGCACCTTCAAATCAATAACAGTGCTCGACCCACAGAACAGTCCAGCGCCTCCCGGCTGGCAGATAAGGTAGACCCTCTCTATGGGGGTTGTCAGGTTATAATACGGAAAGCCTAGCCGCAGACCATAGTGGGTAACGTGTTTGGAGAATGCCACGCTCCTTGCACGATAAAGATCCCTTTTTTAGGTTTCGAGAAAAGAGTAGGCTCATTGTAGCAGCTACAAAAGGCTTCATTCTCCCACCCTACCCAATAATCCGTACTGTTCCAGTGGCAGTCAAATTGTAGTTCCCTGTGTCCCATTCCACCCATTTTTCAATAGATGTATCGTTTGTTAACATGTTCCCGTCCTGAATATAGCTGAAATGCTGCTCACTGGACGTAAAGCAAACATCCAATCGATCAATCAAATTAATAACGATAACGATCAATATTTTGGGTCACACAAAGAACGTATAAAAATTGCACAATCCATAACCAATCAGCAGCTTTATTTTACACTTGTCTACGAAAGTGTATATTGGCCTCCTCTTAGTTGCTTGTTAACTACCACTGTAATTAAAATAAGACACATGTTGTCTGATCGTTGTTGCTGATTAAAATGTGCTAATTAACGGTGTTTAATGTTTACTAAAAATAAGATCTCGTGTTTAAAACACTTTAATTAAAATATTGTTGCAGAAATGATAATTAAGAAGGTCATATCTAATATGGCATCATTGCTTCTGATTTGAGGCATAGTAGTAGTTAACAAGCAACTAAGAGTATGCCAATATACACTTCCGTACACTTCCGTACTTTTTAATGTTTACTAAAAATAAGATTTCTGATTCTACAAAACGATAATTTGTCTTAAATAAGACACGATGTTTTGTCTTGTTTAATATTATTGAATGAATATTATTTACATAACAACGTTCAATTTAACCACTACAACTAAGCCGCTTCAGGATATCAATTTGACAACAATCTTATATACCAACTTTAACTGAGATATTGACACCTTACATCAATACGCATAAAATGTAAAGGAATAGACTGTATATCAATTTAAGTGGGAGGAGTCTTACCGTGCTGAATAATTGTTAGCTTTTAATTTCCAGGTATTAAATCTTATTTAGCAAGAATTATTATCAAGATAAAAACCATCCCATGGTATTGTGTAACGTCAATCATACGACACACACACATATATATACAGGAGAATGTCACATTATACCACGTTCGTTTTGTTGGACAGTTGATGTATCAGTCGTTCATCATGGGTATGTAATATATGAAATTAATCTGGCAAATATTTTGTTTATTTTATTTTATTTAACACCGCAGTTTAATTCGTTCATTGCAAAAAATAAGTTTGTTGTTCAATATTTAATTTGGCAACCGCTTTGGATTATTTAGAACATCATCAGTACTAAAATTATCATGGCTAGCTTTCCTATTTTGTTAAATTCACTTTTTCTAGACGAAATAATCGAAACATTATTGATGTTAATACACATCGCATAAACAAACATAGAAATGTACTTTTAAAATATTATTTATCTCTAATGGATCATCGTCATGGTGAATTATGCACATAGGTCGTGCTATGTAACTTTAGATATTGTCCATCTGGCATTCTAGATTTATACAAGTTTTTTCGTGTTTTAGTCGACTTTATAAATTTTCCATGGCGTTCAGTGTTTACTTAGGAAAGTGCCGGACTACCCGATGAGAAATCTCGACCTTTAACAGGTCAACTTTTAATTTTTGTCAAATAAGGTTTTAATCCAGAAAACTTCCAATGAATTAGGTCTAAAATCGCAGTCCTAATGTTTAAAATAAAACGAATAATCGTATCTTCGTTTTGTAGCCAGGGTACGAATTTAGTCCCATTACTCGTAATGTAGCAGAGCGGGAGTAAATCACTCCCGGCACTTTAATGTTCAAAAGAAGTTGCATATATAATAAGACGTGGTCGGTCTTGATATCTTTCGACAGGTCACTATTTTTTTTTAATCGTAAATATCAATAAATTCGGCCTACTCACAAATGGGATCAGGCATTTGATCTGATCCAAAAATACGTTTTTCTATTCCTGAATTTGACTTTTTTACGAACATCGTCATGAGTAGCTTGACGGATGTCTAATGCAGTAGGTTGGTTCCCGACGTAATATTCAGTATGCCTACAAGAAAAAGGTATATTTAAGATATGTCGCAGTTTAGCAAATCATTAAGTATTTATTAAAATTGTGCACCTAATTTTATAATAGAAATTAATCAAACAAACTATTATCTGTAAACCAAAGTTACCGAGAGCCTCCGATCCCCCATAATAATTTAAAAATTACACACATTTTGATTTAGTGATATATACTGTATTAACTGCTAAATTATCTATTAAATTCGTTTTTATCAAAATAGACTGTTAATATCGGAATTAATTTTTTGTTCGTTTGATTATTTTAGTAATATCTATTTAGGTTAAAATTTACAAGTATTGTTATTACCAAGTAAGATAAAACATGTTAGTTGTTTGAATGGTGGAGTGTTTGCATTACGTCAAGCACCCTATAATTTAGCAATATTCATGACAGGAACAATAACCAAGTCAATACGGTTAGTGGGGTGGATAAAAGGTGGTAACATTTTGAATGGCACGTGTATAAATATGGAGTTTTAAGAGGTAGCACACTGTATTTTTGATACATTCAGGACGAAAACAAGCTAAATCAAAATAAGTCAATGCGGGTAATAGGGTGCACTGCATGGGAATAAAATTTTGACTGGCAGGGAATAAGTATGTATATTTAAATATATAATTTTACATTTTGTAGCTGCTATTATGCGCCTTTTTTCCAAACTTAAAGGGTCCAAATTGTTTGACAGTGTTGCACTTTACAAACACATTATCCATAAAGAAATATAACCTGACAAACCTTAACCGAGAAGAGTCCCTTTGCTCATCTCTGACTCGCTGAGCAGCTCTGCTGTTCATGCCCTTGAAACTCATCCCAGTACCCAGAGGAACATTTAAGAAAGTCATTTCAATGCATGTTAAACGTTATTTTTTTTAATTGTAAAAGACGCGACTTGCTTTATTTGATAATTAACAGCTGTTTATTATAATTATGGACACTTTATGGCACAGAAATACAACCATTTAACGGATATTTACCCCGATTATATATATATTCCTCTGAAAAGGGGAAAAAAATAATTCTTTGTTGTTTTTTTTTTGTTTTTTTTTTTGTTTGCATTCGTGTTGTTTAACGCAATTTTCAGCTATATCGTGGCGTCCAGTTTTAGTTTTTGATTGGGAGGGGAAAGGGAGTACCTGGAGAAAACCACCTACCTTCGGTGTGAAAACTGACAATCCTTGTCAATAAAGATTGGAGTAAAAATACACCATGCCCGCAGTGAGACTTGAACCCGCAATCTCAATGTTGACAGACTAAGTGATTAAAAGTAGACGAACTACCTTATCCAGGCCCCAAAACGAAGTTGTGTTTTTAATTTGTGTCAGCATATTTTTTATTCAAATTGTCACTCTCGGCATCTTTAAATTTTCAGCTTTAAAGCATTGTTATTTATGGAAACAATATTAGAAGGGGGTTGTTAAATAGAATTATACATTTATTTATTTCAGAATAGTTTAAACTAATCGCAATGAATAAATAAATTTGTGTATGTGGCCTGAATAAAAACGACACTTGTGGTCGAATCGTCAAAATATAGTGTTTTTATTTATTTTTTATTTATTGTTATATAGTTTTTAATAATTACAATTAGATTTTAATTTCTGCCAAATTTTGTGCTTACCGTCAGCGGGATTCGAACTCCGTTGTGACACTATTGCACTCATTCGCCTGCATTATGCCCAGCGGTCTTTATTAACCGAGGTGATTCGTAGACATATCCAAAGTACATGTGTACTAGCGTGTTACGATGGAATTTTCGTATCCAATACGTATTAATCTTACAGTAATCTAATTCAGGATTTTTTCTTGTATGTAAAATTTCAAAATGTTTACACTTGTTTTATAATATTTCGATATGTTAGATTACTGCTATTACTAATTGCAAGTGAAAAAAAATGTATGACATTTTGAAAATGAATATTGTTTTAAATTTATTATTTAACTATTTTTTAAATTTATTGAATGAAAGCTGTTCCAAGCGTAATTGCTGAAGTTGGTGTTGGAGACCTAATTGCGGGAGCTAGTTTTGCCAATCAATTGATAAATCCGGACAGATATAATGTCACGTGTAAAATAGTGGTACACAATTATACCAAGTTTGATCTTACACAGCCATCAGCTCATACTGATCGTGGTTATCTAGACTTTCCACCTGTGATAGTAAAATCTGGACATAGAGAAATGTTTGTAAGTCTACTAAAACTTCGAGAAGTTGTTTGCTACTATATGTAAATATGTTTTATATTGATAATTATATTTAATCCTTATATTTAATTCCAATTTTTTCTCCAAAATGTAATTCCATAATTCATTGAATACCCTATTTAATTTGCTTTTGAATGTTTAAGAACAATAAAATCACCTCACATTCGTATTCTGCAATTTCTGATAAACGTTATAAAGTACAGAGACACTTGTGTACGTCAAAACTAAATAGAAAAATTGTGGCTAACAGACAGACAAATGGCTGTCATTAAGAACATCTAAATCTTAAGAAAAAGGAACCTTAAAAAAACTAGTGATCCAGTAAACTACTCGTTTATGAGGTTAAATGAATTGACAGAACCAAATTAGTGATGAGTAGCACAATCGTTCCAATCAACAAATGTATGTTTCTTAATAATTTATTGATTGTATTGGAAATCCTTGGTTTAAAGGTCGAGACGTTATGCATGGTACTGTAAGTTACTGGATCACTTATTTGTCATACTCATGTTTTAGGTAGCACGCAAAACAGGGCATACTGCTGCTGGAACGTATGGAACAGCTTCATGGTTAGTGGAAAAAAAGGAAACGAGAGTTGTTGTCATGTGGAGTTGTCCATATAATTTTGACTTTTATAAAAATTGGCTTGCCGTTGGTCTTACAAGTGAAAAAATGGAGCATGATAAAAATGGTTCAATGAAATGTATTATGAAAAAACAATACATAATATGAAGTATGATCTAAAAGAATTTAATAACGACATAAAAGAAGCTCAAATAGAAAACGATGGGAAAAAGATTAAGGTTACAGGTATTATGGGGACCGGTCACCAAGCAACGGTTGACATTAGGGTCATGTCCATCGAAGACAAAGAATAAGACAAAGTACAAGAAAAAGACAGATGACAAAATGACTTTTATTGCAAACTACACAGAAGTTATACATTATATTAAAATATAAAATACCCAAAATATTTTGTGTGTGTGTGTTTGTTTAACTGGTGCTTTACGCCACTTTCGGCCGTTTGTATGCTAAATCTTGGCGTCCAGTTGTTATTAGTGAGAAAACCAGCATGCCCGACAGGAATAGGAAAACCTCAGACATTCGACAGATCAAACCAAAGCCCATGTCAATTCAGATTGGAGTCGAGCACACCCTGCCCGCAGTGAGTCTTGAACCAACAACCACAGTGTTGTGAACCAATGGTAGTTGACCCTTGCTTGAGTGTGTTTGTTTGTTTTAATGGTGTTCAATGCACAATGCAATTTTTCAGCTACATCATGGCGTCCAGTTTTTATTGGGGATGGAAGCCGGAATACTCGGAATAAACCCCGACATGCAGTAGGAAAATGCTTTTTTGTGAATTAGTTGTCTATCACTTAAGAAACACACGTTTTTGTTGGTCGATAGAATGCTGGTATATTTTAAACAAATGTATTTTCTATCTAGATTTTCACACATGTTTCCTGTGTATTTTTTAAAATAGTGAATTTCACAGCATACTAACTAACTGAAAGCAAAATTAGCGTTAGACATTAGTTATTTACAGACGACGGTCATCGTTTATGACAGTGGACTCCACTGTCATAAACGATGACCGTCGTCTGTAAATAACTAATGTCTAACGCTAATTTTGTCTCATCTATAATGGTCATTCGAGAGGGTCCTCTGATTGTATTTACCGGGAAAGACTATAAAATGATCCCAGCGATTTTAAAGGAGACTACTAATCTAACAAATTTACATAATGCGCTGTGAAACGAGGGACGCTTAATGATGGCAAAATGTAAATCTCTCTTATATCAATATAAACAAAGTACATGTGACAAACTTTCCTTTATTAAAATCACGAACCGCCTCACGGAACACAAAATTAAAGTTAACAAACTCATAATGTGTATAAAGTCTAAAGAGTCTACCAACCACTAAGCTTATTAAGTATCGGGTTGACAAACGCGTCTGGCGTAATGAATTTGTCACCTTGGTAATTTTGATTACATCTTGTTGGAATATTTGAGCAAAGCCAAGTAACAGCACGGCACGTCCGCGGCTGGCGGACTGGGAAGCAACTATTTTGGGTTAAGTTGGAAATGAGAAAGTTTAAGATCAATATGTTATGACTTGTTCACGTCATTTATTTATTTTGACATTCAATGACTAAGGCCATTCGTTGGCCAGTCTTTGTCTACAATTTTGACAAGAAACACCGGCATTTGTATAGTTGCATAATCTTCTAGACTTATATATATTAATGACTTCATCGAATTCAATGATAATAAATGCAAGAAAGGAATGGCTGTACTTTATCTTATCGTAGATATTATTGTTTTTAAGACTTTTAGCATACCGTATTTTATAAAGATATAAGAGCAGATTAAATAACATTACGAACTTGCAAAATGTAACATTTGTCAGTAAATTCCTCCTAAATAATAAACTATTTACAAATAGAAATTTTTTCTTAAAATAACTTTCGAGACCCTGTACCGGTGTTTGACTCTGCGTTTGGACATGATAACTAATTTCTTCGTGTAAATCAATTAAGTTATTTGTGATAAAATCAAAGAAGGTAATAAGAATATACAGAGCACGAAGTGTGAAAAAACTTAATCTACAGTCCAAGAAACCTACACACTCAACACTCGGCAACCAAAAATGAAGCAACTACAACATAGGTCTAGATTTCGTATCGGTGTTTCGGAAAGAAATTATAGGTTAATCAATTTTTGATGACAACCTAAACCCCTGCTTCAATTACTGTAGTTTGTGAGTTGATATGTTGATGAAAAAGATCAATTATCATACGCCATTTGTAGGTAATGTGTCCATCGCAGCACAGTCACTGTGTATTGAATGTACAAATAGGGAACAATTTCCTCAAACACAATTTTTTGTCATCAGATTAATGATATCTATAGTAAATATTATTAAAGACGCAGATAAGTCGTTTTTCTAGTAGCATTGGTTTATTATTGTTCAATCAATATCAAATGTTTGTGGCAAACTATAAAAGATTAAAGTAGTTTTTTGTCTGAAAACGAGTGAAACATTTTGATTTGGTGGCAGTTACATGCCTAGCTTAAATTTTTAAATATACTCGTTGAATGAAATGCGTAAAATAGGGCAAAATACCTATATGTCTTGTACCCAAATAAACTAAGAACTGGTTACAATTCTTTCCTTTATTTAAAATAATATATATAAATGTACCATTTCATCGGTTCAATTAAAAACAGGACATGTGTTTGCGATAATGTGTCTACTATAGAGACTAGTGAGGTATTGACATGTGTTCATCGCTGCAGTACATCGAAATAAATCCAGTTACCAAAAACTCGGAAAGGTTTTTATGCTTATGTATTTATGGTCTTGACCGCTCTGCTTCTTTATTATACATGTACTTATATAGAAAGGCTGTGTTGCTAAAAGGGGACTTTTCAGAACACTTCAAATTCATATCTTAACTGAAGAATTTTCTACAAAAAGGGGACAAAATATATGAATTAAACAAAAAGCGAAACTGTTTAGCAATTGCAGTTTTAATAAATTACTTTTAATATTTAAAATTAATTATACAGTAAAATTCAATTACAATCAGATGTTGGTATTGTTTAAAACTTTCTTAAATAGAACTTGTTGACTTGTTGGCTACGACCTTACGTTGTCTTTTTACTCAACAAAGGTTTTTGTCTATTAAACAATACCCATGTCCTTCAATTTATAACAGGGTATCAAATATTAAAGTTAACTAAAAATATTTAATGCTGAATCAACTTGCAACTTTTAGCAAACAATCGTTTTTCTAACTGTTATATGTTAAGAATGAATAGGATCAGAATAAGCAAAACCTCCAAAATTTGAAAACTTAAATGCCGGTCACAGAAATCGATTAGCGTGTATTAAATTAATTTTAATAAAAATAATTTTAAGTTCACAGTTGCACGATGGTTTCTATGTCGACACTGAGCGCGACAATCGGTTCCTTGTCATTACAAATTGTGGCCTTCAACTAAAATGTAATTTATGTTCCTGGGTATAAAAATCGGTCATATATAGGGTTTATTTTTCAAGCAAATACTAGTTTTTTATTTGTCAAGATTCTTAACTGTTTGGAAATTTTTCTCTAAGAAGTTTGGTTTTAGATAATTAAAGATCATCGAGACCCGAAAGTCAAATTTGAATGCAAAAACAAAATGAGAAACTTCTATCTGATTGGAAAACACAATAAAAATGCTATTTGATTGGGATTATATTTTGACAAAATTGAACTCGTGGACAGTGCTGCTTACGACTGTACTTTGCTCCGTGGTAATGCAAAAGTCTGCTCGGGAGGAACCTTCGTCGCGTCAAACCAAAGACAATACAATTTGGCTCGATTAGGTTTAGATTTATCGGGGTACCAAAATAAAAACCCACACCTTTGGCAGAAACATGGTCACCTTCTCAATTAATCTGACTTTGAGCGCACAATAAGGCTAAAACATGCAACCCCAGTAACAGATAGTTCATTAATTACCTGCAAGTATGTGCAATGAACAGTTTCTGTCAAAGTGGTAAATGTAAACCGACAGCTACTACATGTAGTATATACATGCTTGTTAAAGATCTGTATATGTCACGCCGCAAACTCGGTACCTGTCAATCCGACAACTCTGTGTTCGTCTTAGTTGTACATGTAAAACTGCCAACTTTGTGTTCGGTATCCACGTCAATCCGACAAGTGCTTGAAAAACGAACCAAACTTTTTTACAAACTACACTACTTTACCCCATACGCACCTAACATACAAATATAACCTATCTTCAGATCTAATTTACAAATAGCTAAAGATTTTATCTATTTTATTTATTTGTTTTCTCTGGGGGGGGGGGGGGGGGGGGGGGGGTTGCCAGCCAAATATTACTTACCCCGTATTATTGGGCTTATTTTCCTTTTGTAGATCCAAAATGTCATCAACGATAATTTCCGTAGTAAATTTTGTCCTAAATAAGAATGGAAATGTAACCTAGGGGCAGTCGATTATGTATGTTCGAAACCATTCGGGCTTTGCTGTTAGCGGTTAGGGAAAATTGTCTCGGTTTGTCTGAATACAATCGTACGTCACGAACCATTGTACACAAGTTTAGATCACTATTGAAACAACAATGGCCGACTTAAGATATAAAATATCCGTAGCAAAAGCGAAGGACGATCTGTGACATGAAAACAACTGAGGCTACGTAAAAATGGAGAGGTTTGCATTAATAATATTTTTTCTACTGGAATTTCGTCTTCAAAAGGACAATAAACATGCAACGATATACGCATGTCAATGTACAGTAAATGACATTTTTGCTTCAATCTCACTGGCCTATTCAGAATACAAATTCCTAAGACAGTCCTAATTTAAGACATGTCTTAGGATAATTTCGAAGACATGGCCCCAGTATTTTAGCACAATATTATTTTACATCCAATTTTTTATAATAAAATATATTTTGGTATCAATATTTTTGAGATTTGGGGTACTGCTTCAATCTCACTGGCCTATTCAGAAGAATCTTGTCTGACAACAATATGTCTCGAAAATTTAAAAATGTAATAACTCTTACTTTTTCCACTGCCTTTTTGGACAAAAATAACAAACATGAGAAGGAATTTGGAAAGCTAGCGTCAAATTAGAAAAGTAGACCTTACTCATAATAATAATAATAATAATATTTTTGATCTAGTTCTTAAAATATATGTCGTAAAATATACCAAGAATACACATCTTCATTGTAGATTAATATATTTATATCAAACCCGTTCTTCCAATGAAGTGTGTTCGTAATCAAATTACATTGTCTACATGAAATGTCACCGTTTAAGAATGTTATCAAAATAATGTAGTTAATTTCCACTTAAAATTTATCGCCAACAATAATTTTTCTTAATTTGTGATTAATGTATGTGACAATTTTAATGTTAGATCACTTGCTGCTCTATTCGAATTAAGACGGCGGGTAAACAGATTGACACTTTTCAAGATATTGTATATGACCACCTTCAGATTTCATCACTGTTGGATAATTTACAGAACTATGAGTCGACAGAGAGGTACCTTAAGTCGAGTGAAATCTTGAATTTCTTGTAGATAGAATTGGTAACGTTAAGGTGTTATTCCCGTTCGCGGGTTGGGGGGGGGGGGGGGGGGACATGGCAATTAAACAAGAGAAACAATTGTCGCAAGCTAAATGAGTGCTGCGTAACGACATGTTTTTTTTTCTAGTTTTTGGCCATATTTCATATTTCACCCCAAAATATATATGGGGTCATATTCCTGGGAATAAATTTAACCAACAAACTATTTAGGCTGTAGTGTGCATCAGATGTATTTAGACCACTAAAAATTGACAGTAGGCGAAAGAAAACCTCACCCTGACTTGTTATAGTTATGTACGCTTAAATTCCGTTTTTTTCCCTTACAAAGTTGTTTGAGGTCCTAGTTAAAAAAAGCAATTCGAAGAAAAGGTGTAGATGGTTTGTCAGATATTTTTTTAGATCCGCCGCGAACCTTTAGTGTTAATAAATTCAAATTATAATTATCGAATTGAACAAAGCGTAGACAAATACATTATTCCGTAATCCAATACATAACACACAGTAGATTGATCGACATAAAAACATAGTATGTCAATGTACAGTAAATGACATTCTTGCTACAAAATGTGATGAGAATTTTTTGGAATAATTATATATAATTTTTTCTAAAGATGTAAATCTATGGAACGCCGTAACTGCCTTATGTGTACCTGCTTTTATATATGAACATAGTTTTTCTCTATATGCACATACTTTTTCTTTATATGCACATACTTTTTCTCTATATGCACATAGTTTTTCTCTATAGGCATATACTTATCTATATATGCACATAGTTTTTCTATATAGGCATATACGTATCTATATATGCACATACTTTTTCTGTATATGCACATACTTTGTCTATATATGCACATACTTTGTCTTTATACTTTTTCTCTATATGCACATAGATTTTCTATATATGCACATACTTTGTCTTTATACTTTTTCTATATATGCACATATTTTGTCTTTATACTTTTTCTCTATGTGCACATACTTTGTCTATATACTTTTTCTATATATGCACATACTTTGTATATATACTTTTTCTATATATGCACATACTTTTGCATATAATTACATCCGCAGTTTAAAGACAACTCCGACCGTATAAGAAGATACGACGGCTTATTCGTGCCAAAACAACAAAAAGAAAAAAACAAGTTTAGCTTTTCTAAAAAGCTAACCGTCTCTTAGCTGCATTACAAATTTAATGGATTTATTAAAGTATCTGTTTTTTTGTAATTTATATGTAAGATAGGTAAACAATGTACATGTATCTTGTAAGGACATTGTTTACGCTAACCTATTATCCAATGGTGCTTGAGAGATTTAAATGCCTGTCGTCACTTTACAGGTGCTTTTTAAAAAATAATTAAACTAAAGTTGACTCCCTAAACAACAAATGTTCAAAATTAGCGGTAAAAATATGTTTTGTTAAATTCGAATCAATATCAGAACGGAAATAAAGATACAGAACATATAATTTTTTCCTAACTCAAACAGCTTTAAAAAGTAGGGAGATTTTGGTACAATGTTTACCTTTCAATTGTTCACTGACCAATGCATTGAATGAGATAGAAGTCAATATGTGGAACGTAACATTACTACACTAAAATACTGATTAATGAAAATAAAGATATAGAACATATAATTTTTATCTATTATTTTTAATTTGTATGTGTATACATGTATAAACCTTAACGAAGACAAGCAAATGTCATATAAATAAGAATGATATATGATGCGGCCCATATTCAAAATCATACCAGTTGCCACAGACTTAAACACATAATGCACTACATGTACTCTTGCACAGTGGTATTGTATGGAACATCATGACTGCCTTATGTGTGAAAAAAATCTTAATATGCGGTGCTTATTATTTTATATTCGGTGCATACGAGTTTATATGAAGTGCTTACTATTTTATATGCGGTGCTTGCCACTTTATATGCGGTTCCTGCTACTTGATATGCAGTGCTTACTTCTTTATATGCGGTTCTTGTGACTTTATACATGTATGAGATTCTTGCTACTTGTTAAACCTTAACTTTGTTCATTTGCATTATTAAACCAATTCAAATGTACCTATTGCATATTTCACGAACGAAGACACTGTAGTCTTGAATCAATTAACAAGACACCAAGACAACACCGTGATAACCAACACATTATCTTAAATATTTTGCACACAAATGTTCTTAAATATGCTTGTAGCTCTTATAAAAAAATAAATTTTCTAAGAGTCACCAATGTTCTTTCCGATTTTCGTTTAGAGATTTCCATAAGATGTCAGGAAATTTCCGCTTAACTAATGCACGCAAGAAAACCCTCATTCAAACGACAAGTGAACAAGCAGTCCAGTTTTATTACGGCGAATGGCATATACAGCGACGACTGAGGAGAGATCTTTCCTGTTAACGTTTTGGGGCATTTTCACATGTCTGTTAACTGCTTTTTTAATAAAGCAATTGTTAACTTTTTTCAACAATGTGCATTAGCTGTTATTTGTTTTCTTAAAAAATTACATTTTTGTTAACTTTTATAATGAAAAAAGCGCTGTTTGCTGTTAATAGTTAGAACACTGTTTTACGGACTTTTTCTTTTTATCTGTTTTTCTATCATTTTATTATCCACTTTTTTATGTAATTGAGTCTTCTTTTGAACGGATGAATATACATACTAGTTACTATGGAAACATTGATTAACGTATGCATTTTCTCGTCGTATTGCCCTTAAATGCCCGAGATTCTGCTGTTATCTGTTTTCCCGATTTTGGAACTCAACGTTTTCTGTTTAATCATGTAAATTGATGTTATTTGTTATAATTGTTACTTTTATCCGTTTGGGAAAAAGAATCTTAACCTGTTTATGGACCCACCTAGCCTACCCATCCCCCCCCCCCAGAATTGCTTTACTTCGTATAGGCAATTACAAAATGACAAGACACGTCAAATAAACACATATAAAGAATAAAAAATGTATGCCTATTGTTCCTTTACCCAGAATATTCAAAAACAGTCAAAACATATCGAGGGCATTGTCATGATATCTTGACTGCACAAGGGAGAGTGGTATTGCCTGAAACATTGATAATGCCAGAGCCAAAGCCGAGGGAATTATATCAATGTTAAAGGCAATACCATTCTCCCGAGTACTGTCAAGTATCATGACAATGCCAGCTATATAAGCAGCTATTATATTTATTTTATTGAAGAATTCAAAAACCACGTGCTTAAGACTGTGTTATGTATGTGTAGCTGCTTGCTGTATGATTTGAATGTTTGGCCTCATGATATATCATTGTTTGGCATTTTTAGGCAATACACAGTAAGTTTTCTAAACTTTATAACATTTTTTACTCATTTGGGTTGTACATGTACATATTTTTGTTTTACAAATTAAAATAAACAGTTTTATGTTGCTTGTTACTGGCAAGGGCATTGCCGCGACATGATAACGCCGTGGTCGTGGCGTTATCACGGCGTGATAATGCCCTCACGTCAAAGTACTGCAAATTAACTAATACCAGCTGACCTTGTTTTATCCAATTAAAACAAACATAATTTTACTGATATGAAATAAAAGGTAATAAGCACCGCATATAAAGTCATAAGCACCGGATATAAAGTAGTATTCACCGCATATCAAGTCGTAAGCACGCATATACAGTAGTAAGCATCGCATGTAAAAGTAGTAACCACCGCATATTAAGTCGTTTGCATGGCATAAAAAGTCGTTTGGAAGCATCACATGTTAAGTCGAAAGCATATAAAGTATAAAGTCATAACCACCTCATATAAAGTCGTAACCACCGCATATAAAGTCATAAGCACGACATTTAAATCATAAGCACGACATTTAAAGTCGTAAGCACACGCATGTAGAGTAGTAAACACCGCATGTAAAGTAGTAATCACCGCATGAAAAGTAGTAATCACCACATGTAAAGTAGTAATCACCGCATGTTAAGTCGTAAACACCGCATGAAAAGCAGTAAACACTGCATGAAAAGCAGTAAACACCGCATGAAAAGCAGTAATCACCGCATGTAAAGTAGTAATCACCGCATGAAAAGTAGAAATCACTGCATGAAAAGCAGTAAACACCGCATGAAAGGCAGTAAACACTGCATGAAAAGCAGTAAACACCGCATGTAAAGTAGTAATCACCGCATGAAAAGTAGTAATCACCACATGTTAAGTAGTAATCACCACATGTAAAGTAGTAATCACCACATGAAAAGTAGTAATCACCACATGAAAAGTAGTAATCACCACATGTAAAGTAGTAAGCACCGCATGTAAAGTAGTAATCACCACATGTAAAGTAATAATCACCACATGTAAAGTAGTAATCACCACATGTAAAGTAGTAAGCACCGCATGAAAAGTAGTAATCACCACATGTAAAGTAGTAAGCACTGCATGTAAAGTAGTAATCACCACATGTAAAGTAATAATCACCACATGTAAAGTAGTAATCACCACATGTAAAGTAGTAATCATCGTATGAAAAGTAGTAATCACCACATGTAAAGCAGTAAGCACCGCGTGTAAAGTAGTAAGCACCACATGTAAAGTAGTAATCACCACATGTAAAGTAGTAAGCACCGCATGTTAAGTAGTAATCACCACATGTAAAGTAGTAATCACCACATGTAAAGTAGTAAACACCGCATGTAAAGTCGTAAACACCGCATGAAAAGCAGTAAACACTGCATGAAAAGCAGTAAACACCGCATGAATAGCAGTAATCACCGCATGTAAAGTAGTAATCACCGCATGAAAAGTAGAAATCACTGCATGAAAAGCAGTTAACACCGCATGAAAAGCAGTAAACACCGCCTGAAAAGCAGTAAACACGCATGAAAAGCAGTAATCACCGCATGTAAAGTAGTAATCACCGCATGAAAAGTAGTAATCACCACATGTAAAGTAGTAATCACCACATGTAAAGTAGTAATCACCACATGTTAAGTAGTAATCACCACATGAAAAGTAGTAATCACCACATTAAAGTAGTAAGCACCGCATGTAAAGTAGTAATCACCACATGTAAAGTAGTAATCATCGTATGAAAAGTAGTAATCACCACATGTAAAGTAGTAAGCACCGCATGTAAAGTAGTAATCACCACATGTAAAGTAGTAATCACCACATGTAAAGTAGTAATCACCACATGTAAAGTAGTAATCACCACATGTAAAGTAGTAATCACAACATGTAATGTAGTAATCACCACATGTAAAGTAGTAATCACCACATGTAAAGTAGTAATCACCACATGTAAAGTAGTAATCACCACATGTAAAGTAGTAATCACCACATGTAATGTAGTAAGCACCGTATGCAAAGTAGTAATCACCGCAGGTAAAGTAGTAAGCACCACATAAAAAGGAGTAGGCACCACATGAAAAGTAGTAAGCACCGCATGTAAAGTAGTAATCACCACATATAAAGTTGTAAGCACCACGTGGAAAGTAGTAAGCACCACATGAAAAGTAACAATCACCACATGTAAAGTAGTAAGCACCACATGTAAAGTAGTAATCACCGCATGTAAAGTAGTAATCACCATATGAAAAGTAGTAATCACCACATGTAAAGTAGTAATCACCACAAGTAAAGAAATAATCACGCATGTAAAGTAGTAAGCACAGCATGTAAAGTAGTAAGCACCACATGAAAAGTAGTAATCACCACATGTAAAGTAGTAATCACCGCATGTAAAGTAGTAATCACCACATGAAAAGTAGTAATCACCACATGAAAAGTAGTAATCACCACATGTAAAGTAGTAATCACCACATGTAAAGTAGTAATCACCACATGTAAAGTAGTAAGCACCGCATGTAAAGCAGTTATCACCACATGTAAAGTAGTAATCACCACATGAAAAGTAGTAATCACCACATGTAAAGTAGTAAGCACCTCATGAAAAGTAGTATTCACCACATGTAAAGTAGTAATCACCACAGGTTAAGTAGTAATCACCATATGTAAAGTAGTAATCACCACATGTAAAGTAGTAATCACCGCATATAAAGTAGTAATCACCGCATGAAAAGTAGTAATCACCACATGTAAAGTAGTAAGCACAGCATGTAAAGTAGTAATCACCACATGTTAAGTAGTAATCACCACATGTAAAGTAGTAATCACCACATGTGAAGTAGTAATCACCACAGGTAAAGTAGTAATCACCGCATGTAAAGTAGTAAGCACTGCATGTAAAGTAGTACTCACCACATGTAAAGTAGTAATCACCGCATGAAAAGTAGTAATCACCACATGTAAAGTAGTAATCACCGCATGTAAAGTCGTAAACACCGCATGAAAAGTAGTAAGCACCGCATGTCAAGTAGTACTCACCACATGAAAAGTAGTAAGCACCGCATTTAAAGTAGTAATCACCACATGTAAAGTAGTAATCACCGCATGAAAAGTTGTAAGCACCACATGTACAGTAGTAAGCACCACATGTAAAGTAGTAAACACTGCATGAAAAGAGGTAATCACCGCATGTAAAGTAGTAAGCACAACATGTAAAGTAGTAATCACCACATGTAAAGTAGTAAGCACCGCATGTAAAGTAGTAATCACCACATGTTAAGTAGTAATCACCAGATGTAAAGTAGTAATCACCACATGTGAAGTAGTAATCACCACAGGTAAAGTAGTAATCACCGCATGTAAAGTAGTAAGCACCGCATGTAAAGTAGTACTCACCACATGTAAAGTAGTAATCACCGCATGAAAAGTAGTAATCACCACATGTAAAGTAGTAATCACCGCATGTAAAGTCGTAAACACCGCATGAAAAGTAGTAAGCACCGCATGTAAAGTAGTACTCACCACATGAAAAGTAGTAAGCACCGCATGTAAAGTAGTAATCACCACATGTAAAGTAGTAATCACCGCATGAAAAGTAGTAAGCACCA
Organism: Limnoperna fortunei; assembly: GCA_944474755.1. Taxonomy (NCBI): domain Eukaryota; kingdom Metazoa; phylum Mollusca; class Bivalvia; order Mytilida; family Modiolidae; genus Limnoperna; species Limnoperna fortunei. The sequence goes on from OX104112.1 coordinate 46,209,845, forward strand.
CATGAAAAGTAGTAATCACCCCATGAAAAGTAGTGAGCACCACATGAAAAGTAGTAAGCACCGCATGTAAAGTAATCACCACATGTAAAGTAGTAAGCACCACATTGAAAGTAGTAAGCAACACATGAAAAGTAGCAATCACCACATGTAAAGTAGTAAGTATGTAAAGTAGTAATCACCACATGTAAAGTAGTAATCACCACAGGTAAAGTAGTAATCACAACATGTAAAGTAGTAATCACCACATGTAAAGTAGTAATCACCACATGTAAAGTAGTAATCACCACATGTAAAGTAGTAATCACCGTATGAAAAGTAGTAATCACCACATGTAAAGTAGTAAGCACGCATAAAAAGGAGTAGGCACGCCATGAAAAGTAGTAAGCACCGCATGTAAAGTAGTAATCACCACATGTAAAGTAGTAAGCACCACATGGAAAGTAGTAAGCACCTCATGAAAAGTAGCAATCACCACATGTAAAGTAGTAAGCACCACATGTAAAGTAGTAATCACCGCATGTAAAGTAGTAATCACCACATGAAAAGTAGTAATCACCACATGTAAAGTAGTAATCACCACATGTAAAGTAGTAATCACCACATGTAAAGTAGTAAGCACCGCATGTAAAGTAGTAAGCACCACATGAAAAGTAGCAATCACCACTTGTAAAGTAGTAAGCACCACATGTAAAGTAGTAATCACCGCATGTAAAGTAGTAATCACCACACGTAAAGTAATAATCATCGTATGAAAAGTAGTAATCACCACATGTAAAGTAGTAAGCACCTCATGAAAAGTAGTAATCACCAAAGTAAAGTAGTAATCACCGCATGTAAAATAGTAATCACCTAATGTAAAGTAGTAATCACCGCATATAAAGTAGTAATCAACGCATGAAAAGTAGTAATCACCACATGTAAAGTAGTAAGCACCGCATGAAAAATAGTAATCACCACATGTAAAGTAGTAAGCACCGCATGAAAAGTGGTAATCACCGCATGTAAAGTAGTAAGCACAACATGTAAAGTCGTAAGCACCGCATATACTCAAAAACTACTACTATAGTTAATAATTTAATAAAATAATTAATGAATTATGGTTACCTAATAAACATTTGTGACAGATGTGTTATTTAGAACACCTTTAATGTATTGAAATTTAGCCCATGCTGTGTCTTCCTGATAAAGCTTGTACTGTCATTAACTTGTATTATCTGTACAGGATGTTTATTGAACAGCTTATTCCTTAAAACTTGAAGTTTGACTACCTTTATGACTGAGAAAACTGCGCCCAAAATGGGGTATTTTTGTAATCATCTTTTACATAAATGCTTTATAAATGTTCATCACAAAGTTAATTACCACATTTTCAATTCAAGACAATGCATTTGCAGTTAGTTTTTTCTAAAGACAGTATTTTGTAAGTCAAATACACTTAAAGTTTTTTGTGTTTAATTTTTAAAATATTTACATCTAAGTTAAACATGTTGCAAATTTCTGAGATATTATTAAACCATAAAATGCCACACAACCCTGTCCCTTGTCTGAACCACGTGATCTGAACTCCGCCATGTTAAAAATTGTAAACTTAGCGAATTTCAAACGAAATGGGAAGTATGAAGATCAGAAATTAAAGTGTTAAAAATGTGAAAATTAAATACATCAATGTGTCTTCTTCTTCTTTTTGTATATATGTGCAAAACTATGTTTATACGAACTGTATTTATGCAATTTACGTCAGAAGTAGAGCATATTTGACCATTTCCCATTGAAACAATGTAACAAGAAGGCAGAAAATAAGAACAAAAACAAAATGGGAAGTATTTTGCAAGTAATCTGATAAAATTCATATTATTCGAAAGATAAATTAGAGACTGTAGAACTAGGAACAATGTGCAAAACATATATATTTTATTTATTTAACAAGATATCGGCGTTTTTTTTACATCGTCCCATTGATTTTCTATTGAGTGGAAAATCCAATATGGCTGACAAAAATACGTCACAGAAGTCACGTGATGTCGCTAATAGTTAAATATGATTTTGCGCGACTCCTTCAAAAAATAAATATTTTTCCGCACCCTTCGCGGAAAAAATTTTTCTGACCAAAACAAAAAAACCAAGGCCCCACCCCTTCAAGTTAAATGGTCTGTCCCTAATTGTAGAGAATATTATCAAAACCTTATTTTGCTCATTGCATTACTTCCCATTGACAACAAAGTAAAATACTGAATGTTTTTCAGTGCTTCAAATTCAAGTTATTTGAGGGGGACGTCCTGAATATAGCTGAAATATTGCTTGCTGGATGCAATACCAACGAGGCCTCGGTGGCCGATTCTTTAGTGTAGTTCGTCTACTATTGATCACGTGGTATGTCAACACTGAGATTGCGGTTCGATTCTCACTGCAGGCAGGATGTACTCGACTTCAATTTTAATTGACAAAGGTTTTCTAACGCAGGTCGCCATGATATAGCTGAAAAAATTGCCAAAAGTAGCGTACCATCAAACAAACAACAAACGTAATACTGCAATCAATCAATCATATATATCCAGGAGGGAGATTTTATGATTTTTTGAACAATTTTGATAATGAAAAGTATAATGACACTTTATTGAATTTACAATCTATTGTCGACGATTAAGGGGATTGAGTGCGTTTTATGGCCCCTCCCCCAGCTGCATACGTCACGAATGTCATGATGTTCATACAAAATTATTTTACAATGATTATTATAACATTTTTATTTTCTTCTTTTGTATCGATGTTGATTTCAAAAATATTTTAAAAAAATATGTTAATAATTTCCTGCTCTTTATGCGATACTTTTTACCGTTGTAAAATTTATGTGTCAAGGTTTATCGATCGTCATTTAAAACTGAAAGTGACACGTCATTATATCAAAGACATACATTGACAGGCGAGTTAACGTGCGTCTGTTGTTGGTCGATCACAAAAGAAAAATCAGGTAAATACACATGTATATCATTCATTTTCGCCATGACTATACGTTTTCTAATAATATTCTTATTCAAGCAACATTTCTTACAGAGTTCTGTCAAATAAAAAACAAAAGTAGAACACCGATTTTCCGAATATTAGTGAATTTTACATTTTAAATTTTAAACTTTGTTTTCCAAACCGTTTAAGTTTTTTATTAGTTTTTTAATTAGGTTCACGACGCTAACATTTCTTTGTTTGTAAGACATCTAGATAAATTCGATATCAAAGGATTTTTTTCTTTAAAATCTTTAGAGATCTTTAGATATACGTGGTCAAAAAGTCCAAGGTATAGTCATATAGTAAGTACAGTTGTAAATAATTAAAAATTGAGTTGCTGCCGTTGAGGTTAAGTGATTATGAGTTCGATCCCAATATTTTACAAGTTTTTAAATGTTACTCCTTAAGTTTTTTTAATAGTATAGGTTCAAGAGGATAACATTTCTTTGAATGTAAATCATATGTTTCTTATTCTTTAAGATAAACTCGATATCAAAGGTATTCTTTAAAGAAACCATTGTCATTGGATTACTTAAAAATAACAGTTTTCTAGAATTTTTCTAAACGTTTTTCTTACTAAAGTATGTAAATAATCAAAATTTTGATTTGACTTGCTGCCATTTGATCCCGAGTTCGATCCCCAATCACTTTTAATAGTTATAAAGGGTTTCTATTTTTTTATATCTTTTTTTGATGAAGCTTAGCACTCTCCATTCACGTAACTAAATAAAGCCAGTAAGCCGACTCTGGATAGCATGATCAGCACTGCACCTAGACCCCTTTTTTACATAAATTTAACATTTTTTTCGTCTGTGATCATTCCTTTCAGTCAAGCACTTTTTACGGTTGACTTATTGTTTGTTATCATGTTCTCGTGGTGAATATAGCTGAAATAATATAATACTCGTTGGACGTAATGCTAAATGCTAACATTCAATCAATCAAACTTCAGTTATTCTAAATAACGATTTTGACGTTTCCTGTCCGGCGGAAATATTCCTTTAGTTTGAAAATGTTACTAGCTATCTTTCTAAAGTTCTATCTTAATATTAAATTTAAGGCTAGCTTATTTGACGTTTTTGTTCATGTTTATTGTGCCCCCACTCCCCCGCTTCCACCACACACCCTCGAAACGTACTGTTTACTCACTCAATAAAAACAGGATGTCATTATATAGACACAAATCGAAGATACCGAGGAGATATCATAAAACGATAAGTCAAGGACAAGAAAATAGAAGACATACAACACGAACCCCCCCCCCCAAAAAAAAAAAAAAAAAAAAAAAAAACTTCGTAGCATGAAACCCACTAACTATAGGTTTGAACACCGTCCATCACACGTTTCCGGCCTTTTTTCTAAGCGATATTTAGTGCGTGCGTCAACAATCAAATTTGAATATGATTCAGGTCCTATGATTTTTTAAAGAAATTATTGTCCTTGGACTTGCATCATTTTTTTAAATAACAGTTTTCTAGAATTTTTCTAAACGCTTGCAAATATAGAGTTGATATTTAGTAACTCACATACTAAATATCAACTCTATATCTGTAATGTTGTTCTGGTATGATAATTTTTGACAAAATTATGGCCTTTGAAATAAAAAAAAAATATTTCTGAGATTTATTTTATTTAGTCATAACATGATATTTTCTAACCATTGTTTTAGATGCAGATTAGTAAAATAAATAAATGGTTTGTCTGGACGTTTACATAGCTAATTGAGACTCTACTATCGTTCCTCGTTCGTTTTTTTCCCATTCGTCTTTTGTTCTTATTGGAACGTTTTTATAGAACGTTTTAAGGCATCCCCGTCGAATTTAGGAAACCCAAGTTTTTTTACTAGCAATACAATAGCACAAACAAAATAATTTAATGTAATGGGGGTTCTATCGATAACGCGAAATTAACAAAAAAGGAAAGCAACAAGTTAGTATTTAGCTATAATTTAATCAATCAATCAATCAATAACAAGAAAAAAAATCTATCAATTAATCAATCAATCAAATTACTTTATGTCCTCGTGTTTTTCGGCCATGTGTGATCGGCACGAAACGTGTATGTTGGGGTTTTCAAATTTTCAAATTTTTAAACTAAATTGCAGCTTCGTTTTGCAGACTTATGTGTTGGCATCCCAACAGAGTATTATTAGTTGTATTTGTCATTTAAGGTTTGTTTTATTTTACAGTACGAAGACAATGGCTGAATCTGCTGAATTCCAATGCGAACCATGCAAGCATGAAAATGTTGCCAATTCCGCAAGCAAGTGGTGTACAGAGTGCGAGGAAAGTTTATGCGATGGGTGCTGTAGGAGTCACAAAGCTCACAAAATATCCAGAAACCACCACATCATAACAGTCGGAGAATACCAAAAGAGCAAAACATTCAATGTAAATTTAAATTGTCCGGATCACAACAAACAGTTGGATTTGTACTGTCCGATCCATGACACTGTTGTTTGTGTTGAATGTGTCCAATTAAAACATTCCGGATGTAAAGATCCCAAGCCGATAAACGAAGCAGCAAAGGGAGCAAAAACGTCTACTGCATTTACGGACCTGGAACAAACCATCGACGGTCTTCTTGAACACATAGAAAAAGGCGTACAAAATCTACATCAGAGTAAATTAAATATGCTGGATCAGGAAGAAGAAACAAAGAAATCAATCAGAAAAAAGCGAGCTGAAATAGATAAACACTTAGATACATGTAGCCTGCAGGAAAAAATATTAAAAAGACTCAAGTCTGAGAGTGAAAAAGAAGCTAATATAATTACTTTGATGATGAACAAACTTGAAGAAAAACGCAAGAACGTGTTAGATTTAAAAGACACCGCGAAACAATGAAGAAATATTCGTCGAATGTGCAAGTGTTCGTTAGAATTCGAAGTATTTCAATAAATATTGTAAACGAAATAAATGGAATCAAACCATTGGTTAGCAGTATCCCACAGATAAGTATAGCAGCTCAGTTCAGCCCTAAATTTGACACGTTCAGCGAAGACTTCGACTCTTTTGGAGAAATACAAATTACATCTAAAGAAGCAGTAGTTTCATATGTTGAAAGACAACTAATACAGGCACAGTTCAAGCGACCGGCTGAACAACCAGTCCATAAATTAGACAATCTACAGTTGAAGCTGAGGACAAACATTAAAATGGGTAAAAAGAATTCCGATGTAACGAGCTGCTTAATATTACCAAACAAGTCTATTATGATTGCGAGTTGGAATAAACCATCTCTTACTATTCTTAAGGAAGACGGATCACATGACCGTGACATCAGTGTTCTGTATAATCCTTATGACGTCTCAATAATTGATGACCAGAGGGTTGCAGTTTCATATGGATGGAAAGGAACAAATATAACATGTTTAACCATAGTAAATATAAACAATCAACGTACAAATCAAACTCTGGAGAATTTATGTAAACATTGGATCTGGAGCATTACATACAACGATGGTAAATTATATGCCGTGGCGGATGGAGAAGGAATCAAGGTAATAGATCTAGATGGGAACATTATCAAAACAATACGTACATACGACGATGCATGGAAGACGTTCAAGGTTACAATACATAAAGATAACATTTACTACTCAGACTACGGGAGTGTACACTGTGTAGATATGGAAGGTACAGAAATCTGGACGTGTCAGGATGATCGATTATTGACCTATCCCAAAATAGGTGTTGATAATTATGGTATAACGTTTGCATCCGGTCCTAGCAACCATCTACTTCTGGCGATTTCTCCAGATGGCAAGCAACAGAAGGTTCTACTGACCTGTTCTGATGGACTCCACACGCCAAATGCTGTGTACTACGACAAGGAAAGGGAACGCCTTCTTATCTGCAATGTGGAAAACGGACACGCTGCCTTATATGACGTCATTTACTAACAATTATAAATATTTGCATATAGATTTCCTATTCCCCTGCACACTCCTGTAATCGATTTTTATGATTCCGTCTACTTTAGGCAGATTTTGAAAAAGTTTTAAAATATGTATGTTTAATTTGGCGAAATTGTGTTAATATAAATAAACGATAAGCTATACTATTTTTTGTTTTTAATATTTTTTGATAGTTAATTTATTTATTTGACACAAAAAAGCTTTTCCAATTTTGTTACTGCATATAATACAAATAGCGGGAAGTTTTGTATTAGATTATTTGTTTCTTTCAGCAAGGTTTCAGCGATCTCACGGACTAAATAGGAGCCAGGCCAGTGAAAAGTAAATAGTTAACTTAAAACAAAACTGCGAGTTGAGAGCAGATTAATGAACAATGTGGGTGTTAGCTCGTCATTAAGCAGTAAGATGTAAGATAAATATCGCATAAGCCGTGTAAATATTGGTGATGAAAAAAAGATATAAGAATGTCAGTAGGTAGCTACATGTATGTAGGTTCAGCGCTGGATATAAGAAGGACAGTAGGTAGCTACATGTATGTAGGTTCAGCACTGGATATGAGAATGACAGTAGGTAGCTACATGTATGTGGGTTCAGCGCTGGATATAAGAAGGACAGTAGGTAGCTACATGAATGTAGGTTCAGCGCTGGATATAAGAAGAGCAGTAGGTAGCTACATGTATGTAGGTTCAGCGCTGGATATAAGAAGGCCAGTAGATAGGTAGACGGGTGGATATAGATAGGACAGTCGGTAGGTAGGAGTGAAGGAAGGTAGCTAACTGGGAATAAGTAGTGCAGTTGCAATTATAATGTTGACACTTTGTTGGTACATGTATTTAGTTCGGTATAAGTAGGGCAGTGGGCAAGAAGGTATAAGTCGGCTGTATGCGTGTAGTTTGTTAGTAGGTATAAGCAAGGCAGGAAGCAAGTAGGTAGGCAAATGGGTAGGAAGATAAGTACATAAATAGGTAGAGGTAGGTATATTAAGCAGGAAGGTAGGCAGGTTTAATTAGTCTGTTATATATGGTAGGTGAAAGACTGAAATGTAAGACTTTTAGGTAAGTAAGTAAGAAGATGGGTAGGTTAGTGTTTTTGGTAAGTAAGTAGGTAGGGAAAGTTAAGTAGCTATGTAGGTAGGCAGTCAGGAAGGTAGGTATGTTTGTAGCGAAATAGTACTTTGGGTACATATTACCCCGACGTAAGTAGGTTAAGATAGGCTTTGTTTGTAGGTAGGTCAGGTTGGTATGTACATGTAAGTAATTAAAAAGTAGGTGCCTAGACAGGTAAATGTAGGTAGAGGTATTTAGGTTAGTTAGGTGGGTTTGTCGCTTAAGAAGGTTGGTAGGTCAGTAATATCTTAAGTACCTAATAGGTAGGAATGTAGAACTATCTTGTAAGTTAAGACTGGTAGGTAGGTTATTATGCAGGTAGAATGGTTTGTCGTCAAATAGGTAAGTGACTTTAGCCAGGCAGACTAATAGATACAGCTGTAGTATTGTTAATGAAGTAGGTAGGTAAGTAGTTATGTTGGTCAGGTACACGTGTACGTAGGTACGTAAATTGTACTTTAGGTAGGTAATGAATAAGAGGTAGAGGTAGGAACATCAAGCTGAGACAAGTCGATCATAGTATTTTAGGTAGGTAGGTATTACGACTGGTGGGTAGGTAGGTAGGTAGATAGATTGGAATGTTTGTAGGTTAGGTAGGTAGACATGTAGTTTAGTATGTATATTATGTAGAATGGCAAGTATAAATGAGTAGTTAGGTTTGGTATGCATGTATGTATATAGTTATGTTAGTCGATTGGTCATAAAGGTAGGTAAGTATAGTATGTTGCAAACGTATCTATGCCGGAAAATAGAGATATATGGGTTCGTTTGGTGGATATAAATGCCAGCTAGGTAAGAATGCAGAAAGGTAAGTAAGTGCATTATATCAATGGGTAAGCATGTAGTTAACAGTTAGGTAGGTAGATTTATCTAAATAGGTAAGGCTGATATGTAAGTCATTTGTGTAGGAATCTACAAACCACCTAACTACGTACATCCTACCCTTATCTACCTACATACCTATCAGCGCAGACTAAGAAAATGGGAAAGAAAACCTACCGAACAACATTAGCCATAAGCAAAGTGACAGTTACAAATCCGGATATTCACAAACACAACACAAAAACCAAAAACATAAAACACAGAAAGAGAGTAACCCGAACCCAATCAAAAACAGGTGCAGTCAGGTGCTCCGGACGAGTAAGCAGTGACTGCCTCTAATTAGACACTCGTCGAGTTACTACTCACTGTCATGTTCAGGAATAGGACACCTATGACTCAGCAAAAATGTCAGATCGTATTTGAGACACTGATTTCCAATTAGGATCAAATAAGTCATAGTGACGACCATGGAAATTCTGGAGAGATCACATCAACCTAGTTAGTAGTTTAGCAATCAACAGCACTGATCGGTCTAGAAAATCGTAATACCGATCGCAGGATCTAGAATGACGGTTGCTGGTTTGCCTGTCAAAGCTCCGGGTTTTCGTCCGGCATAACGGCTTCCCCCATTATAAAACTGTATAATATGATGTTGATACAAAATTGAAGAAAATTGTGTGGCTTGGTGGTTAAGGTAGTTATTCTTCTACAACACTGAGGTTTCGAGTTGGAGCTTAACCTCGAGAACGGTCTGTTTGAACGGACTGTTATATAGACGCCGATTGGTCGATACCTGTCTAATCTACCATTCGGCAATCGTTCGCCAGCAATCCTATCACTCTCGCATATGTTCGCCAGACGATCGCATAATTTACGACAGAGTGATACTGTAAATTCACGTGTTCTTAAAAAACAATTTACAAGGTAGTGATAGACATTAACACTATACATTTTTTACCAGTAAAAGAACACACTTTTCAACGAAAAAATGTAAATAAATATTAAAGATCAACTGTTCCGTTGAACATTTGAGGGTCTTTCCATACTAATATTCATTTTGTATTACGTGATGACATTCAAAATAATCAACTTTTTGCGAAATGTTATAATTTTGCTATAAATATTTAAAAAGAAATTATTTTGTATTATTTGCTACAGATTGACATTCTAAGAGAGATAACTCTTATAAAATTGTGATACAACTTTTACCGGCATGTCTTAATTTACTCGTAATTATTAATAGAACATTTTAGAAAGAAAATAATTTCAATATCTTTAAAAATAGCAAAGGTCAAAAACTAGTACGTGACCTTGACCCATACAAAATTTCAAGGTCAAAGGACATGAGTTACATATATAATGGGAGATAACTCCTATGAAATGAAGTCAAATCCTTTTCCTGTAATTTGACAAAGTTGCTTCTTTAAAAGATCAACATTTTGCACTCTTTAGTTTCCCTTTATCATTAATAGTTAATGAGTTACATGTAAAAAACCAATCAGTTACATACATAATGGGAGATAACTCCTATAAAATGAAGTCAAATCCTTTCCCTGTACATGTAACAAAGTTGCTCCTTTAAGAGATCAACATTTTGCATTCTTTAGTTTCCCTTTATCATCAATAGTTAATGAGTAACATGTGAAAAACCAACAAGTTATATATATAATGGGAGATAACTCCTATAAAATGAAGACAAATCCTTTCCTTGTAAATGTAACAAAGTTGCTCCATTAAAAGACCAACATTTTCCACTCTTTAGTTTCCCTCTATCATTAATAGTTAATGAGTAACATGTGAAAAACCAATAAGTTACATATATAATGGGAGATAACTCCTATAAAATGAAATCAAATCCTTTCCTTGTAAATGTAACAGAGTTGCTCCATTAAAAGACCAACATTTTGCACTCTTTAGTTTCCCTTTATCATTAATAGTTAATGAGTAACATGTAAAAAGCAAATAAGTTACATATATAATGGGAGATAACTCCTATAAAATGAAGTCAAATCATTTCCCTTTAAATGTAACAAAGTTGCTCATTTAAGAGACCAACATTTTGCACTCTTTCGTTTCCCTTTATCATTAATAGTTAATGAGTAATATGTAAAAAACCAATAAGTTACATATATAATGGGAGATAACTCCTATAAAATGAAGTCAAATCCTTTCCCTATAAATGTAACAAAGTTGCTCCTTTAAGAGATCAACATTTTGCAGTCTTTAGTTTCCCTTTATCATTAATAGTTAATGAGTACCATGTGAAAAACCAATAAGTTACATATATAATGGGAGATAACTCCTATAAAATTAAGTAAAATCCTTTTCCTGTAAATGTAACAAAGTTGTTCCTTTAAGAGATCAACATTTTGCACTCTTTAGTTTCCCTTTATCATTAATAGTTAATGAGTAACATGTAAAAAACAAACCAGTTACATATATAATGGGAGATAACTCCTATAAAATGAAGTCAAATCCTTTCCCTGTAAAAGTAACAAAGTTGCTCCTTTAAGAGATCAACATTTTGCACTCTTTAGTTTCCCTTTATAATCAAAAGTTAATGAGTAACATGTGAAAAACAAATAAGTTACATATATAATGGGAGATAACTCCTATAAAATGAAGTCAAATCATTTCCCTTTAAATGTAACAAAGTTGTTCTTTTAAGAGATCAACATTTTGCACTCTTTACTTTCCCTCTAACATTAATAATAAATGAGTACCATGTGAAAAACCAATCAGTTAAATATATAATGGGAGATAACTCCTATAAAATGAAATCAAATCCTTTCCTTGTAAATGTAACAGAGTTGCTCCATTAAAAGACCAACATTTTGCACTCTTTAGTTTCCCTTTATCATTAATAGTTAATGAGTAACATGTAAAAAGCAAATAAGTTACATATATAATGGGAGATAACTCCTATAAAATGAAGTCAAATCATTTCCCTTTAAATGTAACAAAGTTGCTCCTTTAAGAGACCAACATTTTGCACTCTTTCGTTTCCCTTTATCATTAATAGTTAATGAGTAATATGTAAAAAACCAATAAGTTACATATATAATGGGAGATAACTCCTATAAAATGAAGTCAAATCCTTTCCCTATAAATGTAACAAAGTTGCTCCTTTAAGAGATCAACATTTTGCAGTCTTTAGTTTCCCTTTATCATTAATAGTTAATGAGTACCATGTGAAAAACCAATAAGTTACATATATAATGGGAGATAACTCCTATAAAATGAAGTAAAATCCTTTTCCTGTAAATGTAACAAAGTTGTTCCTTTAAGAGATCAACATTTTGCACTCTTTAGTTTCCCTTTATCATTAATAGTTAATGAGTAACATGTAAAAAACAAATCAGTTACATATATAATGGGAGATAACTCCTATAAAATGAAGTCAAATCCTTTCCCTGTAAAAGTAACAAAGTTGCTCCTTTAAGAGATCAACATTTTGCACTCTTTAGTTTCCCTTTATAATCAAAAGGTAATGAGTAACATGTGAAAAACCAATAATTTACATATATAATGGGAGATAACTCCTATAAAATGAAGTCAAATCATTTCCCTTTAAATGTAACAAAGTTGTTCTTTTAAGAGATCAACATTTTGCACTCTTTACTTTCCCTCTATCATTAATAATAAATGAGCACCATGTGAAAAACCAATCAGTTAAATATATAATGGGAGATAACTCCTATAAAATGAAGTCAAATCCTTTCCCTATAAATGTAACAAAGTTGCTCCTTTAAGAGATCAACATTTTACAGTCTTTAGTTTCCCTTTATCATTAATAGTTAATGAGTACGATGTGAAAAACCAATAAGTTACATATATAATGGGAGATAACTCCTATAAAATGAAGTAAAATCCTTTTCCTGTAAATTTAACAAAGTTGTTCCTTTAAGAGATCAACATTTTGCACTCTTTAGTTTCCCTTTATCATTAATAGTTAATGAGTAACATGTAAAAAACAAATCAGTTACATATATAATGGGAGATAACTCCTATAAAATGAAGTCAAATCCTTTCCCTGTAAAAGTAACAAAGTTGCTCCTTTAAGAGATCAACATTTTGCACTCTTTAGTTTCCCTTTATAATCAAAAGTTAATGAGTAACATGTGAAAAACCAATAAGTTACATATATAATGGGAGATAACTCCTATAAAATGAAGTCAAATCATTTCCCTTTAAATGTAACAAAGTTGTTCTTTTAAGAGATCAACATTTTGCACTCTTTACTTTCCCTCTATCATTAATAATAAATGAGTACCATGTGAAAAACCAATCAGTTAAATATATAATGGGAGATAACTCCTATAAAATGAAGTCAAATCCTTTCCCTATAAATGTAACAAAGTTGCTCCTTTAAGAAATCAACATTTTGCAGTCTTTAGTTTCCCTTTATCATTAATAGTTAATGAGTACCATGTGAAAAACCAATAAGTTACATATATAATAGGAGATAACTCCTATAAAATGAAGTAAAATCCTTTTCCTTGTAAATGTAACAATGTTGTTCCTTTAAGAGATCAACATTTTGCACTATTTACTTTCCTTCTATCATTAATAATAAATGAGTACCATGTGAAAAACCAATCAGTTAAATATATAATGGGAGGTAACTCCTATAAAATGAAGTCAAATCCTTTCCCTATAAATGTAACAAAGTTGCTCCTTTAAGAGATCAACATTTTGCAGTCTTTAGTTTCCCTTTATCATTAATAGTTAATGAGTACCATGTGAAAAACCAATAAGCTACATATATAATGGGAAATAACTCCTATAAAATGAAGTCAAATCCTTTCCCTGTAAAAGTAACAAAGTTGCTCCTTTACGAGACCAACATTTTGCACCCTTTCGTTTCCCTTTATCATTAAAAGTTAATGAGTAACATGTAAAAAGCCAATAAGTTACATATATAATGGGAGATAACTCCTATAAAATGACGTCAAATCCTTATCCTGTAATGTGACAAGGTTGCTCCTTTAAAAGATCAACATTTTGCACTCTTTGCTTTCCCTCTATCATTAATAGTTAATGAGTACCATGTGAAAAACCAATCAGTTACATATATTATGGGGGATAACTCCTATAAAATGAAGTCAAATTACTTCCCTCCAAATGGGACAAAGTTGCGTCTTAATAAGGCGAACATTTTATTCTCAATAAGTGTTTATCTATCTTTTACCGTTTCAGAGGAGTAGCGCGAACAAGCAAATGTCAAAATTTAGAACGTGACCTTGACCTTTGACCTTGTGTCCATTTTCAAGGTCAAAGGTCATGATGATCTATGGTGAAGACCCCAGGCCTTTATCTCTTTTAGTTGTTGAGATTTGTTTGAATGTCACTTACTACTTTTATTTAAAGGGAGATAACTCCTATAAGATGTCGTCAGAACCCTTCAATCAATCTGTCCCAAAGTTGCGCAAGGATATAGGACACATTTTGGTAAAGGTTCGGTATTGCTATCTTTTTTGGTTTAGGAGGAGTAGCATGAACAAGCTTTTTAGTAAAAGGGGAGATAACTCAGTAAAGGAAAAGGGTGCGGTCAGTCAGGGTGAACTGCGAAAGCGCAATGGGTAACCGATATCAGATATAAAATATCAAAGCGACATGTCGTGAAGTAAAAACACCAGACACCGAAATAAGTTGGCGGAAGAAAAGAGAAAAGAATAATAATAATAATAATAATTAAAGATCAACTGTTCGGTTGAACATTTGAGGGTCTTTCCATATTAATTTTAATTTTGTATTACATGATGACATTTAAAATAATCATCTTTTTGCAAAATGTTATAACTTTGCTATAAATATTTAAAATAGAAATTATTTTATATTATTTGCTACAGATTGGCATTCTAAGAGAGATAACTCTTATAAAAGTTTTATACAACTTTTAACACCATGTCTTTATTTACTCGTAATTATTAATAGAACATTTTAAGACGAAAATAATTTCAATATCTTTAAAAATAGCAAAGGTAAAAAACTAGTACGTGACCTTGACCCATACAAGTTTTCAAGGTCAAAGGGCATGAGAGTCTATGGTGAAGACCCCATGCATCTATCATTAATAGTTAATGAGTTAGAAGTGAAAAACCAATAAGTTACATATATAATGGGAGATAACTCCTATAAAATGAAGTCAAATCCTTTTCCTGTAAATGTGAGAAAGTTGTTCCTTTAAGAGATCAACATTTTGCACTCTTTAATTTCCCTCTATCATTAATAGTTAATGAGTACCATGTGAAAAACCAATCAGTTACATCTATAATGGGAGATAACTCCTTTAAAATGAAGTCAAATCCTTTCCTTATATATGTAACAAAGTTGCTCCTTTAAGAGACCAACATTTTGCACTCTTTCGTTTCCCTTTATCATTAATAGTTAATGAGTAACATGTAAAAAACCAATAAGTTACATATATAATGGGAGATAACTCCTATAAAATGAAGTCAAATCCTTAACCTGTAAATGTAACAAAGTTGCCTCTTTAAGAGATCAACATTTTGCACTCTTTAGTTTCCCTCTATCATTATTAGTTAATGAGTACCATGCGAAAAACCAATAAGTTACATATATAATGGGAGATAACTCCTATAAATGAAGTCAAATTCTTTCTTTTTAAATGTAACAAAGTTCCTCCTTTAAGAGACCAACATTTTGCACTCTTTCGTTTCCCTTTATCATTAATAGTTAATGAATAACATGTAAAAAACCAATGAGTTACATATATAATGCGAGATAACTCCTATAAAATGAAGTCAAATCCTTTACCGGTTAATGTAACAAAGTTGCTCCTTTAAGAGATCAACATTTTGCACTCTTTAGTTTCCTTCTATCATTAATAGTTAATGAGTACCATGCGAAAAACCAATCAGTTACATATATAATGGGAGATAACTCCTATAAAATGAAGTCAAATCCTTTCCCTATAAATGTAACAAAGTTGCTCCTTTAAGAGACCAACATTTTGCACTCTTTCGTTTCCCTTTATCATTAATAGTTAATGAGTAACATGTAAAAAACCAATAAGTTACATATATAATGGGAGATAACTCCTATAAAATGAAGTCAAATCCTTAACCTGTAAAAGTAACAAAGTTGCCTCTTTAAGAGATCAACATTTTGCACTCTTTAGTTTCCCTCTATCATTAATAGTTAATGAGTACCATGCGAAAAACCAATCAGTTACATATATAATGGGAGATAACTCCTATAAATGAAGTCAAATTCTTTCCTTTTAAATGTAACAAAGTTCCTCCTTTAAGAGACCAACATTTTGCACTCTTTCGTTTCCCTTTATCATTAATAGTTAATGAATAACATGTAAAAAACCAATAACTTACATATATAATGGGAGATAACTCCTATAAAATGAAGTCAAATCCTTTACCTGTTAATGTAACAAAGTTGCTCCTTTAAGAGATCAACATTTTGCACTCTTTACTTTCCCTCTATCATTTATAGTTAATGAGAGCCATGTGAAAAACCAATCAGATACATATATAATGGGAGATAACTCCTATAAAATGAAGTCAAATCCTTTCCCTGTAAATGTGACATAGTTGCTCCTTTAAAAGACCAACATTTTGCACTCTTTAGTTTCCCTCTATCATTAATAGTTAATGAGTACAATGTGAAAAACCAATCAGTTACATATATAATGGGAGATAACTCCTATAAAATGAAGTCAAATCCTTTTCCTGTAAATGTAACATAGTTACTCCTTTAAGAGACCAACATTTCGCGCTCTTTCGTTTCCCTTTATCATTAACAGTTAATGAGTAACATGTAAAAAACCAATAAGTTACATATATAATGGGAGATAACTCGTATAAAATGAGTCAAATCCTTTACCTATAAATGTAACAAAGTTGCTCCTTTAAGAGACCAACATTTGCACTCTTTCGTTTCCCTTTATCATTAATAGTTAATGAGTAACTTTTAAAAACCAATAAGTTACATATATAATGGGAGATAACTCCTATAAAATGAAGTCAAATCCTTTCTCTATAAATGTAACAAAGTTACTCCTTTAAGAGACCAACATTTTGCACTCTTTCCTTTCCCTCTATCATTAATAGTTAATGAGAACCATGTGAAAAACCAATCAGTTACATATATAATGGGAGATAACTACTATAAAATGAAGTCAAATTACTTCCCTCCAAATGTGACAAAGTTGCGTCTTACTAAGACGAACATTTTACTCTCAATAAGTGTTTATCTATCTTTTACCGTTTCAGAGGAGTAGCGCACACAAGCAAATGTCAAAATTTAGAACGTGACCTTGACCTTTGACCTTGTGTCCATTTTCAAGGTCAAAGGTCATGATGATCTATGGTGAAGACCCCAGGCCTCTATCTCTTTTAGTTGTTGAGATTTGTTTGAATATCACTTACTACTTTTATTTAAAGGGAGATAACTCCTATAAGATGTCGTCAGAACCCTTCAATCAATCTGTCCCAAAGTTGCGCAAGGATACAGGACACATTTTGGTAAAGGTTTGGTATTGCTATCTTTTTTTGTTTAGGAGGAGTAGCATGAACAAGCTTTTTAGTAAAAGGGGAGATAACTCCTTAAAGGAAAAGGGTGCGGTCAGTCAGGGTGAACTGCGAAAGCGCAATGGGTAACCGATATCAGATATAAAATATCAAAGCGACATGTCGCGAAGTAAAAAAACCAGACACCGAAATAAGTTGGCGGAAGAAAAGAGAAAAGAATAATAATAATAATTAAAGATCAACTGTTCGGTTGAACATTTGAGGGTCTTTCCATATTAATTTTAATTTTGTATTACATGATGACATTTAAAATAATCATCCTTTTGCAAAATGTTATAACTTTGCTATAAATATTTAAAATAGAAATTATTTTATATTATTTGCTACAGATTGGCATTTTAAGAGAGATAACTCTTATAAATGTTTTATACAAATTTTAACGCCATGTCTTTATTTACTCGTAATTATTAATAGAACATTTTAAGACGAAAATAATTTCAATATCTTTAAAAATAGCAAAGGTCAAAAACTAGTACGTGACCTTGACCCATACAAGTTTTCAAGGTCAAAGGGCATGAGGGTCTATGGTGAAGACCCCATGCCTCTATCATTAATAGTTAATGAGTTACAAGTGAAAAACCAATAAGTTACATATATAATGGGAGATAACTTCTATAAAATGAAGTCAAATCCTTTTCCTGTAAATGTGAGAAAGTTGTTCCTTTAAGATATCAACATTTTGCACTCTTTAGTTTCCCTCTATCATTAAAAGGAAATGAGTACCACGTGAAAAACCAATCAGTTACGTATATAATGGGAGATAACTCCTATAAAATGAAGTCAAATCCTTTCCCTATAAATGTAACAAAGTTGCTCCTTGAAGAGATCAACATTTTGCACTCTTTAGTTTCCCTCTATCATTAATAGTTAATGAGTAACATGCGAAAAACCAATCAGTTACATATATAATGGGAGATAACTCCTATAAAATGAAGTCAAATCCTTTCCCTGTAAAAGTAACATAGTTGCTCCTTTAAGAGATCAACATTTTGCACTCTGTAGTTTCTCTCTATCAATAATAGTTAATGAGTACCATGTGAAAAACCAATCAGTTACATATATAATGGGAGATATCTCCTATAAAATGAAGTCAAATCCTTTCCCTATAAATGTAACAAAGTTGCTCCTTTAAGAGACCAACATTTTGCACTCTTTCGTTTCCCTTTATCTTTAATAGTTAATGAGTAACATGTAAAAAACCAATAAGTTACATATATAATGGGAGATAACTCCTATAAAATGAAGTCAAATCCTTTCTCTGTAAATGTAACAAAGTTGCTCCTTTAAGAGATCAACATTTTGCACTCTTTACTTTCCCTCTATCATTAATAGTTAATGAGTACCATGTGAAAAACCAATCAGTTACATATATAATGGGAGATAACTCCTATCAAATGAAGTCAAATCGTTTTCTTGTAAATGTGGCAAAGTTGCTCCTTTAAGAGATCAACATTTTGCACTCTTCACTTTCCCTTTATCATTAAAAGTTAATGAGCTACCTGTGAAAAACCAATCAGTTACATAAATAATGGAGATCACTCCTATAAAATGAAGTCAAATCCTTTCCCTGTAAATGTAACAAAGTTGCTCCTTTAAAAGACCAACATTTTGCACTCTTTAGTTTCCTTTTATCATTAACAGTTAATGAGTAACATGTAAAAAACCAATCAGTTACATATTTAATGGGAGATAACTCCTATAAAATGAAGTCAAATCCGTTTACTGTAAATGTTAAAAAGTTGCTCCTTTAAAAGACCAACATTTTGCACTCTTTAGTTTCCCTTTATCGTTAATAGTTAATGAGTAACATGTAAAAAACCAATCAGTTACATATATAATGGGAGATAACTCCTATAAAATGAAGTCAAATCCTTTCCTTGTAAATATTTTAAGAGATCAACATTTTGCACTCTTTAGTTTTCCTCTATCATTAATAGTTAATGAGAATCATGTGAAAAACCAATCAGATACATATATAGTGGGAGATAACTCCTATAAAATGAAGTCATATCCGTTTACTGCAAATGTAAAAAAGTTGCTCCTTTAAAAGACCAACATTTTGCACTCTTTAGTTTCCCTTTATCATTAACAGTTAATGAGTAACATGTAAAAAACCAATAAGTTACATATTTAATGGGAGATAACTCCTATAAAATGAAGTCAAATCCTTTCCCTGTAAATGTAACAAAGTTGCTCCTTTAAGAGATCAACATTTTGCACTCTTTACTTTCCCTCTATCATTTATAGTTAATGAGTACCATGTGAAAAGCCAATCACTTACATATATAATGGGAGATAACTCCTATAAAATGAAATCAAATCCTTTCCTTGTAAATATAACAAAGTTGCTCCTTTAAGAGATCAACATTTTGCACTCTTTAGTTTCCCTCTATCATTAATAGTTAATGAGAATCATGTGAAAAACCAATCAGATACATATATAATGGGAGATAACTCCTATAAAATGAAGTCATATCCGTTTACTGTAAATGTAAAAAAGTTGCTCCTTTAAAAGACCAACATTTTGCACTCTTTAGTTTCCCTTTATCATTAATAGTTAATGAGTAACATGTAAAAAACCAATAAGTTACATATATAATGGGAGATAACTCCTATAAAATGAAGTCAAATCCTTTCGCTGTAAATGTAACAAAGTTGCGCCTTTAAGAGATCAACATTTTGCACTCTTTACTTTCCCTCTGTCATTTATAGTTAATGAGTAACATGTAAAAAACCAATAAGTTACATATATAATGGGAGATAACTCCTATAAAATGAAGTCAAATTACTTCGCTCTAAATGTGGCAAAGTTGCGTCTTCATAAGGCGAACATTTTACTCTCAATAAGTGTTTATCTATCTTTTACCGTTTCAGAGGAGTAGCGCACACAAGCAAATGTCAAAATTTAGAACGTGACCTTGACCTTTGACCTTGTGTCCATTGTCAAGGTCAAAGGTCAAGATGATCTATAATGAAGACCCCAGGCCTCTATCTCTTTTAGTTGTTGAGATTTGTTTGAATATCACTTACTACTTTTTATTTAAAGGGAGATAACTCCTATAAGATGTCGTCAGAACCCTTCAATCAATCTGTCCCAAAGTTGCGCAAGGATATAGGACACATTTTGGTAAAGGTTTGGTATTGATATCTTTTTTGGTTTAGGAGGAGTTGCAGGAACAAGCTTTTTAGTAAAAGGGGAGATAACTCTGTAAAGAAAAAGGGTGCGGTCAGTCAGGGTGAACTGCGAAAGAGCAATGGGTCACCGATATCAGATATAAAATATCAAAGCGACATGTCGCGAAATGAAAAAACCCCACATAAGTTTGCGCAAGAAGTGGGAGAAGAATAATAATAATAATAATAATAATAATAATCAGAACAATAACTATAGGTCTTTCCACAGAAAGGTGGAAAGACCTAATAAATATAAGTTCATTGGTTCTACCGAACAAATGAGAGGCTTTCCACTTATTGCATAAATGACCTTGACATTGACTTTGGCTATATGGAAATTGAATCTTCTTTTCAAAATAAACAAAAGAAAGAAAAACCATTCGTATATCTTTTGAAATAAAAAAGGTAAAAAAATAGGACGTTAATTGTGATAAATGACCTTGACTACCAAGTGTTTGATATTTGCATATTCAATGCTTTAAAAACAAATCATTTACTTGTATTTACCATTTTATATACACGAAAAAGCAGAATTTCCAAAAAATATTATTTGACCTTGACTGCTGTCAATATGACCTTGACCATGCTGAGGGTCAATAAAGGACCAACAGTGAAGATCCTTTGTCAATATGTCTTATAATTATGAAGAAATGCGTATTTATCATAAATACCCAAATTTATAAGATGACCTTGACCTTTTACCTTGTTTCTATTTTCAAGGTCAAGGGTCATAATGGTCTTTGGTGAAGTCCCCATGCCTCTACTATCAATAGTTAATAAGTTATCAATGAAAAAGTAAATATCAATGGTTGTAATGGGAGATAACTCCTATAAGATGAAGTCAAATCCTTTTCCTTTAAATAGAAAAAAGTTGCGCATTTATGAGGCCGACATTTTATCCGTTATAAGTTATAAGCTATCTTTTACCGTTTCAAAGAAATAGCGATGACAAGATAATGTCAAAATTTCAAACGTGACCTTGACCTTTGACCTTGTGTCCATTTTCAAGGTCAAGGTCAATGATGACTAATGATATAAGGTTTCATATAAATATCTGTCATAGTTACTGAGATAACGCTATATACACTATATTTAATTGATCCAGGGGAGATAACTCTTTCAAAAGTCAAATCATTTATAGTGACCTTTCAAGACCTTAATATGATACACATTTTGGTAAAAGATTTATTTCTGTATCTCTTATGGTTCAGGAGGAGAATCGCACACACCACAGTGTCAAAATTTAGAATGTGACCTTGACCTTTGACCTTGTGACCTTTTTCAAGGTCAAGGTCAATGATGACCAACTGTGAAATATCTAGTCTCTGTCACCTGTGGTTCATGAGTTACTATGGTACAAAATGTACTTCCAATAAATAAGGGGAAATAACTCCTACAAGGAGTCGTCAAAATACTTTGCGCGATATGTAACAAATTGTCGCAATCAATAGCTGACCATTTTGCAACAATTTTCATTGCGAAATCTTTTACGGTTTCAAAGTTTATCTGCACACAAGCTTTTTATGACAGGGGAAATAACTCCGTAAAGAAAAAGTGTTCGGTGTGACAGGGTTAACTGCGAATGCGTAATGTCTCATACATTCATAGTACAAAATGTCTTTACGACATGTCGCGAAACAAAATTTATAATGGGATAACAAAACTTGGCGGAAGAATAATAAGAATAATAATAATAATAATAAGAAACAGACAAAATGCAATAAGTCTTTCCACTGGAAAGTGGAAAGCCTTAATAATAATAATAATAATCAGAACAACAACTATAGGTCTTTCCACAGAAAGGTGGAAAGACCTAATAATAATAATCAGAACAATAACTATAGGTCTTTCCACAGAAAGGTGGAAAGACCTAATAAAGTTTAACATACATAAACGTCATACTTTTCCATTCAAAGGGAGATAAATGATACTGAATTTAATCAACTTGCGTACGTTCAGAAATATCTGCAATAAGTAATTTAATGACCCTTTAAGAATAATGTCATTGTATGTCAGGTATTTTGCATGATTTTACGTGAATGAGTTTTTTTAATGCGGTTTTACGACACTTTAGTAATTTACAAACGTTCAAAAAACCTAAGAATCCTTGAAGTATTCCATAGCCAGTAAATCAGGGAGAGACCAAACCATGATTCAACAAAAGAAGAACACCCAACACAAAAACAACAAAACAATGAGAAAAAATGACCTGCTTTTTTATTACCTATTGAGAGAACTATCATGATGCATGGCGCTAAAGATCACTATGCATGTGCATGTACATTTTAAACGTTCGTTGCTCCATAAAGAAATACTTTGACTGCGCCAAAGGTTTATACTTGTTTATTGCTTTGGAATAACAATTTTACTGCGCCGATAGACCCTTTTTTATGTTGAGATGCCTCATTCTTCATGTTATTTAGAAGTCGTTGTCAACTTGCACCTGATTCGATCAATAATTCGAAGCTGCCTATGATACATGGACATGAATTTATGATTAATAATTCTTAGCAAGCAGGCCCCTTAAGAAATGATAAAAATGTCGATCTATAAAGCGTTGAAAATAATGAAAATAAAATAAAATAATGAGATTTTAAAACACAGTACATAATTAAAACATGGTTAAGACCTTACATTTGTCTTCATGTTATACCCCGCTATCGCTCGGTGTAAAATATGGACAAATATTAGGTTTGAAGATGTTCTAATTAGCATAGAGCCCGCTTGAAATAATCTTAAATAACACATTTTGTTTGGTTGGTTTGGTTGGTTGGTTGTATATTTCCAGTTATTGCTGCAGAAATGGCGGTTTTATATTTCTACGACGTGTTGGTTTATTTTAGATGAACAGCTATAACGACAGATTTGGCGGTCTAATTATACCCCAACAAACTTGATTGAGGGGTATATAGGAATCACCCTGTCTGTCTGTCCGTCTGTCCACATCATTTGTAGGTGTTTCTCCTCCTAAACCGCTTTACAGATTTTTATGAAACTTTACATGGAGGAAGTGCATCATATGTAGATGTGCATAAAGAATTTTCGTCGCTGTCGGATATTTTTCAGGGGAGATAATTTGACTTAGACTTTTTAAATATAGTATTCATTGGGAGACCTTGTAAGCGCAACTCCTCCTAAACCGCTTCACAGATTGTTATGAAACTGTACATGTAGGAAGTGCATCATATGTAGATATGCATGAAGAATTTTCGTCGCTGTCGGAAATTATTCAGGGGAGATAATTGAACTTAGACATTTTAAAGAAAGTATTCATTGGGAGATCTCGTAAGCGCAACTCCTCCTAAACCGCTTCACAGATTTTTATAAAACTTTACATGGAGGAAGTGCATCATATATAGATATGCATGAAGAATTTTCGTCGCTGTCGGATATTTTTCAGGGGAGATAATTTGACTTAGACTTTTTAAATATAGTATTCATTGGGAGACCTTGTAAGCGCAACTCCTCCTAAACCGCTTCACAGATTGTTATGAAACTGTACATGTAGGAAGTGCTTCATATGTAGATATGCATGAAGAATTTTCGTCGCTGTCGGGTATTATTCAGGGGAGATAATTGAACTTTGACTTTTTAAAGAAAGTATTCATTGGGAGATCTCGTAAGCGCAACTCCTCCTAAACATCTTCACAGATTTTTATAAAACTTTACATGGAGGAAGTGCATCATATATAGATATGCATGAAGAATTTTCGTCGCTGTCGGATATTATTCAGGAGAGATAATTGGACTTAGACTTTTTAAAGAAAGTATTCATTGGGAGATCTCGTAAGCGCAACTCCTCCTAAACCGCTTCACAGATTTTTTTAAAACTTTACATGGAGGAAGTGCATCATATATAGATATGCATGAAGAATTTTCGTCGCTGTCGGATATTTTTCAGGGGAGATAATTTGACTTAGACTTTTTTAATATAGTATTCATTGGGAGACCTTGTAAGCGCAACTCCTCCTAAACCGCTTCACAGATTGTTATGAAACTGTACAAGTAGGAAGTGCATCATATGTAAATATGCATGAAGAATTTTCGTCGCTGTCGGGTATTATTCAGGGGAGATAATTGAACTTAGACTTTTTAAAGAAAGTATTCATTGGGAGATCTCGTAAGCGCAACTCCTCCTAAACATCTTCACAGATTTTTATAAAACTTTACATGGAGGAAGTGCATCATATATAGATATGCATGAAGAATTTTCGTCGCTGTCGGATATTATTCAGGAGAGATAATTGGACTTAGGCTTTTTAAATATAGTATTCAGTGGGAGACCTCGTAAGCGCAACTCCTCCTAAACCGCTGGGTGAAACTTAACGAAACTTAGCATAAAGGAAGTACATTATATGTAGATGTGCATGAAGGAATTTTATTGACCTCGGATATCATTAAGGGGAGATAATTGGACTTGAAAGCAAAGCGGGGCGTATCGCTTTGTGAGCGTGCTCACAGTCCACACTTGTTTGTATAGATATGACGACACATTTGGCGGTCTAATGTGCACAGCTTTAAAAGCAGTTTGCGTCTCATACAACTACACAAAATGTACACAACTTTTATAACTCACTTTTGACACTGGGACCATACTGTGAATCTTTTAAATGCTTGACCTATATAGCTGCCATGCGCGTCACCATAGGGAAATTTAATGTTGAAAGTTTTGTCCCCTTACCAATTGCTTTAGACTTTTCCAGTGCCAGTAAAAGATTAGTTCCCGATGCCCTACCCCTTATGCCATTGATTCATATTTTATAATTTTAGCTTGTTCTCGTCCTGTCTGTTGCTGAAATATTGCTCGCTGGACTATAAGCAAGTATTAAATCATGATAATCAATAGAATTATGTAAGTAACGCATTTATAATAATTGGTACATTTGGTGAGCTAGTCCAAGAGGACAGACAGAAGCTCGCTTTATTTAGTGATTTTAACAAATATTTGCGAAATTTAGCACATACATGTATTCGTTTAGTACATTTGCATGTAGGTAACCGTGAACCATTTTGCATTATCGAGCTAATGACCATTGAATTTAAAGCAAAAAGCTAATATATTATCAATCGTTAAAAATATGATTTAAACAGCACATGCAAAATCATTTTAAAGGCCAGGAAAAGAAGTTCATCAGCTAATTTATATTTTTTAAGTTGCGACTTGACCGCTTACCCTTTGTTTTGTCACTTATGATTCGTTGATCAGATCGCCTACTAGACAAATGTGAATGGACAGGCAAACGATTCAGAGGAAACCGAGAGTGAAATCTCCCGAATTTCGACAGGACAACTGGCAATCCTTGCCAACGCAGTACGGATCGAACCCACAACTCGGATTTTTAACTGGCACGTGATCATTACTAGAGGTTAAATATCTAAATTGTTTATATATTGGAATGCTGGAAAGAATAGATAACAACCAAAAACCAGTTCTCCTTATAGACCGACTCCAAATAATTAAGACATGACAGGTTTATATGTAAAACACGTTTTTAGTAATATAAAGAACTATAATGCGGATTCAGTTTGAAGAAGTTTGGTGGTTGTATGTCTATATTCCCCTGTTACCCGAACAGAAGGCGTATGTGTAAATAAGTCCCTTTAGCACACTGATGTGTATTGACATAATGATTCAAGTCTTCGTGGGGTTTGACTTCAAGATGACTAAAAGCTGGAGATTTCAATAGATGACAACAAACAATGTAGCTGTTCTCTGTTAAAATAAATTCATGTTGTTGAAATTATATTTTAATATAAGTAAAAGCTGTTCCACGTACTTATTTATTGATTTAGTACATTAAAGCATTTAATGACTGGTAATTAATAGAACACTAAATTCATTATTCCCCATTCCCTACTATTGCCACTAACGTTGCCTCGGGCAATATATGGTACCAAGGGAATAAGATTTTGCCTATTACCCTCATGACCAGTCATCAAATGTATACTGACATGAATACATACATCACCCATTTGTCTGGTAATCAGGTGCATTGATGGCATCCTAGGTTCGATTCACAAAGGTGTCTGGTGCGTCCGCTTGTACGAATAAATGATGACAGCTTGTAAACTAAACACCTTCCTTTTTATAAATAACGTGCACTGTAAAAAATAAAAGAAATTTATTCGATGGACATAAATGATCTGATCAATTCATCAAAATACAACAAATAGACTTGAATGCATAATGGTCTAAACATAGCGTGGAACCCATGTAACCCTTAGCTCCTCCCCCTTTTTATTGTATGTATGTATGTATGTATGTATGTATGTATGTATGTATGTATGTATGTATTAGCGAAGCAAAACTCGCTTTTCTACAAAGTATGCCACTTTTCCTACTTTTTTCACCCAATGAAAATGGGCGCCATTCTTTGATTTATATCATCATACATTAATTACCATAAGGCACGAATTATTCTTCTATCAGAGGAACATGCTTCTTTACAAATAAAATGGTGTCTCCAGAAATGTGAATGCTTCCGATATTATCTATGCGACATTTTAAACTGACAGAGTTACAAGTGGACCCATTTTACTTTTTTTAAACGCAGTTAAAAAATAACATACCTAACATTGACTGAAGATTCTTTTGTTTTTCATTTACGTATGCATTGTTAAGCTAAAGTTTAATATATAGGAAAAACACTTAAAACAAGGCAGTATTTTCATTTCCGTATGCATTGTGAAGCTAAGTTAAATATATGAGAAAAAACACTTAAAACAAGGCAGTATTTTTAACAATTGATGTAAGGAAATAAACTTCAAAATATGAATTAATATATGACGTTCCATTTATTATGCGATTTAATTGTAACGCTTTAGGTTTAAAAGCTTGTGCAAATTAGTTAAGCTCAGTAGTTATTAATAACTGTGACAAATTCTTGAGGTTTCTTGCAGTACTGAATCAACAACAATCAAATTCAGGTATGTTAGAATCTACTACTTTTTAATTTTTAATTTTAAAACAGTTGCTTGCTATATCAAGCTTCAAGTCTTTATTGTTGATGCTTTATTATTCCGCCCGGTAAAAAACGATCACGAAAACTGATATTCTTGTCAATTGGAGTCAATTGCCTAACGAGCATATGGTTCGAAATAAGATGTTTCAACGTTTTAAAAGTTCTAGGGGTTGACTGTTTCAACATGTTTAAAATTCTAAGGTTTGTATGTTTCAAAGTAGGAGTTTTATATTTTCTACAGCTAGTAAGCCTTAACCGTATTTGGTATAACCTTGTTTAATGTTGGTTTTAAAGGCACTTAAGCTTATTTCTTATTACATTTGTGTTTTAGGAGGTATGGATGAGTTTTGTCTAGCACCTAGTTGATGATTGCATATTTTTTTTACTTAAATGATCAGTATTTCACCTATTTTCAGGACGATGACAAGATAACAAATATGGACTAGAGGGCGAACATTTTCAATTCCACTGAAAAATTATGGGGTATTGTTAAGTGCTGAAAATGTATTCTTTTGTATCGGCTACAATGAGCCTACTCTTTTTAAAATCTACAAAAGTGGTCTTAATAGTGCAAGAAGCGTAGCCCTCTCCAAAATGTTACCAAATTACGAATTATTCTGCTATCAGATGGACAAGCTTAACAAATAATATTGTGTCTCCAGAAATGTGAATGTCCTCGCCCAGGTTGAGTGTTTTATAAACTGACAATCCCTGAACAAAAGTCATATATTATCCTCCACATGGGGTCGAGCACTATGAACCGTCAAAGAATGCTCGCAGCCTAGCATTGGAAATTTTATTACCTTCATGTGAATTATTCCAATAATTACGATATTAAATTGAATACAAATGACACACACACAAATTGTTTTCTCATGATGTCAAACAGATATATTTTAATTATGTTTGTGTAATAACGCCAACATGTTTAATTTTTTTACTATTATATGAGGGTACAATGTGCAGTATTATAGCAGTACCCGAGTTTCATTGGCTGTTAACAAAATTTTCTCAATTTTCTTTCACTTAATATATTTTTATTGAGATTTATACACATTATTAAAGTACAAGCTGTATCGATATTTCTATAACCCGCATTCGGGGCATCTCTAACATTCGTATTTACCTCTTTGTTTGGACACAAAAAATCCTTTAAATCTTTTCTCTATTTGAAACGGTCTTCCCAAATTTATCTTATTATAAACAACTCATTATAACGGAAAACATTTGTTTCTGTATTTCTTACATGTATTCTTTCAACAAATCTCACGATACGGCACACAAATACAACCTGATCTAACGCAGTATATGCTGTGTTGTGAACTTACTGTTGTTTACATAACCTTTTATAAGGACGGACAAGTACTATTGGATTTTCCAATCTCTTTGAGAGATTTTTATCCTATAACAGTACCTCAGTAGTTCATACAGATTCGCATTTACGCATCAGACCACATATGATATCAACTTTAACGTTTTTAAATGAATATGTTAAACTATTTTTAAGAACGTGTAGATTGAATTATTATGTCAATTATATATTACCTGTAATTGTATACCAATCTTTACAGTTATGATAGATCTATGTTTCAACACTACTGCTCTGCCAGTACTTGTTTACTTCGTTTAGATAGTTTTCACTTGACTATATTAAAACTTGGACAATAATTTGTACAATGAACAATAATGATATTAAATCAAATGACAACAACATAATATTTGTTACCTGCCAAGTCCCAAGTGTAAACATTGCAAGTTTTAATTTCATTATTGAACCATATTATGCACCCAACTTAATTAGATAAAAACGTCCACAAACATTCACAAACACAATTATCATTACATTTTCGCTTTCAATGTGACATTCTCATCCACTCACTAACACGCACAAATACGTACACTATATATTTGTTATAAAATTTTAAAGTCGCACATTTTTCTGTTGATAAATTAAGTTTCGTGATAAGCCATTTTTAAATAATCCGATTTAGTGATAAATCATTTAGTGTACCAAAGTAGGCAAAATATTCATTTATTTGAATACTGAAATTTGTGATTCATATGCCCACATTAATGAATCCAAAGTATAATTAATCTGCAAAATTATTGTGAATAGAATTAATTTTCCACTGTTTCTGACTAATATTTGCATATGCACGAGAACACTTAATTACTACATTTTTATATAGGGGCGCTAACTGAATTAGAAAACGACTAAAATTTACACCGCATTACACAAACATTTTTATTTACCAAAAACTCTAAAATTTATTAAAACTTATTAAAAAGGTATTTCTTACAGGACTATTAAATATGGCAGAGAAGACAAAAGTATGCACTGTTTGTGACAAGCGTTATATAAATAGACAGCCCATTGACTGGTGTTGGGAATGTGATCAGGCGTTATGTGCCGAATGTAAAGAGTACCATGCAAATTCAAAGCCGTCACAAAAGCACGCGACGATTCCTATTGCAGATTATTTGACTTTAGCTCCACTAATTTCTCCTATTGTCACAAGTTGTTGCGATCACGGGCAAAACTATCAGTTTTATTGTTTAAATCATGATAGCCTTCTCTGTGTGCTATGCATTAAATCACATTCAGAGTGTGAAGATGTCATACCTTTAATGACAGTAGCAGAGAATGTGAAGAAATCAGACGCATTTCATGAAGCTGGACAACGTTTAGTTGATATCGATGAGAACATTTTAAAAATTGAGAACAACATTCAAGACAAAATACGAATCGTAAAACAGGAAAAGAAAACAATTTTGTCTGAAATTAGCGAACTTCGTCAGAAAATTATCAAGCACCTTGATAAAATCGAAGAAGTAATCACAGAAAACGTTTCTGACGTAGAAAATAAAACAATTAGAGAGATGGACTCTGTCTTAACAGTTCTTAAAGAAAAAAAAGAACAAAATATGGTATTGAAACAACATCTCGAGAATATTAGACAAAATTCTTCTGATCTTCAAACATTCTTTGGATTACGTCAGATTTCGTCCGGAATCACAACAACAGAGTCATTTCTTCAATCTATCGTAGATAACGGAAGCGTGGACAAGTTAGAATTAGAATTAAGCGTCAACGAAAATATAAAAAACATTGTTAGTGAAATTCAAACGTTTGGATCAGTCCGAATCAAGAGAAGTCCTTTTGCTCCATCTCTTGTCGAAAGAAAAGAAAGAAAAGCCCAGTCAGTAAGTGCACAATGGTCTACTTCTATACAAGAAATCAAACTCAAACTATTGCAGACATTTGATATTAAAATCGATACTATACGAGGATGTGATATCCTAGCGGACGGGAAAATAATCTTCTGTGACCATTCATCGAAAAAACGTGTAGTCGTTATTGATACTTATGGTAAACAATTGTTTGAAGTTGCATTGAAACCACACGGCGCCTATGATGTAGCCTGCATCAGTGACACAACAGTTGCCGTCACAACAGGTCAACATTTACCTTCAGGAATCAACATTATAGATATCAACAGTCGTAGGATATTAAAGTTCATTGTCAAAGAATTCTGTTGTTTCGGAATAACATCAACTAAGGGCAAACTTGTATATTGCGTAAAAGGAAAGGGAATCGAGATGATGGACGTAAATAGCCAGAACGCAACAACCATTGTTAATAGTAATTTGCCGTTTGGTGCATATATTGCTGCATATAACGATAAACTGTACTACACTAACAAGGATACAAACACTGTAACCTGTTGTGACATGGGAGGAAACACAATTTGGACAATTGAAGACGAGAAAGTTCTTGGTGCACCATTAGGTATATCAGTCGATGATGCCGGGCACGCGTATGTTGTTAGTAGTAAGTGTAAAAGTGTCGTGGTGATATCTTGCGATGGACAACAGAGTAGACAACTTTTGTCAAAGGCAGATGGTCTAACTAATCCTATAATAGTGTACTATGAGAACAATAGAAAAAGACTTTGGGCGGCCAATGACAAAGCGTGTTTACTGTTTCAAATTTCATCTTAAACATTGAAATAGCAATTTATTATAGTGCAATAAACGTCTTGTATTGCAATTAGGTCCAGTTAGGTTAGCCTAGAGAATGTCAACAGCGCAGTCATCAACAGTCGTGTGTTGACATAACAATAGTTGATACATTTTTTAATTTAGTGACATTTTTATTGTCAATCTAAAGTGTATCTGCTTACGAAATTGAACTCGCAACTAAGCTTGCTTATACATAAATATTTTATTTTGTCTTGACACTGATATGTTAGATTAGAACGGTTGTGGTTACAATATTCCTATATAATCTAAACTTTCTTACCGTCTCCCCTTTATACAAGACTTGATTGATTTTGATAAAAGTAAGTGCAAATTGTTTCGAATACTTTTTGGAATTGGGTACTCACATTAATTGTTAATCCAAACAATCATTGAGGCCTAGAAATCCGTTTATCGCTATTAAAAGAAGAAATGCATTCATAAAACAAATTTACTAAAATATATCCACACCACACACGCAGTGTACCTTGATTTGGTAACCCCTTGATTTGCGTGTGCATCTGATTTTGATACTTGGCTCCGTCAAACTAACATTGGCAGTGGATTTATTATTCAACGGCATTTTGATTTTCGAGCTGTTTTTAAAAAGCAGTGTCTTATAGTAACTTTATTTAGATAATTTTGTAAATGTATTAAGTAATGTTTAAGTACTAGTACATATTTTAATGATTAATTTTGGTTTAAATTTGCCAAATTCCTTACAAAAGATAACATGTATTAATTAGTTACTATTTAAAACTAATATACCAATATATCTAATATTTATGGAATTTTCGTCTCTATCACAATATTTTTGTAAAATGGTAACATAGAATACCCATTTGATTTACTTGTTTTCTGTTCATATATAGTTGAATGAAAACAAATGGTTTTATGTTTCTTTTCTGTATGAAATTCAATAAACTTTTGATGTTGGTCCTAAAAATGTTCTTATATGCATCTTTCGACAAGATTCCAACGTAATAATTCTATTTGTGGCATTTAATTTTATATAGACATGAGTGCGAAAAACATTCCCAAGGTGCAACAGATAACGCGGTTTCCTGACTTTTTCTGTCAGTAAACGTACCTAATCCGACACAATTATCCTTGTGTATCAATAATCAAGTTAAGTCAAGTCAATTAATATTTTTATCAAGTATACGTCGGTGCACTTGTAACAATAAATATAACCTCTATATAGCTTTTAACACCAATTCTCCATAAGGATCAAAAGATTTCCATATAGGGTGAGACATGACATGTCTCAGTTTTTGCTGATTTTCATTTTATAAGCTGAAACTGACCATTGGATCACAAAATAATGATTGTTTGTTATGATTTGACTTTGGTTGCCATGGTAACGGTGGTGGCCATTTTGGGCCGATTAAAATACAGTGAAAAGGGCAATATTCAAATCCCAATTTTTCAGGGGAAAATCGATTCATATTCAATAGAATTTCTTTATTTGCTTAATTCAATATCTCATTGACAATATTCAAAACAGTTATAAGACTTTAAGTATATGTGTGATCAGACTGAGACTATTGAACATGTCAAGAAATAGTGCATTATTCTCTATGATTTTTGGTAAAAAATATTACCATTTTTGACACTTTTCTGACTCCATTTTCAGAAAATGCACCAATCACAAATACTCATCCTGAATATAATTACATAGATTGATGATTAATATTCAAAAATTTTAAAAATCTCAATGGGGTAAGAAAAAATGTCTTTAAAAAACACTGTTAAAGTTGGTTACCATGGCAATAAAACAAAAACGGCAATTTTTCGATATTTAAATACATGTATGACCATACTTCTAATATGAGCCAAGATAACAATTGTTGTCATCATATGTACCTAAACGGATCTTTTCAACATAGTATGACCTTAGAAAACTTTCAAGGTCACTTGTGTTGTTCCCAAGGTCACTTAAAATTGATTTTGCTTCGAGAGTTTCATATTTGAAAGTTCAATTTTTAGTTGACCTTGACCTTGAGACACTGTACCCTGAAATGATTTCAATGTCATTTTAAGTTTATAGTATGTCTGTTAAAAATAATAATTAAGGATGATTTAATTTATTACTAAAGAAACAACAGTTTCATGGAAATATTGAACAATACAAAAATGGCTTTTTTTCACAAGTTACCATGGTAACCATCTTTGACAGTGTTTTATATAGACATCTTTTGTTACCCCATTGAGATTTTTATAAGTTTTGAATATTAATCATCAATTTATGTAATTATATTCATGATGAGTATTTGTGATTGGTGCATTTTCTGAAAATGGAGTCAGTAAAGTGGCAAAAATGGTAATTTTTTAGTAGAAAAATTCCAGAAAAAATGCATGATTTCTTGACATATTGGATAGCCTCGTTCTGACTACACATTTATGTTTAGTCTTGAAACTGTTTTGAATATTGTCAATGAGGTATTGAATTAAGCAAATAAAACATAATATTGAATATGCATTGATTTTTGAATAACAAATTGGGAATTGAATATTGGCTATTTCGCAGTATGAGAAATGATAAAAAATTACCGCCTCAGTTACCATGGCAACCGTGGTCAATCATAACAAACAGTCATCATTTTTATGATCCAATGGTCAATTGCAACTTATGAAATTAAAATCAGCAAAATCTGAGACATGTCATGTCCCAGTTATTTTGGTGCTTAGGGATAATTGGTCTTAAAACCAACATATATATACATATATATACTTCTACAAATTAAGCCCAACACTCTTTGAATTAGATTTTTAACACTGTCAATTTTTTTGTTTACCCTCAGCTGGATTCGAACTCACACCGTTGTGACACTGTGGCACCAAATCGCCTGCACTATGTCCAGCGGTCTAGACCCCTCGGCCAAATCCGCTATATAAAAATATAGCTTCATTAACCGGGGTGAATCGTAGACATAGACATAGCACATGTGTACTAGCGTGTGACGATGGAATTTTCGTAACCAATACATATTAATTTGACAGTAATCTAATTCAGCATTTTTGTATATAATATATAGGATGACAAAGTTACTTGTCATTCAGTCACAGTAAGTAAATTATATACAAACGTCTTAGTATTGCGACAACCATATAATATATCTATCCAGCGGATTTCTGAAACATCAGAAATACAGGGTTAATATCAAATGTTTATGTTATTCTTCTACAAATTAAGCCCAACACTGTTTGAATTAGATTTTTAACGCTGTCAAATTTTTGTTTACCCTCAGCGCGATTCGAACTCACACCGTTGTGACACTGTGGCACCAAATCGCCTGCATTATGTCCAGCGGTCTAGACGTTTGTATATAATTTACTTACTGGGACTGAATGACAAGTAACTTTGTCATCCTATATAATATATACAAAAATGCTGAATTAGATTACTGTCAAATTAATATGTATTGGTTACGAAAATTCCATCGTCACACGCTAGTACACATGTACTATGTCTATGTCTACGTTCACCCCGGTTAATGAAGCTATAGTTTTATATAGCGGATTTGGCCGAGGGGTCTAGACCGCTGGACATAGTGCAGGCGATTTGGTGCCACAGTGTCACAACGGTGTGAGTTCGAATCCCGCTGAAGGTAAACAAAAATTTGACAGTGTTAAAAATCTAATTCAAACAGTGTTGGGCTTAATTTGTAGAAGTAATAATAAATTGTAATCAAAGCACTAAAATCTATATGAAACATACATTCTAACCAAGAGAAGCAAGATCAATAAAAAAATGCAGCATACATGTAACAATGTTAATATAAACAACAACAACAGATCTAAACTCAACTCCATTAAACTCTTAAAATACGGCATGAACATGACTGACCTTCTTACCTCAGGAATGTCGACAGTGTTTTTGTATCTGAAAGAATATGTATGTTGTTTAACATTAAGATCATGAAAATAAAGAGGGGATTTTCCATTTGAAATTTGGAAAACACTGTAATCTGCTAAGGCCATTCAGACAAATTCCAATCCTTTTGAGAAATTTCAGCTACCGAAAGGCTTTCTGACAAACTGTGGAACTATGTTAAATAAAGTTTAATTTGAAAGCATAAGGTACTCCTAGCAGCTAAACTTCATCATCACAATTTACAAAATGAAATTATATATCCTATCTATTTTGGTTTCATTTCCAATAGCAATAGCTTGGCAATAATCTGGATTTTCTTGCATTTAATTGTCTTTACATAATTAAATAAGCACTTTACTTTTATGTTCTTAAGTGTTAACTAGATTGGTAATATTGACATCAGCGTGAGACAGAGTATTGTCATCAGCATAGTTACATGTACATGTATATAGACTACCTTTTTTAATAAATTCAAAAAATATCGTTAATAAATATATTAAAAAGTACAGGTCCCAAAATAAATCCATGTGTTTTATTTATTAATACGATAATAGGCATAGATACTGCTGGCTGTGCTATTTTCTGAATTATTGTATATTAGTTGATCATAGCCAGTTACCTTTTTTTAACACCAAGTATATTAATTTGCTTTTCAAAAAACTGTTGTCTAATTAGTCAATTATGTTTGGAGTCGACAGCAGACTCGAACCCGCAAATTCAGTGTTAACAAGCAAATGATTCGTTGTAGGTGATTAACTATTTAACCACTATGCAACCGATTTCTGTAAATAAATGCAAATATGAATGAAGAAAAAAACATATACTCATACGCCGATCTCATAGATTTCGAAATGATAGCTTCGGAGTCAGAATTTTAAAAATTAGTTTGTAAGGTGAAGAAAGTTTTTTTAAAGAAGTAATCTAAATATCTATTATGCAAATTCAGTTTGAATGATAACCTGGTGTCTGTATATTTTTCATTGTAACCCGAATAACAAGCGTATGTTTATATGAAGTACTCGCTTGTGACCTGATGTGTTAAACTATTAACAGATAAGGAATTAAACATCTACATCAATAATATCGGAGGTAATCTGGGTACTTGGATGGTGTCCCAAATTTGATCAACAATCCTGTCTGGAGTGTCGGAGGGTCCGGATGATCGATGAGCTCTTGATGTGAAGTTGGGAGCCGAGGGCATTCGATACGTATTATTACAGATATCCTTATTATATGTGCTACTTTTTTGCTAGTGTTACTCCAATTGCACCATAAGTAATCCAC
Source organism: Limnoperna fortunei (assembly GCA_944474755.1). Classification (NCBI taxonomy): domain Eukaryota; kingdom Metazoa; phylum Mollusca; class Bivalvia; order Mytilida; family Modiolidae; genus Limnoperna; species Limnoperna fortunei. The sequence continues at coordinate 46,246,579 of OX104112.1, forward strand.
GTTTTATGTACCCCTACGCCAAAAACTCCAACCAAACAGTCTAGGACCTTGTTTCACACATATTCCCCACTGTCAAAAAAGTTATATTAAATACATAACTATTGACTGTTTATCAATAATCCGTACACTTTATCAATTAAATTATCAGTCAAACTTTAAACTGTATCACGAGATGTAATTATTTGCATAACAATGAGAAATATTGAGAGACGGGTGTATTTTTGTCTGCAAAGTGGTTTACATTAAAGAAAACTTAGGTAAATAAAAATATGTTAAACTACATTTCATAATTGATTATTTTCACACATTTTCGTATGGTCTGTTTTCAGTAAAAATGCTGAAACATCAAGATGTAGAACTGGGATTTCCTTGACAATTATGCGCAGTCGCAGATGTTTGTGGAAAGTAGCATATATTCAATACATGCAGAATAATTATCAAAACGTGCAAAGGTAAATAAATAAGGAAACTCTGCATGTGACAGCATATTCACCGTTTATCATTGCAAAATTGAGTTATCTCGCTTGATCGCTTAAGTTTGACAATCGTATGAGAGAAATTAAAATATTGAAGAAACACTACTAACATTAAGCCATTAGTTCTTCTAAATACAGACCCTTTGGTATGTCGGAAAACAAAGCACAGTTCAAAAGTAGTAAATAAATGTACTCTGTAGGAGAGTTTCATATGGTGGAAGGAGTTTTTATTCAAACTAATATTTATTAAAATATTTATTCAGTTTCAGACAAAGTGGTGAAGCAGCTATAAGATATTTCCAATAGCTAAAGTTCGGTAAGTATCTTTAAAGAATTAATCTGGATTTATGCACCTGTCATTAGGTAACAATACACACAAATTAGGAACATAAGGAACATTAGCAATACCAACTTCACATGTGTCTGCTTATGAAGACTTGTGAAGTATCATATCCGATAAGCTTAGGTGGCCGAGTGCAGTTAAGGTAGTTATGAAGTAGTGAGCATCGTAGATGTAGAGTGTCACGTTACTTGTACTATAATATTCCATTTTATAGATTTCAACGAGGAGTAGATTCATTGTAGCCTCTACGAAAGGCTAAATACTCTGTCCTTACCAAATACTCCATTATTTCTAGTCGCACTGAAATTGTGAATATATATTACTTTGAGTGTGCTCTCCAGTTTAATTTACAACGAAAAGAATGAAATTATGCGTCAGAATTTTTGGATATTCGGTCAATGCCTGAATAATTTTTACAACAAATATACGAACATCTCATTTAATACTCTTTAATAGATTGAAATCAATATAATATCAAATAGTTTTACAAATAGATGATGTGCACTCGATTAAACATAGTTACTTAATATAAATTATCGTCTTAGGTTAATTTCAAATTAGACTAATTGGGTATTTATAAAGGATATTTTTTGCAATAAACGAACACCGATCTCAAGAATAAATACAGTTATGCTTGTCTAAATAATGTTTCCTTCGAACTGGCAGTGTGCACTCTTCTCCTATGTTAATTGACAAGGATTGCCAGTTTTCCTACCGAAAGTCGGCGGTTTTCTTCGGGTACTCCGGTTTCCTCCCCCAAATAAAAACTTGACACCATGAAAAAGCTGAAAAATTGTTGAAAGTGGCGTAAAACAACATTCAAACAAATAACAAATTACCTTCCGACTTGCCTCCTATTTATGTCGTGTATGGAACGTTGTATGTTTAATGTATTATTCATCTTATTTAGCTTAAATTTAGCACTAAATACAATTGTCTTCAATATGTTGTACAATACGTCTTGAACGCGCACCCTTTATTACACGCCCTTTACCGATGGCCTCCACTGCACAAAACCTTTATCAATTGCCATCCTTAATTGCTCTCTGTAGCCACTACAATAGGCTAAATTCTCCACCCTTACCCAAAACTCAATACGTTTCCAGTGGCAGTCTAAATTATGTTTCTTGTGTACAATCCTACCCCATTTCCATTGATTAATTGTTTGTTAACTTGTTCTCGTCCTGAATATAGCTAAAATACTGCTCTCTGGACGTAAAGCAAACATCCAATCGATCAATCAATGAAATCTCTGTACATTTTAAGTTTGGAGTCTCTCGGACAGGCTAGTTCAAAATGAATATAAATCTGACAAAAAAGAACACTGAATTTTAGTAAATTCAGAAGTTATTGAGAGCATTTTATTTCTACAGACATGTGAATTATTTGGGATATACTTCTTTAAAGAGAATTGTAAGACAGCTTTTTCAAATTTCTTTTTAAAGACTGAGCACAACATTCTAAAGATACACTTAATCAATAAACATTTAAATAATACAATCAATTTGCACCAAAGCAGTATCCCTATACAGTCATGTTTAAAAATGTGAATAAGTTATAAAACATGTTAAAATCTGCATAAAATGCCGCATGATTCTCAAACAGCGTCAGATGCTCTCAGGTCTGCGACCCTCTGTCTGACATTCGGATGAGGCATGTGATACTGATTTTACATGTATTATTCTCTATATTTTAGAGGTAAAACAACATTGAAGTATGGTAAATGGGAAAGAGTTCTATGCGCGTTTTATTTATAGTAACATCAGAATAAAACACAGCAAACTTCTGATATAGTCTATATGTATGATAAAACTAAAAAATTGTCGGTAAAGATGGCGTAGTTTTAAAGGGTATTACATGTTATTATGGTTAATGTTTTCACGTTTTTACAGTCTTTGTGCGTTTTATTTATCGTTACATCAAAACAAAACGCAGTAAACTTCAAATGCATTGTAGGATAAAACTTAAAGTTATCTTGAAAGATGGAGTCAGTTTAATGACGTTATTCATCATTAATTATTGATTTACAATATGCAATAAGAATGCGTGTATGTCTCCTCAGAGAAAAATAAATGAATAAATAAATAAATAAATAATTAAATGTTTATCTCCGATTGTATTTTTTGACATATGTAAATATGCAAGCGCTTAGTCTGGCTTGCGGATAACATTCTTACGATGAGTCACTGTTTTTTTCTCTTTAAGACAAATAACATTTATATAAAATATGTGGTCTATACTAATTTATTAACTTTTTCCAATAATATCCACCTCGTTTTTTATTTGTAAATATTTAGGTTGTTAGGTTGCAGGAGTGGGCACTCAGTCAACAGCAGGGTAGATACAAGGCTTTTCATACCATTCTTTTTTCCCTGATTGATTGTTTTGTTTGTTTTTTACGCCACTATCAGTAATAGTTTATCTAAATCACGATGTCCCTTGTTTTCAGATAGGAGGAAGTAGTACCGTCTGAGGTCCTTGAACATTGAATCATATCAAATATAAGAATGGAACTACTATTGATTTATAGACTGACACCGAGGCTGTGGGTTCAATTCTTACCCCAGCGGGAAGGAACAATAATTGCCAGTTTTCCTACTGAATGTTGGGTGTTTTCTCAAGGTTCTCAAGGGTCTCGGTGGCCAAGTGGTTGACGTAGTTCGTATATTATTGACAGCATGGTCTATTTACACTGAATTGCGGGTTCGAGTCTCACTGCATTCGACTACCGCAGGTCGGGGTTTTCCCCGGGTATTCCGTCTTTCTGCCCATTAAATATTGAACGCCATAATATCTGTTTGCATTTTAAACGCAATGATCAGCTATCATTATGTTTAATAACTAGCTCGGAAATTTATAAAGTCGTTGTTGTAGTATCAATTTCGCACTTTTCAGATTTTTTAACCCTTTTTTCATATTAAATTTGTATTGATTTGCATGTTGGAGGTTTTATGTCACTTAAACAATGTTTTAGCTATATCATTTGTTCAGTTTGCATGTAAAACGGTATATAAAAACAGTTTCAATTCTAAGCTGAGGGCACGGTGGCCGAGGATTTACGGTAGATAGTCATCTGCTGCTGATCACATGGTCTGTCAATACTAAGGTTGCGGGTTCGAGTCTCAACTCGGGCAGGGTGTACTCGACTTCAATCTTAACTGACAAGGATTGCCAGTTTTCCTATTTTTGTGGGTTTGTGTGTTTGTTTTGTTTTGTTTTTCTTCAATTAAACTGTTTTGTTTTTAATTTCTTTATAGGACGATGACGTCATCAACGGCAGAATGTGGAGACTTACAATGTGAGTCCTGTCAATATGAACATGTTACTAAATCTGCGAGCCAGTGGTGTACGGAATGCGAAGAAGGTTTCTGCAGTGAATGCTGTAGAAGTCACAAAGCTGCAAAAAGGTCACGAAACCACCACATTATACATGTTGAGGAGTATCAAAGGACCAAACAATTCAGTGTAAATTTAAACTGTCCAGATCATAATAAACAGTTGGATTTTTACTGTCCGACTCACGACAGTGTAGTTTGTGTTGTATGCGTCCAATCCAAACATGGCGGTTGTGAAGATCTCAGGCCGGTTAATGAAGCAGCAGAGGATGCCAAAACATCTACTGCATTTACTGACCTGGAACAAACCATCGACGGCCTTCTTGAAAACCTAGAAAAAGGAGTACGACACTTACAACAAAATAAAACAAATCTGGAGGAACAGGAAGATGTCACAAAGAAATCCATCGCAACAAAACGAGTGGAAATTAATAAGAACTTAGATATCCTAGAGGAGGATTTATTAAAAAAATTAAAATCTAAGTCAGAAAAAGCAATGACAGAAATCTCTTTGATGACGACAAAATTTGAAACAAAACGAAAAACTATTGTGGATTTAAAAGACACTGCAAAATCCATAAAACAGTTTACATCAAATCTGCAAGTGTTTGTGGGAATTCAGAGTATTCTTAAAACTGCGGTCAATGAAATAAATGGAATCAAATTATTGGTTAGCAGCATCCCACAGCTAAATATAGCAGTTCGGTTCAACCCTAAATTTGAAACATTAACTGAAACCTTTGACTCTTTAGGAGAAATACAAATAACATCTACAGAAGCAGTAGTTCCATATGTTGATCGACGGCTAATACAGGCACAGTACCATCCTCTAGCTGAAACACAAGTCGATAATTCAGACAATCTACGGCAACTAAAAACACAGCACCAATGTCAATTTGAATCGGCGGTTCATAAATCAGACGATCTACGGCTAATACAGGCACATTACCATCCTCTAGCTGAAACACAAGACGATAATTCAGACAATCTACGGCAATTACAGTCACAGCACCAATGTCCATTTGAACCAGCAGTCCATAAATCAGACAATCTACGGCTAATACAGGCACTGCGCCAGGGTCTAACTGAACCAGCAGTCCATAGATCAGACATTCTGCGGCAAGGACACACATACTACCAGAGGCCACCTGAACCAGTAGTTCATAAAATAGACAATCTGCAGTTGAAGCTGAGGACGAAAATTAAAATAGGTAAAAAGAATTCCAATGTAACGAGCTGCTTAATACTACCAAATAAGTCTGTTATGATTGTGAGTAAGAATAAACCATCTCTTACTATTCTAAATGAAGACGGATCACATGACCGTGACATCACTGTTCCTTATGATCCTTATGACGTCACAATAATTCATGACCAGATGGTTGCAGTTTCGTATGGATTGCAATGTATAACAATAGTAAATATTTACGATCAACGTGAAAATACCACTGTGATGAATGTACGGAGTAAAGACTCGATCTATGGCATTACATACACCGATGGTAAATTATATGCCGTGGCGCAGGGAGAGGGAATCAAGGTAATAGATCTACATAGAAACAGTACCAAAACAATACGTATATACAACAATGCAATGAATACGTACAAAGTTACAACACAGAAAAACGAGATTTACTACTCAGTGAACAACGGGAGTGTACACTGTGCAAATATGGAAGGTACAGAAATCTGGATGTGTCATGATGATCGATTATTGCCCTATCCTTCCATAGCTGTTGATAATAATGGAATAACGTTTGCAGCTGGTTTTAGTGACAACCTACTTTTGGTCATTTCTCCATACGCTAACCAAGTGAAGGTTCTACTGACCAGTTCTGATGGACTCCAGAAACCAAATGCTGTATACTACGACAAAGACAGCAAACGACTTCTGGTCTGCAATTATCAAAACGGACAAGCCGCGTTATATGACGTCATTTACTAACTGTTATTTACAAGTCATGCTGTTATTTTAAAACAACAACCACTTTTTTAGCTGAAAAAAATAAAAATCAATTTTTAACAATATTCACTTATTTTACATTGCAAAATCACACAATAAAAATTTGGAGATAAAGCAGTTTTTTATTCAATTGCACATGATATACACGTGTGAAAGTAACCATTTGGTTGTGATGATAGAGGTACGTAATCAAAGTAGTCGAAATCAATACAATTAAAATGAATTAAAACTGAGCACCTTGATTATATATAATTAGACCTTATTTATTCATTCATTTTTTAATCATTAAAGTTCACAGATTTGAGTCATGTAAAATAGTTTGAGAAAGGGAATTTCGTGTTGTTTTCAGCAATATTTCAGAAATCTAGAGCAAAGTTTTATGGCCAAAACAGACCACCAAAGTGGTCTTAATTCGTTTTTAAGACAATGTGAATAATTTTCTTCTATGTCATGTGCGTCATGTGAATAATTTCCTACTACGTCATGTGTTTTGCATAATTTTACGTGTTTTGGCTTATTGGAATGCCGGTTTACGCAATTGTAGTATTTCATTGCGATTTCTTAAGAGTATAATAATTATTCTGAATGACAGCCAGAATACGGCTATAACCACAGTCTTTCGGCTGAAAACAAAACAATCCTTTATAATAAATAACATAAAATCCATCACCCATTTATGTCATATTATGATAAGTGAAAATATAACACAAACATATTTTATTTGATTATATGGCTTTAAGATAACTTCGGAATACCTCAGCAACGTGTATATTGGGAACCAGTTCAAGTAAAATCAATAAATCCGGCGATGGACAGTTGTCGGCTAATATTGATATAAACGTGGGGACACAATAGAAAAGTTTTAATAATTTAACATCATAGCTCGACTAACTCTTCGTTCGTGAGCTTTTACGTGATCGTGACAGTATTACAACGTAGATATTGTTTTTATTATTCAGAACATCCATGACTGCCTATGCTGGGTAATTAAAGATGATTTTTTTTTATTTTCAATTTAATATGAATGCATTTCGCTTTAGGAGTAAAATTACAAAAATTTGTATATAACAGTCCCCTCAAAGAGTAATTGCGCGGAAACCCTATAGTATAAAACAAATACAGGGTTCTCGGTTGGCTGGGAACAAACCCTCAAGCATAGACAGTCAGGGACTCCGAGACAGGTCAGAGCTGTGTTATCGGCATATGGTTAGCATAACAGATGTTGTTATTATTAGTGTGACGTTATCTGAAAATTAAAACAAAACATACGATACATTTTATACCCTCAATCAAATTTCATTTTATACTTAAACTGCAATATTTTCACGCGTTTTAAAATGTAAAGATATAAAGAGATCAAGGCCACTTTTTCAAGCTTTTCTCATGAATATTAGGAAATATTGTCCCAAGCAAGTGTTATATTGCACGAGCTTGCGAGTGCAATATAGCATCTTGCGAGGGACAATATTTATGCAATAACCCTTTTATTATATAGTTACTGTAATAATTTTGTTTGTGCTTTTAAGTGATCATTCATTATCTTTGCTATTTTGTAATATTTTACTATAGGTCCAATATTATCATATTTGCACTTGGTCAATATTACAGATATATATTTTGATGCAGATGTACATGTAAAATAAAAGAAGATTTATTTGAGTTTTAATTTTGTGTTTTATTTTGTTGCTCATTATTGTTGTGAATATAAATTCCGGCTTTGAAACGAGCCATTTGTACACGATATTTAAATCCCGTTTTGTACAATTTTCACTCGATTTTTTCCTTTGTTGTTCTATGAAGTTTTTAATTTTACAATCGAATTTACTTCCATTTGTTCAGTTTCAAGCGGTTCTGTTAATATTCCCCTCAAGAGCAGATCATGTATGTCATTTTCGGCCATGTTTGCTTACCACACAACAGTAAACTATAAAAGCCATTGTTCCGAACACATCTGTACTTCCCCGGAATTTACATAAAAGACCGAGATGTAAAATATGAAAACATATTGCATTTTATTGCTATATGAAATGCAATGGGGAAACATTATTACTATATAATAAATAGTACTTATCGTCCTATTCCCTTTATTATTTATTGACAACTAAATTATTTTATATCAGTAACATATTACATCTTAACGAATTATGTCAACACGAAACAGTTACGGGGCTGTGGGGTCAGTAACTATACGTGTTTAGTTTAGTTTAAACATATTTTATTTGTAATAAAACAAAATGGATTGGACACAAGTAAATTCATATTTACAGAGTCCTCTCCTCAATACAATAATAGACATTACAATGAAATATATAATAATAAGGTACAAGATCGTGCATTTTAAACAAAATAGGAAAAAAAAACAAATTTACGACCTACACGCAAATAATAAAACAACAATAGAAGTATACAAAATGATGAAATTTCACAAAAAGAAAAAGAGAGAGTGAGTGAGAGAGGGAAAAAGACAGATGAGATGATTGTCCACTTGGAAAAATTAGGTAATTGTATACGGTGTGAAATGTGTTTAAAATAAGGGATTTTTAAAATATATTAATTTAACAATTTTATTTTGTTATACAGTATTTTAATTGTTGCTCTCGTGAATCTCATGTGTGAAACCTTCTTCACAAATATATAAATAAGGTTAGTGCCAATCATGTTACATGTATAAACCACTAAAGCACTAATGCATTAACGGAACAACAACTTTACAAAAACGATATTAAATGTGAAATTCTTGTTTTCTGTAATTTCGTTCGGTAAATCCAGGTCATGAATAAAACAATTGAAGGAAGCGATAAGACAAAGTGAACAAAATTCTTAAGTGAATCCAGCTAACAGTACTTTAATTATGTGTTAAATATTGCAATTATAATCTGAAAAACAAAAATCGGGGCGGGGGGTCCGTATTCTCCACATGTGCACGCGCAGCTCCCGGAACACTACGGAGAACCCACCAAACAGTTAAATGACAAGAACATAAGAAATCTAGATTAAAGTTTATATAGTTTAAATTTAACTCCAAGAGCAAAACCACTTGTAAAATAATGTTTGGGGAATTAGCGCTACTTAGCTACCAAGACGTCCGTTTTGTGGAAAAAAGTCGGAATTCCTCTTGAAACCCCCGGCATTCGTCAGTAAAATTACAAATAAGAGAATTACAATTTATTACTTTATTAACACAAAATATGATCACAAAGGTGGAAAAACGGTGATTTTGTATTTGAGCTTAAATGTGGGAAGCACGTAGCGGAATCGAAACGTTCTTAGCAAAGGTCAAGGATTTTCGCGGGTACACATCTTCCTCCCTAAAACAAATCAGCTTACAATGGCGTTAAACCACCTTAAAATACACACACACATGTTTTGATTATTTGTGGCATCATTTATCGTCTCCTGAGTATGAAAAGATAAACGCTAAGAACTTGAGAGTAGAGCTAAAACACTCAAATGTCTATCAAATGATTTAGTTAGTAAACATCTTAAGTCAAATAGTTATCACAGCTTTAAAACAAAGAAGGCAAATTAAAGAAAGAATTGAGATTGGGTATTGAGAGTAGGATCATTGCATTAATCGAAATTGTTTATGTTTAAAGTTATTGTCTTCATTATAAATACATTGTGTTGTATTTTATATTCGATAAACGATAATATCTATTCAGTTTTGAAGATAATGATTTATGGTTTGTGATAAAATCATGCAAAAAACATTGTTCTACGATTTTGGTGGTAGTTCCAACATAAAACATTGACATCTAACATCATTTAAAAGACTATATGTATATCATTTTAAAATACATTCTTATGATAGATCAAAAGTGGCTTAAACGGGATTGGCTCAAAGTATAAAATGGCACACTTCCAAATGCTTCTTCTCTGAATACTACATATCACATATCCCATGTAACATCTCTCTTTGTGATAATAACATCCCATTAAATTACATGCTAAAATACAAATTGCTGATCCAATATTCAAAACCACTCCCAAAATATGTCGCCGTTGTTAATGTTTGGTTCGTCTTTATTACTCAGTATATTTATGTCAGCAGTACGTGCATGCATAATAGATGTTTCCTCAAAAGCTTGTAAACTAATTAATTTATTTCATCAATGAATAAAATACTTATGTGGTTAAAACTGAAACCGATACACAGGAAAAAAAAACATTTTGAAAAAAAAAGTTTTTAAATGTTTCCTTATTCACAATATGTCCAGATATTGCATTGTTCTAGTTTATTGTCAAGTACTAGACATTGTTTTGAACAAATAATAATACACTTTGCGTATAATTTTTGTATTTATTTTTTTTCTGACAACTTTCCGTTAAGAAACGTTAATTTTCGGATGCATTGTCAATTGTATAATATGTAAATAGGTGCGACCTATCAGGCGAGCGATATTCCTTCAAACTTGATCCGTAGTCTTAGTATATAGACTGTCCCTGTTAGTTTTTTCAACAGTTTAATATGTTTTTACCTTACATTGTTGCACGATTGTTAAATAAGTCCTCTGCAAGTTTTATGCGGCCACGAGATAAAATAATATCAAATTATTAACTTGACAAGTTATGTGTTTTATTTTTGCATTATAAAACAACTCCAACCATCCATGGGGGCCTCAATGGCCAAGCGGTTAAGATAATTTTCTATTGATCACATGGTCTGTCAACCATGTTGTTGTGGGTTCAAGTCTCACTGCTGGCAGTGTGCACTTGACTGTAATTATTATCCTATAATAAGATAATACTAGTTTATTACTAGTTTGAAGAGTAGACTTTCAATGTAGGCAGTGCACAACTGCTATTTTAGTTGACAAGGATTGAACGTTTTCATACTAAAGGTCAGGTACTCCAGCATCCTCCTCCAATAAAAACTACGCGCCATGAGATAGTTGAAAAATTGATGAAAGTGGCCTTAAACAACATTCAAACATAGGAACATATATTTTTTAGTCCAAATATAAGACATAAAGTGAGAGACAGTGATTTCACGCCGTGTCATTACAAGGCTGATATTGTTGTTGATATATATATATATATATGTTTTTATATAAGATTTTATTAAATTAACCATAACCAGCTGTCATATATACAGGTAAAGATATTTGCCTACTAAATAAATCATTAACATTTTTTTTCCATATTTCCAAGTTTACAGTGTAACTTCAATAACGATATCTACAGAGTAGACCCGTGTGTGTAGATCAAGAATCACAAAAATCATGCTTTAAAATATAATCCTCACTTTAAAAAACGGCAGGAAATAAATTTCTTGTTGAAAAACTTATATTGCACCCATGGACAATCAAAAGAAAGACAAAAGTTATGAAATATAAAAATACACTCTGCATTTGTGAGGCATTTTGAAGAGAAAAATAAAAATAATTTAAATTCAGTGGTTAAAATTAGCACTGTACTGATATATATCCTAGTGATCTGGTTACTTTTTGAAAGTTTTAGGAAAAATTGTCTGCTAAATTTTCTTGTAGGTTAATTTTTTTAAGCATAACATAGCGACAACAGCTGATTAATGATGAGTTATTATCTGTGAGCCTGGTTAAGCTATCTCTGTACATTGCACTTGGTTTAGAACAGTAAAAACTAGATATCCGTGTCAGAGATTGAATCCATCTCTGTGGGTGCAGCTGACCTTCAGATCAAGGTGAAAGGTCATCAACCATTGTATGCGACACATCATTTTGATATTATCTACATGTACCAACATACCAAATATCAAAAGCCTACATCAAAAGATAAAAAGTTCGGACACGATTAGTTTCGGACAGGCAGGCGTACAGACTGATGACGATAGGGCTTTGGCGGTAAAAAAAATAGAAACCTCAACATAAAGCGTTGTCACTGGCTTCTAATTCATTTCATGGATTTTTGTCTTTTACTGCTTACTTGTTCAGTTGCCTTGATTACAGTTGTGTAGTGTATTTTTTTAGACATTTTGGCAAATTTTTAGAATGGTATTGTTTAATTTGATAGCAATTTTATGAAGTTGTTAAAAAATACTGCTTTATAATAATTCTGTTTTAAAAAGGTGCATCACACAATTTAGATTCTTTTTTTAATAACTTTGATGGCCCTTATAATGGCCAATTTGACAAATTGTTCATTTGTCTCATCTATGTTGCTGCCGTCAAACTGTGGCCAAGTGCACAGTCCAACAATCAGTATCAGTATTTGTATTCCCAACTTTATATATGTGTAGGTTCTTGCAAGCAATTGACTATAATTCCAGGATTGATAATTCTGTGTCTTGCTTCTGAAAAATATACAGTTAAGATTTAACAATAAAATCATAAAATTATTAATAAAATGTACAAGCTGAACAAGAGCTATTTCTTAAAAGAACAAAATTTTTCATTATAATTATCACATCGATCAATTAGTTTATTGGATAAAATCAACAATGCAATGTAATCCATAAGATATGTAAGACATGTAGAATTATATTAAAATACAATTAGAACAAAATAATGTGAGAAAATTATCATGGTACAGTTCAGTATTACCATCCACTTTACTTGGGTTTATAAACATGTACCTGAGTTAAGGTACAAATATTTGTTGCCTGCATGATATAAGCTAAAGCTAAATGGCAGGAACTACTTGCTAACTTAAGAAGACTTGTTATTAGATTTATAATTCAAATTTTTCAATATATAATTAAAATTAAATCTTACACTTGCTAACGCAGCGACCAATAACAGAAAGGGGGAGCAGGTGAAAGATTACATTTCAAGTATAGATTGTCTCTTTTTTATTTTGGCTATTTAAATTCAGTTAAATGGTAAGATCGTATAGAGACGCGCAACGCGTTATTTTCCCATTACCCAGATACGATACGAGCAGCGAGAGCGACAGAAAATACTTATGTCTGCAGCACAGGCTGAACAACGTCACATGTCTGTTTAAAATCAGTTGAAAACATGTACAAATTGTGCAGTCATCAAGTAAGAAATTAACATTTACCAATCAACAAGATTGTGTTTGTTTTTATGAACCAGGATCAGCAGACGAATTTACACGGCAGACGATCACAAATCATGGCAGCAAATATCAGTTCACATCAAGTATTGCCGGTCAGAAGCAGACGAAACTCGTTGCACGTTTTTTTTAATTCACGTCAACTATCGTTGTACGTTTTTTGCATAACATCAAAAATTAAAATACTTTGGTAAAAAAAATAAATATTTTATAAATATAACATTTTTAAAAAGCACACTTCGTCTGTATTTTCTTCTCGTGTCGAGTTTTGCATTTATTTTGACGTAGTTGCGATAACTTACGATATGTCGAGTCAAAATGGAGGAAAGAAAATATCCTCCAAACAGAACAAATACATTATAAAAGGAAAATCATTTGAAGTTGTGTTAAGTTATTTTCGTTAACAAAATTAAAATTCTAGATACCTAGAAGCAGTTTTGTTGCTCACTTTTCTCCTACAACGGAGATTTTTGCGATGTTGCGAAATATTGTAGATTAACTTGAAAACTTCCGGTTGCAAGAATTTTTTACAACTCTATAGTCTCATAGTCATAGGATACTTCTACCATTAAGCGAGCTATCGCTCGCTAATATGGAGTAAGCATTGCCAAAATGCGAACACAGACAATATAGTCCTTTATTATCAATATATAATGTGCATTTCATAATTGACGTGAATTTTCCGAACACCCTAAAAGTGCCTCTAAATTCCAGTGGTCACGTGACATCTTTCTTTGTAACGGTGACGTCACGGTGCTTGTCAGTTTTTAAAGATCGATTTAGAGATTGCAGAAAAATAGTATAGCTTCGCTGCCCGCTGCGAGCTGTGCTCGCTATCATGAAATACATTGCGAGTCTTACTGCGGACAGGAACATACACTGTGACGTCACTTCCATCGAGTTAAATAACTGAGTTTATGCCACATGTGATTTATTAGAATTTATTTCACTTGGAAAAAGTATATTCAGTAACAGGTTGAAAAACAAAAAAATAAAAAATAGGAATGTACCAAAATTTTGAACAAAACCAATGAGTGTCTTCAAATGTTCCAATTTTTTTTAACACACATCATAAGTAGTATAAGTTAGAAGGGCAGTAGAAATCTTTAAACATTTCACACACTATGCCCCAACCACAAGCCCTAATTGTCATAATTACCCTTCAATCTTTATAAAGAGAACATCCATATCCGCTATCTGGGGATAAGCTACAGTGGTCTGCTGATCGAGTCCACGCACACATCCTTGAATTACAAAATTTGCAAATGTGATTAAAAAAGTAAATACTAACCATTTTTGTGTAGGAAATATTTTTTTTCAATCATTTAATTCTCGGTATATGCACAAGTTTCATTTTGCAGCAAAAATACAGAAGGTTTTGGTTTTGTAAATTATATTTATCTTTTGAACAAACAATAAAGCAGAATCACTCTCTAAAACGATTGATATTGTCTTGGTCAGATAAGTTTTTTTCAGAATCTGCCAAAAATTGATTTTGTTTAGCTACATTAGTTGTTTTGGTTCTGTCGAATCCACTTAGAATGAATAATCCTACCCTGGCATTTTTTGTCGAGGGTACTAATTTAGACTCTTTACCTGCAATGCAGCACAGCGGTAGTAAATCACTCCTGCACTTTGCTGTAAAAAAGAAGTTGTATATATAACGAGCCATTGACAGTCTTGATCTCATTCGACAGCGTTATATTTTTGTCTGTTTCGTGTATATGATCGCTCATTATTAAAACATGATGATACTTTTAATTTTGATTACCCGCTGTGGGTCGCATCTTTATTGACCTTCTGTCTGTGTTTTGTTACGTTTGCTAAATGAAAAACATTCAGAACCTTGAATTTGGAAAGTGTCGTATAGGTAAATTACGTTCCATATATGATTATTCATACACTGAAATGTTTATTGTAGTATGCAAATTAGCACGATTTAACTATCATTAGTTCACAATTATCCATAAATGATAAATAACCAATTACTTGTTTTATCATATAGCAAACAAACAGAATTGTGAAAGACCAAACATAAATTACTTAAATATAGATCGTTTCTGTCGTTAATCGAACAAATCACAAATTAAACTAAAAATAGGATTATTAAGGCAGTAAAATTCGACATAGAATCCATATGAATAAAGTTCTTATCATTAAAATGCACTAGATTATTTAAATGTATGTAGGTCTTTTTTCATATTAATACCATCCACCTATGTTTGAAGTATTTAAATCAGAATTATGTCCTGTTTTGGGTATATAATTAAGGAAATATTTTTAATTGATTTACATTCTGAGCTAAACTACATCACAAAGTATATAAATGAGAACGGCAAATGTGTATTAGAAAACAATTTGATTGCACTGTCTGTTAGAATATAATATATAAAATGTATGCTATGAAAGAAAGTTCAACTGTTTTATATATTTTCGTCTTAATGGTTCATGAAGGTAAGATGTTTTCATGTTTTATTATTCTTTGTTCGCAGGTTTGTTTTATTAATAATTTTTCAACACAGCGCTTTGTACGCAAACAGCAGTGCCGAAAAGCTTCTTTGCGCAAAGCAAACCATATAATCTTACAGGCTTTGAATAAGACGTGTAACGGTAAAACAAGAAATACTTCCCATAACGTGTGCAAAAAGGAAACGCTTGCTGTTTTAGTTGGCATAAGTCTTTCATTTTCCTTTATGACTATGGTGAGCAAGAACTTTTCTACGTTGAAAATAGTTTAAAATATTCCGTATCTGAACTTAACTTTTCACTCAATTAAGGTCGATAATTCCATATCTGATAACAACTAAATCTGGATAAATAATGACCTTTTAAAAAGTTTAAAAAGTCTAAAGAACAAATATTTGATTGTATGTTTATTTAAAGGAATTTCAACGCCAGGTTAAGCAATTTTTAAGATATATCATGGCGTCCAGTTCTTATTGGGGAGGCAGGTACCTGTTAAAACTATAAGTCTGAGAGGCATCATCATAAAGATTGGGCCTTGATTTCGCAGTAGTATCGAATTGCTTAAGAGGTGTTAGAAACTAAAATGGAAAAAATGTTGTTTGTGATTCATTTACTTGTGGGTAAAACAACAATAATATAATATTGGACAGGTAGTCTATGCAATCTATACATCACAATAATTTATGCTACCAAATATCAAAGCAACCTTCAAGCGGTTCAATGGATACTACAAGATCTACCAATTTATTATATATCTGAAATTGTCCCACAACTCCTTCAAATTTGATAAATCAAAATGACGATGGTATATTCACATTTGCATATTATAACAATTTATCCTACCAAATATCAAAGCACGCTGTCAAGCAGGTTTAGAAGGAATGCGTCCACAAGGTGTACCATTGTATTATATTGCTGAAACGGTCAAAGTCTCATAACTCCTATACCATTTTACAAATCAAAATCAAGGTAGAATATACACATCTACAAATCATAGCAATTAATCCTACCAAATATCAAAGCAATCTGTCAAACGGTTTCAGCGGAGATGTGTCAACAAAGTCCCATAACTCCTACAAAATGTGTCGAATCCAAATGTCGTTGCGTTATTTTCAACCACATACGGTGGCTAACGATTCTTCAAAACCTGAACATAATTCGTCCATTTGTTTTACATGAGTTTTGTCAACAAGTGTGACGGACAGACGCACCAACGCAGACCATTACTAAGCCCCTGCATCAAACGATCTCTTGATGTGTATTTAATTGATCGTTAATTGGTTGAACGTTATCTGTAATTAAAGTACGATATTTCTCTAAGCTTGTTAACCTAATTTGTTTAGTGTCTCATACTTGTGTTTGTAATTTTAGACGTTATAAGCAATATGCAACATATAAAATAGCTAAACCATTGAGAGCTGTCTGTTTAACTCATATCATGTAATATATGTAGACATAATCAAATGTTTTGAACTGATAGAACATGTTAGCACTAAAATGTGCGAACCCTAAAACAACTTCTTAGCTGAGTTTCAATATAAATTCGTTTCTAAGCTAAACATTAATTGTAGACGTTGGATGTTTTAAGGCAGTTGAGAAAAAGTATTGTGTATCCCATATGAAGCATCCGAGGCACCAGTTAACCCATTAATTGTGACACGATGTTTTAGAGCGTTGCATATATTTTATATCATATTGGACACTTTATTTGATATCTTGCGAACTTTGATCGAAGCTATTTACTTTTGTTGAATAATATTCAACACCGGGGGATAACTCAATGACGATTTCATGATTTCGTGCAGTGATTGTTTAACTCCAGACAAGGATACCGTCGGGAGTTCATAGCAAGTAAATTGACTTCCACACAAAATGAAAATGAACGTTATAAAAGTTTATTTCTGAAGCCGGGATGCATTTTAAAAAATTTAATTAAAAGAATCCGTTTTAAAGTTTTCTAAACTAAGTCTGCTCACCGAATTAAATTATCAGATCGCATATACATACCACATATAGTTAGGCAAACTGGATATAAACCTTATTGGAAACATTTCATGTGCTCATTCAAAACTTCCGACAAAATTTCATGAAAGAAATTGTGCTGTAGTTTGGTTTTTCAGACAATTATGAATATTTTGATGAGCCAAGACATTATTATTTAAAACTAATAATTTATAAAATATGGTATTGGAAGTTGATTACGTACATGTGCAGTGTTGTTGGAAAGCGTTTTTATTTAGATATAAGTGTGTTAATGAGAAGATTCGAGGCAAAGCAGATCTTAAAGGTAGGTGAAAACATATATAGCTGCTGAGATGTTGCTAAGAGTGGCATACATTTTCAATCAAACAAATTAACAAACAATTTTAATTATATATTCAAGAACACAATACATCATACTATTTTTAAACATAACGAAAAATATTTGTATTACTGTTTTTTATGTTTTCCCAAAAAATTTTGCAGGATCAACGATTCCTAATAATAATAGAGAGATGTGTGAGGATTCCACTGAACGCATTGACTGCCCAAACGGTAGTAACATTAAAGATGTACACATCTCCTCAATACTGAATCAGTTTGACACAGACGCTTGTACACAATCAGATGCAACAATAACTCATAGTGCAACACACTGTGTTGGTAAATCTTCGTGCATCCTGAATAAAAGCAAAATAGACTTTTCAAAGTTTAACAATCGAACACTAAAGCTGAAAATAGAATATAAATGTTTAGGTAAGTAAATGAAGGTAATATCAAAATACTGAGCACCAAGGAAACTGTAAAAAAAAATCATAAATAGAGTCCATTACACCGGCAAACTTGAGAACTAACAACACCCTAAGTGTGTGATAGGTGCTTCAAATATTCATCGCATCACAATCATTAAAACATGTGGGACATTGTATCCTGCAATCATATTTTTAAAGAGAATATATTTCAAGTAAATAAATTGTATCTATAGTAAACTTATTAAAATAGCAGACGAGTCGTTTTTTTTTTTGTAGCCTTGGCTTATAAATCTAAATGTGCATGAGAAGCTTGAAAATTGCGGCATAAGTAAGGATAATTGATTATTTTGAACTAAAAAATAGTTTTATGCATGTAATACAAGACCGTGGCTAAAGAAGTAAAGCTTAATGTCACAATTAATGTGCAATGAACGCTTTATTTGAACAAAATGCGATTTACAAATACACGGATGTTGTATTACATTTAGTTTATTGTGATTAGACATTTATTATTGTGTTAATGCTTCCTTGTTGTGCTGTTGATATGATCCATAGTTATATCTACTTCATGTGGGTTCATTTTCAGTTTATCAATGAATATGCTATAAGCTATACCAGTGTGCATCTTGCTTATCAACTATTATACCTGCAAATGTATGTGATAGTATTACCCATATTAATAGTAATTAAGGTAATAAAAATAATTGTATACGAAATCAGTGATGGGAAATTTCAGAGTGAAAACGTAAAACAAACGATTGCAAATAAGGTGTAAATTAATTATTTATAAGTTAGTAGGTCTCGATCTTGCTCTAACTATCTAACTATATTCAGCAAATATTTTTTAATTGATTTGTATTCGTTAATATGTTAACATGGTAACTTCTTTATTTAAAAGACATTGTTTTATCTTTGTTTTAACCTTTTTAAAACTAAACATAAAGCAGTCAAACATTGTGTTATACATACCGCAATGTTTCCTTAATACTTTAGGTAAAAGCTCAAAAAAGTCAGAAGCGAATATCTGTCCAGATGACCTTATAGATGAAATACATTGTCCTGATGTAGAAACAATCAAAATTAAGTCTGTCGAAAAAGTAAGCAGCAAATGCAGTGGATCAAAACCAAATAGTCCCACATATTGTGATAATATGGAAATTGTAAAAAAAGCATGCGACGATAAACACATATGCCTTTCTGTAGACAAACTTAAGATTGATTATAAGTGGAATAGGTGCTTTCAGATTCCAAAGTTAGTGAACATCGATTATTCTTGCACTGGTATGTAGTGGTAATTTCTTAAAGTTTATAGTATTTATTAATATTTATCTTTTCGTTTTTGTTTTTGTTTGTTTTGATACAAAAAATTTAAATTTGTTAAATATTGTCATGTAAATGGGCAGTCATGGCAAGTGATTAGAATACCTTTTAAAGATATATATTAATGTATAGTATGCATGATGTACATGTACATAGGTTTGGCTAAATTTGACATTACTGTTGGATGTTTGTTAGTAAATCAATATCCTAATTATGTCCCCTTCATACATGTTTTGTGTGAGTGCCACTAATAAGTCTCGAATACAAAATGCGCATCTGCCGTTGTATTTGAGCCAAGCAGTCTTTAGGTAAGTCCTTTCTTCAAACTAAACGAAACGCGTCTGATAGTACATGACGTTAGAATACATATTTTGTCTATAGAATTATTCTTTAAATATATTCACAAAACTCATAACTGATGCAATAAAAGATTACTTCCTACATGATAATTATACAAAGTATAATTTCATTACATGCTTTGAAAAATGTATATTGTCCACAACACCTGCACCTAAAACGTTCTGAAAATCACACAGAGACAACCTTATTTGTATTGAATTGTTCTAGTGCTCATTTGATCAGATTTTTACGTGTTGTTTATAACGCCACATTTATGCTGTTTATTACGCCCCATACGCGTTGTTTATAACACTACATCATGCTGTTTATTACGCCTTTATACGTGTTGTTTATAACACTACATTTATGCTGTTTATAAAGCCCATACGTGTTGTTTATAACGCCACATTTATGCTGTTTATTACGCCCAATACCAATACGTGTTGTTTATAACGCTACACTTATGCTGTTTATAAAGCCCATACGTGTTGTTTATAACGCCACATTTATGCTGTTTATTACGCCCCATACGTGTTGTTTATAACACTACATCATGCTGTTTATTACGCCCTTATACGTGTTGTTTATAACACTACATTTATGCTGTTTATAAAGCCCATACGAGTTGTTTATAACGCCACATTTATGCTGTTTATTACGCCCAATACCAATACGTGTTGTTTATAACGCTACACTTATGCTGTTTATAAAGCCCAAACGTGTTGTTTATAACGCCACATTTATGCTGTTTATTACGCCCAATACCAATACGTGTTGTTTATAACGCTACATTTATGCTGTTTATAAAGCCCATACGTGTTGTTTATAACGCCACATTTGTGCTGTTTATTACGCCCGATACGTGTTGTTTATAACACTACATTTATGCTGTTTATAAAGCCCATACGTGTTGTTTATAAAGCCATATTTATGCTGTTTATTACGCCCAATACCAATACGTGTTGTTTATAACGCTACACTTATGCTGTTTATAAATCCCATACGTGTTGTTTATAACGCCACATTTATGCTGTTTATTACGCCCAATACCGATACGTGTTGTTGACAACGCCACATTTATGCTGTTTATTACGCCCAATACGTGTTGTTTATAACGCCACATTTATGCTGTTTATTACGCCCAATACGTGTTGTTTATAACGCCACATTTATGCTGTTTATTACGCCCAATACGTGTTGTTTATAGCGCCACATTTATGCTGTTTATTACGCCCCATACGTGTTGTTTATAACGCCACAGACTTAATAATTCTACTTAAATATATTTGTTTAGCACCCTTTGAGACAACATATTCTAGTATTACAACTGATAAAGGTGAGCAATATAATTTATAATTAAATTGATTTAAACTTGTTTGGAGTAAAATGTATAATAGTTTTGGAGGTTTTCCCGCAATAAAGCATAGCATTTTATCTTTGACACTTTGACTAGAATAGAAACTTGATGGATATTAATTTGCTTAGACTCGATCCATTTGTGATGATTCTTCCTATTTAGCTAACTCATTGTGTTTAAAAACAATCTTTAGTTTTAACCATTTGTTAAATATATTATTAACGTGTTTTTTTATTGTTTCTGTGTTTTAACTTACCATATATGAATGCACATGCGTATGTCTAGCATTGGTTACTTTTTAGCTGCTGATTTGTAGCTAATGCAAATTGTTTCTTTAAAAAATATCCTTGAATCTTTTTATTTTATTATTCCTTACTATTGTTAATTAAGTCTATTACGATTTTATATTTCTCACTTTATTTATGTTATTTTAACATATTCATACATTTATATCTAAGTATTGATCGTCAAACAATATTTTGTTACTTTTATGTTGCAGACACAATTGTAGCTGGGACGCAGACGACCACATCCACACTAAGTATATCGCTTGTATCTTTTAAATAAACTCCAGATTATTATAAGATTAATAACTCACACATGCACAGTTGACATAATTCGGATCCTTTTTTATGCTTGAGTATGGATGACTATAATTGTCCTGACAATAAAGTACTTTAAGGCAAACATCAAGTGTTTAAGAAGTTGTTTAAATCCACACAATAAACAAGGAGAAAATAAAGAAAAATACTCGTATAAAACCTAGGATTAAAATCAAGTGCTCCTGACAGGCACGCTTGTTATACAAATAAAGACGCAAATGGCTTCGTGTTTTTGTTTTGTCGTATCAAGCGTATTTTTCCGGAAAACAATGCACTAGAATTCTCTAACCAAATTTGGCGTTCAAAGAGGAAGGTTTAGAATTATATATCAATAAAAATACATGCATATATTTTTCCACTTGTAAGAGTAGAATAGCGCTGTCGAGGAATGGCATGTTTACAATAGGAAAATCGTACCTTTTTGTTTTTTCCACATACATGTTGTCTGTTTAAATGACTTTTGAGAGTCAGTCTCATTTGAAAACGCAATACCTTTTTGCAGAATTTCAAACTATTTGCAACTTTTCTAAGTCGACGTAATTATCATACTAAAATATTTTAGCTTTTAAATATTTTTAAATATTTTTATAAAGCCCAAACGTGTTGTTTATAACGCCACATGTATGCTGTTTATTACGCCCAATACCAATACGTGTTGTTTATAACGCTACACTTATGCTGTTTATAAAGCCCATACGTGTTGTTTATAACGCCACATTTATGCTGTTTATTACGCCCAATACCAATACGTGTTGTTTATAACGCTACACTTATGCTGTTTATAAATCCCATACGTGTTGTTTATAACGCCACATTTATGCTGTTTATTACGCCCAATACCAATACGTGTTGTTTATAACGCTACATTTATGCTGTTTATAAATCCCATACGTGTTGTTTATAACGCCACATTTATGCTGTTTATTACGCCCCATACGTGTTGTTTATAACACTACATCATGCTGTTTATAAAGCCCATACGTGTTGTTTATAACGCCACATTTATGCTGTTTATTACGCCCAATACCAATACGTGTTGTTTATAACGCTACACTTATGCTGTTTATAAAGCCCATACGTGTTGTTTATAACGCCACATTTTTGCTGTTTATTACGCCCAATACCAATACGTGTTGTTTATAACGCTACACTTATGCTGTTTATAAATCCCATACGTGTTGTTTATAACGCCACATTTATGCTGTTTATTACGCCCAATACCAATACGTGTTGTTTATAACGCTACATTTATGCTGTTTATAAATCCAATACGTGTTGTTTATAACGCCACATTTATGCTGTTTATTACGCCCCATACGTGTTGTTTATAACACTACATCATGCTGTTTATTACGCCCTTATACGTGTTGTTTATAACACTACATTTATGCTGTTTATAAAGCCCATACGTGTTGTTTATAACGCCACATTTATGCTGTTTATTACGCCCAATACCAATACGTGTTGTTTATAACGCTACACTTATGCTGTTTATAAAGCCCATACGTGTTGTTTATAACGCCACATTTATGCTGTTTATTACGCCCCATACGTGTTGTTTATAACACTACATCATGCTGTTTATTACGCCCTTATACGTGTTGTTTATAACACTACATTTATGCTGTTTATAAAGCCCATACGTGTTGTTTATAACGCCACATTTATGCTGTTTATTACGCCCCATACGTGTTGTTTATAACACTACATCATGCTGTTTATTACGCCCTTATACGTGTTGTTTATAACACTACATTTATGCTGTTTATAAAGCCCATACGTGTTGTTTATAACGCCACATTTATGCTGTTTATTACGCCCAATACCAATACGTGTTGTTTATAACGCTACACTTATGCTGTTTATAAAGCCCAAACGTGTTGTTTATAACGCCACATTTATGCTGTTTATTACGCCCAATACCAATACGTGTTGTTTATAACGCTACATTTATGCTGTTTATAAAGCCCATACGTGTTGTTTATTACGCCACATTTGTGCTGTTTATTACGCCCCATACGTGTTGTTTATAACACTACATTTATGCTGTTTATAAAGCCCATACGTGTTGTTTATAACGCCATATTTATGCTGTTTATTACGCCCAATACCAATACGTGTTGTTTATAACGCTACACTTATGCTGTTTATAAATCGCATACGTGTTGTTTATAACGCCACATTTATGCTGTTTATTACGCCCAATACCGATACGTGTTGTTGACAACGCCACATTTATGCTGTTTATTACGCCCAATACGTGTTGTTTATAACGCCACATTTATGCTGTTTATTACGCCCAATACGTGTTGTTTATAACGCCACAGTTATGCTGTTTATTACGCCCAATACATGTTGTTTATAGCGCCACATTTATGCTGTTTATTACGCCCCATACGTGTTGTTTATAACGCCACAGACTTAATAATTCTACCTAAATATATTTGTTTAGCACCTTTTGAGACAACATATTCTAGTATTACAACTGATAAAGGTGAGCAATATAATTTATAATTAAATTGATTTAAACTTGTTTGGAGTAAAATGTATAATAGTTTTGGAGGTTTTCCCGCAATAAAGCATAGCATTTTATCTTTGACACTTTGACTAGAATAGAAACTTGATGGATATTAATTTGCTTAAACTCGATCCATTTGTGATGATTCTTCCTATTTAGCTAACTCATTGTGTTTAAAAACAATCTTTAGTTTTAACCATTTGTTAAATATATTATTAACGTGTTTTTTTATTGTTTCTGTGTTTTAACTTACCATATATGAATGCACATGCGTATGTCTAGCATTGGTTACTTTTTAGCTGCTGATTTGTAGCTAATGCAAATTGTTTCTTTAAAAAATATCCTTGAATCTTTTTTTTTATTATTCCTTACTATTGTTAATTAAGTCTATTACGATTTTATATTTCTCACTTTATTTATGTTATTTTAACATATTCATACATTTATATTTAAGTATTGATCGTCAAACAATATTTTGTTACTTTTATGTTGCAGACACAATTGTAGCTGGGACGCAGACGACCACATCCACACTAAGTATATCGCTTGTATCTTTTAAATAAACTCCAGATTATTATAAGATTAATAACTCACACATGCACAGTTGACATAATTCGGATCCTTTTTTATGCTTGAGTATGGATGACTATAATTGTCCTGACAATAAAGTACTTTAAGGCAAACATCAAGTGTTTAAGAAGTTGTTTAAATCCACACAATAAACAAGGAGAAAATACAGAAAAATACTCGTATAAAACCTAGGATTAAAATCAAATGCTCCTGAGAGGCACGCTTGTTATACAAATAAAGACGCAAATGGCTTCGTGTTTTTGTTTTGTCGTATCAAGCGTCTTTTTTCGGAAAACAATGCACTAAAATTCTCTAACCAAATTTGGCGTTCAAAGAGGAAGGTTTAGAATTATATATCAATAAAAATACATGCATATATTTTTCCACTTGTAAGAGTAGAATAGCGCTGTCGAGGAATGGCATGTTTACAATAGGAAAATCGTACCTTTTTGTTTTTTCCACATACATGTTGTCTGTTTAAATGACTTTTGAGAGTCAGTCTCATTTTAAAACGCAATACCTTTTTGCAGAATTTCAAACTATTTGCAACTTTTCTAAGTCGACGTAATTATCATTCTAAAATATTTTAGCTTTTAAATATTTTTAAATATTTTTAAATATTTTTATAAAGCCCATACGTGTTGTTTATAACGCCACATTTATGCTGTTTATTACGCCCAATACCAATACGTGTTGTTTATAACGCTACACTTATGCTGTTTATAAAGCCCATACGTGTTGTTTATAACGCCACATTTATGCTGTTTATTACGCCCAATACCAATACGTGTTGTTTATAACGCTACACTTATGCTGTTTATAAATCCCATACGTGTTGTTGATAACGCCACATTTATGCTGTTTATTACGCCCAATACCAATACGTGTTGTTTATAACGCTACATTTATGCTGTTTATAAATCCCATACGTGTTGTTTATAACGCCACATTTATGCTGTTTATTACGCCCCATACGTGTTGTTTATAACACTACATCATGCTGTTTATTACGCCCTTATACGTGTTGTTTATAACACTACATTTATGCTGTTTATAAAGCCCATACGTGTTGTTTATAACGCCACATTTATGCTGTTTATTACGTCCAATACCAATACGTGTTGTTTATAAGGCCACATTTATGCTGTTTATTACGCCCCATACGTGTTGTTTATAACGCCACATTTATGCTGTTTATTACGCCCAATACCAATACGTGTTGTTTATAACGCTACACTTATGCTGTTTATAAAGCCCATACGTGTTGTTTATAACGCCACATTTATGCTGTTTATTACGCCTCATACGTGTTGTTTATAACACTACATCATGCTGTTTATTACGCCCTTATACGTGTTGTTTATAACACTACATTTATGCTGTTTATAAAGCCCATACGTGTTGTTTATAAAGCCATATTTATGCTGTTTATTACGCCCAATACCAATACGTGTTGTTTATAACGCTACACTTATGCTGTTTATAAAGCCCATACGTGTTGTTTATAACGCCACATTTATGCTGTTTATTACGCCCCATACGTGTTGTTTATAACACTACATCATGCTGTTTATTACGCCCTTATACGTGTTGTTTATAACACTACATTTATGCTGTTTATAAAGCCCATACGTGTTGTTTATAACGCCACATTTATGCTGTTTATTACGCCCAATACCAATACGTGTTGTTTATAACGCTACACTTATGCTGTTTATAAAGCCCAAACGTGTTGTTTATAACGCCACATTTATGCTGTTTATTACGCCCAATACCAATACGTGTTGTTTATAACGCTACATTTATGCTGTTTATAAAGCCCATACGTGTTGTTTATTACGCCACATTTGTGCTGTTTATTACGCCCCATACGTGTTGTTTATAACACTACATTTATGCTGTTTATAAAGCCCATACGTGTTGTTTATAACGCCATATTTATGCTGTTTATTACGCCCAATACCAATACGTGTTGTTTATAACGCTACACTTATGCTGTTTATAAATCGCATACGTGTTGTTTATAACGCCACATTTATGCTGTTTATTACGCCCAATACCGATACGTGTTGTTGACAACGCCACATTTATGCTGTTTATTACGCCCAATACGTGTTGTTTATAACGCCACATTTATGCTGTTTATTACGCCCAATACGTGTTGTTTATAACGCCACAGTTATGCTGTTTATTACGCCCAATACATGTTGTTTATAGCGCCACATTTATGCTGTTTATTACGCCCCATACGTGTTGTTTATAACGCCACAGACTTAATAATTCTACCTAAATATATTTGTTTAGCACCTTTTGAGACAACATATTCTAGTATTACAACTGATAAAGGTGAGCAATATAATTTATAATT
Organism: Limnoperna fortunei; assembly: GCA_944474755.1. Taxonomy (NCBI): domain Eukaryota; kingdom Metazoa; phylum Mollusca; class Bivalvia; order Mytilida; family Modiolidae; genus Limnoperna; species Limnoperna fortunei. Next base: position 46,273,964 of record OX104112.1, read on the forward strand.
AAATTGATTTAAACTTGTTTGGAGTAAAATGTATAATAGTTTTGGAGGTTTTCCCGCAATAAAGCATAGCATTTTATCTTTGACACTTTGACTAGAATAGAAACTTGATGGATATTAATTTGCTTAAACTCGATCCATTTGTGATGATTCTTCCTATTTAGCTAACTCATTGTGTTTAAAAACAATCTTTAGTTTTAACCATTTGTTAAATATATTATTAACGTGTTTTTTTATTGTTTCTGTGTTTTAACTTACCATATATGAATGCACATGCGTATGTCTAGCATTGGTTACTTTTTAGCTGCTGATTTGTAGCTAATGCAAATTGTTTCTTTAAAAAATATCCTTGAATCTTTTTTTTTATTATTCCTTACTATTGTTAATTAAGTCTATTACGATTTTATATTTCTCACTTTATTTATGTTATTTTAACATATTCATACATTTATATTTAAGTATTGATCGTCAAACAATATTTTGTTACTTTTATGTTGCAGACACAATTGTAGCTGGGACGCAGACGACCACATCCACACTAAGTATATCGCTTGTATCTTTTAAATAAACTCCAGATTATTATAAGATTAATAACTCACACATGCACAGTTGACATAATTCGGATCCTTTTTTATGCTTGAGTATGGATGACTATAATTGTCCTGACAATAAAGTACTTTAAGGCAAACATCAAGTGTTTAAGAAGTTGTTTAAATCCACACAATAAACAAGGAGAAAATACAGAAAAATACTCGTATAAAACCTAGGATTAAAATCAAATGCTCCTGAGAGGCACGCTTGTTATACAAATAAAGACGCAAATGGCTTCGTGTTTTTGTTTTGTCGTATCAAGCGTCTTTTTTCGGAAAACAATGCACTAAAATTCTCTAACCAAATTTGGCGTTCAAAGAGGAAGGTTTAGAATTATATATCAATAAAAATACATGCATATATTTTTCCACTTGTAAGAGTAGAATAGCGCTGTCGAGGAATGGCATGTTTACAATAGGAAAATCGTACCTTTTTGTTTTTTCCACATACATGTTGTCTGTTTAAATGACTTTTGAGAGTCAGTCTCATTTTAAAACGCAATACCTTTTTGCAGAATTTCAAACTATTTGCAACTTTTCTAAGTCGACGTAATTATCATTCTAAAATATTTTAGCTTTTAAATATTTTTAAATATTTTTAAATATTTTTATAAAGCCCATACGTGTTGTTTATAACGCCACATTTATGCTGTTTATTACGCCCAATACCAATACGTGTTGTTTATAACGCTACACTTATGCTGTTTATAAAGCCCATACGTGTTGTTTATAACGCCACATTTATGCTGTTTATTACGCCCAATACCAATACGTGTTGTTTATAACGCTACACTTATGCTGTTTATAAATCCCATACGTGTTGTTGATAACGCCACATTTATGCTGTTTATTACGCCCAATACCAATACGTGTTGTTTATAACGCTACATTTATGCTGTTTATAAATCCCATACGTGTTGTTTATAACGCCACATTTATGCTGTTTATTACGCCCCATACGTGTTGTTTATAACACTACATCATGCTGTTTATTACGCCCTTATACGTGTTGTTTATAACACTACATTTATGCTGTTTATAAAGCCCATACGTGTTGTTTATAACGCCACATTTATGCTGTTTATTACGCCCAATACCAATACGTGTTGTTTATAACGCTACACTTATGCTGTTTATAAAGCCCATACGTGTTGTTTATAACGCCACATTTATGCTGTTTATTACGCCTCATACGTGTTGTTTATAACACTACATCATGCTGTTTATTACGCCCTTATACGTGTTGTTTATAACACTACATTTATGCTGTTTATAAAGCCCATACGTGTTGTTTATAACGCCACATTTATGCTGTTTATTACGTCCAATACCAATACGTGTTGTTTATAACGCTACACTTATGCTGTTTATAAAGCCCAAACGTGTTGTTTATAACGCCACATTTATGCTGTTTATTACGCCCAATACCAATACGTGTTGTTTATAACGCTACATTTATGCTGTTTATAAAGCCCATACGTGTTGTTTATAACGCCACATTTGTGCTGTTTATTACGCCCCATACGTGTTGTTTATAATACTACATTTATGCTGTTTATAAAGCCCATACGTGTTGTTTATAACGCCATATTTATGCTGTTTATTACGCCCAATACAATACGTGTTGTTTATAACGCTACACTTATGCTGTTTATAAATCCCAGACGTGTTGTTTATAACGCCACATTTATGCTGTTTATTACGCCCAATACCGATACGTGTTGTTGACAACGCCACATTTATGCTGTTTATTACGCCCAATACGTGTTGTTTATAACGCCACATTTATGCTGTTTATTACGCCCAATACGTGTTGTTTATAACGCCACATTTATGCTGTTTATAACGCCCAATACGTGTTGTTTATAGCGCCACATTTATGCTGTTTATTACGCCCCATACGTGTTGTTTATAACGCCACAGACTTAATAATTCTACCTAAATATATTTGTTTAGCACCTTTTGAGACAACATATTCTAGTATTACAACTGATAAAGGTGAGCAATATAATTTATAATTAAATTGATTTAAACTTGTTTGGAGTAAAATGTATAATAGTTTTGGAGGTTTTCCCGCAATAAAGCATAGCATTTTATCTTTGACACTTTGACTAGAATAGAAACTTGATGGATATTAATTTGCTTAAACTCGATCCATTTGTGATGATTCTTCCTATTTAGCTAACTCATTGTGTTTAAAAACAATCTTTAGTTTTAACCATTTGTTAAATATATTATTAACGTGTTTTTTTTTATTGTTTCTGTGTTTTAACTTACCATATATGAATGCACATGCGTATGTCTAGCATTGGTTACTTTTTAGCTGCTGATTTGTAGCTAATGCAAATTGTTTCTTTAAAAAATATCCTTGAATCTTTTTATTTTATTATTCCTTACTATTGTTAATTAAGTCTATTACGATTTTATATTTCTCACTTTATTTATGTTATTTTAACATATTCATACATTTATATTTAAGTATTGATCGTCAAACAATATTTTGTTACTTTTATGTTGCAGACACAATTGTAGCTGGGACGCAGACGACCACATCCACACTAAGTATATCGCTTGTATCTTTTAAATAAACTCCAGATTATTATAAGATTAATAACTCACACATGCACAGTTGACATAATTCGGATCCTTTTTTATGCTTGAGTATGGATGACTATAATTGTCCTGACAATAAAGTACTTTAAGGCAAACATCAAGTGTTTAAGAAGTTGTTTAAATCCACACAATAAACAAGGAGAAAATAAAGAAAAATACTCGTATAAAACCTAGGATTAAAATCAAATGCTCCTGAGAGGCACGCTTGTTATACAAATAAAGACGCAAATGGCTTCGTGTTTTTGTTTTGTCGTATCAAGCGTCTTTTTTCGGAAAACAATGCACTAAAATTCTCTAACCAAATTTGGCGTTCAAAGAGGAAGGTTTAGAATTATATATCAATAAAAATACATGCATATATTTTTCCACTTGTAAGAGTAGAATAGCGCTGTCGAAGAATGGCATGTTTACAATAGGAAAATCGTACCTTTTTGTTTTTTCCACATACATGTTGTCTGTTTAAATGACTTTTGAGAGTCAGTCTCATTTTAAAACGCAATACCTTTTTGCAGAATTTCAAACTATTTGCAACTTTTCTAAGTCGACGTAATTATTATACTAAAATATTTTAGCTTTTAAATATTTTTGTAAAATCAGTTTATTGTTTTGCTGTGCTTACGTGTTGAGTTAAATTTATTGTAGGAACTGTCCTTGGTGTATCTATAGGGATTGTGGTCTTTGTTACTGTCGCTATTGCAACCGTCTGTTATTTGCAAAGGTATATATATATATATAATTTGAAAAATGCGTTGGGTACTTTAAAAGATACAATTATTCTAAATATTCTAATTATAATCATTGACTCAAGCAACATTCTGGGTTGATATATTAAAACTTAAGGTAGACCCTTTTCTGATTTAAAAAAAGAGGCAAACGGCGGTAGATGTTCGTAAATGAATTAAATAATCTTAATAAAAATATTCTGTGGTAAATGGGACAAGAAAGTGGTTTTGACTATTCTTGCAAAGTTCTACCGCAAGATGTGCTTTTGCAAGAAGATGGCTAATATTTTTACACAATTTTGAAACCAATTAAGTAACTGAAAGCGCCCTTTTTACGTAAAATAGGACAACGTTTACAAAAGAACGATACATTAACCTAATTTATGTTATATTTTTATATGGCTTTTAGATTCAAACAGTCATCCATTGGACAAGAGCATATTTATGAAACTATCGACTCGGATGTAACTAATAGAGCCCCATACATGGACCTCAGATTATTACCACCAGAACCTCCAGAATTTGAGACTGGTCATTATTATTATGTACCAATTGACGATGCAGATGAAACAGGTTTTGACCTATCCGGAACAAACAATCTACATAAACCGACTGAGACACCTTATTATGATACTGCCGGAAACAATAGACCTAATGATAATCCACGCATTTCTGTTGAGGGCCAACATAACCTTTCGTCGATGATGCTTCATACAAATACTGAGATTAACATTTATAGTCATGCAGTAGACGATATTTACGACGAATCACTAAACGCGAGACGCATACCACTGGATCCAAACTATGATCATTTGATTAATGGAGAACAAAATACAGTCCAGGACCACATTTTAACAGGATTCAACAGAACAGTTCAACCTATCCCAACAGTCGATTCCAACTATGTCGTTTTAGATCCGGACCAAACTGGTTTTAATAGAACTGGTAATAATAATTTACATAAACTGTCTGAGACATCTCATTCTGATACCGACGGAAGCAACCGATCTAATGACAGGTTACCTATTTTTGCTGAGGGTCAACATAACATTTCGTCTATGTCTATGACACCTAATTCGAATATTGAAACAAATATTTAAAGTCATGCTGCAGACGATGTTAACGACAAATAACACTCAAGACGCATCCGGCTGGATCCAAATGATGAATATTTGTGTATACAGACAACTGAACAGGCTGAATGACTATATTATTGATGCATCGTTTTTATAGATTGGACCGGTCTGTCTGTTTTGTTTTCAGTGAAATGATACAGAAACATGCAAAGACGTATCCAAAGAAAGATCAATTAAAATAATCATGGTACATGTATGAATTATTTAATTTAACTTTTATAAAATAGTTTTTATTAGTGTAAATGCTTAATGCTTTGTACAAAAAAAACTAATTGATTTTGCTCTTCAAAATATCGTAGTAATATACATTCATGTGTTTTTGACTGTATGATACAAAATTATATGTCGAAATATTAAAGTTACAGTCCCAAAATCAAACACGTCAATGAATGCATAAATCTGTATAGATCACATGATACAAAGGAACTCGTCAATTATTTAGTTTTATTTGAATGAACCTTCGAAATGAACCATCACAAACAGCTTTAAATGCAACTTTAAGCGGATATCTAATTTTTCTTCTAGTATCAATCTTAATCTTGATATACATATGCACCTATAAACATTTACTTTTATCAACGGTATAAAGATGAAGGTAATAACAAAATACTGGACAGCAAGGAAACTGTCAAAAAACGTCCAAAACACTGCTCATCAATGAAATCAAGTATTAATTGTATTCCAAACGATTAATCATATTTCATTATATAAATGGGGGTGCCAGAACGATCATTTCATACATTATGATGAACAAAAGTATGGATTGCGCAAACGATTAGGTATTTTATTCTTATGATTTATAAATGTCAGAAACAATAATTTAAAAAATTGAAATAATTTCGCTATCAATGGTACCTTTCTTAATTTTCAAAGGACACGATTATGACGAGTTCACACAATGAAAAAAGTCTCTCTAAAATTAGCGGCAAAGAAATCTCATACACAAATCCGATGACTTTCCATTGCTATGCCTGTTTCCAAAACCGTTGGTGACATTTTGCTTTTTCACAAATAAAATCCACTTAAATTATAATGATAAATTTACATAAAATTTAGGTGGAATGTATTTTTTCATAATCTATGTTTGTCAAAAGGTTAATCATTTTCACACTTTCACAAATATTGTATGTAGAGAATTAGAGACATTAGCAATACTAACATTATTAAAAAGGTATTTAAAATTATGTTTCTGTTTTTATATTTATCTGTTTTGTAGACTTCTACATGTCTCAATAGTTATCTTTTTCCGATTAGATAACAATACTGTTGATACTCCAAATGAACAAAACATGTGTAATTAGTTCTTTCACAAATTAAGAAAATAGGTACAAATGCCTTTTTAAGGCGTATTTGTGTTGCTTGTTTTTAAATCAACTGTTTAACATATATAAATGTCACAGACTGGCATTAACAAAACAAACTAAGTTGCAGTATTGATAAAATAAGTGTAAACACAACATATTGTATAGCCTAGAATAATGCTAGGTTTAAAGTACATATTTGTGCACATTTATGTTTAAATATATTCCAGTGAATAATCATTTTATGCATTTAATCCTTATACATTGTTAGTGGTAGGCTTTTGTCATCATACTATCTTGATTGCATTTTAATAATTAGATAATCTATTATATTTCACATGTTGATGATTCGTATATATATGCATGTAATCATTCTTTGTACATATTTATTCACCTATTCATGCATACATCCATGTTTAGTGTCACAGCTAAATATGCATATGAAGTCACTAAGATAACCCTAATTATGGCATGTTGGTCACACATACTTTCGTACATAAATTTAATGAGATTCTGTACAGCTGTTATAACTAATAAAAATATGAGTTGTAAATTAGTTTCATATATATATATATATATATATATATACGTCTACAAATTAAGCCCAACACTGTTTGAATTAGATTTTTAACACTGTCAAATTTTTGCTTTCCCTCAGCGGGGTTCGAACTCACACCGTTGTGACACTGTGGCACCAATTCGCCTGCACTATGTCCTGCGGTCTAGACCCCTCGGCCAAATCCGCTATATTAAAATATAGCTTCATTAACCGGGGTGAATCTTAGACATAGACATAGTACATGTGTACTAGCGTGTGACGATGGAATTTTCGTAACCAATACGTATTAATCTGACAGTAATCTAATTCAGCATTTTTGTATATATTATATAGGATGACAAAGTTACTTGTCATGCAGTCACAGTAAGTAAATTATATACAAACGTCTAAGTATTGTGACAACCATATATATAAATATTTGATATTAACCCTGTATTTCTGATGTTTCAGAAATCCGCTGGATAGATATATTATATGGTTGTCACAATACTTAGACGTTTGTATATAATTTACTTACTGTGACTGCATGACAAGTAACTTTGTCATCCTATATCAGCGGGATTCGAACTCGCACTGTTGTGACTCTGTGGCATCAATTCGCCTGCACTATGTCCAAAGGTCTAGACCCCTCAGCCAAATCCGCTATATAAAAATATAGCTTCTTTAGCCCCATACGTGTTGTTTATAACGCCACAGACTTAATAATTCTACCTAAATATATTTGTTTAGCACCTTTTGAGACAACATATTCTAGTATTACAACTGATAAAGGTGAGCAATATAATTTATAATTAAATTGATTTAAACTTGTTTGGAGTAAAATGTATAATAGTTTTGGAGGTTTTCCCGCAATAAAGCATAGCATTTTATCTTTGACACTTTGACTAGAATAGAAACTTGATGGATATTAATTTGCTTAAACTCGATCCATTTGTGATGATTCTTCCTATTTAGCTAACTCATTGTGTTTAAAAACAATCTTTAGTTTTAACCATTTGTTAAATATATTATTAACGTGTTTTTTTTTATTGTTTCTGTGTTTTAACTTACCATATATGAATGCACATGCGTATGTCTAGCATTGGTTACTTTTTAGCTGCTGATTTGTAGCTAATGCAAATTGTTTCTTTAAAAAATATCCTTGAATCTTTTTATTTTATTATTCCTTACTATTGTTAATTAAGTCTATTACGATTTTATATTTCTCACTTTATTTATGTTATTTTAACATATTCATACATTTATATTTAAGTATTGATCGTCAAACAATATTTTGTTACTTTTATGTTGCAGACACAATTGTAGCTGGGACGCAGACGACCACATCCACACTAAGTATATCGCTTGTATCTTTTAAATAAACTCCAGATTATTATAAGATTAATAACTCACACATGCACAGTTGACATAATTCGGATCCTTTTTTATGCTTGAGTATGGATGACTATAATTGTCCTGACAATAAAGTACTTTAAGGCAAACATCAAGTGTTTAAGAAGTTGTTTAAATCCACACAATAAACAAGGAGAAAATAAAGAAAAATACTCGTATAAAACCTAGGATTAAAATCAAATGCTCCTGAGAGGCACGCTTGTTATACAAATAAAGACGCAAATGGCTTCGTGTTTTTGTTTTGTCGTATCAAGCGTCTTTTTTCGGAAAACAATGCACTAAAATTCTCTAACCAAATTTGGCGTTCAAAGAGGAAGGTTTAGAATTATATATCAATAAAAATACATGCATATATTTTTCCACTTGTAAGAGTAGAATAGCGCTGTCGAAGAATGGCATGTTTACAATAGGAAAATCGTACCTTTTTGTTTTTTCCACATACATGTTGTCTGTTTAAATGACTTTTGAGAGTCAGTCTCATTTTAAAACGCAATACCTTTTTGCAGAATTTCAAACTATTTGCAACTTTTCTAAGTCGACGTAATTATTATACTAAAATATTTTAGCTTTTAAATATTTTTGTAAAATCAGTTTATTGTTTTGCTGTGCTTACGTGTTGAGTTAAATTTATTGTAGGAACTGTCCTTGGTGTATCTATAGGGATTGTGGTCTTTGTTACTGTCGCTATTGCAACCGTCTGTTATTTGCAAAGGTATATATATATATATAATTTGAAAAATGCGTTGGGTACTTTAAAAGATACAATTATTCTAAATATTCTAATTATAATCATTGACTCAAGCAACATTCTGGGTTGATATATTAAAACTTAAGGTAGACCCTTTTCTGATTTAAAAAAAGAGGCAAACGGCGGTAGATGTTCGTAAATGAATTAAATAATCTTAATAAAAATATTCTGTGGTAAATGGGACAAGAAAGTGGTTTTGACTATTCTTGCAAAGTTCTACCGCAAGATGTGCTTTTGCAAGAAGATGGCTAATATTTTTACACAATTTTGAAACCAATTAAGTAACTGAAAGCGCCCTTTTTACGTAAAATAGGACAACGTTTACAAAAGAACGATACATTAACCTAATTTATGTTATATTTTTATATGGCTTTTAGATTCAAACAGTCATCCATTGGACAAGAGCATATTTATGAAACTATCGACTCGGATGTAACTAATAGAGCCCCATACATGGACCTCAGATTATTACCACCAGAACCTCCAGAATTTGAGACTGGTCATTATTATTATGTACCAATTGACGATGCAGATGAAACAGGTTTTGACCTATCCGGAACAAACAATCTACATAAACCGACTGAGACACCTTATTATGATACTGCCGGAAACAATAGACCTAATGATAATCCACGCATTTCTGTTGAGGGCCAACATAACCTTTCGTCGATGATGCTTCATACAAATACTGAGATTAACATTTATAGTCATGCAGTAGACGATATTTACGACGAATCACTAAACGCGAGACGCATACCACTGGATCCAAACTATGATCATTTGATTAATGGAGAACAAAATACAGTCCAGGACCACATTTTAACAGGATTCAACAGAACAGTTCAACCTATCCCAACAGTCGATTCCAACTATGTCGTTTTAGATCCGGACCAAACTGGTTTTAATAGAACTGGTAATAATAATTTACATAAACTGTCTGAGACATCTCATTCTGATACCGACGGAAGCAACCGATCTAATGACAGGTTACCTATTTTTGCTGAGGGTCAACATAACATTTCGTCTATGTCTATGACACCTAATTCGAATATTGAAACAAATATTTAAAGTCATGCTGCAGACGATGTTAACGACAAATAACACTCAAGACGCATCCGGCTGGATCCAAATGATGAATATTTGTGTATACAGACAACTGAACAGGCTGAATGACTATATTATTGATGCATCGTTTTTATAGATTGGACCGGTCTGTCTGTTTTGTTTTCAGTGAAATGATACAGAAACATGCAAAGACGTATCCAAAGAAAGATCAATTAAAATAATCATGGTACATGTATGAATTATTTAATTTAACTTTTATAAAATAGTTTTTATTAGTGTAAATGCTTAATGCTTTGTACAAAAAAAAAACTAATTGATTTTGCTCTTCAAAATATTGTAGTAATATACATTCATGTGTTTTTGACTGTATGATACAAAATTATATGTCGAAATATTAAAGTTACAGTCCCAAAATCAAACACGTCAATGAATGCATAAATCTGTATAGATCACATGATACAAAGGAACTCGTCAATTATTTAGTTTTATTTGAATGAACCTTCGAAATGAACCATCACAAACAGCTTCAAATGCAACTTTAAGCGGATATCTAATTTTTCTTCTAGTATCAATCTTAATCTTGATATACATATGCACCTATAAACATTTACTTTTATCAACGGTATAAAGATGAAGGTAGTAACAAAATACTGGACAGCAAGGAAACTGACAAAAAACGTCCAAAACACTGCTCATCAATGAAATCAAGTATTAATTGTATTCCAAACGATTAATCATATTTCATTATATAAATGGGGGTGCCAGAACGATCATTTTATACATTATGATGAACAAAAGTATGGGTTGCGCAAACGATTAGGTATTTTATTCTTATGATTTATAAATGTCAGAAACAATAATTTAAAAAATTGAAATAATTTCGCTATCAATGGTACCTTTCTACATTTTCAAAGGACACGATTATGACGAGTTCACACAATGAAAAAAGTCTCTCTAAAATTAGCGGCAAAGAAATCTCATACACAAATCCGATGACTTTCCATTGCTATGCCTGTTTCCAAAACCGTTGTTGACATTTTGCTTTTTCACAAATAAAATCCACTTAAATTATAATGATAAATTTACATAAAATTTAGGTGGAATGTATTTTTTCATAATCTATGTTTGTCAAAAGGTTAATCATTTTCACACTTTCACAAATATTGTATGTAGAGAATTAGAGACATTAGCAATACTAACATTATTAAAAAGGTATTTAAAATTATGTTTCTGTTTTGTAGACTTCTACATGTCTCAAAACTTATCTTTTTCCGATTAGATAACAATAATGTTGATACTCCAAATGAACAAAACATGTGTAATTAGTTCTTTCACAAATTAAGAAAATAGGTACAAATGCCTTTTTAAGGCGTATTTGTGTTGCTTGTTTTTAAAACAACTGTTTAATATATATAAATGTCACAGACTGGCATTAACAAAACAAACTAAGTTGCAGTATTGATAAAATAAGTGTAAACACAACATATTGTATAGCCTAGAATAATGCTAGGTTTAAAGTACATATTTGTGCACATTTATGTTTAAATATATTCCAGTGAATAATCATTTTATGCATTTAATCCTTATACATTGTTAGTGGTAGGCTTTTGTCATCATACTATCTTGATTGCATTTTAATAATTAGATAATCTATTATATTTCACATGTTGATGATTCGTATATATATGCATGTAATCATTCTTTGTACATATTTATTCACCTATTCATGCATACATCCATGTTTAGTGTCACAGCTAAATATGCATATGAAGTCACTAAGATAACCCTAATTATGGCATGTTGGTCACACATACTTTCGTACATAAATTTAATGAGATTCTGTACAGCTGTTATAACTAATAAAAATATGAGTTGTAAATTAGTTTCATATATATATATATATATATATATATATATATATATATATATATACATCTACAAATTAAGCCCAACACTGTTGGAATTAGATTTTTAACACTGTCAAATTTTTGCTTTCCCTCAGCGGGGTTCGAACTCACACCGTTGTGACACTGTGGCACCAATTCGCCTGCACTATGTCCAGCGGTCTAGACCCCTCGGCCAAATCCGCTATATTAAAATAAAGCTTCATTAACCGGGGTGAATCTTAGACATAGACATAGTACATGTGTACTAGCGTGTGACGATGGAATTTTCGTAACCAATACGTATTAATCTGACAGTAATCTAATTCAGCATTTTTGTATATATTATATAGGATGACAAAGTTACTTGTCATGCAGTCACATTAAGTAAATTATATACAAACGTCTAAGTATTGTGACAACCATATAATATATCTATCCAGCGGATTTCTGAAACATCAGAAATACAGGGTTAATATCAAATATTTATATATACGTCTACAAATTAAGCCCAACACTGTTTGAATTAGATTTTTAACACTGTCAAATTTTTGCTTTCCCTCAGCGGGGTTCGAACTCACACCGTTGTGACACTGTGGCACCAATTCGCCTGCACTATGTCCAGCGGTCTAGACCCCTCGGCCAAATCCGCTATATTAAAATATAGCTTCATTAACCGGGGTGAATCTTAGACATAGACATAGTACATGTGTACTAGCGTGTGACGATGGAATTTTCGTAACCAATACGTATTAATCTGACAGTAATCTAATTCAGCATTTTTGTATATATTATATAGGATGACAAAGTTACTTGTCATGCAGTCACAGTAAGTAAATTATATACAAACGTCTAAGTATTGGAACAACCATATAATATATCTATCCAGCGGATTTCTGAAACATCAGAAATACAGGGTTAATATCAAATATTTATATATACGTCTACAAATTAAGCCCAACACTGTTTGAATTAGATTTTTAACACTGTCAAATTTTTGCTTTCCCTCAGCGGGGTTCGAACTCACACCGTTGTGACACTGTGGCACCAATTCGCCTGCACTATGTCCAGCGGTGTAGACCCCTCGGCCAAATCCGCTATATTAAAATATAGCTTCATTAACCGGGGTGAATCTTAGACATAGACATAGTACATGTGTACTAGCGTGTGACGATGGAATTTTCGTAACCAATACGTATTAATCTGACAGTAATCTAATTCAGCATTTTTGTATATATTATATAGGATGACAAAGTTACTTGTCATGCAGTCACAGTAAGTAAATTATATACAAACGTCTAAGTATTGGAACAACCATATAATATATCTATCCAGCGGATTTCTGAAACATCAGAAATACAGGGTTAATATCAAATATTTATATATACGTCTACAAATTAAGCCCAACACTGTTTGAATTAGATTTTTAACACTGTCAAATTTTTGCTTTCCCTCAGCGGGGTTCGAACTCACACCGTTGTGACACTGTGGCACCAATTCGCCTGCACTATGTCCAGCGGTGTAGACCCCTCGGCCAAATCCGCTATATTAAAATATAGCTTCATTAACCGGGGTGAATCTTAGACATAGACATAGTACATGTGTACTAGCGTGTGACGATGGAATTTTCGTAACCAATACGTATTAATCTGACAGTAATCTAATTCAGCATTTTTGTATATATTATATAGGATGACAAAGTTACTTGTCATGCAGTCACAATAAGTAAATTATATACAAACGGCTAAGTATTGTGACAACCATCAGCTAATTTCTGAAACATCAGAAATACTGGGTTAATATCAATTTTTTTATATAAGTCTACAAATTAAGCCCAACCCTGGTTAGAATTAGATTTTTAACACTGTCAAATGGATAGATATATTATATAAACTTTGTTAGCCAACACACCAAGTACATGGAACTAACACACTGCAATAAGGTAGCGGTAGATTGGCATTTCGCAAAACCTGGTTTAACCTACCATTTCGTTTTAAGTGCCTGTACCAAGTCAGGATCAGTGCTGTAGTTGCTTCATTATTGGTGGTTCTCGAGGGTGCCAGTTTGTGGACCTACGATTTGTGGAAACATTTGCACATTTGCATAACGTTGTAAATTAAACAAACAATTAACATTTTTGTAAATATATATGAAGCTTTACATCGTGTCGGCTACATCAATTAAAGTTTAATAGATTAAACTGGTTAGAACCCCGGGCATTCCCTGTAGTCATCAACGTTTTATGTACGGAAAACACACCAATAACATACTGTCTACCGGAACACCTATATTGATGTTTATAGTGTATCGTCTCGTATTATGTTTTGGCAGAATAATAATTTCGTGATTTGTTCAATATTATGAAATAATTTAGCTCATAAAAATTGCGAATACGTTAACATGCTAAGTAAGAACCCAAATTCATTGCCAATGCACTATACCGGGATGACCAACCGATTAGATGACCAAAAACATATGTATGATTCTATTCGTACTTCGATGCCAGTATTTAAAACACAAGTGTTCACACCAGAGATGGACAAAGAAGATAAATGTCGTGGACATCGCTTGTTCTTTGCGGCGCTTATGTCGGCTATAATATCCACAGCAGTTTCAGCAACAATTACTTATTTTATTTTCAACAGCATAAACGGTATTTTAATCTTCATAAGTAAATCTAAATGCATATATACATATACAAATGTAACTAATGTTACCGACATCTCGTTCTCGTCCTGAAAAAAGCTCACAGTAGGCATACCCTTATCTGCGGAACGGTGCAAAAACCGGAAGAGATTTTTTTTTAATTTTTGTCTATGACTTTCGAACGGATAAAAATATTGATGTAAACGGATTCTAAAAGATAATGACAATGTCTACATAATGAATATAAAATTATTTTAATTATCTAGATTTAAATTATTTAATACATGAACGGATTGGTTTTTTTTCTCAACTTAAATTGAACAGGAATTTTCAACTTTGGTACTAAATTGTGTTTATCTTATTAAACCCAGTCCAAAGTTTTTAATATATTCCTCTAGTAAATTTTATTAGCAAATTCAGTGATATATAACTAAATTTATTACTAAAAGAAAAAGATGTCAAAAGATGGTCCCTTGGAGTATTACGTACAGTGAAATTTTGGACTAATTTTGTAAAAACATGCAAAATTCCGGTCAAAATTGGTTGATATATTCCTGTAGTATATTTTATAGCAAATCCATTGATATATATATCTCAATTTAATTCATGAAAAGGAAAGTTGTCAAAATTTGACGGGAAGGGTGTTCCGTTGGAGTAATGCGGACAGTGAAATTGCAACTTTGCACTCAATTTAAAAATTCCTTTATAATTCGGTCAAAATTATTTGTTTTGTTCCTCACGAAATTTTTTTAGCAAATCCACTGATATGTAACTCAATTTTATCCATGAAAAGAAATGTTGTCAAAAGTTGACCGGAAGGGTGGTCCGTTGGAGTATTGTGGACAGTTAAATGTCAAGTTTGGACTCAATTTGTAAGAAAATGCAAAACTTCGATCAAAATTAGTTGATATATACCTCTTGTAAAATTTATAGCAAATCTATTGATATATAATTCAATTTTATTCATGAAAGGGAAACTTGTCAAAAGTTGATCGGAAGGGTGGTCAGTTTGAGTATTGCGGACAGTGAAATTTCAAACTTGGTTTAACGGTGTCCAAAAGAACTTTTGTATTGTTTAGTGACCACATTGTTGAAGTTCTTGAAACACTCTTAAACTTCAAGAGCACCTTTAGTTTTGTTTTTACTCTGTATGTAGTATTTTTGTTCTGTGTTTTTACATAGTATAATATAGGACGTAAAGCAAACATTCAATGAATACATCAATCAATTATTGGCATTTTACCTCGCGATTTTAGTAAATTCATGTGAAACTAAACCTACACAATATGCTATATACATTTTGACGCTTCGACGTGTCTCAAACACATGTATATGGCGGAAATACTGAATGTTGGTTTAGATATGTTTGGCAATCAATTGACGATTGTTTGAAAAGTGCTTTGATGGCGGTGCTCACTCCTTTATATTTGATGCTTAAGATTTTGATGGCCGTTCTTACTACTTTATATGCGGTGCTTTCGACTTTTTATGCGGTGCTTATGACTTTATATGCCGTGCTTACTACTTTATATGCGGTGCTTACTACTTTATATTTGGTGCTTTCGATTGTATATGCCGTTTTTACTACTTTATATGCGGTGCTTTCGACTTTATATGCGGTGCTTATGACTTTATATGCCGTGCTTACTACTTTATATGCGTTGCTTACTACTTTATAGGCGGCGCTTACGACTTTATATGAGGCGCTTGAGGCGCTTACTACTTTATATGCGGTGCTTACGACTATATATGCCGTACTTACTACTATATATGCGGTGCTTACTACTTTGTATGCGGTGCTTACGACTTTATATGAGTAAATGAGTACCATTCTGATTTTGTCACACAGATAAATTAATTGTTCCGTAAATCGCCAATTTCTGGTACAGATGAACCAGTGCAGATGAGTTCTGTACTCGATGTGTCATCCAATCAAAACGCTTTAAACAAGACTGTTGTTATGGTGACATAACAACGTTCCGGTCAAACATTAATGTTTCGGGCTTTTCTGATTGTATGTTAAAGACAACGGAGAATAAACAGTGATTAGTCTATAGGATATCGATATGAAAGTTACTGGTTTATTGAAGAACTGGGTGCTTTCATGCGCTTTTGGGAAAGCCCGTTAACTCTATTTGGTACTAAAGTGTTTAATCACCCGAAATCATTTTAAAGAGTATGTTTTAGGGTTTTATTGATATCAGTTTGGTTTTTTTATCAAAATTAAGTTTTATATACTCTTTAAATATGCTAGAAAGTGGCAAACCATACCAATTTCTTCACACGGATAAATTAAGTCTTCTTGCTTTCTAGATGACTAAATAACATAATTGAATAAATATAACTCAATAAATGCTAAAAAATGTTTATTGCTTACCAAGACTTCTCCTGTTTCTTATCTGAACAAAAAGAGATGTTAAATGGTTGAAAAATAGAAATGATTTTATTTGGTGATCACAATCCGTAACAAGAGTTAATGTATAAAAATCATTTCTTCATCAGATATGTGTCTTCTTTGAAGTCCGCAATCAGCACTGGCATCAACAATAAATATTATTATCGCTATTTTGCAGTATTTTCCTTTGATCTTTGTGTGCGATATTATTCCATATTACTCTACTAGCTTGAGATGGGCCCATCTCAGCTCGCTGTCAAGACGTCGTTAAGTAACATTATGACGTCACAATGTTACAAAACAGCGATAAACAGATTATTTACGTTTTATGAAACTCGATGCATTTTCTCGTCATCTCATCTCAGGGCTGACGCCCTTCGATGAGATATGAACGAGAAAACGCATCTCGTTTCAAAAAACGTAAATAACCTATAAATGGATAAATTATCGGTGTTTTCAATCAGATCGGCTTTTGGTATCGGTATTGATCAAGCCTATTACGTGTTAATGCAACGGAAAATTCCTTTTGAACACCTTGCAATTAGATGTTATCTAAAAACAATATAAAATTAAGGAAATTAGCTAACACTATCATTTACGACTCTGTTAGATGATCTGAATATATAAAATACGAAAAACATGTTAAAATTTTAAAATAATTTTATTGAAAGCTGATAAAATATTTTCAACTGAAGTAGATAATCAACCCATATTACAAGAAGCTGTACATGGATTTCGTGAGAATTCGATGTGAAAATGACGATCTCTTCATAATAAGGAGAATTTCAGAGAAGTTATGTATGTTTCGTTGGGGGAGGGGAGGGAAGTTTTGCCCCATCTACAGGCTATGACCTTTTCAACTTGCACATAAAGTGAGAGGAATGTAAGACCATTAAATGATTTGAAAGTAGATGGTAAAAAGAACGAAGGTTGATAAGCAAAAGTGCTATTTAACAGTATCTGGTATATGAAATACTGGATGAACACTATAAACATATACAATGATCCGAAGGGTATAAGGAATAATCATTTAGAAACCAGGGGCCTACACTAGTCAAACTTTGTAAGTCAGCTACAAAGAGTTACAAAGTTATGACATTGTATATGGATTTTATTTTCAACTGAAAAATTCCATATACGGCAAAATATTTTCATATTAGAATATTAGTAATTTTATTATATTAGAAAAAAACCATAATAAATTTAAATCTGGCGACCAGTAAGCTGATGCAATTTGTATTTCTCCTCTTTGTTATCAGCTGTTATCAGATAGTGACCCCCGGGACAATGTAAGGATGTTAGAAGGTCAACGTTTGAAGGAGAGCACACTGATTATAGATAGCAATAAAACTCTGATAAGATAACTGCATTTACTCTCAAAATTGACTGATTATGATGTGTGTTTACGTCTTAAGGCAACCATTCCTAAGATCCATATACATATATATCTTTTCCTTGAGGTAATCGTAACAGGTTCAAATTTTATTTAAGAAAAAAATGTCTCCCTTTCCCGCAAATGTATCAATTCTCCAAAGTTGATTACATATTCAAATTGGATGTACAATTAAATTATGATTTCTTTTGTTTTTGTTTGAATGTGGATCAATCTCGCTTTTTACATTTTTTCAGCTTTATCATAACTAAAATATTTAATATATTAAAATTTCCCTCACTTGTAGGGGCGATTCAAATTACAGAACCCGCAAAATATGAATAAGAAAGTCAAATTATGAAAAGAAGGAATTAGCTAGTATCGATTACAAGAAGTTAAAAAATAATAATTCACATAAACCCATTTCAAATGGAAATATCCAATATTCATAAAAAGTAGGATAAAAAACTATTTTTTTTCTTGTTAATAATTATCGCACACTCTTTCGTTTATACTGTAAAGATAAAGGTTATAAAGATTTTAGTTATTATGCTGTCGTGTTATGTCACACAAGTAACTGATCCTTTCGGTATGAAATTAGTTAACGATAAGGTCATTAATAATTATCATCGCCCTGAAATATAGAATCTTACATTGGTACTAGTGGATTATCGTATTTCTCCAATCGAGATAGTTAAGCTACGGAATTTCAAATTTCCATAATCTGACGATCCAGATTGGAGAAATCCGATAATTCAAGAGTACTGATGTCAGACTCTGTTTCTCTAATTTTAAAAAATAGTAAATTTGCGAAATGAAGTACACATTTTCCCAACCTCAATTTTACGTTGATGACTTGAATACGCTGTAAATAGAAAGTGTTTTGTTAATGACGTCATGAGTTCTTATTATGACGTTATTATTTTAAACCATTCAATTTCTGAGAACAACAACTTCACTAGTGACGAGAACTATATTTTTCACACCGATCAAGCGGTTGAAATATTGCGCCAAAATTAGAGAATAGGGAGATTCCATATTGATAATTATCTGTTGAAAATATAACATTAAAATTAACAATACAAGTTATCCGTGTTGTCACTGCTTTCTTCCTAAACAGTACAAGTTATACGTGATATCACTACTTCTTTCTAAACATTACACGTAATACGCGTTATTACTGTTTTCTTCCTAAACAGTACAAGTTATACGCGTTATCACTGCTTTCTAATAAACAGTACAAGTTATACGCGTTATCACTGCTTTCTTCCTAAACAGTACAAGGTATACGTGTTGTGATTATTAATCAATAGAAATATATGTGTTGTCTAATAAAAGTTATACGTGCTGCCACTGTTCTCTTTCTAAACAGCGCACGTTACACGGGTTTTAGCTGCTTTCTTCCTAACCTTAAAACATATTTTGTCCTAGCTGGTCGTCAAATGTTTCGTCTTTTATCAGATAGGAATAACTCAGATCAAGAAATACAATATAAGGGAGTGGAGAGCGTACGTGTATTCAGTGTGTTTTATCTGCGTCTGTGCAAAAGTTTAAGCAACGTAAAATAAAAAGGAAAACACAAAATGTATTTATATATGTATTTACAATTTCTGTGGATACTGAAGCCATTTAGTGGCCAAATTTTTAATGTTCAGTTTTTAATATTTGCTTTTTCCGATTGCATTGGCCTGAGTAATGAAATAAGTGGAAAGCTCCATACCAAAATCCGTTTGATTACTGTAAGACCAATATTTTATGTAAACGTTGTGTGTTAATTTGTAATCAGAGGTATATAATGGTACAATGAATTCCATTATAATATGCCGAATGTTCTAACAATGTATTCATAAACTGAAAAACATTACTCGTTGATTTTGCTGTTACAAATTGGTTTTAATAGCCACGCATTGGTGGGGTTAGAAAGCCATACTTGCGATACAAACGACGTGACAATTTTTCTCTGGTTCCGACTTCGCGTTTTACCTTTAGTTATTTATTGCGAGACCGATTCAATGGCCGAGGAAATTCAATAAAAAAATGTATTAGTCCAATATAAAGTTTCGCAGTTTCAAAAATATGGATCTTTAAAAATAATTGGTGTCATAATATTGCATTTTCCCAAGTCAGGGCTTCTGAGTGCGCGTTCTCTCCACCATCACCCCTGACATTTTTTGGATCTGATTGGCGCCATCTGGTCAATGAAATGTTTCGTAACTCTCGTCTACTTAACATGTATACAAAAAATATCTTCGCCTGCCGGCCAGTATAGTAGATTTTTTATACGAAATGTTGGACATAGTCTCTCGGACCTTACAAGAAGCCGGAGGAGCGATGAAAGCAGGAGCCATTATCTTTTCAGAATGAACTGAGGACTGCACTAGCATAACAGTTTGCATACGAATACTTCCAACTTGTTCAAACCAACGTTGTTCACCATGTCAGATAAAGCACAGGACTCGACAGAAATGTAGTTCTATGCAGTAAAGTGTGTGAAAGCAGTAAAAATGACCCAGAAAGAGGGAAGTAACCAAAACGAAACGAGATTATTTTAACACGGGTAAAATCTGTAAGTGACAAAATAATGTCAATTTGTAAATATTCTAACCAATACTGATGTAGAGAATTTGTTCATTTAA
This sequence comes from Limnoperna fortunei, assembly GCA_944474755.1. Taxonomy (NCBI): domain Eukaryota; kingdom Metazoa; phylum Mollusca; class Bivalvia; order Mytilida; family Modiolidae; genus Limnoperna; species Limnoperna fortunei. The sequence goes on from OX104112.1 coordinate 46,295,019, forward strand.
TGCGGGTTATATGTGATTTGAAGTGTACAACAAATTGAGTATAACATTATACACATGTATGTATGTATGTATGTATGTATGTATGTATGTATGTATGTATGTATGTATGTATGTATGTATGTATGTATGTATGTATGTATGTATGTATGTATGTATGTATGTATGTATGTATGTATGTATGTATGTATGTATGTACGTACGTACGTACGTACGTACGCACGCACGCACGCACGCACGCACGTACGTACGTACGTACGTACGTACGTACGTACGTGTGTGTGTGTGTGTGTGTGTATGTATGTATGTATGTATGTATGTATGTATGTATGTATGTATGTATGTATGTATGTATGTATGTATGTATGTATGTATGTATGTATGTATGTATGTATGTATGTATGTATGTGAGTTACGTGCTTTTAATATAAAGTCGTAAGGAAGGTCGGAGCACAATAAATAGGAATATATGTATTACTGATCTAAGCAAATAATCTACTGAAGCTCACAGTCCGATATTTCAATGTTGTGAAACAGATAGATTGGTAACTTTTGAAATAAACACACCTTACTCAGTGAAAAATACACAACAAAACGTTACAAAGGACACTATTGTAAACACAGACGGTGTACAGTAAACAAGAGTCGATGGTCACATTTTTAACTCAAACACCAACAGGTGCATGTGCAAAAAGGTCAGAATCTTTATGCTGTTCAGCTACGACGACTATGGAGTTGAAAAGCTACGACCATGAAGAAGTCAGAGTTCTTACATATACAGCCATGGAAGGAACAAGTGATATAATAGTTAAAGCAATAGTTAACATAATATAAACGATAATATTTAACAAATATGTACACTGTTCATTGTAGTGAAAGTTAGAGTCTGTTACTAAAATAAATGTGTCTTTCTGGAATGGAAAGCTGAATACTTCAGGTAACATAAAGATATAGTTTTACAAATGTGAATAGAACATACGAAAATTAATGCTGAGCCAATTGTTAATATGCAATATATTGAGCTGAAATAAAAAAAAAACACTATTTGAACTATTTGATCCTGACGTCAATCCGTATGTGCAATGCAAGTTAGGATGCAACTTTGAGAGCATGCTTAACCATTGGAATTGCAAAACGAAAGAGACTGTATTCGAAATAAAGTTAAAATGCCTTGGAAAGATATTATTCACAAGTTAATTTTGACAAAGGTGGAAATCTTAAGATATTGTGTTATGCTAGAGTTATTAATGGGTGGTTATATTTTAGTTTCGTGAAATTGACATGAAATTGAATGATTACTAAATCAATTTCTGAGTTGTAAATAAAGTGGTCAGAGAAACAATGAATGCATATTTACGGTGAAATATAAATATCTTTTGCAACTTTAACAGTCTTGTGTATAGGATAAAAGCTTTTAAATAACAAACAAAAAAAACATCATATCATATTTATACAGAGGTTTACAGAACTGTGAAGCTAGTTTACAACTTGTCCATTTTCAAAGACCATTATTATTGATTAAGAAGTTTCTCAACACGTAGAAACATAATATAGTTTATATAACACACTTGCATTAACTGACTAGAATGAAAATTTTTCGGATAAAATAATATTGTCCTCGATATCTGTAATTGTAGGTTGCTTAACCAAAATGATGGGAACAAGTACCAGATATCAAACTGTAATTTTAATCATTCACATGTGATGTAAAAATTATTGAGAATTTGTAAATATGTCAACCTTCGACTATAAATAAATGGTAAAAATTACCATTCGATTTCGGGGCATTTAGTAAAATACCCACAATTTTAATTATGATAAGGATTCTTTAAGTTTCTGAATAATCAAATATTAGTTTCACGTACACTACTAATAAAATGTATTTTTTGTTCGTACTTTGTCACCATGACTGTGACTGACTATACATCGAGATGACCCAATGATAATCACGACAATATTTCTTTTATTTTAAAATTTGAAGATTATCCCGTACATACTCGCATCTGATCAGCTTAAGAAGTAGTGTATAAGGGCATTTAATATTTTATATAAAATATATGAAACCGTCATTTGTATCGCTGCATATTCTTCTAGATCTGTAAATATTGTTTTGTTTTTGCTGTATCGTCATGTTGTCGATCCGATACTTATTAAGTGTTCTGGTTGGTACTTGTAGCTTCCTTTAGACCCTTCATATAATATTTTGAAAAACCATTATTGTGTATTTACATAATCTCAGTTGACTTAAATTATTCCATCTCCCAGTCATGTCATATGAAGAATACCTTAAAGATTTAGAGTTAAACGCAACATATGAGTCTTTAATAGACGGAACGCACGTGTGGCATAATGAATTTGTCACCTTAGTAATTTGATAACATGTTATTAGAATATTTGAACAAAGCAAAGTGAAAACTCACCATCAAGTAGCTATAATAATAAAACAATATAGAGAAATTTCAAGTTCAGTTACAGTGAAAAAATTCAAGATCAAAACTGCATGATTTGTTGACGTAATTTAATTATATTGACACTACGACAATTTTTGGGTCAATCTCGGTCTATAATTTTAACAAAAAAAACACCGTCATTTTTGTATCGTTGCATAATCTTCTGAATAACTACATGTATTTAAACCACAAAGAAGTTCCACGTATTCGCACTCCTTGATCATTACACCTTCTTTATATACCAGGTCTCAGTTACACAGAAAAAACTGTATCACACGAACACATAAACTAAATAAGTCATTTTTCCCAGAACATGACGTTTATATTTAGTAATAACTTTAAAGTCAACTTTTAAACCTCTATAATTCTTTGTTTTGAGATCACGTTTACTGTAAAAGTCTATTGACACAAATCTGTAGGCAATATAGCAGATAAGCAAATTTTTGTTAATTCGTACCTCCCTTGTATGTAACATTTATAATTAAGCTGTAAATGATTAACCAATATCATGGCTGGGACCATACTGTTACGGTTCCCAATGCTCGACCCACAGAGCAGCGCAGCGCGTCCCCGGTCGGCGGATAGGGGAGACCCTCTCGTTTGGGGGGAAGGGGGGCTTGTCAGGTCATAATACCTGTCCGCGGACCGTAGTGGGTAACGTGTTTGGAGAGTGCCACGCTCCTTGCACGATAAAGACCCCTTTTGTAGATTTCGAAAAAGAGAAGGCTCATTGTAGCCGCTACAAAAGGTTAAATTTTGCGCCCCTACCCAAAACTCCATACTTTTCCAGTGGCAGTCAAAATGGCATTCCTTGTTACCCATCCCACCCCCATTTTCCGTTGGTTTATTGTTTGTTAACTTGTTCCCGTCCTGAATATAGCTGAAATACTGCTCGCTGGACGTAAAGCAGACATCAAATCAATCAATCAAATAAGTTAATTAAAAAAGTTCAAAAGCTCCACGAAAGAAAGTGGCTTATATTTTGATCGCAACGGGATAGGTTGTTTCGTTGAGTCGAATAATTAAGCATTTTAAAGCTGATACAATGCACTTATTCTCTTTGGATATAGATTAATAATAAAATACCAAGGAGTGTGACACTATCTTGATTACACTTAATATGGTTGGCGGTTCTATGACCCATCAGGAATGCGCATGAAAGTTACATAATTAGTTATCACATATTGAATTATTTGACTATACAATTTTATTTCACCAATTCATAATCCATTGTTTGTTTGGTAATATTTTCAGTAACATCCGAATTTTTTGTGCTCGAAGTTAAAGTTTAAAATGAATGGATTACTCGATGCGGGTACATCTGTGGATGGGTATAATGTACATTTTTAACCGTAACTATACTTTTCTTGTCCAAAAAATAATATTTGGTTTTGAAAATTAAACAAGTTTCATTGATAAGTAGTTCCATATTAATGATGATTTATTGAAAGTTTGAATATTATTTTGTGGATTGTCTTTTTGATAGTTTTCTGTATTTTATTATTATCCTAATTTGGTTAATTTTTTATATATACCTTTCTGACTCATCAAATATACACTGCTGTGAAAAGGGTATTTATTTGTTGCTCCCATGCTAACAGTGACAGATTATAGAATGAAAAACATTTTAAAGAATCCAGTTCAACTTTCTTAACAAAACACAATTCTAAGTATTCATTGTCCTTGACAGATGTTTACTTACATCGAAAAGCTCATCATTATGTTAAAGAAAACAAATCACACGATCACAATTGATATTTTTTCATCGCTCACAGAGTTTAAACATGGTATTTCTATTTAGTAAGCGCTTCAAATTCGCCTTTTAAATTTCGATAATGTACACCATAAAATTAAAACTTTAATCATGCAATACAGTTTTGCTCTTTTTATATAACTTTGGAAAATTTCTTGTCTTTTGTATTTATGCCTTGAATAAAGACGGCAGTGGTCGTCGAAACGTCGGCAAAATATGGAGTTTTTATTTATTATTGTATAGTTTTTAATTTGGAAAATGATATTGACATGCTTTCTTCTTTGAATTGAACAAGTTTGCAAATACTAAAATTTAAAACAAATGCAAAAAGATTGCGATTTTACTAGCGACTAAATATTTTTTACGCAATAAACTTTTCTGAAATACATTATCTGTTTAATTTTTTATTTATACCTGACTGATTAAATATAAACTACAGATACATTACAATGAAAAGTGTATTTATTGTAACTTGCACTCTGAAGGTGACTTAGACTATTCATCGAAACGACTCCAAAATAAATGAGAATGTATTCCTTTAATTCAAGAATTAACAACACAAGCACAATTATTCTACATTTAAACCGATCTGAGCAGCTATTATGAAATTTAAAGGGGCACTCGTCTTTGGTTCATATTTTAAAAATAGATTTCGTTAAACTCCTTTAATTGGAAAAGACAATATTTAAGAATCTAGTTCAACTTCTAACACAAACAAAAATAATTCTAAGTATTCGTTGGCCTTGACCGATGTATACTTTCGTCGAAAAGCACATTGTTATAATGACAAACCAAATCACACGTTTACATTTAATATATATGTTTCATCGTTCACCGAGTTCGTAGTTTGACATGTTAATATTTAGAAAAATCCTCAGTCGCCTTTTAAAAGTCTAAACGATTATCTTTGTAAAAAGATCCATTTTAATGTAAAAATACATCGACCCAATGTATTGACGACAAAGAAGTTTTGTAAATGTTGACATTGATAATTAATTCTAGAACTGTTAATTGTTAACCGACCAAATGAAACGTTATTTTATTTGGTGGTTGCGTGAACGGGGGAGGGGGGGGGGGTAACTTGATGTATATAGGGTAATACGGATGTGCGGCCCGAATGGGTCCCTTTTTTACCTCTCCAAAAATATGAATAGGTAGCTTTTTTCATTAAAAAATCTATCATTGGGTTGTTGTAAATTATCTAAATATATCCATGCCTCAATTCTAATCTTAAGCATGTTAAGACTATGTGAACCACAGTGATTTTACCAACAAAGTGTTCCATTAACATCACTTGATCATTTTGGTAGTGAATGTACTATTTTGTCAATGGCGATATGCAGTAATAAAATATATGAATAGGTCTAATTTAATAATTCAATATATGATTAGGTCATGTCTTATAACGTCCGAAAATATATGAATACGGTGGGTTTTCAAATCTCCATCCACAGACATGTACCTAAAAGTATCGTTAGTTACCCCCCCCCCCCAAACCCAGTGGTTGCGGGAGATTAGCGATCAGTATTTAGTTATTTTCAGTACGACAATAAGTAAACAAACTCATACATCGATCAGAAAACTAGTACATGTAGGACCTTATTTTGACTGCTGAGTAATATGGAGATTTTGGAAGAAAATGTAGCTATCTGTAACAGCTATAATTAAGTTATTCTTTTTCGAAATGCGCAGGAATTGTTGCACTATCTAAATGTTAACCAAAGGTGCGAAAGGTCTAACGTGTATACACAAGGGTTAGAAGTTTAATTTAAAATCTGGTAGAGTCGGCTTGTGGTTTACTTCAACTTAATTGAAAAACATTGTTAGTTTTGCTGCAAATGTTAGGTGTTTATATCAGGTACACGTTCTTCCTCCAACAATAAAGACTCAACGTCATAATACATCTGAAAAATTGATGAAGATATTCTAAGATAATTGTCAGCCGCTCGCCATAATATGACTCGATTGGGTTCATCTCCGATGCTCAATGACAGCAATGTTAGTTGTTTTATATAGTAAAGACGATGAATAAATTAAAATTTCCAGTGAATCAGAACAAATAAACTTAAACAACGCATGAAATGCATTATAAACCGTTCAATTAAATTATATTTGTTCTAAGAATTTGTAACAATTATAAAGGAATGAAATAATCTGGGAAATTCCACGTCAGAGAATTCTGAGAATCATTTATTACAGTAACAAAGGTCATTTAATTTTATTATATATATATAAGGTTTTTGTGGGACTATATTCAGTGGGTGACACGAGCAACATACGTGACATATACTAGAAGTAAGTAAATTACAATTATTAATTTTCAGACAACTTTTTAGAACACCCAAATTTGCACTGGGTTGCAATTACTAATTGTTAGAGTTTTTCGTTCTTCTTTATTTTTGTATCTGTAATGTGTATTTGCCTCAATCCAGATTTTGGTAGAACAAGCAATACAGGGTTAACACCAACTATTTATATACATATATAAATTAAGACCAACATTGTAAAAACAGTGTCACGTTGTGAGTTAGAATCCCGCTGAGGGTAAGCAAACATTTGAAAGTATTTAAAAATCCTATTCTAACTGTGTTCGGCTTAATTTGTGGACTATATTCGTTAAAGCCTGCCCTGCGCAGTACAACGAATGTGGTCTGCCATTAACCTCTCGTGGTAGCTTGCCAAAGTAAGTATCACTTAAGCTTTAGCTCTGTTTAAATATTTACGCACCTACATTTTTACTTCCTGTTAAAATCATTCCATATACAGAAATGATCTCTTGGTGGCTGTGACTCTACCATGGATGTTTGTCACTGTTAAAATATAGTTCTGGTTAGAAACATTTGTTGTTGTCTTTAACGTTTATTTGATACTAGTAGGTCTCGTTACAATTTGCACTTTTGAAATTGATTTAAACTATACTTTCTATAAATAAATAAAGACTAAATAATTGGTACATATTTAGCTTCTTTGTTCTTATCATTTTATATAATAATTCTTACATATATTGTTATGTGTCCTTTGGGTATAATAATTTTTATATGCATGTTTTCATAGAAATGTATACATCTTATGGATAGTAAGATTTAAAAAAAAAATTTACTCTGTTTTGCAGTTCACAAATAACAATGATTAACCAAGGTAACCCGTACCAAAGTACCCAGTTCGATCAATTATATGACTATGACCCAGATGACGACGACAGCGACAGCGACAGCGACGATGATGATGATGGTGGTCATTATGTATATGATGATCATGATGATGATGATGAGTTTTATGATTTTTTATGATGGAAATGCATAATATTAATTAAATCATGACAAGTACAGATACAAACTCTTGTATACCTATAAACATGTAAAATTGTTAACTGTACCGTCATATTATTTATTATTTCTTCTTTTATGATGTTTTGTAAGTAGCTTTAATATCGTAAATGTGTTGACAACATGTTAAATGGAAAAAGATTTTATGTAAAAGTGTTAACAATAATTCGGTTCTATAAAAAAAATGCAGATTTCAAAACTATAATCTTGAATAAACTGAATAAACTGTATTGGAATGAGAATGTTTCAATTTTTTCTTGTAAATAACTTCCTTTAGTCGTTTGTTAAAATACATTCTAAGACAACGGAAGGCTGTATACTTGTGATATTAATTCTTTCATCGGTTTGTGTTGCCTGTATGTACATCGGACTGACTATAGTTTTACAATATTTTTTCACTTTATGTATCCAATTAATGTATAAAACTTACTTTTTCATGAAGCTTTTATTGCATATCTTGATTATATTATGTTCAACACCCATTGAACGAAAAAAATTAATTTTGTCCTGAGCTTTGAATTTTGAAAATTAAATTAAATTTCTTAAGAAGACGATGTGCTTATACATAGTTAATTTACTAAAAGCCAACAGTAATAATGTCCCAATCAACAAGAAATAAAGAATTCAATAGTAAGCGATATGTTTTCCAGTTCAACTATAGCGTCATAAAAATGTTATATGCGAAAAATACTGCAGACCGTGAAAAAATTTTAATGCTTTCTTTACTGTGTTCATGTGACCGTCTTTGTGTACGCTCTATAAATGCTGGACAATGTTGAATTATACGGTTCAAACCTGGAGCGAATTACATGTCTCATTATGTGTATTCTTGGTTCAGGAATCATAATAACCATCTTCTCTTATTAGTATCCTGATTATTTCTTGGTACTTAAATATTTATACACGCTTTACTTAACACACTAATCCACTAATACAGGTCTCGGGTTATCAGTTTATCATTCTCGTATTAACTCTATTAGAAATATTACCATAACTCACTTATTCTTAATATCTCCCGTAAAACATTCTTCTTTATAAAATTATCGGGTATTCCATCCTCGCTCAATGGTGTTGCGCTTTCCACACGATACCAACGTTTAAAGAGTAAATACATACATGTGCATATCGGTTCGGACAGCTTTTAATTAATTGCAGGTTTCGAAATATTTTTTGAAACAATAGCGACAGTCTTCAGAATTGTCCGTGTGGGCACTTTGCAGATGGATCTTGCCTTTTGCGCTCTTAAAATGTAGTGGGGCATATGTGACGTCGTGGAGTAGTTATATTTAGTTATCTGCTTAAGATCATAATGAAGACCGGGTCAACATTGCGATTGTAAATTCGGGTGGGACTTAGAAAAAGATGTGCTCTGCTCAAAATTTAAAGTATTAGAGTTTTCCAGGCAATATAATATAATTGAACAATTTTCAAAGAAGGTCGAAAATACATTCGAACTAGAAACAAAACACATAAACGTTAGATGTATTGACACAGATTTTGAAAGTTTTTCTTTTAATGGGTGTAACAAATCATATTGCACGTATTGTCTTAAAACGTAAGTAGTCAATTTGTAGCATGTATACAGTAAACATTTCTCTTTAAAATCTTGTATACTAATGGTGCACACGAAACATATTTTATTATTTTCATTGCTTTTATAAATAAATTTTGGGAGAACACTGACTTTTGATTGGCTGGAAAATATTTTCTACAATTAGATGGAATTTAATATACTACGCGGACTATACGATGTGCAAAACTAAACTTTTGTTATTCCTCGAAAATATTTTTTGTAATTAATCCATAGACAATAAAATAAAGTCGGGTCAACTATAACAGATAGGATTTCGAAAAATTGAACATATACACATCTAAATGTATTTATTTTGTTTTCGATGTTTATGTAAATTATATTTTTGAAATAAACAATAATAATAAATCTGCATTTTAATTGTTATTTAAATTTGTATGTCTGTAAAATTTGCAAGTCTGTATCTTATAAAGTAGTCCGAGAATCCTCTGCCGTCCAACACTTTTTTGAGTGTGAAATTATATTTTGTGTTTAACGCTACTTTCAACAATTTTCAGGTGTATCATGGCATCCAGTTTTTATTGGAGAGGAAGCCAGAGGAAAACCCGGACATTCGGTATAAAAATTATACAAAATCAACAGCTTTTACAAGTTAAAAAGTAGTGTTAATTTCCTTAATAATACAAATAAATATAAAATTAGTGTTCCGTTTAAAAATTTCTTTGTAATAATTAAGTAACTAAATAATGATTTGTGTTTATAAGTCACTAAATGTGAATAGGTTCAGAAAAAAAGTAGAAAACCTTCTTATTGTTCGCAAGTCCATTGGACATATACGTAATTAATAGTTAATAGTAATATAAATATCATATTTGTGAATATCTGAATTGAACATTGTTTTTGTGTTTTCACGTCCCAACGTTTTTTCATTAGTGTTCATTCAAGTGTAGATCTGACAATACCACCCGTATATATAATACTACATTAAATCATACCATTTAAAATTTAAAGAATTTCGCTTAATTTATTAATCAAATAAACCAGTAACCGAAAACAACTCCAGTTTCAGACCAGATGTGATAAATAAAACAAAATACAGAAAATTTAATTAGTGACAACAACAGGTACATAACATGTCGCTTAAATACTTTTCATATCAACAGATTCTATTCAGAAAATAAGCGGCATTAAAGTTACACTGCGATAAAAAAAATCTCGCTTCCGAATTGTCTGGGCAGTCTTTCATCTTCATGTTAAGCGCCGCTTGCTTAGTAATTGAGATCTACATAAAAATAGTAATGTCTTTGGTTTGACGTTAAAATTAAAACAACACAGACCATTGTCTTTCCTTCAGGCCTACTGTTTAATTATGTTTAATGAATTTTTAATTGCTTACATCTGAACTAATGAACTGTATTCATTGCGAACAATAATGTACATTTATGCGTGGGTTTTTTTATGTATGCAGGCTTTTACACATGTTTATGTAATTAAGAAACATTCGATCTTCATAGAAAAGATTATTAATTCTTTAATTTATTTTATTATTTAGTTATATCATGGAGTCCAGTTTTTAGTTCTTTTGGTGGGAAAACTGTCAGTAAATATTCGAGTCCCGAAAACCCTGCCCGAACACAACCTCAGTATTAATATGTAATAAACCATTGTGGTTGTCTTTTAAAAAAATTATATGAACTCGAACAACTTTCGGTTAAGGGTAGGACAACACTATTGTCTCATATCTTACGCAACTTTAAATTGCCGGATTTTTAAACCTGAAATTAAAATTGTTTGCTTACTACCTGGTACCTTTTGGAAAATAGTGAGAGAAAACATACACAAATTTAAGTTACCGCAAAATAACACGTTTTTGATATTTTGCTGCTATTGTTATTGTATCTAATCAATTTACGGTAAGCAATGATTTACTTGAATAGTTTTTAGAACAATTGTGTTTTGGAGTATCGTTGCATTGTACTTCGTTGCTTTTTGGAACACACGAAATAATGAGAATCGTGGAGTCCCGTTTTTAAAAGGGGGATGGGCAGTACTAGCGACTTAAAGCGGGATAACTGACAATCCTTCTCAATAATGTTACTGTCTAGGACACTGATCACATCTTGGCGTACTCAGTATGTGAACATAAATAAATCACGATGATAAATCTCCTAGCATTTCTGTCAAATAATTTTAAAGTTTTCTCAATTTGTCCAAACTGTTTACCTAAACAATATTTTTAACACAGATAAAAATCTTAGTTACTAGTTGGCCATCTAATAAAGTTCACTGGTGTGTTTACCACTGACCTCGAGTCTACTTTTGTGCAAGGTGTGTTAGATTCTAACTTTAATTTACAAAGCTCATTTTTACAACTTTTTGCAAGGGTGATTTGCTCGTTTGTCGTAAACACTTACCCATCCTCTCACTTGATATGTCTATCAGATTTGTACCCGAGTGATATGGCGGTTGTCAACCATGGTGCATGAGTTGTTTTCCCTTTTTAGAACACCTGGACGCATCCTTGATTTTAATTGGTTTCACTTTACATAATTTTTAGTTTCTGTTTTGTGTGTTTGTTTCGTTTTTGCTTTGACTTCTTTTTTTTAACCATGGTTTTGTCCGTCCTCGATTTATCGTTTCCTGAATTCTTATCTATTCAAAAATGTTTTACAATTATAATTAACATTTGCTACTATAGTCAGTATAGTCAATAGGGTTAATTCCAGTTCTAGCATCGATTTTTAATGTACATATTTCATTTGTACTTTTCCTTTCCAAACGGCAAACTGTTTCAATGTACTATCTATTTGGGAGGTTAAGGTAGCTTGTCATGTACACTTGATTATGTGTTTGTCAACACAGAGGTTGTAGTTTCAAGTCTTACAGCGTGCAAATTGTGCTTAGCCCTAATCCTAATTGACAAAGATTGTCATTTTTGTCTTCAAAGATCCGGGCTTCGGATACGATAAAACATGGCTGCGAGCAATAGTACAGTTATATTATGCAAAATGTTATGAGCAAGGGCAAGACGCGTGGGATACAGTTTTTAGTGTTTTCTGTTTTAACGTCTCGCATGATACGATTTTTAATCCGTACTACGCCGAAAAAACCTAGCGGTAGTCATATAGACGTGTATTTGTCGCCAAATCGCGTGTTTCAAAGAAAGAAATATACAATAATTGTCAAACATTGTATCCAATCAAAAAAAAAAGAAATATAGGTAATTGCAAAAATACATTGTTAAATGCTGACCTGGTTTTAGAGAAAGGTTATGTGTTTAAATCAGTATAATGTTCTACTCTTTCACTCGTCGGCAACGGTATTCGCACATAAATATTTAATTGAACATCACTCTTGTCCGAAAAGCCTGTAATTGATTGATTGAATTTTTTTTTAATTGTGAATGCCATTGGAAAAGTATGGCGTAATAGGTAGTGGCAGAAAACTATTGTCCATATTATGACCTGACAACCCCCGAACGAGAGGGTCTCCAATACTTGGAACCCTCCTAGTTTGTCATAGGAAATAATACGAAAGACTTATATGCTTGAATTAAAGGATAACAAAAGTGTTCATGACAACAAAAGACACACTTAAATGTGATGTCTATGACCTACGCCTTTAACAAAGCAAACTCCTTTTGAAAACCGAATAATATAGGTATTTTTGTAAAATACATGATATGACAATCTGACATAGTATTTATATTGATGTATTTGAAATACTAAATTTGATATAGTATCAATATAACTGCGCAACACAGCTGTATTCATTATCTCATTTGCACTGGAATATAAACCCAGAACAGCATAGATATGCCAAGGAACAAGGCAGCTGATGTATCACGCCATTCAAAGCAGTGTAAAACGAATTTATGTATCAAAATTATAAGTGTTCAATTAAACTAGGTGTACCTTTTGTAATTTGGGGGGAGGGGAGTATTTACTTGTGTATAAAGTGCCACGTGCCTTGCACGATATACCTCTTTTTTTGCTTAAAGAAAACAGGCTCATTGCAGCAGATGTAAAATTCTATTTTTTCACAACCTATTGTTCTATATTTTATCTGCCAGTTTATTGCTTGTTTACTTGTTCTCGCCCTGAATACAGCTGAAATACTGCTCGCTGGACGTTTAACAACCAGTCAGTGAGCAAATCTATTCAACATGATCAAGTAAATAAAATACTCAAAAGCATATATAAGTCCAAGAATATTTATAATTTCCAACAGCTATAGACGCTATATGGGTAAAGGTGTCGTCTTTGCATGTGTCGCCTGGGCATCGTCGCAACATTTTTGGTAATCACTTAAACATTGGTCAGCACAAGATCTACGGCGCCTACCAACATGCGCATTAACATACGCAAGGCCACAGTCCCAGGAACATATAGTGTACTGTCTATCGCACGAAAGACATCGGGTATCTGACATGGATGGTGATGTTAGGAGCAGCACAAACAAGACGACACAGGTTACTACTCTTTCTTTCATGCCTGAAAATACATAAAATCAGTAAATCAGTACAACGAAGAAACCACTAATAGACTATATCTTATGCACAATACGATTTTTTGGCAAGAACTCCAAACAAAATAACAAACTTTACATTTGTACTATGTTTATTAGACGTGCAGTCTTATATTGTGTGCTAGAACGGACGTGTAGATGTCTTATGAAGCTACAACGTGATGTATTCCTCTAATCATATCCTGCGCCAAGATATAAAATTATATTTTGTATGCAATAAAAATAATTCACTTGAGAATTGCCGTCCCTCTAGTGTATCGTAAGAATGAAAAGAAGGGGCATTCATTTTCCAGAAATCAAAATTCATTTTTCAGAATTCATAACACGAAATTTTGAACTAGCTCAATCAGGGAACCCATTTTGATGCGACGTGAAAGATAACGGGTATATATTAATTGGTCGGTAATCTATATCGAGATAAATAACATACATTTTTATTTGCGACACAAAATGGGATTTTCAGATAGCCTCAGTAAATTATCTATAATAAATGTAAATCATACATTTTTATAATAAAGCGGCATAGTATTACGCAAAAAGTTAATTTTAAATATCACTTGACAACAGTACAAGGAAAATGTGAACAAATCGCGCAGATGTAACTTATCATTGTAACGAAACCTTTTTTTATTGACCTCTCATGAATTTCACGAAATTAATGTATAATAGAAAATAAAAATGTATCTTCCTTATGGCATTGCTCAATATGGATTCTTTACCACGTTCAACATGTTTTTTTTAACTAACAATAAAATAAACATAAAGACAAAGATGTGAAGTGCATGAGGGTTGGCGTTACTGCCAAGACGTGCTGGGTCAATGTTAATAAAATTATTTCTGAAGAATTACGTTTAAATGTCATTTTATTGTTTTTTTTTTTTAAATATAAATTTTCGCTTAAAACGTACATCATCGACCAATCTATGAATCTTATAATTAAATACTAGAAACGTTTGTCCACTGATTCAGTCTGACGTAGTATTATGTCAATAACTAACACATCTAATGAAGAACTCAAACTTACCGAATTCTTGGGGTACACGCGACCTGCTGTAGATTTGCAGAGCTTACGGAACTCTACTGAAACGTACAAGTCAAAGCTAGATGGTTTCAATACTGCATGTATCGTAAGACAGATAAGCCTTTATTATCAATCAGGTCGATGAGGGCATTTGGTCTATTTCTGGTTGTTAGTCAAATTGTTTAGGACATTGGATAATACATTTAACTTTATATCGCAATTTCAATTTGAAATGCGAATAACAAACCAATATCGGATCAGTGTATGCCCTTCCGCCAAGAATGCAACCTCGGGTCCATGTCACTTTTGGCGTAGTGGCAGTCAAGAAAATGACGTTATGAACAGCGAATGAACACTAATAAGTAGATGCAAGATGGCCTTCAACGATAACAGTAAATGCGATAATCTTACAATCCGAATCTTGTATGCCTGCTCCCACAGAGGAAGTTGAGTGTAATATGGCGTAACATTTTTTTTGTATAGGGAACTTGATGTTGCGATAGAGGTAACATAACTGCAGCAAAGTACATTAGTTTATCACATTTACGATTTGCAATACATGCGGAAGTTGTACCCCGGTATCAGCCAGTATGACCTTACCAAAGACGACGGGCTAATATCGACGACGTTACCAGTGACGACGTGCTGATACGCTTATGAGCCCTTCGTCAGTAGTAACGTTGTCGATATCAGCAGCCAATGGTGAACGAAAGTTATACGGTATTCAGAAATTTATAATTTTGTTTGTTAATGAATTAAAATAACAAAAACAATGCATTCTTTTGACAAGATTAAGATAGATTTTGGTTCAAATAGGTGATAAATAAATTATGAAATTGCGTTGTTCCATTTCGTCCCTTGTATCAGACCTCGACTCATATCAGCCCTCAGGTGAAGCTCTCGGGCTTGATATGGGAGTCTCGGGCTGATACTCGGGTCGATAGTAGTAGTTCGTTAAATGTCTGAGGATTTTGTTTTCATTTCATATTCATTGTTTATTTTGTGCGGTCATGTTTATTTCGATTTATGAAAACCTTGCATGTGAATTTATGGCATAAATTTACGAGAATTGTCCCGGGGCTGTCGATATTTATCACCGTTTTGGTAACAGGTGAAAGTAGTACATTTGCTAATGAGTTGCCATTACATATGTTTTATTCTCATGGAAATTATCAATGTATACAAGAATCTCTTCGGCCGAGTGGCCGTCTGCTATTGATCACGTGGTCTGTCAACACTGAGGTTGCTGGTTCGAGTGTCACTGCGGTAAGGGTGTACTGGTTGCTATGATATAGCTAAACAATTGCTGAAACATCATTCGAATAAAAGAATAATCATTGTATACACTTACATGTGATCGCGAATTTTTAAGTAATAATTAAATAAAGACAGATAACGTGAACAATAAATATAGACAGTAAACACGGACAAAAATGTAGACACAGTTAACTCGAACAATTAATAAAGACAGTGAACACGGACAATAAATGTAGACAGTGAACACGGAAAATAAATGTAGACAGTAAACACGGTCGCTTAATGTAAACAGTAAACAACGGACAATAAATGTAGGCAGAGAACATGGACAATAAATATAAAAAGTAAACACGGAATAAACAGATATACATACGAACAAGTGAAGCAGGAGCACCCAGAATGTACAGCTATATCGTTGCTATGTATTAAAGTCTGTGTACAGCTATATCTTATTAAATAAGTGAAGCCCGTGTACCCCTAATGCACACATATATTATGACGAAGATGTCAATGGCGAACTATTAAAGTCTGTGTATATGTTGGCGAAATAAAATAAGCTTGCATGTTTATTCTTAATGTACAGCTATGTCATGACGAACTAGTAAGGCCGTTGTACAATAAACACACAAATATTTCATGACGAACAAGTGTAACTAGAATGTATACTATATACTCTATATAATGTCGAACATGTAAACCCGGACTACTTGGAATGTACATCTATATCTTGGCTTACAAGAAAAGCCAGTGAACCTAGAAAGTACAACTGTTTCATGACGAGCCTGTGTATTCAGTATGTAAAGCTATACGATTTCGTATGGTACCTATAACGTGTGGAAAAAATGTGAAGCCGGTGTACCCAGAATGTATGTAAGGAATACTTTAAATTTCTGAACATGTACGTTATTTTATATAATATGGTTTGGGTCTGTTTGCGCTAAGCGGTTTATGAATGATGTAAGCAGACCTAAACCATATATCGTATAACATGTTCAGAAATTTGAAATATTTCTTATAATTTAATTTAAACTCTAAATCGTAACTATTTTAACGTTTAACAGCAATGACGTCATAGAACTATCTGAATTTTAACGGCGTAAGAATAGCTAATGCTCGAGACTAACGCAGGTTATATGGTATAATATGTGTTTTCTTCATTTGAAGTGGCCAATCAGATTTCAGCTTACAACTAAGAAATTAAATTATATAGCTGTATCTACTGACGAGGGGCTCATAAGCGTATCAGCCCGTCGTCACTGGTAATGTCGTCGATATTAGCCTGTCGTCTTTGGTAAGGTCATACGGGCTGATACCCGGGTAAAACTTCCGCATGTATTGCAAATCGTAATATAAAGAATAGCCTGTGTACCCACAGTGCACAAAGCCTGTATACCCAGAATGTACAGCTATATCACAACAAGCAAATGAAGCCGGGGTACCCAGAATGTCAGCTATATAATGAAAAACCTGTGAATCTTATGTACACAGAATGTACAGCTGTATCTTGGCAAAAAGCGAATCGCAATATCCATCCCATGATGGTGTTATGACTTGCAGTGTCATAGCGAGTTTGTAAAGCATGTGTACTTGTGTACAACTATTTGTTCAAATTGTCTACCACAGTCCCTGGCTCATCATCTGCTATATACATGTAGTTTAAAGAACGTGTACAGCACGCCTATCTAACCATAACACTACACGTAAACTCAGTACTTATAACTGACACCGGGAGACATTAAAGTATAAATTGTATCCAGACTAAGTACTGGCAACAGACACCGGGAGGCAGTGCTACTGTGGAGTTAATCTCAACTGAAACCGGTACATTTAGGCCGTTCAACAATTATCGTGTCAAGACTAATTACTGGTAACGGACATCGGGAGACTTTATGACTGTAGAGTCTATCTAGATTACGAACTGGAAGTTGACAGCAGGCCATTCTACCAACAACTTTACCTGGACTAAGTACTAGTTAGTGACTGCAGGAGGTCGTTTAACATTAAATTGTATGTAGACAAAGTGCTGGATTACGGAATATCAAGACTAAGTACTGACAACTGACACCGTAAAGACGTTCGACCATTTATTACACATAAAGTGTATAAATTGTTGGACCATTAATTTATCTACACTAAATACTGTCAGGTAACTGAAACCCGGAGGTCATTCAACCTTAATTGAATGTAGACTAGGTGCCAGAAATTAATCGTATCTAGAGTAAGTACTGGTAACTGATACCGGGAGGCTGTTCGATTATAAATTCTAAGACTCAGTATTGGTAACAGGCAGATGAAAATTGAATTTTGTTTTTTTTTTTGGTTTAAATAGTGTTTAACGCTACTTTCAGCAATTTTTTCAGCTATAACATGACGTCCAGTTTTTAATTGGAGAGGAAGCCGGATTACCCAGAGAAAACTTCAGACCTTCGGTAGAAACACTGGAAATCCTTGTCAATTAAGGTTGGAGTCGAGCACAATCTGATCGCAGTGAGACTCGATCGAACCCGCAACCAATACATTCTTAAATTGACAGGAAAAACATCTATATTTCCGTAGTTGGTTTGAACCTTTTTAGAATCCACCATGACAAACCTAGATGTGCGTAAAAGCTTGAAAAGCAAATTAGTTAAATGCCGTTTGAACACCATACTTTTCCCATTTGGTTAGTCCGTAAATTCACACGAATTTACGTTACTAGAGTATATACTGAATGAAATAACGATGATCTTCTTTGCGACGACAATAAAAAAGGAACAAAAAATATTTCCCCATCAAGAGATAATAAAATTTCCATTGTTTAAAATTAATATAATCTGCTACGCTTACTTAGAAATAAATTAAAATGTTAAAATAAACTCAACAATTATATTTGTGGAATTGTTCGATTTTGAAAAAAACAACTGTAAGTTTTCAGCGGAGTAATATATGACTTCAATGAGTGAGTTTCTTCATAACGATGATTTTTTTTCCATCCTCTGATAGAAATTTGTTTCCAGTCAGAAGTCAGTATTCTCTTACAATTTGCTTATTCAGATTTATCAAGGCGTCTATTTTTTATTGTTTCACAAAACTGAAGTTCACGGTGAAAACACCCGAACTTAGGCAGAAAACTGGCAAGAATCGTCAAAAAAGGTTGGAGTCGAGCGCACCCGCCGTACGAAGGTTCCGTTTCAGTTTCTGTCTCTTTACTCAGAAGTGGGTCACAACTGTGCATTAGTCTGAGCGCTTACCCGCAACCTCAATGTTGATAAGCATGAAAGTTATCAATACTGCATGACAAAATACCTAAAACACCACTCGGCCATCGAGGCACAGAGTAAGTAGTTTTCTCTCGAATCTATTTCTAGATGAAGATCTAGGGCTATAGTCCGGCTTGAATTAAGTGGTGGTTTCTGTAATCGTAATGTCCATAGTATGACTGAATTGTAAAAAGTCAAGGAACTAGTGACAAGACTTTTAGGTCAAAAATAGTTTTTTTATGTTTTTTGTTTGTCAATAAACTTTAGACAAACTCGGTCTCATCAGAGTATAAACGAAACAACTCTTCAAGGAGAGGAACACATTTATGCAGAATGACGACAGACTGCTGAAAAATGTGTTATCCAAACGGAGCATGTTGCTGGATGTCCACTATATTTCGTATACTCCTATACCTTAAAATGGGGCCTTTGTGGCCGAGTGGTTAATGTAGTTCATCTACTATTGATCACGTGGTCTGTCAACACTGAGGTTGCGGGTTCTAGTCTGACTGCGAAAAATATGCACTTGACTCCAATCTTAATTGACAATGATTGCCAGTTTTCCTACCGAAGGTCGGGGGTTTTCTCCTGGTACTCCGGCTTCCACCCCCAATATAAAAACTGGAGGCCATGATATAGCTGAAAATCTACTGA
Source organism: Limnoperna fortunei (assembly GCA_944474755.1). Lineage (NCBI taxonomy): Eukaryota > Metazoa > Mollusca > Bivalvia > Mytilida > Modiolidae > Limnoperna > Limnoperna fortunei. The sequence goes on from OX104112.1 coordinate 46,314,774, forward strand.
AAGTGGCGTCAAAATCATGAAAACAAACAAAACAAATATAGGTTAAAACATGTTCTTTGATTATGACGCTTTGATAGTAAAACATTCATTCAAAGACAACATATAACAAAGTTCGTTTTTGTTGCATAATTTAGAAAAAAACATGTTGACTTCAAACCGCTCAATAAATATTGTGAAACTGCGAAATAATTTCAGTTTTGAATATATTTTATCACTCTAAAACAATTACACGCTAGACACCTCTAACGAGATTTTAATGTTAATTCATTTATAACATAAAGCCATTACACATGTGTTAGTATTCAATTTAAATTTTCGAAAAGTAAATTTCAGGTCGTAGTTAGACTAATTACAATGTCGATTAACAAAATAACTAGGGCAGTGAGGGGCAAACACCTCGGACAAGTTTGAAAACAATGGCAAAACCAATCTTATTAAAATTAAATCTTTCACAAGCTCCCTCTTTTTGTTATTGTCGTTGTGAAGATCTTGCAACATCCAATTACATATTAGCTAAAAATATGTACAACGCAGTCTCATTAGTGAGAAATAAAGAAACACCGATGGAGGGCAAGAAGGGCTAATCTCAGACACTGTATTGAAAAGATTTCTGTCTATGGACAACGATGCTCTATTCGTACAAAATAAAATACTTCACACTAATTTTTGTATGATAATGTGAATTATAAGAAATGACTACCTATACAAACTATTTTTGAAAAGCATATGAGCTTTGTATCATTGACATTTAGAATGATTTTCGATATTATGCCGCAATAAATTATGCATTTTTATATTTTAAAGTATAAATAACTAATAACGACAAGGTTATTCTTTTATATCAATGATGAGATACATATGTACATAATGCTTTCAATCCCTCAAGTGTTTCTTTTCCCGATGGCACTATTTGGTCTGACGGAAGTAGAAAACCGTAAGTTCCGGTATCTCGCAATTCTACGCCATAGGAATATTTTATTTTTTCAGCTCCGTATGTCCAGTCAGCACTGCTTCCGCTAGCCACATCTAAAACAAAAATAGATAAAATGTTTAAATGACACAAGTTATTGATACCACTACAGATGTGAGTCTTTATGGAACATGCGTATGATTCGTCCATTCTTTGTTTTACCATTTTTTTTCTTGAAAATTAAATATATTGTAAAAGCAAAAGTAAATAGCCTGTGCATATCAGTACGTCCTAATTGGATTAGTTTGTCACACTAGTAACATACTATACTACAAGTCACACCCCCGTGTAGTGGCCTTTTGCTTGCTGTTTTATTATTCCATATTGTACATTTTTATTACAAAAATCCATTCGGCTGAAACACAATCAGGGTTCAAATTTTGGTGTCAAATTTGGCTAAAAATAATCTCACATTTATACCGGAAAATATCTTATTTTCTTAACTTCAACACTTTTAACACAATGACTCAAAATTTTATGCAAATCTATCAAACACTTATGGAAAAATTTATGTTTATGTATGGATTTTATAAGAGACTTATAACTCAACATAGAACTGGATCACATTATAAATTTTTGATAAACACAATTTCTAAACTTTAAACTTTTATTAATTTTCAAAACTTACTTGAAATCTGTCAAATGTTGCAATATAAAGTGACAATACAATGTTTATGAAAACAAATTTATATATTAATATTGATTTCAATTTTCTGTGTCGAATTGTTTGCTTCCAAACTGAACAACTCTTTCGAATTTTAAGCGAATGTTTCTATTTGCCTATTTTGATTGACTTACATAAAAACCAGCTTAAGATTATACTTGTTTGTTGATAGTTACAATAATGAGACAAATTTTATTATTATCCTAATAATTGAATGGTGTTAAACGCAAGTTTCAGCAACTGTTCAGCTACATCATTGCGTCCAATTTTTACTGGGGACACCAAGAAAACCCTGGACCATCGGTAGGAAAACTGACAATCATTGTCATTTAAGATTGGAGTCGATACGCACCCTTCCAGCAGCGAGACTCGAACCTGCAACCTCAGACCACATTAACAAATGTAAACGAACTGTCTTAACAACTTTACTATCAAGGCCCCTTTCTATACATGTCCAGACCATAGGGCTTGTCGTTGAACATCACGTATAAAAGTAAACTATTATTACTTGTAATAATTAATGTTGTTAATGTTGTGTTTTTTAGTTGTTTTTTACATTGTGTATTGTATAACATGTGGAGTTAATTAAAATACAACAATTTTGTCTTTTACTTACATATGATGTTGGCAATACTTCCGTGTTGAAATATAGTTCCATAATCTACTTCCAAAGCATCACATGCTGCTTTAGCACCAGCATCCTATGGTAAAAAATATGCAATTACTGGCTTATATTCCTTAGGCCTTTAAAAATGTCAACCATTTTTAAAAGTTGAAATGTCAGGAACTTCCACCTTATATTTTACTGTACTCTTATTACAAAGAATCAAAAGTGGAAATGTTTAATATTATTAATATTTAGCATACAGAAAGAGCATTAGCTTGAACGCGACAAGAAGTTTTCATTTGTTTCGCAAAGAACTTCAAACAAATTACGTTTACATGTAGTATAGACTTACTTGATCTGCATAATCAGTCGGTAGTTTCTTAGTGTAACCCCACGGTGTCATCCACAGCTGAGAGTAGCCATGAAAATCTATGAAAGCTTTAATTGTACCATTCTGCATACTGATGTAGTCTGCAACGGCCTTGACTTCTACTTCAGAAAATGCCGACGGTCCACAATATGTATCTGTACACGGATCTTTAGTTGCACCTTTTTCTAGAAAAGTGAAAACAATTTTACAGATTTAGTACTTAGCAAATCGGACTAAATAATAAAAACAAATAATATGATTATAATTCAACTACTTTTAACACATGTATAGTATTAAACTGTACTCATAAGACTTTTAAAACCTTTTTATTTCACGTGGTATATTTCTAATGCAATGAATACTATTAATAATACATACTGCACCAATCCCAATTCCAGTTTCTGTTTGGATCAACCCCATAGCACGATCCTTGCTTTGACCTGGTCTTTCGCCAGATTCTATCCTGTTAAATTAATATATCAAGTGAAAAAAAGATCAGAGTTGATAATAGTTAAACAGTTTTTAGTACCAATAGTTTATCTGAAATGAATTTTAATATCAACAAGAACAACATAACTTTTTAAGTTAAGACTTCAACATAACTTTCTGGATTACTTAGCAGTTTTCTCTATCAAGAAAGACCGTCCACAGATCCAAAAGTATCTTCAATATTTCAGCTTACTTACGGTTGTCCACGTGTATTCATATCCATCCACATTAAACACGGGCAGTATATACCACGTGTATGAATCCACAATGTCCGTTATCTTTGGATCCTTGCCGTACATATCTAACATCTAGAGAATGATACTTAAGTATAAAAATAAGCCCATAATAAAACATTGTGCAGCAAAATGATTATTTGACGTATTCGGCTAACAATGATAAAAATGACATTTCCGATAATATTTCTGTCGCGACTTGGAAAATGTCATATACAATGGTCATTGATATGTCACGAACAAGATGTGGAAAAATACATTGTGATGTTAGTCCTTGACAACAAAATAGGTCACAATGAGTGAAACACAGTTCCTGATAAATATGCGCGTGTAAAAAGTTTCTAATGTTGTATATAAACAATGTCATTTCTTATGTTACATGTATTTTGAATCTGGGAATGTTTTCATTCTATATGTGTTTTAATGTTACGCTTCGATATAATATTATTCAGGTAGAATTTTACTGCCGTTACAATCCGATGTTACTTTTATGATTTTTGCTAAATGCGAGGGTACGATTATTCGTTCTAAATTTTATATAGCTTGGAATGGCAAATTGCTGAAATCCGTGTTTCAACGATCATGTCAGTTTCCGCGTTACTAAATTATCCACGCAAATTACATTTTTCATTTGATCATGGAGTGATTGCGAAACTTTTATAACGCTTGAAGCCATCTCTAGTTATTTAATTTCAAACTAAAACTCGCCGTAGGCTTGTTTATTATTTTGTTGAAATTAAATAACTCGATGTGATGTTAAGTGATAAACAGTTCTTAATCATTGTGAAACCTGTAATTATCATTTTGGTTGAATGATATATTTTTAAATTTTGACAAGATGAATTGAGCTGTTAGAACTCAAATTTTTCAGTTCATAGTCCAACGTGTATAACGTATCAGTTAGCGGATGTGTATGTCCCAGCCTTTACGTGTATAACGTATCAGTTAACGGGTGTATATGTCCCAGGCTTTACGTGTATAACGTATCAGTTAAAAGGTGTGTATGTCCCAGTCTATACGTGTATAACGTATCAGTAAGCGGGTGTGTATGTCCCAGGCTTTACCTTTATCACGTATCAGTAAGCGGGTATGTATGTTTCAGGCTATACCTGTATAACATATCAGTAAGCAGGTGTGTATGTCCCAGGCTTTACGTGTATAACGTATCAGTATGCGGGTGTGTATGTCCAAAGATTTACGTGTCTAACCTATCAGTCAGCGGCTGTATATGTCTTTGGCTTTACGTGTAGAAAGTATCAGTAAATGGGTGTGTTTGTCCCAGACTAAGCAGCTGTGTAAATCCCAGAATTTACGTCTGTAAAGTAATTTTTATAGTTCCGTTGCATAGTCTCATTAAACGTAAACAGTTATAAGTTAAGTTTGAAATCTTTAAATTAACAAAACATTATATATAGTGATTTGAGATTACACATATTTTAAAGTATAAAATAAGACCTCTTGGTCTTTAAACCAGTGAAGAAATTGAATTTTTCAGATATTAAATATAAGATGAACTTTTCTCATTAAGGAATAAATTGTTGTTTAAGGATAAAATTATTCCCCAATTTAAAATTTGAAAGATTTCTTTACCCTCAAAGTAAAGCACATTTATGATTTGATATGACAATATATTATATGTACACGGAAGATATTTTAGCAGTTAATATTATTTTAATCATGACTGTTAAAATAGATGTTAATATGCGATTTACTAAATTAAAACCAACACATTAAATGAAGGACCCTATGGAGAAAAAAGTTAAATTGCCTATTTTGTTTATAAGATCGTCCTTTACAAAGAGTTGTTTTAACAATTTCGATCAGCAACCCGACTGGCTTTCTGTCGATGAACTTTAAATAGAAAACGCTTCTTTCTTTGCTTCTCTAAACGTACACATTTTTAAATGCCAGTCCAAAATTACAGGGCAATTTTGGGTGCAATATTGTAAATAAGATTATCTGTTATATTGTCTAGATGATCTCTAATTTGCATTAAAGCTTATGCACAAAACTACGTGGTTTTAAAAGTTTCATTTAAAGACTTTATGCCAGGCATTAAATATACAGCAAATGATACTAAATTTGACAAATGACACATTGGTGTCTAAACAAATAAAAACATACATACATAACATGCTTGTGTGACTTGAAAAACAACTTTTGAGATTAACATATGATCAAAGTGATATTTCGTAGATTCCTTTGGTCGTTACTATGTCCTTTATAAATGTCTATATATACCACTGGACAGAACACAAAATGGCAAAAGCAGTCGGTGATTGTTTTCCATGGTTGACAAGACCTGACTGGACTAAAAATTACAGTATCTAGTGACAACAATTCTAATAGTCTTATCTGACCAGTCATATACTTGGCAGTAGCCGGTGATATCAAATCCTTGTCATAATAGAATTACCTCACCAGTCATATAGACGACAGTAGCTGTTGATGTCCAATCCTTGTTATAATAGACTTACCTGACCAGTCATGTAAGTGACACTAGCAGGTGACATGTGATGGTGACATGTGATATCCAATCCTTGTCATAATAGACTTACCTGACCAGTCATATAAGTGACACTAGCCGGTGATATCCAATCCTTGTCATAATAGACTTACCTGACCAGTCATATAAATAACAGTAGCCGGTGATATCCAATCCTTGCCCTAATAGACTTACCTGACCAGTCATATAAATTAGAGTGGCCGGTGATATCCGATCCTTGTCATAATTACCTGACCAGTCATACAAATTATAAAAGCCGGTGATATCCAATCCTTGTCATAATAGACTTACCTGACCAGTCATATAAATGACAGTAGCCGGTGCTATCCATTCTCTGGCATGTATTCCTCCCTCCATAAAGAAACCATTTTTTTGTTGTACTTTGCCAGTGTCGATCTATAATATAAGTTACAATAATCTCATTAGTAATTATTTGATTATGTCGTTCTTCGTGGTGTGCGAACTCCAATTTTTCGAGCGAAAAGACTATGTTATTCACTAGTTGTCTGACGAAACTTTTGACAAAGAAATTAAATTCGACAAAAATAATACAATTGAAAACAAGTAAATTTTTTTAATATATATGAGAACGGAAGTGAATGTCTGATCTAACAGAACAAAAACAGATATGTTGTGGTTTGTCCGGTTACTTCCTAGTATTTGTTATATAGGTGCAGACGCATTATGGGGTTCCACCTACAGTTTAACAATTTTTATTTTGTATATTATTTTACCATTACATATAACAGCAAAGTTAAAATGACGTCTATAGTAAATAATGTGATCTTATGATGTTATGTATATTCTTATTTTAATTTGTTTGACAAAATACAATTTTAACACAATCAAATGGGGCCTCGACAGTGGCCGAGTGGTTATGGTAGTTTGTCTACAATTTATCACGTGGTCTGTCAACACTGAGATTGCGGGTTCGATTCTCACTGCAGACAGGGTGTTCTTGGACGTCAATCTTAATTGTCAAAGATTGCCAGTTTTCTTAGCGAAGGTCGGGGATTTTACCGAGTACTCCGGCTTCCTCCCCAATAAAAACTGAACACCATGATATAGCTAAAATAATTCCTGAACGTGGCGTTAAACAATATTCCAACAAACAAAAACAATCAAATATGGTAGTGTTCAAACGGACGTACACGATACTTAACTCATTTATTCATACACTTAACATGCCGAGAAATAAGCTATTCCTCTGTGGTGATAAGTATTAATTAACATGCAAAATGAATCTATAAGGCTTATCTGTAGCAAGACTAAAAGAGGTTATTATCCTTTTGGACACTTGTGTAAAATTGATCGAAAGTCGATCGAGACATCTAAATTTTGTATTAAAAATGTTTTCTTTCGCTCGAATCTTCATATATGACATAACACACTTAATGCTCAATTTCGTTAAAATGGGGGAAAAGTATAGATTTTTCAAGAAAGTTATGTGGGATTTTAACCTTAAAGTTTAAGAAGGAGTTTTCTACTTTCATTTCAATGTTGTGGTAAAATTGTATCACATTACACACTTCAGGAAGTGGTTCCAATGTAAAGACATTTATTGGAAAAAGATTATTGTTGGACAGTAATAGCTTTTTTCAAAATATCAAACTCTAGGGCAATAGCAGTTATCAACAAAAGAAGAAACAAAAGAGAAAATAAAGACTATTTTTTCATACTGCCATGTTTATTTCAAAAATAGGATAATGACCCCTATAAGTGTTTGTTACGCCACGGGGGCATTAAATATCTCCCCCTCGATGTAATTGTTTTATGAATTTTGAAAGTTTATCAAAGGAAAGATCTTGCAAGAACACATTTAGCATAAGACAGCGTGATTAATACGATAATTAGTTACTACTAAAACTTGGTTTTCGAACTATTTTTTCTCGGCATGCATGCGGGATGTTCTGGCGGTAGAACGGTAGTAATTGTTTGGTATGTACATACAAACAGTTCCATGACGTGCATGCCTTTCTACCATTGATCAGCATTTACCGAGGCTACAAAACTTTTAGTCACCATTATACACACATGTAAGCTAACACACAAAGAATTGTAAACATTTAACCACTATTGACTCAATTAGAACACAACAAAGGTATTCACTATAATACTGAACGTTGGGTACACAACCCGAGAACTTGTTTTCATAAAACGGGCAATAGAAATATAAAGATATTGTCATAGCAAGTCTTGTCAAACTGAGGCACTTATTCTCTATACTGGGACACAAAAATATTGTAGATTGACTTAAAAGTTGAAAAAAGTTCTTGTACAACCATAAGAATTGCATGTCTGGTCAAGCCAATGTACTGTTTGCATATTATGAGCAACATAAAGATAAAAGTTTGACCTATATGTTCAACTTTTGTAAAACCGAGGCATCTATTGCCTATACAATGTAATTGGAAATATTGTTAGTTGACCTAAATGTTGAAATAAGTCCCTTTACAGCCATGAGAATTGAAAGTTTAGTCAAACCGAGCAGAGATGGCATACAGATATGGTGTCGTTTGACTTGAATAATTTTTACAGGCATGAGAAATTCAACTGAGTTCAAACGGAGGCCGATACAATGGACCCAAGTTATTTGGTCCGATACATTTAAAGTTACATAAATTAAAATTAAGAATCACATCAAATAATTTCTTATATGCCTTTAGAAAAGTAATAAATATTAACAATTTTGTTTGCAAAAACTCGTCGACAATTAATGGTTAATGCCCAAATACAGCATACATGTGCAGTTACATGAAATATACTGTAAAGAAGTGAAAGTTTACTTCTGAGTAATTTTACAGATTTTGCCTACATCTGTCTATTGTATTGAATCAAAACAAAATAAAAGTTTAAATTTATTATGGAACAAAACAAAAACAAAAGAACATATTTACAAAACAAAATCAAAACCTTTCACACCTCAATCTCAACACACATCTCTACATACATCTACCTGACAAATTACAACAGAAAACAAACTAAAATATAAAAATCTAGTAATAAAGTCAGTTCATCGTAGTCTTAAATTTATCACACACGTTTTCCATTCGAAAAGTGTATGACTTTTCAAATTGTTATGAATGCCCTGTCCAAAATGTTTGTATTCTGTAATTCAATTTTATTGCTATTCAAATTATTAATCCACCCGCCAAAGTAATAATCAAATTTCTCAGTCAATATAACAAACTTTCATATAATACTGTTTATAAATTGTTTTTCAAATCTTCAACTCGTACTACAAATTACAGGTACTCCCTGCATGCTATTTAATACGGGTAGATAAACACCAAGTACAAGATTGTCTGTAAACAATCCCCATTCTGATTGGTATAAATCAAAAATAGTCTTCCGATGGACAAATCAAACGGCCTTGGCACTCCAAATCATGATGAATCCAAAACAGGCAGAAAAACCCCCTGTGAAGGACCAAATGCCTATTTTGAGAGAAATGCACTTACTATAATAAGTATTTGAACCCGTTTAATTAATTCATATAACATTCGCAACGCGCCACCTTTACAAGCAATTTAACATGCAAATCCGTATGAAACTTGAACAAGGATAACCGGGGTAATTTGGACAACATGTACAACTTGAAAACCTACCTGGGAACCTTTTAACGCCCTGGTGAGTTCAAATAACCTGGAAATTTCTTTTATTTCATTTTTTCTATGTTAAACTCTGACCATAATCAGGTGCCATCGCAAATTTGGACAAACCATGTGCTTAGACTCTAGCACATCTTATCAACTCAATGTCTATGTGCCCTCTGACACACATGAGGCAAAACTGGTTTTTCTTGTGTTATTTTAATACTTAACCTTCTAAATCTGTTACACCTGTTCAGGTTGATTTGTACTATAAATAGCATAATTGTACTAGTAAAGTAAAATAAAAAGTGAGATAACTCTAATTTATCTCTACAACTTTACATATACATGTGAATGAAATACGATACAATAATATATCTTGAGACCAGTCTGAGATATCATATTATTACATCCCCTTTTATGCCGTTTATCTCCCATGGTTACCACATTACATTTTTGGATATAGCTTAAAACTGCTCGAATGACATTTAACTCTAAAAAACACAACTAAACACATTGGCTTGTAGTATAGTATTGTCACTTGAAACAATTCACATTTATCCATGTATCCATGTATCTATGAGTCTTAATATATCACAAATAATTTTTATTGAAAAGTTCTTTAATACTGGGATTTCTGTTTCTCACAGCGAAGGTGTACTTGTACACTAAAACAAGTGTTGGTATTGAATGGTTTCAAATAATTCAAAAATAAACGTTTTGCAAAAGAAACCTCACAAAAATATAGTTACTGCAGAAAGAAGGTTTAAAACACTTAAGAGACAAAATATGCAGGTGCGTAAGGTGCATTGTGAATGAGAATATATTAGTTGAATATAATAGGACGTCATATTAGATTTATAAATTTGCGTCTTGATAACGTTTTTTTATTATTTTATTACTGTGGGTAATCGCTAATTTTATCTTGACAAATGACGTTTTGGAGACCATACCTTTATTAGCCGGATACTTCGCCCTTCGTAAGATGTTCCTACTTCTATAACTTTAGTTATTCTGGAGTACACTGTAGTTATATTGGTGATCCAGTCGTTTATCTGCAGAAATAATAATAATGACGAGCAAGGATGTTAAATTATGTTAAAACTGAGACTGGTTGTTACTTTTATAGACATTTATTAACATTGTGGCAGCTTTTCCTGAAATAATTCTTGTTAGATATAACGGCCTTCTTTACATTCATAAAATTTTGTGTGTTTTGATTGGTCTAAAAGCTTATTTCGGGTCTTTTTAAATCTCAACAGCACTAAAATTTCATCAGAATATGTTTTTTTTTTTGTCCGTTGCAAGGTTTTATAACAAAAATCCAATATTAACCAGTTTCTCTTAAAAATAGATCGAAAGTACCATTGTTCAGTATTCAATCAGAATAGCGGTCTAAATATCAATTAGTCAGCCAATGTATCTGATAAAAGTATGCTTCTGTACAAGAAGCAGTTTCAAAGTGAGAAATTGTATCATATTTTTAAGTATTGCTTACAGCGCATAGTCTGTGCCAAAAACAGTCCACTATACAAACTTCATATAAATTATCCAATTATCTAAATTATCGTCGTTTCAAGCGAAAAAATTATAACAAGAAATAATAGTTAACTTACAGCAGATAGATCATGATATTCTGCGTAATTAAATCCCTCCATCTTTCGTTTTGAAGTGAACGATATGTCTACTTTGTTTTGTGTGTCCATGTACTGCTGAATGTCGTGCATAACAAGCTTTACTTCCATGCCTATTTGTCGGAAATTTTCTGCAAGTTCACTTTGTGGAGGCAAGGAAATCTGGACCGGAATGTTCACCCCTCTTGGCGGAACCCAAAAATCCACGACGTCAGTTTTAGACTCTGTATTCATTTCCTGTAATAACTGTAATTGCAAACTGCTTTTTGGGGTCACTGTGTACATTTTAAAGCTGAAATACAAGAAACATGCACGTGATATTTATTAGCGAAATATTTGACGCCAAAATAAAAGAGAGATATTTTAATTGTATTTGAGATAAGTGCTTATATTTATACGTTCGTATATCGATAATCATAATGTTCGATGAAATTTTTATACTGAAGCTTTTTTGTTTATAATAATGACCGCCAAAAAGTTAAGAATGAGATGCAGCTTGGAAAGCCTAGACAATAATCGAAGATAATTAAGGGTGCGCCATTTGACAGAATAATACTACTAAAAGCGACTAATAGGATGCAATGAACGCTTTGACGGACGTAGTTAAGTACTAAATTGTACTGTTATACCTTACCCATGATAAGATACTTTAGTATATGCAGTGCTCCATACTACAACACAGATTCCAATGGCCAGCAGGTTCATGTTTCTGTAAAAGCTTAATCAAACACAAGAACAAACACTAATGAGGATTTGCCATATTATTGTCACTTATAAATACCTGTAGATATGCATATGGATAATAATAAATTCTTATATGACGTCCTCCTTTAGCTATGTAAAGAAAGCCATGTCAAAATTCCAATAAGATTAGCTCGCACATGAGTAAGCTGTGCGTTTTGTGCAAATGTAAAAACTGACTTAAAAATGCAGTTTGAACTATGTGTTATCCATAATTATCGTTATTGTTAATAATGCAGTTATTTTTAGTCTGAATTCTGAGATTTTAATGATTTAACATACTCCCGATACATAATTTTTTTAACAATTCTACATTCGAATTAATATGACGTCACTATTAAAATTCCGACGTCATATTACGGTCAACTAAAAATTTTAAACAGGAACAATGCAATTTCGTTAAGATTTCTCAATATTTTTGTTTAAAAGTTACGAATATTTAATAAAATGACTAGAATATATGTTTATGTCAATTTTATTTGCTTTAACATACTGTCTTTGAATATATCTAATATATCTCACCACATACATATATATAATTTAAATAAAGCATTATACAATAAAATAAAGAATATGTATCAAAGTACATTTGCCACTGTAAGAAGAATTGTTAGAGACCCCGGCTGTCGACAAATCTTTCTCAGGTAGATTAAAATCAGAGACATATAATGTTATATATATGTCTCTGTTAAAATATAGGCTATTCTATAACATTTATATTTCATTGAGCATTAATGGATAGAAAAATTATTGTTGATTCATATGTAATAAATGTGAATTTATTGGTATATATTTTGGCAATTTAGTTTAGAAAGACTCGAAGTATAACTTTGAGAAATAAAATATTATATACGTTATACGTGGCATTCAACATTAGAGATATCGAAATACTTTTAAATTAGATTATGTGGATAATCTTTTTACACTCTAAATTTCTTAATTTTAGCCAATTACAATTATATTCACATTTATTCCCTATGAATCAATTATTTTTCTATCCATAAATGCTTAAAAAATATCAATGTTTTATTCATTCACAAGGACCATTTGAATGAATTTTTTGACATTGTCAGGTGATAATATGGAAGCGTGAACGTAGTGAGTAACATGTTTGGACAGTGCGGTTCGCATTTTCGTATTATGACATGACAACCTCTAGTACGAGAAGGCCCAGCATCCGCCTTTTGGTGCCGAGCTGGGCAGCTGTGTGGATTAAGACAAGGATATTCTCAATATTGTAAATACTAATAGAGATACCCTACTTCCGTGTAAATTTAACAAGATGTTCGTAAATAATGTGTTCTTACCAACAGCAACGTCTGGTACAGCTTTTATGATCACCGTTACGTTTTATGTAGTATGTATTTGGATGGCTAATTCTATGTAACAGCTGTATATACATACTTTTAAGAAACCTTTTATTAGTTAGATTTTAATATTTTGCACATTTGTTATTTAATATCGAAGCGTAATAAGCATTGAGTCATTTGGTACAGTACTTCGTGAATCTTTTCATTATTTGTAAAAAAAGTACGTCTTTTTGTTCTTTTTTATATTTAAACTAATGTAAAACCACAAAACATAATTAAATCAATTGATCAAAAAGTTGAACATGTTCTATGTTACTTTGTCTTTATTTCGACTTGTTATTATTAGTATGTCTTGTAGCCGCCGTTTCTTAATTTAGAATTTATTTAAGTCTAATTCATACTTAAATTATATAACCCATTCAGTGTTTCAAAAACAAAGGGACTAAAACAACTTATTAAGTAACAGCAACACATTAAGAATAGAACTGTCAACTTTTAGTGTTTCAATGCAAACTGTTTTTCGCTAAGGATGTTAAATATTGTAAACAGTATTTATCGTTTTTATTTTATACAGTATTTATTGTCTTTATTTTCAATAGTATTTATTGTACTATAGACCTACAAGGCAAATAATGATACAGCAAAGAACAAGTTTATAGTTTGCTACTCTTTTGATTCACGGCATACGTGTAACTTTAGGATGGTGTGTTTTCGGCAGGTAATCAGAATTCCAATGGATACTGTATTGATGATGTGCTTTCAATTAAAAACTCTCATTTTTCTTGATTGGGTTTTGTTAATATATTCTTCAGAACTTGAAATTAAACTTTAAAAAACAGCTTCATTTACAGAAACACCTTGTAAATGATATCAACGGTCATCGTGGCACAAGAATTTACGACTAGCGTGGCGATTTTAATTCAAAGTTGACCAGTTGATTAATTTTTGTAACATTTCCCTGTCCTCAATACATTAATGGTCTTCCCTATTTTAATCAATTAAACATATACACGCAATAAACCAATAATTAACAACTCAAGTGTGTCCCATAGTGGTGAGATTGTCAGGTGATATTATGGAAGCGTGAACGTAGTGAGTAACATGTTTGGGGAGTGCGGTTCGCATTTTCGTATTATGACATGATAACCTCCCGTACGAGAAGGCCCAGCATCCGCCTATTTGTGACGAGCTAAGCAGCAGTGTGGATTAAGACCTGGACATTCTCAATAATGTAAATACAAATAGATATACGCTACGTCGGTGTAAATTTAACAAGGTGTTCGTAAATAATGTGTTCTTACCTAAAGCAAAGGTCTGGTACAGCTTCGATGATCACCATCACGTTTCATGTGGTATGTATTAGGATTGCTACTCCTATGTTACAGCTGTATATACATACTTTAAGAAATATTTTACTTGTTAGTCTTTAATATGTTTTTTTTGTATTTAATATCGCAGCGCAATTAGCATTGAGTCAATTGGTACGTACTTCATAAAAAAATTACGTATTTTTTTTCTTTGTAATATTTAATGTAAAACCACAACAAATAATCAATACAACATATCAAGATGTTGAACATGTTCTAGGTTACTTTGTCTTTATTTCGACTTTTATTTAATATATCTTGTAGCTGCAGCTTACTAGTTTATAATTTATTCAAGTCTTATTAATACTTTAAGTATATAACGCATTCAGTGTTTTAAAAACAAAGAGACCAAAAGAACTAATTAAAAACAGAAACACATTAAGAATAGAACTGTCAACTTTCGTATGCCAAACGTGAAAGAATTAAGTGAACTCAATTTTGTTGGACAATTGAGATAATTAAGACAGATATTCTGATTGGATAATGCGCAATTGTATATTTGGACCTATTTTGATAACAGAGCAGGTTCACGTGTACGACCGCAATTGTTTCCGACTATTTTGTTTTATTAAGTAGCATGCACTGGATTAGTATGCTGTCAAAATTTCACTCTATGTTTCAGTGCATCTAAGAACAAGCTCTCAACCGGAATTTCATATGACATAAAATCTACTTTCACTTTCAATTTCAATCCAAAAATAGTGCATGTCCTTTACTGACTCTCAACATTTTTATGGTCAATTAAACCCAATAAAACTTATCCTAAAGTTTTTCAAAATATTCATATTAATGACAATTTATTCTGGTTGCTTTTATAAATCAAATTCTATATCGTGTACCGTGAAATGTCAATCGTTGACATCTAGAGATTCTTAAAATTTATGTTTAACTTTGTAAAATTAAGACATTATTTTACCACATAAATCGATTTCAGATTTTTTTTACTGTCGTTGGATTATAAAAGTTGGTTAAGTGTATTTGTAATACGTCGTGCAAAGTCATAGCTAGTTTTATAACGACAATATAGTTTAGTTTGTGTGCGAATTAAATTTCTCATCATTTTTCTACATCAATATAACACTTTGTAAATCGACTTCGAAAGATTCATTGGTTATCAACCTTTTTAAAAACTTTCTATCTAAGAAGGAATGTTTCCATAACACGAAGATTGTTGTTAGGAATATTTCATTTTTTTCGTTTAAAAGTTCTAAAATATAAAGCAAATTTATAAATTTAACGGATCAATATTGGGTATATCCACCATTAGCATGAACAAAGTCCTCAACACTGCGTCGCATACTGCCATAAAGGCGTCTAATTTGTTGAAGCGTTATCTGTCGCCATTCCCGGTGAAAGTTAAATGTTGCAAGTTCTGTGGAAGAGGTTCCATAGCTTGTAATCGCTTACCCAATCGATCCCAAAGATGCTCTACTGGGTTAAGATCTTGACTTCTTGCAGGCCACGGAAGAGTGGTCACAGCTTTGTTCTCCAGATAAGCCCTTACTGTCCTGGAATGATGAGGTCTACCGGTGTCATCCATTAAAACACATCTTGACTCTAACGGGTGGTTTTCAAAATGAGGCACAACTACAGGTGTAAGCACGTCCAGGGTTTACTTTCCGAAATGTAAGTGCCCACTGGTTGATTCCAGATTCAGTCTGCAATCATGTGAGATACAGCCGCACACCAAAACTGAGCCCCCAGCAAAAGACAGTGTTAGAACAATGTTTCTTGGCATGTAAGCTGTGTTTTGATGCCTCCAAACACAGGTTCGCTCATCAGTTACATGGAGTAAAAATCGGCTCTCATCTGACCAGAGTATCCGTCGCAAGGTTCTAAGGTTTTGTCTTTCTCTGCACCAGGCCAAAATGTCCCTGCGATGGCGATCATCAAACATGGGGCGTATAATGACTCTTCTTGGCCTCAATCCTGCAGCTTTAAGATGATTTCGCATTGTTCTGGCTGACAGATTACGACCAGGTAACAATTGTTGCTTGAGACAGGTCCTTGCTATGTCGCCTAACCAATATGCCAAGGCTCCTATCTTCACGTTGGGTTCTCACAGAGGGTCGAACGCCTCGGGAACGGTGTTTAACATCTTGTGTGCCAGCGTGTGTTCTGACCAAACGACTAATGTATCATGATAGCCAATCTGACGTCATATTGCCTTGTAAGACATACGAGTTCAATTCATTCCGATTATTGCCATCTATGTGCTGGTGATATCCGCTTCCTTGCCATGCTTATGTTAAATGATCTGCACAATTCGGGATTTAAATACCGATATGTTGCACAAAACAATTGTGCACTTTAGACGTGGACAGAAAACTGCGCTTGATTACAATTTCACACATAAACGCTTACATTCTTTTAATTATACATTAAAGAATTAATAACAGACTAAAATCATCAAAATTAAACTTTATTTACAATAAACAAAAACTAAAATGTCAGTGTGCTAAACTTTGTTCCAGGTATATATATAGACTTAAATTATCGCAGTTACTTGTACAATTTTCTCTCCATGGACTGCTAAGATTGTCAAAGATTCCGGATAACGTGTAAAATTTTACCATTCCATAAAGTTATTTTCAGGGTATATTTCAATGAGAAATTATCTACATACAGAAAATTTTAAAATAATGTTCAGAGAGCATAAATTGAAAAAATGCACTTTTGTTACAACATAATTTTAAAGAAAAAATGTAAAAAGGGTGGAATTCCGTGCGTAGACATAAAGTAAACAATAATTTGAGGAAGAAAAAACAATGATTGAAATATTTTTAAATCTTTTTTTTTCAAAGATTAAATATTACATATCAGCTACATCTATAAAAAAAAATTGATATTTCGCGCATACAATTTTATTAAAAACACTGAAAGTGAAAATTGTCTGTATATGATATAATTGTAGGTTATTAACTATTTTTGGTTGTATAAAAGTCTAGTATTTGAATCCAATACATTGCATATTTAAAAAGTAAAGGACATGTACTAACGGGACATGTAACTTGCCTTCTAGGCAAAATAATTAGGACACTAACGCAGAGATAGCACGTCGGTCTATAATGTACGTATTTAAAATTTAATCGTTCAAGCCTAGCTTTAGTTTAGCATTTTATTATAATTGATCGTTTTTGGAATCGGGTGATAATATCTCTGATTTTCAGAGCGTTATTTTGTATTCTCTGATGATTGCCTTTATTTATCTATTTCTCCAGCGACTTGAAAAATTGGAAAATACACTATGACGTCAATGCCTGACAAAAAACATTGTGAAGTCACGTATAGGAAGGTAAATAACGTCCGTGATGAACATCAGCGTATGAAAAAAATTCAGATTTTATATATCAACAATGTTATTTTGGTGTTCTCTTTTTTAGTGTTACGCTTCGTTGTACTGTTATATAGCCTGAAGTTAAATTTTGCATATTACTCCGTGTTTCAACAACGACCTATTTCCGAGCTACAAATTACATATTTCGTTTCGTCATAAAAGAGATAGGTCTTATAGTATTGAATATCGCTTTGTATCATATCCCGTTATTTAATTTTAACAAACTAATAAATTTTAGCATAGGCTCGTTTTTTATTCGGTGAACTCGAAATGATATAAAGCGATATACAATCTCACTCATTGTGAAACATATAAATGTATAATTTTAAAATGAAAACAAATCATCTATTTCATCGGCGAAGCAATGAGTTTGCAATTTTATTATAGCGATGAAAGGACCAAATTAAAAAAAAATGTATAGAAGTATTAGGTACAGGCAATTTATTTTAGCAAGTTGTAAGATTATGCTTGTATTTCCTTTAGGATTTTGATTCTAGAGAAATAGAACAGAAACATGAAAAGAATTATTGCATGTGTGTCAATTCTCGTAAGTTGTGATTTTTTTTACAATGCAATTGATTACATCTTTTCGAGTTATATAAAATCTTGTGTGATTTAATTTCGTATAAAATGCTTGTTATTTTATGTATTTGTGTCTATTAATTAGTCGTGAAGAAAAAGCAATGCCTATACTAAATGCCAACCTTCCTTGTAAAATTTTTTTTGCTTGCATTTTTTATTATTCTATATTTTACTTTTTTATTACGAAAATTCAGTTGAAAAAGTGTAGATACGATAACCTGTCCATGTTTATGCCTAATTGTTTATTTGTTACAAATCGTCCTGACTTTTGCTCCGTGAATTTTACATAATAAGTCAGCCATTTTTGTTTCTACGGGACCTTACGATATTTACAAATATTCGTCTGCTTTCGTGACGTTCAATGGTATTCGGACAAACCGCGAGACTTTTCCCGCCCTAACTGTAGACGACATCACCCGAAGCATTTCGAATAGACAACAATCGATTGTTTCTAAAGTACACTTCCGTTCTATTTGAGATAAAATTTTAGTATGGAAAATCGTCCTTTCAAAATTTAAAAACTGCAGTATTTCAAAACGCTGAATATCTACAGGAAATAATTATTAATTACAAAAAGTACCTTTCTTGATCTACAAAAGAAGCATAAGCTGAACCATACGCGGTAAGCAGTTTTCACGCAAAAAACTCTCTTCAGAGTACGTCAACACTTACTATAATTGATTGCTTAAATGTTTGCGTAATGTCCGGAGAGCAATATTTTATATCCAGAACTAGAACAAGTTTACAAATAATAAAAGAAAACAGGTAACATATAGGAAAGAAGATGGACCAAAGGAAAATTTTGCCTTTTGTAGCTGCTACAATGAGCCTAATTTATGTCGAAATTACAAAAAGGATCTTGGCGAAGGAGGGTGGCCATTAAGACGATTAAGATGTTAAGACCTCTAGCTCATGGTGTGTAATTCTGAATGCTTTCACAACACATTCTGAATTATTAGACAAAACAATACATTCGTGGTTTGTTATTTTTTTCGTAAAAATGTCAATAATGTATGAATGGATTTAAACATAATAATTTGAAAAAATGCAGAATTTAATTGTTAAATACTGATTTAAGGTCTTCCCTGTTTTTGTTGATAATGGACGTCACTGTGCTCATTATGGTAAGTGAATAATTGTTTGTTGCAAATATTTTGTTAATATATCTGAAACGTATTTGATTTCGGATACGTCTGTCAATCAAATTGCTAAGGTTTGTTATTTACATGGTATAACATAAATATAAATGTGTCGGATTACATTTGAAAATTGTGTCAATAAAGCCGCTCAACATGCCTGCTCTGGTTTAATCGGATACCGGCGCCTGCTCTAGTTAAGCAAAATAACAGGAACCAATAAAAACCATGGTTCCATTAGTCGTTCTGGACAAGAAAGTGGGACATGCTCTGGGTAAATGGAATAGTGAGGACAAAACAAAAACCGCGTGTTTACTCAGGTGTTCCGGACAAGTAGGTGGGACCTGCTCTGATTAAACAGTATAACAGGAGCCATACAAAAACCAAGAATTCACTTAGGTGTTCCGGACAAGTAAGTGGGGCCTGCTCTTTTTAAACAGAATAACGTGAACCAAACAAAAACCATGGGTTCATTTATGTGTTCCGGACATGTAAGTGGAACCTGCTCTTATTAAACAGAATAACAGGAAGCATATAAAAACCATGGGCTCACTTAAGTGCTACGGACAGATCTGGATATACGGAAGAGTGGGGACCAACCAAAAGCGATGGGTTCACGTATGTGTTCTGGACAAGTAAGCGGGACCTGCTGTGATTTTAACAGGAACCATACAAAAACAATGGGTTTACTCAGGTGTTCTGGACAAGTAAGTAGGGCCTGGTCTAACTAAACAGAATAACAGAAACTAAACCAAAACCATGGGTTCACTTGTGTTTTCGGACAAGTAGTTGGGGCCTGCTCTAATTAAACAGAATAACAGGAACCAAACAATACCATGGATTCGCTTATGTCTTCCGGCCAAGTAAGTGGGGCCTGCTCTAATTAAACAGAATAACAGAAACTAAACAAAACCCGAGTCTTCACTTATGTGTTTCGGACAAGTAAACGGGGCCTGCTCTGGTTACAAAGGATTGCAGAGACCAAACAAAAAGCATGGGTTCACTTGGTGTTTTGGACAAGTAGGTGGGCTTACCCTGCTGGGTCCTGCTCTAGTTGGGCAGAAAAAGAGGAAACAAACAAAAAAACATAGGTTCACCTAGGTGTTCCTAATGTTCTAGTCTTCATTATTTTTGCATAAAATAAACATGTCGGACGGACATATAAATCAAAATTTCTCTTCGTTTATTATATATTGTTTCATAGGATCCAGATATCAACATTCTTATGCTGCTTTGTTAAATTTTGCCGTTGTTACCCTGAATTGCCCTTATTAATCGAAAATGGGTGCTTAACAGTGTCTCTGCATTGATGTAGTGACGTGACGTCTTTCTCTTAAGTGTTGATGACGTCACAAATGTCTTTTAAACATCGTTTCAAAGATTACAATAAATTGTCTGACATTTTATTGTGATTTAAAAAAATTTAAACTTTAATATTATCGACATCAATATTATTTTTTAATATTTTTTAATTAACTTTAGTGCTCTTCTTCAATATGTTCTTCGGATAGCTCACCTACCAAAATGTGTTTTTCATATAGATCACGTGACTTTTTTACACACACGCATGTTACACATGTACCGAATAGCTCTTAACAACGTAACCCATGCTTTGCATGACTGGTCGGCTATTTAGGCCACATAAGTTGATTTTAGTTATGTAAAAAAATCTCAATGTGACGTCGCCATAAAGAATGTTGTTCGTTTAAGATGTTGATCGCAAGTATATACTCATTTTACCACTAGTGTGAACTTCGGCATTTTTAACCTGGTCCCCTGGTGCAATATTTTTCATTTACGCAAGCTTCACTTTCAAATATAGCACCAGGTCACCACCAGTTTACAACCTGGTTTTGTTGGGTTGTTTAAATCGCTATTTTTTAGCTAACTTTTCGCGCGTTTCGTTCCGTTGGAAATTTATGTCAGAGTACAATTTAAATAAAGTAGCTACCTGTTTCTTGTTTTTCGGCTTTCGAGTTAAACTGACAAATCTCTGTAAGTTATTTCCGCATTCGATACATAAATCTATCAAAGCATTCTTTTGATAAACTGTATTTTTATTTGATTTGTTTACCCGGACGCCGGACGTTACGTCATAATGCTTTGAATCGGAGTTACATCAGTTCCTTTTAATAATGACGTAAATTTTGAGGCATTCCGAATGTTGCAAACCGGTCAAAATTTTGACCGGATTCATTGCTGGTGACCTGACTATATATTCGAACCGGAAGTCCGCTTACGGTATGAGAATATTTAGTCAGGATCCCAGACAACGGCATTTTAGGCATTTCATATATATTTTGATTTTTTTAAATGGGTTAAAATAACACTTTCAACTAAAAAAATTGTTCAGGCTAATCCAGTTTTTA
The DNA here is from genome assembly GCA_944474755.1 of Limnoperna fortunei. Classification (NCBI taxonomy): domain Eukaryota; kingdom Metazoa; phylum Mollusca; class Bivalvia; order Mytilida; family Modiolidae; genus Limnoperna; species Limnoperna fortunei. The sequence continues at coordinate 46,336,682 of OX104112.1, forward strand.
TTGGGGTCGGAAGCCGGAGTAACCGTTAGAGACACCAGACCTTTGACAGGAAAACGGACAATCATTGCTATAATCATGATTATAGATGCATGATAAAAACAGTTTTTTTGTTAAATGGTGTATATGACAGAAAGATGTAAAGGTTACCAAAATAACATAACATATAAACGATGCAATCCCGGACTAGTAAGTCTGTTGGCACGACATGTCTGTACAGTATCACATATTTTATGACATCTGAGGTAAATAATTCCTTGCTGAAAAGTTCGTACTTGTGTTCTGGATAAGAGACGACCTCTTGAGAGAGTGGAGCTGAGTTGTGAGTTCGCGCCTGACTTCAAGCAAGAGGCACTTGATTCCAGTCCTAATTCGCAAAGGTGGCCACTGTAAAAAAATCAAATATACATCAGTCAAACTTTTATCAGGTACGAATTAATTTGCTGTAAAATAAAAAAAGTCGTGCAAATTGTCAAAAGCATGCATTTTTTGTTTTGTTTTTTCTCAGTTTTTGTTACATATAATTATAGAGGTCAATCAATCGGAGAGCTGTTGTTTACAATTTATATCGCTATACTTTCATATACTTGTTTTGCCGTCTCGCATGCGAGACGGATACATAATCGAATGCTAAACTGCGGAAGCTAGTCGTTCCTCAAGGATAAATTGGGAGATAGCTGCCGAATGGCCAAGAAATAAGCAGAGCTCAGTTATGGATGACAACCCCGCATAATGATTCATGATTACCGATCGGTAGCAATCATAATATGCCGAACACCGTTCGTTGCCATTCGAGAAAAGCCGAGCGATCGCGAATCGGGTACGATGTAAAAAAAATTATAAAAAATATGCGCGAAAAATGGAATCAAACTGTTTTAAAAAGAAAGTGGCATTGAGACAAATAGCTCTCTTGGAAAGCTAATATTTGTCACATATTATCTCCATCATTTCTATCCATGTACTTTTTGTATAGATTGCTAATCATTGATGCACTTTTTCTAAGAATTATATGTTTAAAGTGAAGTGAGTTAATCGATTTTATTTTAGATACCGTTCTAGTATACTCCTAGGAGCCGTCTGGTATAGTCCTAATTGCCGTCCAGTATAATGCAAGGAGCCTGTTCACGTAACATTGATTTTGTGTGTTGGAGACTCCATGCAGACAGGCCCACAGGGTGTCTTCGACCCCAAACCTAATTGACATGGATTGGTAGTTTACCTACTGAAGGTTTTCACTATTTAACCTAATCCGCCAATAAAATCTAGACGCCACGATATATTTGAAAAATTGTTGAAAATGGCGTTTAACCCAACTCTAACGAACAAAAACAAGAACAGGTACACTATCCGAGAATTGCTCATAGACTTTTCATTTCTTCTGCTTCAAACATTCTGGAATGGTTCCTTGTTCTCTACGACAGAGCTGCCCAAGTGCGCTACCTGGTAGCGGCGCATAGTGGCTATCATGTCATTATACAGGATAGCATAGCTGGAGAGTGCCGCGCTACTTGCAATATAAAGACCCATTTGTACATTTAAAAAAGAGTAGAATCAATGTAGCCGCTATAAAAGGCCCCGTGTGGTCGTAAAGTTTGTTGTCTTTGGTTGATCTCTTTTTCCCGCTAATTTTCTATTTGCTAACTTGTTCTCGTCCTGCCTATAACAGAGATATTGCTAACTGGATGATAAACAAACATTTAATCAATCATCTTTTATATACAACTTTGTATGACATATGTTGAATATTCATGTATAACGTAGTTTACAAAACATATAAGTGTATTGACATGATATAAAAACATATAATAATTAGGTTTAGAATTGGGAAAAAGCCGAGCCTTTTCCAGGTTCGTGACGAATCTTTATAAACTACCATGTAAGTCACATTTTGGTTAATTTTCAGGGTGTTTGGTATTGTTTTTCGCTGAAATAAAGGGGCACAGGCATTTTGAAATTACTGCAAAGCAGGAAATTTAATGCTCAGTTGGACAATTTACCGGACGGAATTGTGTCAGTTAGACTTGATAGCAAATTTAATTTTTAATTTTATTAATTTAATTAAGCCTTTGTTTCTTTTCAATTTAATTTATATTTTGTCTCAGATGTCGGCTATTTTAAACTCATACACAAACCTTTTTTTTAAGTGGTTTTTTACAGTTTTCAGCTATGTTTGTGTGTCTCCAATTTTCACTCTTTGTTCATGTAACCATATTTTGGCTTTTTTCATTTTCGCGGTCGTCATCGTTCACAGGTGTAGAGTATCTATTCCCGCTACTTAACCAAACAGCAAATTGTTTAAAAAGTTTGTTTTAATGTCTTTGAATCATCCATGCATTATTTTGCTATCTGTTTGCGTTTTTATTTTTGCACCTTTTAAATAGATTCGATTAAATTCTTTATCAGTGTTTATGCTCGATAAAACTGAGCAATTTGTTCAGTATGAAATGAGGTTTCACTTTATAGGTTTCAATTCCACTTTATAGAATTATGTGTGTATTGGGTCTAGGCTATTTTCAGTTTTATCAAGCGAAAAAGGTGTTGAAAATGGTACATTTCAAGTGCCTCTAGTTGTTTGCTTGTTTTGTTTTTTTTTAATACGAAAATTAAATATTTGTCAACGAAAACATGTCCATTTTGCATACTATACACATGTTACTGATATGTCACACATCGTCCTTGCACCTGCGTTCAAATCAAGGTCGCGAGAAAATGGCATAATTGGTGTTATAAATTAAGTACTAATAACAAATTATATGAAGAAACGGGATGAGTGTCGCTTACAGATAGGCGTTATAAGTACTTTTTTTAAACAAAATGATTAATTCAAAACCCCAGATTAATTGCGGGGAATCGGTACCTTTATAAATTGACATACACATACACATTATACCCCCCAATCACAAAACATTATTGAGGCTAGTACAAGAACACATTTTTACTTGGACTATTTTCTGAATTCGACCGTAAAATTATGGTCCAGAATACCCTTGAATAATCGAATTCTACGTCGTTAAATATTTTAAAACAACGAACAAGTAAACGTGTCATGAAGCCTCCAGATTATAACTACGTAGGAACCCGACTGGGACAGGTATTACACACCTGATTGCGGTTAGGGAACTCGCTTAATGAGCTAAACGAATCTGGTGGACCCTATTAACTGCACATGCGGACAAGTTGAAACCTCTTAAAATTTCCTCTCAAATTGTACAAAATATGATACCATTAGGGAGGAACTAATAGTATTACTTCCATATTCAATTCGGATAGATTCCCACCTTTTACTTTTCGAGTAAAAATTACAAAATACAATCCTGAACAAAGAAATCTCTTTTATGGTTCCTTTGTGATTAGCGCGGTCGGCTGGTAAACAAAGTGTTAAAAAATATATAGAAATGATTTTGAGCGCTGCCAGCCTTTGGTTGTGAAGTGGCTGGCAGACGCTAGCAAGAAGTCGAAATCAGGGAGTGGGCTTTTGTTTAAGTCTTGACAGGATGGAACTGTATTTTCTATAATTCTATTCAAGACTTCACAAAGTAATAAAGTGTACCATCGCAGGTCAGAAGGCTTTGTTTGCATGTATACCAAGTACTTACAAATATCAATATTGAAGACATATTTTCAACCAAATCTTACATTTGTGTAAATATAAATATTAGTTTTGAATGATCGACATTGAATACGTATCGGAGTTATGGGGAAAAGAAATGAAAGAAGATTTTAAGAAATCTATTAAATTACGGTTCTTGGATGTGTTTCGTTTTAAGATAGTGCTGAAGTTTGCCGCACTCATGTACATGTAACGCCCGAATCTGATGTAAGAGACGCATCACTACTTTTTGTAGGATTCATGCTTTGGTAAAACCGTGCTTAAATAGAGATTGAAAAATAGAACGGTTTATAAAAGTTATCATCATGAAGAAAATGTTTAAACACTTTCCGGATAATGATAAGTATTAAATCCAATAGACAGATCATTGAGATAACTATATTTACTGCATATGCGACTGTTTAGTTGTATTTTTCCGAACGACTAAATAATTGGCTTGTTTAAATAGGGTTTAACGCCAGTTTTAGCTAAATATCGGCTTCGCCGGTACCTTCTCAATTAAGATTGGAGTCGAGCATCCTTTAAGAACGCAAAAACGTCGATGATCAACAACAGGTGACTAACTTAATGTCATCTAGTTAATATACTGATAAATCCATTAAAAACCGTGTCTAATCCTTATTACTTTGAAATTTCATTAAAGATTTAATTTCTCTAAGGTCATCTCAATTACCTGTTTCTTGTGTAGCGTGATTGGCGTGTCTTTGGACTATAGGTTACTGACCTGTCATGTGAATATACGTCTGATAATTTTAGCAGACAACAACTCGACCACCGAGCCACCAAAGCCACCTGCACATCCCCGTGGCGTAATTAACAACTTCGATATCGTATGTTATACGTGCAATGGTTATAGGGGAGTGTTCAGACGACAAACTTATATTTAAATTATATACACATTTATATAAATTCAACGAACTATTAAGAAAACTTGGCAAAACACCATCCTCTCCTTCCCACCGTACATCTTGATACTGGATCGTTGGTGCTGCTCATTCACATTTTGTTCTGTTGTAACTTTCCGTAAATGTCTGGCGCAAATTAGTATTAGTGTAAGGCGGCGCAATTGGTTTAAGGGACTGCAGTTGTTCGCCCCTTTCATTTTAGGATATTTTAGTAAATAAATTCAAAATCAAAATAAATTTTAAAATTTAAATTCTGCATATCGTTTTATAATTTTCGGTCGATGTTTAGGGGCATACCGCGGCGTTCCACTTTGGATCCCGTTACTGAATGTCATTAAGTTTTTTTTAGATTTATCTACACTCAATGTTGAAAATATTTTAAAAAAAAATTAAATAATAATTAAATACTTTTAATATGATACGTTTTACACCGTTTTCTTATATTGATTTATTTTATTTAAATTATTTTCGTTTATTTATTATTGTGTATTTGTGGGAACTAAACAATTACATGATTTATTGATCGTCATTTAAAATAGAACTGTATCACGTGATTTTGGATTAAAAACAAATATTGACAGGCGGGTAAAGTCTGTTGTTTGTTGATGAAAGGAGAAAATCAGGTAAATACACATGTGTACAGAAGTTTTTATCCTTGTTTTCTCCATTCAGAAGTATCCAAATATATTCATATCACCATTACTACACAAACATTTACTTAATATACATATTAATACCTATTCTTACATATTCTGGTTAAATTAAAAACCGAAAGTAGAACAGTGATTTTCTGAATATTTATTTTCAATTATTTTCAATTATATAAAAGTTATAATTTATAAACGACGTTTTTTAGTTTGGTCCAACAAATCTCAAAGCCAAAACCTCTTTTAGAAGATCGGGTGAACAAATTTCCTTACCTGACTCATATTTAATAAGAAGGTCAAGTAAATACGAAACCAGACACCATGAGGGAGATCCTAATCTGCGGAAGGGGGGAAACCCGGAAGGGTTTTTTGGTATATTTTTGATTATAACATTTAAACGGATAAACATATCAATGTAATTTAAACGGATTTTGAACGTAATGAATATAAAATGATTTTAATTATCTTGATTTAAATTATGTAAAACTTGACCGGAAGGATTTTTCTCGACTAAAATTGAAGACGATTTTTCAACTTTGGTACTAAATTATGTTTAACTTATTGAACACAGTCAAAAGTTTTTAATATATTCCTCTAGCAAATGTTATAGAAAATTCCATTTTATATAACTTAATTTTATTTATAAACGGAAAAGTTGTATAAAGTTGACTGGAAGGGTTGGCTCGTTGGAGTATTACGTACAGTGAAATTTCCAGTTTGGACTCAATTTGTAAAAACATGCAAAACTCCGGTGAATATTGGTTAATATATTCCCCTATGAAGTTTAATAACAAATAAATTGATATATAACTTATATACTTTTATATACATAAAGATAAAAGTTGTAAAACGTTGAACGGAAGGGTAGCTTGTTCTTCGAAAATAGGCCTCATGGCACTTTCGTTAGAATTACCTAAACACTTTGTTTTGACTTCACATTGGAGATATGTATTTAAAACGCTAAAATTGTCAAAATTGATATATAATTCATTATATAATATAATGAACGAAATTTTGTTGGCACCTCAGTGTAGAAATTGTGTTCAATACAGAATTTTGGAAAAGAAACAACATCTGCATTGATTATTTTAAATATTGATCATATTGATCTAAGTTTTTAACTTGAGAATGGCCTGCAATCAGAGGGGTGCATTTCGGTTTGCCGATTCCCTATTTTCCGATTCCAGATTGCTGCGTCCAGTTTGCCGATTTCTATTGCTGAAGACGGGTGAAATACTACGTAGGCGGCGCATCATGTAGATCTTTTGACATCAGATCACTTGTTTTAGCCCTTCAGTTTTAATTGATCCTGCGTTCAATCCACAATCAGATTAAATAAATAGTGTTTCATGATGGGGCGGAAAGTAAATTTACACTTAACAAGCAAAACGAACGTATCATTCTCTATAAACTTTACTAATTATATACATTGCGTAGGCAACCTATATTGGCTGCCCGGGACAGCTTTGCGTGTGGGACATGGAAACAATACCTGTACCCAACTCTTTGATATGAAAAAAGATGAAAAAGTGTTGAATAAACAACTACATATATTTCTAGAAAAAACATTGTTTGGTACCCGACGTTTTAGTTTGTTTACATTGAGGAGAATTAAAAAAAGTCGATAAACCCTAACGTTTTACGGAAAATTGCTCCCAACTATCTGCCAGCAGTAATGATCAAGCCCACAGCCGCAGTGTTGGCTAGGACACAATCAATAGTATTTTACCATGCTTACTAACTACATGAGCAATGCGGCCACTATAACATAAATTTCACTCGAGCAACGACAACATTGATGTCCATTGTTCCTACATAAGATGTTTGTTGTTTTTTTTGGTTTAAATTGTGTTTTATATTATGAGGTCCTGTTTTTACTTGGAGAGGACGCCACAGTACCCGAAAAAACTCCGATCTTCGGAGGGAAAACTGGCAATTCTTGTTAATTGAGATTGGAGTCGAGTGAACCCTTCTCGCAGTGAGACGTGAATCCGCAGCCTTTGTGTTGACACACATGATAAATAGTGTGTAAATAGTAGACTAACTACCTTAATTACTTAATCATCGAGACCTGCAATCCGTTTGCATATGCGAGATAACGTAGTCATTTACATCAACAAAAAAGTTGAAATTGTTTTCGTGTTTTCTTTATTTTATCTCTCTCAAATTCTATATCGTTTTATATATTTTTACTTTTTTAAAGCTACTGTGCTATACTTATATATTTTTTTTTAACTGCATTATTAATTATTATTATTATTATTATTATTGTTACGAACGATGTGTAAATAATCACATATTTGTTTGTTTTTCTTTTTTATAAATTTATATCATTTACCAAATCAATCGTAATCTCCGATTCTTAAAACAAAAAACTAAATACCACGATATAGCTGTCAAAGATTCCAGTAAGTGGCGGGAAAGATTTATTGACAAGCAAATTACTTAATATTTTATATTTATTTTTTTTAAACTCGCATTTATATTTTTTTTACTTTTGATCTCTTACAGAACAACTAAAATGGCCGAATGTAGCGACTTAAACTGTGAGCCTTGCCATAATAAAATTGTTACAAATTCAGTGATCACGTGGTGTACGGACTGTCAGAAAGGTTACTGTGAAGATTGCTGTAAGAGTCACAAATCTCAAAAAGTCTCCAGAAGTCACACCGTGATAACAGTTGAGGATTATCTAATGACCAAACAATTAAATGTAAACTTAAAATGTACAGAGCACAGTGAACAGTTGGATCTTTATTGTCCTGTCCACGACATTTTTGTTTGTGTTGTATGCGTCCAATTAAAACATGGCGGCTGCGAAGATCTCTTGCCATTGAATGAAGCAGCGAAGGGTGTCAAAACATCTACTGCAGTTACCGACCTGGAACAAACTACAGGGGGTATTCTTGACATCACAGAATCACCAAGACATAAATTAGATAATCTACAGTTGAAACTGAGAACAAACTTTAAAATGGGTACAAATAATTCCTGGGTAACGAGCTGCTTTATATTATCAAATAAGTCAATTATGATTGTGAGTAGAAATTAACCATCTATTACCATTATAAAAGAAGATCACATGACCGTGACATCATTGTTCCGTATGATCCTTTTGACGTCACAAAAATTGATGACCAGAGGGTTGCAGTTTCATATGGATGGGATAAAACATGCATAGCATGTATAACCATACTAAAGATTAACAATCAAAGTACAAATCAAACTCGGAATAATTTATGTAAACAGGAGATCAGAGGCATTACATACAATGATGGTAAATTATATGCCGTGGCGTGGGAAGAGGGAATCAAGGTAATAGATCTAGATGGGAACTTTGTCAAAACAATACGTATGTACAACGATGCAAGGAGAACGGCCAAGGTAACAACAGAGAGAGACAGAATTTACTACTCAGTCAACAACGGTAGTGTATACTGTGTAGATATGAACGGTAGAGAAATTTGGACGTGTCAGGCTGATCGATTACAAGCATCGGTGTCTTCTTCTGCCATAGCTGTTGATAATTACGGTATAACGTTTGTAGCTGGTCATGACAAAAATCTACTTGTGGCCGTTTCTCCTGATGATAAGCAACAGAAGATTCTACTGACCAGTTCTGATAGACTACAGAAACCAAATGCCGTGTATTACGACAAAGACAGTAAACGGCTTCTGGTCTGCAATCGGGAAAACGGACACGCTGCGTTATATGACGTCATTTACTAACAATAATGTTATGTGATTATGTTGTCAAATACTGAAACTGATCCCAACTCGCATTCCACTGTAATTGATATTGGCAAATATTGACTCATTATATATAATTCAAGTTGTTATCCACTACATTATGTTTACTAAAAATAAAATTATGTTAATTATCCAATGACGTGCCGATCTATAAATTTCTGCATTGAAAGTGCTTGCTTGTTACGTACGTGGAGACAAAACATATATGAGAATGCTTCTTGATTGTAAAAGTAAAATCATACTGCTTTGGACAGATTTTTTAAATATTTTGTTTCAATCCATGATATTGCTAAAATGATCAGTGAACATGGGGGTTTCAATACGCCCTTTCTTTGTCAGTCAGAATCAAAAATAAAAGGGGCCTCGACGGCCGAGTGGTTAAGGTAATTCGTGTACTATTGATCACGTGGTCTTTCAACACTGAGATTGCGGGTTCGGTTCTCACTGAAGGCAGGGTTTACTTGACTCCAATCCTAATTGAGAAAGATTGCCAGTTTCCCTACCGCAGGTCAAGGTTCTCTCTGTGTACTCCTGCTTCCTTCCCCAATAAAAACTGGACGCCATGGTATAGCTGAAAAATTGCTGAAAGTGGCATTATTTGATTAAAAACAAATAAGGACGAGATGTTTTGAGCGAGCATAGTACACGTAAATGTACCATCAAAACATTCTTGAGGCAGAAATTTGCAGTTAGCAAGCTTACAATTCTATTGTGGACCTCCTTGACCAATTGGTTAAGGTAGTTAGTCCATTACTTTTAATCACGTTTCCTATCAACAATGAGGTTGTCAGTTTATGCCTTACTGCGTGCAGGATGTGCTTGACTCCAACCTTAATTGAAAAGAATGTTTCCTGCCTAAGATCCGGGGCTTTTATCTTGATCTTGTAATATAACCTGTTCATACAAAACTAAATTGAAATCAGAGATATGGATTAGCATTAGAATTAGAATTAACATTTTATTTCAAGACCATGATAAGCTATTCAACATTTTTAGAGAAATTTGCAAACTTTAAAGTAATAATCAAATAAATACAATTCTTTTCTAAAGTTATTTTTTCAAAAAAGTTATTTCTAACACTTTTATAAGTAGTATCCAAATTAAGTCTATCTGAGTCAATATTTATGCCGGTTATTATATCTTTAATTAATGAATTTCACAATCTAAAAATTATTGAGGTCAAAACTTTCTTGTAATGAAGGTTAATTTACATCAACTCAGTCTCGCAAGATATAATAAATATTGAGTTTTGATGTATTTTTCGATAGGGATCCTACCTAGCTCTAAACGAGAAGATATGCTTCGCGGGTACGTTAAGGCAAGTTCATTAATTTATTTGACGATCGCATTGCAATCTACCGACAACAGACATTCCCATGGTTACAGCGTTTTGATTGGTCAATTGGTTTTAGGTTGGGAGAAAATGACAACTCTCAATAAAAGTTCCCTACGTATTCAAATTATACATTGTTTTTTATTCTTTAGAGTCAGGTAAATAAAAAATCTTAAATGTTTTGTATTTAGTCGAATTCGTTGACTTGTGGAGCATTCTGTATGACATAAACTACATGAACTAACGCAGCTTCCGGTAACGTCAACGTGAAACAAATTCTTGCATCGCCATTTAACGTGCTAGTGAGAACCAGCTAACTTTTTAATTACCTTAAGCCATACGAGGCTGCACCAAAGACAGGAACACTAAGGTATGTACAAGAAAATAGTAACTCTGTGTTGCCGTTATAACAATTGTACACAAATTCATTAAAGAGATTTCGATTTAACCTTCTCGGGGAATGATTGATGACAGTGGCCAGTGTATAACCTGTCTTGACTGCTACCTATTTCGACCAAAACTGTTTATCAAAACGTTACAAGCCCGTATTGGAACTATCTGTATGCGAGAATTATGAAATGGCTGTTGAACAATGGCTATAGGCTTGCTTGCAATTCTTATACCCCCCACCCCCCCCCCCCCCAAAAAAAAAAAAAAAAAAAAACCTTTACACAATATACTCAAACCATGTAACTTTAAACTAAAACTTAATTTTGCACAATTCCATATAAGTACATTGTCTTTAAAATTGTCATGCTAAAACATTAAACAGAAATTCTAGTTTATACATGTTGCTCAAACAGTAATGTCACATACATTTGTTGAAACATGCAGGTCAATTCATCAGTTACAAACTCAGGTTTAAAAAGAGAGAATAAAAGATTTGATAGATAGTTTAAGAGGTGAAAGTTCAGAGATTTTATTTCAGAACTCAGGCACATTGCTGTGCAACATAAGCAAGTTATTACATCTAATACACAATAATACAGGTAATACAATACATTACATAATAAACGATTTCAAAACATGGGGGATAGTGAGACCACAGGATTAGAATAATGGACATATTTGTTTGATAAAAGATGATAAACTAATAAGTACCTTTTTGTAACAAAGTTTCAGTAAACCAATCATTTTTGTTTCACAGGGACTGTTGACATAATATCGGGGAATATGCTTTAACCTTATTTCAAGAATATCACGTGACTGACAAACAAACAGGTAATGAAATTCATTGCCAATCTCTCCGGAATTGCATTTACTACATATTCGATTGCCTCTTGGGATATTTTTCCAACGTCCTGTCTCTATAGGGAATCTAATATTTGATAATCTAAGCTTTGTAATATATGATCGTTGAGTAGAGTTCAGACGTAACAAATATGGTTCCATCACAAACTCGTTTTTAAATGTTAGATAGAATTGCCCTCTTGACGTATTTCTAAGTTCAGTGTACCACATTTGAATGAATTGATCTTTTAATATCTGTTTCGCATGAGTTTTCAACCAGACAGAACTTACATGTAGAGAATCAGAAAAAATGAAATTAAGACCAATTTCATTGAAAGTACTTTTTACAAATTTGATCCACTTTGTATCTAATAGACCATTCTTATTCAAATTATATTGTAAAAGTGCAAATTTTGAGGATAATTTGTCAGAACCAATCAAGCTATTCCAATAACATAATATCCGACATTTAATATCAACAATCAATGGGAAACGTCCAAGTTCACCATAAACTAAGTTGTTTGGTGTTGTCGTTCTTACTTTAAGAATTTTCTTCAAAAATTGTAAATGTACCTTTTCTATATTATCATTTTTTTCATGACCAATAACTTCACAACCATAGAGCAAAATAGGTCGAACTAAGGAATCAAATATCTTAAGTTGTAAATCGATAGGAATATTGATATTTCTTATCTTGTAATAAACAGAATACAATGCTTTTTGAGCTTGCTGAACAAGTTTTCTCTTTGCATTTTCAAAATTATTATTGAAATGGAAAAGAATACCCAAATAGTTATAAGAATCACAAATATCGAGTTCATTATCATTAAACGTAAACTTTACATTTTGAGTAAATTTTCTTTTAGAGAATATCACTACTTTTGTCTTGTCCACATTTACATGAAGCTTCCATTCATTACAATAATCACTAAACATATTTAACATATTTTGCATGCCTTCGACACTTTCTGAGATAAGAACAGTATCGTCTGCGTAGAGAAGTAGAAAAACTCTTAAGTAATATTCTAACATATCACTACTTAAATTATCAATTAAACTTAGTGATTCTACACAATTGATGTGTAAAAAGCTTTCTAAATCGTTAATGAACAATGAAAATAGAAAGGGAGATAAATTTTCTCCCTGACGAACCCCTATGTTACAAGCAAAGAAATCGGAGTAAATGCCATTTTTTGACACACATGATTTAACATTCTGATAAAGGTTGTAAATTACCCTATAACATTTTCCTTTTATATTGTTTTTAAGTAATTTTTGCCACAGGCCGGCTCTCCAAATAGTATCAAACGCTCTACTAAAATCTACAAACGTACAAAAAATCTTTTTGTTCTTTGAAAGATATAAACTAATGAGTGATTGTAAAATGAAAATATTGTCAACTGTTGAGTGTGACTTTCTAAACCCAGCTTGTGAATGGGAAATAAGATTAACTTCATCTGAAAATCTAGCTAATCGATCATTCAAAATGCCCGTGAATACCTTCCCAAGACAGCTCATTAAAGTGATGCCTCTATAGTTTTTTGGTTCTTTTTGACTCCCTTTATTTTTATATACCGGAGTTATGATTCCAACTGACCAACTTTCCGGGACAATTCCCTTATCAAAAATAAAGTTAAACAATTTTACATATATAGGAATCATAACATGTAATGAGTATTTTATGTATTCGTTAGTTACACAATCAAGACCACTTGCCTTATCATTTTGAAGATTCATTACAACGTTTTCTATCTCTGCAATAGTTATAGGAGAATTTAAAATTTCATCATTCTCGAAATTAATTTCGTTATTTGCATCTATATCGGGAACCGCTTCATCTTCATCAGACGTATTCATTTCTTTAAAATAATCATACAATTCTTCCAATGATACATCAACTATATTGCTCTTCTTTTCGGAGACACGATTCAAAAGCTTCCAAAATTTTTTTGGATTAGACTTTGAAGACGTTCGAAGTTCAGAAGTTATCGTATCTTGAAATTTATTAAAACCATTGTTCATAGCACGCTTGTAGTCCTTACTAGCATTAGCTAGAATTAACCGATTTATTTCAGTTTTCGAAGCATTATATTGTTTTCTTGCTGCATTGAACTCTCGTCTCTTTTCTTTACAAATATCATCAAACCACGGACGATTACTGCTTTTGCTTACAGACGAATTTTTTCGAACGATGCCAAAGGTTGCTTTAGCAGAATCGTTAAAAAGTGTGTAAATACCATCGACTATCGCGTTAATATTCTCAACATCGATTTCACTACTCGCATTCTGAAGATTACTAAGCTCATCGACCATAAAATTTAAGTCGGTAAACTTTTCATCTTCAACCATGCGACTGATGAAATCATCAGCCTTTCCGTGAACCCAACGCCTCGCTCTATCTCTGTTATTCTTACGTTTTTCAGTGTCACGATCCTCTGTTTCTAAATTCATAATACTATCTAAAGTTAAAAAAATCGGTTTATGAATGTCCGAGAACATGGAAGTAAATTCCCCTATCTCAAATGCAGATATATAAGACAACAAGTTAGATGAACACAAGCAATAATCTACTATAGTTAAGTCTTTACAAGTACGCTCACCTCTTAACCTATCATTTCCAACTCTACCATTTATAATATATACATTATTTTTTCTACAAAAATCTAACAGTTTGTGGCCATATGTATTTGGTCTACCTGTACAAGTACTTTTTCTTTCTAAAGGAAGACCAGCTCGTAATAAATTTTCATAGTCATACATAAAGGTTATAAGATCTGGATCATCATACAAATCAAAAATATCTAATAATGTTTCATCAGGTTGTACAAAATCTGGTAAATTACTTGTTTTAGCATTAAAGTCACCTAAAAGGCATATTTTTTCACCCGATTTATAAAAATCAAACATTTCAGATTCTATCTCAGTAAAAGCCTCATCTGATGCATACTTAGTATTTTCTGGAGGAATATAAATACAGCCTAATAATAGATTAAATTGTATCTTATCACCTTTCATTCTCATCCATAGAACAAAATCTGAATCAGATTCTAAGAATTCAATGATTTCATTTAAAGAATTTTTATAAACAATAATTAGACCACCTGATTTTTTTGAACATTTCTTTCTATGTTTTGCCTTAAAATTATATTCTTCAGGTAAATCTAACCTATCATAAATATCAGTTTTTGTTTCTTGAAATAAAAGTATATCATAATTCTTTATGAATAACAAAAAATCTGGATTTAACAACTTTGATTTAAGTCCACAAACATTCAGACAACATATTTTCAGTTTATTTAAATGACAAGATTCTTTATTCAAAGTACTTTTTTTTCTCTATCCCGCCTGTCCTACTTGAATCTGACATGTCCCCTGGCTGCCTGCTCACCTGGCACAAAGCGTTGTCCGTCTACATACAGCTTGTCAACCACTAAAGTTGCTCGTTTACCTTGGTCTCTAAATTCTTTCATTATCGGTACAAGCTCCTTACGCCGATTACTAATTTCCTGTGGGTACTGAGAGTAGACTTTTTGTGGCTTACCCTTCAGGTTTTCTTGTGCTGCCTTGATAACGGATTCTTTGTCCTTAAATTGAACGAATCTAGCTACTATTCCTCGTGTTTTTCTACGGTCATTATTTCTTTTGAGACGATGGACATTTTGGAATTTGATCTCGTCAGTCAACTTCAGATCATTTACAATGAAATGTCGCAAAACAGCCTCCGTGTCTTCTTTATCATTTGGATCGTGACTAAGTGCTTCAGGTATATTTTCAAATATAAGATTGTACTTCATGGATCTTGTTTGCTGTTCTAAAAGAGTTTCATGTAGCTCGTTCGTTTGTGTTTCTAACTCTCTGCGGGAGAACTCTAACTCTGATATTCTATTATGAAACTGTGCCATATCAGTATCATTAACAGTTAATTTTCGATCCTGGTTCTGGACCGTTTGCTTTAACTGATAAATATCTTTATCAACTGCATCAAATTTTCGCTCAATAATTGATAATCTTTCACACACGCTATCAAGTAGATCCAGTTTTTTTAACCTCACCTGAATATCTTGCAATATAACTGGTAAATTTGGTTGTAAATTGTACCCTTGTACTCCATCATCACTTGACAATTGATTTGTTGACATTGTTGATACGGGATAACCTTGACCCGTTACAATTGGATGTGTATTCGGTTGTACCAAATTGTGTATCGGCGTTGAAGTGAACATATTTTGCATCGGTGGTTGTAAGGTGTGAAATGTTTGTATAGAACCGGGTGAAGATATGACTGGTGGTGGTCCATATAAGGCCTGGTTGGCATTGTGTACTGCGCTATAAGTTAAATTGTTTTGAGGTGTTGTGGGTGTGTTCGACTGCATGCTTGACTCACTTAAATTCAATCGCTTTCGCTTCGATTTACCCATAACACTGTTTTCGGAAGTCTGTATTTGCAAACTTCTTCATGAAGTCAACACTAAACATTGTCTATAAACAGAGAAGACTTTCTTCAGACTTCAGACTTCTTCAGACTATGCAAATCCAATGTTTTTCTCCCGGTCAGCGCACACCTGCCCATCACTATCCGCCATGTTTTTCCTTCTTCATTAAAGATATGTATGCTGACTCCAAAACATTAGATTATGATTCATTTATTAACAAAAAATGCTTTTAATGTCTTACATATTTTATCTATATTAATCATTTACACCCACATAATTTTAAATGGTCAAGATTTGACCCTTTGGGTTTTTTATTATAAAATAATTTTCAGTATTTAACAATATTTTAATACTCTTTATATTTATTCATAAATGTACAGATGGGTCCAGAATATAATATTAGAAAACTAAATTCCTCTTTATTTAGTTTAAACATTAACTTTTTATCAATTTTAATACCCATATTCCCAAATTTTAAAATTTATGATTTTAATAATAAATTGGATATTATAATTATACATTTATAACATTATATTTAAAGTTGGTTGTTTGTTTATTGTAGGGTTAAGCAATTAAGAAGAGAGAAATGCATTCCAGTCTATTTCATCATTTTCTGGCAGTCATGGATTTAAAATTTGTGCTGACACTGATACAGTTTACTTATACAGAAAATCTTAATGAACATACTGATTGGCAATTAATGTGGATAATTAGAAGTCATGTGGTCTATTTCATAGTGCACTTTGCTACAAAAGACACAGCTTCATGTATTTTAATTCTGATGGAAAGAAGACATACATAACACAGAACTAAATTGACAAAATTTCAAGTAATTCTGGAACAATATTTTCTCCAAGTGTCATGGATTTTGAATTTGTGCTGAAAATGATAAATACAGTTTACACTTAAACATAAAATCTTAGTGAGCATATGTTGCTTGGCATATATTATGGAAAATTAGAAGTCATGTGACCTATTTCATAATGGACTTTGCCACAAAAGATGCAGCTGATATTCCAAGATGTATTTAAGATTTAATCGAACAAATTGTAACATGCAGCATATAAGTATTTAGAACTAAATTTACTTATTAATTACAAAATCCAACAGTTATAGTGCATGTGATCTTTAATAATTAAAATTAATGTGAATATATGTATTTTTATTTTATTATTATTCTTCAAATAATTCCTTTGCCAGGAGACAAAACTCATACAATCCATGTCAAATTTAGAATGTAATTTCTAATTTAAATATGTTAGTTCATAAACACATGAGAACTTGCAGTAAACAATGTCTGAGACCAGGAAGGAAATTTTTAATAAATTTTATTGCTTGGATAAGAATAGTCCATGGGCTTAAACCATTTATAGATTTATATGTCTGTTGATACTATGACTACACTTAACTGTATTTTCAAGAAGATCTAGAAAAAGTTGTCAAATGTGATACATTGCATTAAGAACATAGCATTACACCCCCTTTTTTATCACGTTAAGATTGTGAACAGCTATACAAAATTGACAAATGTTACCTAAATGACCAAAATCTCAATGCAAATATCAAATTTAAATTCAGCCATTGATGAAGATTATTTACATTAATATAACAATAATGGATAAACACTGCCCATGACTGCAGACAGGACCTCACATGTTGCTTTAACCAACAGAAATGCAGTTGCAGTTTACTGGAACTTATTGTTTTGTTTGCATTCAGTTAGTTTGTTTTGATATTTTCCTTTTGCATAAAAAAATCAAATAGGAACTTGTTGAGGGGGTTTTGACTTGGATCAGGTTTTATTTATCTAGGAGTAACCTATTGTAACATTGTTTTTCAAAGTAAGATAGAATGCATGGGGAAATTGTGAACATGAGAACTTTTTTTGTTCTGACCAAGAACAAAATATTTGTTAAGCACACAGCTTAAGGAGGACATAACTTGTGTGGTGGTATGCATAATTTGCTTTCTGAGTCTAGATTTTTGGTCTTTTATAAAAGAAAAGAAAAAATATGCAACAAATTACAGTCTCAATACAGCCATGATCTAGATAATTGATACTTCATATTTAAGGTATCCGACCCATAATTGAAGTCACCGTTTAATTTTATTTTTAGACCAATAAATGCAGCTTTATTTACTCAATATATTACTAATTAATAATACAAAGTAAATATATTTTTTTACTTTGAGTCAATGTTAATAGTTTTGAGGAAAAAAAGTTAGTTGCTCAAATAGTATTTCCGATGTTTGCCGAACATTACCGAGGTCTGCTCCATTGACAAACAATGGAGATCCGGGACACCAAATATGATCACGTGGTCAATTATGGGTCGGATACCTTAAGACATTTGAATCTTATATACTGCACCAAAAAGGTACAATTATTAACATAAAGAGCTATAATTTATTGTTGCTTCTCTAATAAGAAGGTACAATTCAGGGTAAAACAAGGGACCAACACAGCATGGCCCAGTATTCAGTAATTTACTACTAGATCTATACTAAACTATTGTCTTAATTAGGGAGTTCTTTACTAGTATTAATAAGACCATGTACTGTTACATGGTATGGAAAATGTTATTGTGAAGCAGCAAAAATTGCCTGCCCTTAAACCCCCCCCCCCCCCCCCACTGTCTCGTGGATACAAATAAAGTTTAAATTGCAAGACATTTATCGAAATATCAACCATAGCGGCATAGCATAGGTATTCCTTACGGTTCTTGATAATCCATAATAAATTGCATCATTGATCTTTTATGCTAAGGGTTATTGTTCAGTATACGTATTAATGACGTAAATTTTACAATGTAAATGGTTTTTTTTCATTAATAAGAACAAGAAATATTGTAATATGTCTGCGCTTTCGTAATCATTCGAAACTTGACGACGATGACGTCGTTGCCGTTTTTAGGCCGTTCCGGAACTGGTGTAGTCACTCCAGCGTTTTAATACGCAAATTTAAATCGCCAAATAAGGAAAGAAATTTAAAATCGGTTATAAATTGCACTAGCGCATATTGAAGATGAGGTCAGATCTAAATAAAATTTTACAGGTAGGCAGATGGTGTTGACTGTTTATTCAATCTCGCTGCACTAGATTGTCTGATGCATATTTTTCAAATGATCGAACACGCTATCCTTAAGGTAAAAGGGGGGTATTGAATACACTTGGAAAGTGGCCCCGAATAAAAGAACTAAGGATATATCATAGTAATAGCAGATGGTTACGCTTTGGTATTTTAATTCTGAACACAGCAATACCAGGTTTTAAACAAATTGAATAGATCTACTTGGTGCACCGGACGCATTTTGGGTCCCACAACTTGTTCCATTCACAAGTCACGTGACAGTAAGGAGAAAATGACGACAAATCTTATTTCACAATAAGTTGTTTGGGTGACACCATTACATGTTAAAAATATATTAATTCTTTTAAAACGTTGTGGTTTTGTATGTGTAGTACGGTTTTTTATGTTGATACCCTGTTATATATCATTTTACATCCATATAACTCCGTGGTTGCCTTAACACAGCCGCGTTTAAGCATGTTTCCTTACGCCAAATATTTACTTGCAGAAAGACAAATGTATTTTTTCATAAGGAGTTTTCTCTATGATGTTCAATGGACCAACGACAACAAAGTTATTTCTACAAAAAATGTTTTTCGTTAAAAAATGAAAGATATTGATCCATCATACAAATCTCAACATTGTATGATAACATTGGTTTCATGAGTGCATCAATCATGTTCAAGGCAACTTGTACTGGGACATTTCCAATTGAAGAAAATCTTGTAAGCAGTGAACATTGTGCCTTTTTGCTTTTTTGGATTAGTCAACGATACTGGAAGTTAAATTTCTATAACAAACATTGTTGGAGCCAGGAAACTTTTACTCTGCACCATTGTCAATCAATTCGATTTTGAATTTTAAGAAAGGCTGATCTAATCTAAGGTTTCTATTCTTGAATAAACTGATTTAGTTTTGTTGGTGCTAACAGTTAACTGTCTGCAAAAAATAAACTACTTATTTTTGTCTCCACTAGTTTTAGAGGGTCACATATATTTTCCGATAAAGCTTCACGCAGATCATTTATGTAAATATTAAAATTACAGGGAACTTATAGTGTAACCTTGTCGAACCACTCTTATATTTTAAAAAAAGCAGTAGATAAGTCTCAAAATTTTAATGCAGAATCTGTGTTTGAAAAATGATTTTTATTTACATTACAGAAGTGTCTACCTACTCCTATTTTAGCCATTTTATATATGAGTCCATCTCTCCATACAGAGTCTAAGCCCTTATAAGATCTACAAAACAAGAATATAACTGTTTGTTATATTTATGGATGGATATATTTGCTTATGAAGGTTTTCAAAACCAAATCTAAGTATTAAATTTAAATTTTGGCATATAACTTTAGTGGGATGGAGCTACTATGTTTTTGTAACTTCATACATAATTTTATCAGGACCTGATAATTTAACTTATATTGAACTTTAATATCTAAACATGTTATGGGTGGAATCGTGCTCAATTCATTTTCTGTATGATTAATAAAATTTGTATCTTTATGCTAGCAAGAACCTTGTTGTTGGAAATTTTTAATAGTATTTTTATCTGCTTCAGAGTTTTTTGGGGGTTAAGTGATTTAGGGATCCTGGGTTTATTTTAACACCCCCTCTATTTTATTAAAATAAACTATTTTTTTTAAATCTGTGTTTATTTTTCTTATTTAATTTCGTGAATGTTTTAAAATTATCATACAATTTGATTTAAGTTCAAAATTTAATAAATGGTTTCTTAGTTTATATCGTAAAGAATCAATTGTTTGTTTGTAATCTCTTATTGTTCTGTCAGACCATTAGGGTTCTATTTCTGTGTTTATAGTTTTTGTTGTTCTTTATTCTTTTACACGATGTTCTATTATTTTGTCAATAAAAGATGTGGGCTCCAAACAAGCCTGATCTATACCACTTCAACTTTCGGAGAAAGATTATAGTTTAAACTTAATTTTATCATTTTTTTCAAATTTTCAAAAATTAGGCTAACAGTGGAAATGATATCATCTGTGAAAAATTGCCTGTTCTAAATAATATTAATGAGGACAGAAAACTCTCGCTAATAATACCATTATTAACAGAGCTATAACCATATGGTGAATCATATGTTAAATAACCAAGAGAATCTCCTATAAATCTTCCGTTTAAATTCGGAGCCTTGCAGATATTTGAAGGCATCATAAGTTTAAACCTTGCGCATTCAAAATTGTGTCTTCTTGTTTTTAAGAAAGTATTTTCTAATAATCATCTGAAAATCATGATCGAGATATAAAATCTCCAATGAGGACAATTTTGCCTCTGTTGGAAAACTTGCTTATTTCTAACAGTAGTGTGTCAGAACCACTTTCAAAATGTGTAGAATTTAAAGACTGCATATAAACTGCACATAGAAAAATGTCAAAGTCTAGACCCAAGTAGTTATAAAGTTTAACCAAGCCGTATTGTTAGATTTTTAACCATCGTCTTCAGAAAATACATCTTTAGATGTTTATGTAAACTATTATACCACTGTGACATCTATGGTTTTGTTTGTATTCTTTCTGATCTGTTTTTTAAACCAATATAATCGGAAATCGGAGTCTTTTTGTCATCACCTTTTCAAGTTTCAAGCAGAACATTTATGTCACTTTTAAATGTTCTTAGTGAGGGCTTGCCTACTTCCACGCCAAAAAGGGGATATGTGACCCTTGTTTAGCATTGAACTAAACTTCTGATTCCTAAGTGATCTAAATGGATACCATCATAAAAGTCTTGTAAATGACTAAATATCAATTTTCTTCTTACAAATCTCCTTTAAAATGTTGTTGTATCTTAAACGTTTTCCTTCAAAGTGCCATGATTTTTGTCTTTCCCAAACAAAACTAGGTCTTTTAGCTTACTATAATATTTGAATCAGATTTTAAGTTTTCACATCTCTGTATCTGCGTTTTCATGTGGTCTATATCTGTGACTCTCAATTATATTAATATATGATAACTATATAAACTTTAAGTCAATTTAACGTTATTTATCAATTGATAAATTTAGTCATGACTGCATATGCTTATTTGAAAAGAAATAAAATGTCTCCGTTAATCGACACAACACAATAGCATGGTCTTTGTTCAATAGATATTGCTGTTTACTTACCACATTATTGCATGCATAATTTATTTTCATTGATCTTGGAGATGTGATTATGTAATTAAATTTTCAAATTCATGCGTCCTGGATTGCATGTATGCTTTTTTAACAAACATGAGAAAAATATTGATCTAAACCTGAGATAATTTTAATTATTAATAGTAATACTGAATTCAGATGTTTTGGCGATGTGGGGTTGCCAAATTTGTTTTTAATATGCAACTATCGGCTTATGCGTTCCTTATTCCATTATATGTTGGTTCATGTATACGTGAACTCTTTTTTTTCTAAATAATTATCTTTTCCCATTTGTTCTGACAGGTCTCACCGCGCAAATCATACGGAAAAGAAACTGGCTTCTACGTCTTTATAATCACAGTTGGAAACGAGCAATTAATAATGCAAAGAACAGCGCAAAAAATAACTTTTTAAACTATATGGTTTAGAGTACTTACTGGATGGTGCGTTATGTTCATATATTTCTCTTGTTGTTCTGTCTAAAAGCACGGATAGGTATTATTTTTGTCTTCCCTCGGAACGTAAAAACATTGATCTCTCGTTTACAATTGTATAACAATTTCACAATGATAATAAGCACTATTTTAAGAGACCCTAAAAGTTAGATATAACTAAACAAGAATGGTAATCGAACAGAAAGATTGATATGGTGTTTGTAAGTTTGATGGTAGTTATAGTTTAGGTGTAGACATCGAGAATTGTTTGTGAACCAACATAAACCTGCAATGATTTGCAATTTTCCTATTTTCTGTTTGACGTCGTCAGCTATCGGTAATTTCAAGGTATTTTTTATTGGATTACATACCGTACCTTATCTATCACTGTACATTTTATTAAGTATACTGGCAAGTACTTATTAACTATTTACTAAAAAAACTGGTTGCTAGTTGTCTTCTCTAACATAAGGAAATTACATGTAATTTATAAAGGTAATTAATTTTTTTACCTTATATTGATTTTTCTTTGGCAGAAAACAATAGAAATTTTCAGAACCTCAACCTAAATCTAGCTTTTCTGATACCGTGTACCACCTAAACTATGAAATATTTTCATTCGTAGTTTCCAGTGACACAATCACTCTTATTTAAATTTAAGTTACATTTTAGAAATGAGTTTATGACAGGTAAAAGACTTTTACTTATGAAATTTATGGCAATGTCAATTTAATTTTAATGTATCTGAACAAAATTCTAAAAGAAAATTTTAATTTAGTATTATTAGACCATTCTACAACCGTTTGCAAATGTTTAGCCTAACTAATTTTCACGGGTTAATTTAATGTGAGGATACTTATGAATATGGATTCTTAGACAGGGACAATCTGGGATTACCAACTATAGATGTACAATCAGAGGAAGAATCTAGATTCTTGTAATCAGCACTGATACAACGATAAAATAAATTCGCCATAATTTATTAACCTGTATGATGAAAACATGTTTGTTGGTAAAATACTGGGATTGTTCCCAGTTGCTCAACAAACAGAGCAAACTTGCGCGTCAACTGGTGGCGTATAGGGAGATCATTGTTGGTGGTTGTCAGGTCATAATACGGCAAGCCAGGCCACAAATTCTGCGGGATGTGTTTAGAGTATGCCGCGCTCCTTGCACGATAAAGAACTCATGTCTTCTAACAATTGGTTAACACTATTGGAGTTCTTTATAAGACGGGATCGGTTTAGGTTTGAAGATAAAGTAAGGTCAACTGTATTCATTAATCTACATTTACTCTGACACGAAGACGTAAAGAGACGTAGGAATTATCACGTGGTAATAATGCTCTCCTCAGTAACAAGCAACACAAACTATTTATTTTGAATTTGTAAAAACGAAATATGTATATTTAAAAAAATGTATACAGTATAGCAAACTACCCTAAAGGGCCCAAGAAATACTCAAGAATGACCCTGATGTCCGCTTGTATATCATACGGCAGGACTAAAAATAAATATTGTTGAAATAGTGTTATTTTTATTTTTCCACTGAAGAAATGTTAATTGAAACACGCCCGTCTTTACTGGAATATTGAATTTGGGGTATTGGAAGTTGCCGCCTGCATATCAATACGCCATTTATTGTAATCGTGTTGAAAATTTGTTGAAACTAGTTAATTGTTTCGTTTATTATATTGCTCCGCATTCCTTTATTAGTCTTTTATATATTTAAAGGAAAGGAATGCAACTATTATTGGTTAGAGGATAATTCTTGAGTATTTCTCATGCCGTAAAAGGTAGTTTTCTATACTGTTGTAAAATAAATTTGCCTCGAATTGAGCAGACAATTCCGAGTTGTAAAACTTGTGTCTAATTCATCTGGTACTTTTTTAGAACAATTAAATATGTCTAAAAGAAAGGGCAAAATTTTCAAGAACAATTAGATAGGTCTTTCCCAGATTCCTTAAAGAATTTAATTTTTCTTCATCTTTGTTTTGAACAGACTATTTTTGTGGTCCTGACTAAAACAAGACATGGTTGTCAAGGACTTTTGTGACTTTTGTGTCAAAATGCCACTTCCGGCTGTAAAATGACATATTTCAGTAAGGTACATCATCCTGAGTTTAAATATATATGGTAGCTAAGGACGTTTTGTAAAAGTTTCCTTGTTGCTTTCTTATGACCTTGACCTGGTGATAAGAGTAAATCTATATTTTTACTATATTATCTCTAACCGTTTTAAAGTTGTACGCAAAAAACTAATTGACCGATATAAGTCAAAGGCGCTAAATCAAAAACGGTCCATCGCACAGTTTCTGACCAAGTGTATTTGGCGAGGGTCATGATGAGAGGAGTATTTTTTCCATTTATTGTCTTCTTGTAAGTTTTATAGTTTTTGTTTATAATAAAAGCTAGATTAGAGGCCTAAGGTCGAGGTCACTTCTGAACTTTGACTTTGACATTTTCTTTAAGGACATCTCACAGGACGGCAAAAAACTTGTTGTTATTTCGATTTATGGTTTGTGAGGTTTTGAAGAAAGCGGAGACCTTGAAACATTCGATGAATACCGCTCGCCTCCGCTAGTCAGAAATGATTTGCTAAATTATTTTATAAAGTTGTTTCAAAAGTTCCCTAACACATGTCACTTTTCAATTATTTTGTTTCTGTTATAGTTCCAGAGATTACGCGATAACAAGGCTTTTGGTGTTTGGGCAGATAACTAAGAAAGAAAAATATTTCTGTTTCACAGGGGGAACTGTATAATTCGCGAAATAATGCAATCTTAATCACATCATTTTTAAAATTGCTTTCATGAAAAAAAAATTAATATTTGCTAATTTATCGGTGATTTGCTATATTTGCTTTGATGTTTGCGCATCGATGATGCTTCCCAGAGCACACTGACCTTGATAAACAAAATAAAACAGGCAGTTCTTACCTGTCATGTGTGACTAATCACGGAGGAAATGGTAAGACATTAAACTCGAAATAGATCCTACTGGAAAACTATGTTTGATTTATTATGAAAGACTAGAAAAAAAAAAGACACGATGCTAACATTAAAAACACTCGTGCATATGTACCATCAAATAGTAACCCTTGAGATGAGCAAATAAGTTTCTGTATATCTGAAGATACATTGACATTATGCAAGCACGTGTCATAAATTTTAAAATCTTTCTTCATTTTTCCCTAATTAGTCTGTGCAAGTTCATCAAATACAAGTATGATTAGTTGACGTTTTAACGATGCATTTTTGAAACCTATCCAATGACTAAAGAGTACTATAATTCTATCATAACATAGCACTAATCAGTAACTGGAAAGATTCAAAGTGTAAAGTTGTCACACAGTTATACATGCATGGCATGTATTATACTGAATATGCACACGAGAATGAAGAATAAAAGAGTGAAATGAGATTTTAAGATTGCATGATCAAAGAAAATAGAACAAATCCCTATCGTTCTCATCGATGAAATTGTGACGCTCAGTACCTTTTTTCTGGGCGTCAATCGTACAAAATTATATTAATAAAATCGACCTCTTTTGTGAAAAAAACACTCAATTCTTTAATGAAAAAGGCTGTGCAGAGATCAAATATTGGCACAAACAAGAAACTAACAAACCACTTTGGTCGCGAAACAGCTGTGACTCTTATATGAGATCATTGCTTTCTAGGTAAAAAACGTTATCATCAATTAATAACACTTTAAAACCAAGTGGTTCTAATTCACGTGAATCGTTTAATTTTGAATTTATTGTATTATATTCATATTCGTACATGTATCACATTTACTAATAGGCCCAGAAGTACTTTTACCACTAACGATTAAGCTAAATTTAACTTTCCTTTCATCTTTTCATCCGGAACCATCAATCAAGGTGCAACATTTGACATCTATTTATGGAGACATCAAGGAAAGCAATGGAACCAGTGAAGAAGAAAAGAAGAACACGTGTGATAATTTCGGAAAGTGACAGCGATTGGCATAGTGATTATTTATGTTAATTGTTGCTTAATTTTTATTCATAAAAATTTAATCATGCATCTGTAAACCTTGCTTCATTTGTTTTGACATATATGGGGAGAGGCATAATATTATGTAAGGAGAAGAATACTGGTCGGTGTTCTTGCTATAAAATCGCCTCAAAATTACAAATTACTATTTGTGAACTCAAAAAGGAAGTGAACTTACCGATTAAGCCTCTGATCTAACACTTGTTACCCAAATTATTGAAAGATCATCCATTGATAAATCTGTTCATTCAATAACCCTTATTGCTGTTGAATGACGTTGACGCTAAATATAAGCTGCAGCACAACGTTTTAACCAGGTCACTACAAGAAAATTGTCCGTTTAAAATTGTTGGTGCTTAAATAGATTTCGCAAAGATATCACGTTGAATATACATTACCGAACATCAAAACAGGGTCACCTGAAATACACCTTGAGAAAGCGTTCAAACCAATTTAATTGTATTCTGTATATAGCTTGCATTGCAACTATACTTAACAGCACTAGAAACAGTTGTTTTAGCTTCAACAATAGTAACGCCCTCGTCTTTGTACGTTGTTGTTTTGTCTTGCTTGTAACAATATCTTTATCATATATGAAAGGTTAACCTTTTGTAGCACATTTTACATAAGCTGCAATAAACTTGTCTGGTCTTTTCTTAGTTAGGGAAAAATTTATGTTGATGGTACCTCCCCTCTCCATTGTGTACTCAGGTGATCGTGACAATCGCAGCTATAAAACTATTAGAGGTATGCAATGCTTAGTAAAGATGCAATTCACGGGTTCGAGAACCTACAACGTATCGATGGCTAAGATATTTCGGACGATCAGGTTAGTTTGAGAAATATCTGTTTGTATAATAAAATGTAAAAATGAACTCATAAAACAAAAAGCAAAGTTACTACAAAGTCTAGCTTTCTCCGGACGGGTTAGAATTCCTTGCCCCATTACATCGTCGTGTTTTCTGTCTTTTAGTCTGAAGTGTATCTATCCACAAACTCAAGATGCCATCAATACTCAATCATACATCAATTACTTTCTCTTCTATATTTGGGGGTATATATAGAGTAACGGCCTAATTAAAGTATGTAGACACCTTACGCTTTCAAAGCTGTAATATATCTGTCATTGAAGAGAAGCTCGCAATAGAAAACCTACAACAATTCTTATTAAATAGTGACTAACACAGCAATATGATTTATAATCAGCTGTTATGTTGTGCTGCGTAATACAAAGCAAAATAACAACTGATTTTAATTAAATTGGTTACTAATTGGAAGCTATAAGATATAGTTTTAATTTAAATCCAATATTAATTTGACTATATATTCTCCTTCTTTACAATATTTTCAAATTATCATCGTTGTTGACTGTGACAACTGTATTCAACTGTCGTTTCGCACATTGCGTCTTACAATCTAAAGTTGATGTCTGTGTTCTTTCTGCCTGTGGTGTGTTCTTTGAGCAACAAGAAAAGTTTGTTCAAATGATTTCTAAAATCTCGCCTCTTCCAACAATAAATAAATGGGTTGACGCAACTATTGAACATTCCAAGAAAAACCAACCAATTAAACACTTCTAAAGAAGACATGGACAAGTCATCCAAAGCTATTCCTTTTCTAAAAGGGAATCCCATTGCTGGTAACCAGCAAATTGTAAATGCGATTGTAACAATCCCCATGACCTTCGCACCACGCATGTCTTTTTCCACATCTTTTGATTTTGTCGTCTGCTGATTGTTGATTTCACCCATTGGTCTTACTCTTCTGTGGTAGTACCAGGCTGTCCTCAAAATAAAGGCATACATAATGAAGGCGGCTGTGCTGCAACCGTACATTATTAAAGACTTTACCAAGTAAAATTCGGGGGTAAATATCTTTGTGTAGATGCATCGACTTTCTGGTGTCCATTGATGCCAGCCTAAAAACGTACCGATGTACAAGACGAAAAAAATCACCCAAGGCAAGGTACATAAAGCAATAGCAACTCGATCAGTCATTATTTTGTTATATTGATGCGGGTGACAAATAGCAATGTATCTATCTAGTGTTGTCAACATAACCGTTATCTGGGAAACATTTGCTGTGTAACCAACAATATTATATTGAAAAAAACATGCAGTCTGATGAAATGACATACTGGGATAAAAAAAGTAGAATATTTGCGTTCCTGCAGATATTCCTGTCAAGAAGTCTGAAACTGCTAAAACGACAACAAACTTGTTTGTGTTTGATTTCAGTTTGATGTATTTTAAGAAAACAAAGATGACAATGGCGTTTCCAGTACATGCCACGACAAACACAAACTGCTGTAATGTCAAAAATGTGATTATCATTGGCGTGAAAGATCGTTCAGGTGTAGCAGATGTTGAATTAGTGTTGTTCATTTTTCGGTGGATGACTTGAACTAATTTTATACCAAGATAGTTACTTGATCAGCTGCAATAAAAGGGAAAGGTTAAATAGCGTATATACTTCAAGGAAACATAAACAACTTATTTTAAATTAATAGATACATGTATATAATATATATATATATATAAAGAGTCTACAAGAATTCTGCTAAACCAGTACACTTATTTAGTATCGGATCGTCAAACATGACGATACAGCATAAACGAAAAATAATAATATACAGGTCTAGAAGATTATGCAACGATACAAATGACTATGTTTCATGTCATAAATTTAGACACAGACTGACCAACGAATGGCCTTAGTCATTGAGTGTCAATATAAATAAATAACGTAAACAATCATAACATATTAATCTTAAACTTTCTCATTTGAAATGAACCCAAAACTTTTTTTATAGTTGCTTCTCAGTCCGCTATCCGGGGACGTGCCGTGCTGTTACTTGGCTTTGCTCAAATATTCCAACAAGATGTAATCAAAATTATCAAGGTGACAAATTCATTACGCCAGACGCGCGTTTCGTCTACGTAAGACTCATCAGTGGCGTTTAACTCTAAATGTTTAAGATATTCTTCATTGGGAGATGGAATAATATTTTTTTCATTGGGAGATGGAATAATATAAGTCCACTGGGATCGCGTAAATACACAATACAGGCAGTTCAAAATATTATATAAAGAGTCTAAAAGAATTCTGCTAAACCAGTACACTTATTTAGTATCGGATCGTCAAACATGACGCGTCTGGCGTAATGAATTTGACTCGTCATTAAAATATTCGTGTGTTTTCGATAAATCGTACAAGAGAACCCCTGTCTTGCTTAAACGTCTGTATCTTTAACTATTTAAATACATACTTAAGCGTGTTCCATTATGAACTTATTTCGTTGTTAAAAAAATTAAATGTTTAATAATTGTCATAATTATGGTTTTTCTATTGAAGTGCTGTGTGACAGTTTGAATATAAATTTGACATTATAATGTTATGGAATACCAAAACAAAGATAAAAAGAAAGAACCGAACACACACAAACAAACAACAACGTATACAGAACAACAACTACCGATTGGTATTGGTAATTAAATAACTTAATTACTAAATAATTACTTAAAACAAAAGAACATATAATTTCTAATGAACATTATGGTTAAGTCGTTAAGTATATCATTACTGTGTTTATAAAATGTCATCAAAGATATCAAGGTCTAACTTAACAAATGAAACCTTAAAAATACAAAAACTTACTTACGAGGTTTATTGAGGTTTATTCAATAGATCCTGTACCATTCACCAAGAGCACTTGCCAAAATGCATTGCCACTTATTATAGGTATTTGTTTTATGATTGACTTTTTGCAAGCCAATGAAACCTGCTTTAAAAACGATTAACATTAGAATTTCAATATATAAATTTCCATGTGCTGATAATTACATGTAAACTAATCTTTAAATAAACAGAAAAGTTCTATTTTTGTTAGTGTACAATTTACAATATGTTCTTTCTTTTATTAAAAATGAGATTTCACTATAAAATCTAACACAAATAGAATTTTACTATTTTACTCGAGTGTCATTAAAAATATAATGTAGGTAGTCTTAATTTATTCATACAATACGATTGATTGATGTGTTTGTGTTTTAACGTCCAACAAGCAATATTTCAGCTTATTCAAGACGTGAAAATTAAAACAGCTTATTTGAAACAAGGATTACACAAATCTGTCCCTTTTCATACCATACAAACCTAAATGGAACTTTGCATTCTCGACTTAAGTCTTGGCGTTTCCATCGATTGAATAATCTAAGAAAAACGAGTCAGTTGGACATATAATATGTTGCCTCTGATATATCGTCAATATCGAAAAATTTCTGATTTGGAAAATAATAAACGGTACGCAAGAGACTATGAAGGAAAAAAAATCACAACAGTCATTGCCTAAGCTCTACCCATGTCTGTACTTAATATTTTAGAAAGCGGGGTGCAAATACAAAAATACCCGTGGCTAAAAGAAAAATAACATGACCTAAACCCACCTTGTCAACAGAAAATAGTAATAATGCGGATAACAAATAGCAACAAATCAATTCAGACTTATCATCAGTGTAATTTGAGACACAATTGTGATATAATGAACTATTTGGTAAGGCATAACACGGCTTATATGATAAGACTCATGTTGTGCCACTAAGCCGTTAAATTTACAATTAAATCACAACAAATCAATTATTGCTAACCTCGGTGTTAGCATATAAACAAAATAAGTATATCAAGTCCATAACCAAAACATGATATTACGTATTGTTGTTATGTTAAAAAAGTTACAAATGATACCAGAATTTGTACAAATCCTATGCTCTTTACTGGCGTACATGCATTTGTAAAATTCAAAACTCGTTTTGATAGACGTTCTAGTTCCTATGTTGAAAAAATGTTTGCCAATGGCCAAAATTCTGAACAAAGATTAATATTTATTTATCATAAATAGGGGCATCAGTGGTCGCGTGGTTAAGGTGGTTATAGTAGTTAGTCTACTAGTGATCACGTGGTCTGTCAACACTGAGATTGCAGGTGTACTTAACTCAAATCCTTAGTGACAAGGATTGACAGTTTTCCCACCGAAGGTCGGGATTTTTTTCCGGGTAATCTAACTTCCTTCCACATGAAAGCTGGACTCCGCGATATAAATGAATTATTGCTGAAAGGGGTTTTAAACATCATTCAAACAAAATAAAATATAAAATTTTTTTCTATCTCTCACATATTGAT
Source organism: Limnoperna fortunei (assembly GCA_944474755.1). NCBI lineage: Eukaryota > Metazoa > Mollusca > Bivalvia > Mytilida > Modiolidae > Limnoperna > Limnoperna fortunei. The sequence goes on from OX104112.1 coordinate 46,368,424, forward strand.
ACTGATAGTCCAGATACTGATAGTGATCTATAAGATCTATAAGTTCAACGGCGTACGAACCATATCGCAAGGTTTGCTCAACTGTAATCTTAATTGAATACGATTTCCTGTTTACCTGCCACAGGTGATTTCCAAATGGTTGCTTCGTCCTGTGATACAAACTGGATACCAAGAGGTGTCTAAAAGTAATCTTTTTCATGCAAATAAGGTTTAATTACTTTTGCCAGAATTTACCCGGACCTAAGAGGAATCAGATTGTATAAACTCAGTTTCAGTATACTTTAAGAAAAAATAATAACAAAGAAACCCACATATACAACATAAATTAAAAAGGACGATCACGGCGTATCAGCGATTTTCTGGTCATACTCTTGCTTTGCAAATATTCTAACAGTTGATAGAAAGTGGTAAAAAATACTAAGATTATTAAGTTACTATGCTAGACAGCGTATCTTTTAAACAAGATTCTTTACTTGCTCAAAACAGCACTGACCGATCAAATATGGATAAAACAAAACATAGAATTAAATCAATGAACTGAACACGTCTATATTCTCAGCCAGGGTTAAAACTAGACACCAAGCAAGCCGGTCTTATTAAGAAAGCGAATTAATGTGAACATAACAGTGTAGGTACATATTAAGTTCAATACAGGAAATAAAGAGGCTTGAGAAAAACTGTTATACAATCAGTTGTCCAGCTTGTTGTTCAGAGAGAAGAGGCAAAAGGGATGTAAAGGGATGTTGTTAGTATGCCAAAAAGACTTTTAAATAATATTTTGAACTGGTTCTTTAGAAGAAAATCCTCAGTATATATATTTGTTATCCGATTACCGACAAGAATTTAGTAACGTTCTCCAAGTGGTAAAATGTTAACAGATTGTCCAATAGTTGCAAAGATTTTCTGCCACAGAGACTTACTAGTATTTGCTAGATAATAGTTATCGGTTTTAAAACACTCCTGACAACATTCGTCACCTGTTTCCGAAAAACGTAGACCTAGAAACTTTATCCCAAAGGAAACAATTACATCTCAAATGGCAGATTAGACGATCGTACGCAAGGTCTAGGTCAGGTTTCTGAAAACCAAACGCCGGCTTTAAGGCAATGATTAAATTAATCGCCCCAACACCACGCAAGCATAGGAGCTAGACTTGATGCGTGTCATTTATTTGATTGTTTTTCTTGTGATAGTTACATATTCGTCGACAGTAAATAATCACTCTTCTTACATGTATTCTAAAGTAACATTAAACCAATTTAGATATTTTAAAATTTTGAATGTACATTGCTGTTGTTTAAACAACGGCAGTGATTGGAAAAATTAAACATGACACTGAACAATAGTGGTTATTATACCTCACATGCACTTTATATATATATATTTATATTAAGACATTACGTTGTCGTTTTTAATTCTATGAACTCAGACCATATAAATTTTGGTTAAGGGTGGGACAATACAATTGTCTAATATCTGACGCTTCCGAATTTTCCTGTTTTTTAAACCTATAATTCTATTGTCTGCAGTCTGTCAGGTACGTTTTGGAAAATAGTAAGCGGAAACATTTTATAGGCTTACGGATACAAAAGTCTTAAGTCTTTAAATTGAAAAATTATGTGTAGTTTCGGTATATTTACATGGTAATTGTTTATCCTTGACCTCAGGCAGAGGTATCGAAAATACAACCCACCACGGGCTAACAAATAAATGTTCACTTGTCTGGAGGCAACTATTGTGTACTAATTTACTATGTATATCTTTAAATCATGAACGCTCTGCGTTAGCGAAAAACGTAATATATATTGTCAGAATTTGTTTTTAATAGCAAAATGAGTTGTGCTGTATAACAGTTATTATACATTAGAAAAATGTCAGACCTTATATTTGTTAATATTGCAAACTGAGCGCTAGCCAGGTATAAATTGAAGACAAATATATGGTCTGACCATGTTGTAATTCGCATATTGCACACTTGCAATAATCTATTTCTAAAATAGCTGTATAATGTTTTAAAATTTTGAAGCGGCTCTTAAAAGGACGCTTTTAATGGTAGTATTGTTTTCTGAAACTAATAAAATATCTTTCAAAAAGGTAAGTTATATCAAATAATATCGACATAAACATAAATTTATTGAATATACGTACCTTTTGAGGAAAACTTTTGAGAAATCTTAACAAAATTGCAATGTGCCAGCGTGAAATTTTTAGTTGAGCGTATATGACGTCGGAGTTATGCGCTTTATTCCCTTTTAAATGTTTTTTTTTTCATTTCAAACGAAAATGCCGTGTGAAAGTTTATGTATGTAGCACAATCTGTGGCGCATTGTAATTAAGTTATTTATTGTTTCAATTTCGAGCGCCAGTGTTGAGTCTTGATTAGAGAAAACAAGCGTCTGGCACCGTAAATTCTATTAACTTTGGTATCTTTGATTACATTTTATTTACAAATAGAACCTAAACATTAACATGTCACTTTTGACGTACGTGGTTGAACTTTCAATAATAATGCATTCTAAACAAGTGAATACACTTTTCTATGCCACATACTTGTCTTGCGCTCTTTCATGCTTGGCAACATATATTAACAGTTCTCGTTATTAAAAATACTCTAAATGTAACTTGATTTGTCGATTGCCAAATACCAAGTTTTGCTTAGCAAAATAACGTCACAGTCAGATTTACTATTTAGAATTTGAAGGTCTAGAAGAAAGACATTTGATAAAAGATATAACTAAAAAAGTTTATCTTCTTTTTGTAATTTATCCTGTTAGATGTATTTATTTGAGAAGCCAATAATCGCTAACATCTTATGTTATATTTTTGACTGAAAACCAAAATACCCGTTGAAAGTTTTGTCACTTAATTTTGGAGTCAAGTACATGTTGCCACTGTCAGGCGCGAACCTACAACCACAGTGTTGACAGGCGCTAAGTCAGGTCGATGTTTACCTTGTACGCACATATAACGCAACAAATGTAAATTTCCGAAAGTGACGCAACGTTAATTTATTTAAGAGTTGAGAATTGCGAAAACCAGGTTAAAGTAGATGTCGACCAAATAGGACGGAATATAGTTTGTTCATCCGTACAAAAAAAAATTAATAGATTTATTAAATAATAAATACTACTAATAATAATAATACTGAATTAACATATAATTCTACTGCTATATTGTCCAGTGTTGAGTTGTGTTTTTTTAAATTAAACAATAAGTCGCTTGTCTGAATGATGTGTAACTCCACTTTCAGCTGTAACAGTACGTAACGGATGCTGCAGTATGGATTTGAAACTTAAATAGGGAATTAAACCTTGATTTGGACATACCTATCCGAAGTCAAACTCGTATCTTCAGTGTTAAAAAGCCGGTGATCAATGGTTGATGTTTTTAACAACTTGACCAGGCAAGCTAGACATTATCGCTTTAGATGTTTTCTATAATCGGAGGCAAATTGTTATACACGATACATAGTACCCTCTGTATTTGAACATTCGTTACACTTTGTATCCAATTTAATAAGAATCCCATATTCAAATCCCATTTGAGATTCAAAGGGAGGTAACCACTACTCCCATCTCTTTTGATTGTATCGTTGCTTATCCCTTTTTATCACCGCATTAAGCAAATTAATTATTGATTGTACAAATTTAACGCCTTATGTGTAATTTGCAGCTTCACGATTACCTCCGAAGCCGAGGTCATATCCACCCCGGTCTATATTTCGTAACACTATGGTAGCCTCTCTGCAACTCAAGGGTCATTATCTTATTGGATTGTCTGTGCAAATGTAACCGAACGGGCGAGACTTTTTTTAAATCTTTCTTTTCTTTCTTTCTTTCGTTTATTACACACATAAGGCTAAATGTCATACACGATGGGGAAAATTATAGGTGTCCACGAACTTTAGTTTAAAACGTTTAAACATGTTTTTCTACCTTCATTTCAATGTTGTGGTCCAATAATTCCACACTTTAGTAAGTGGTGCCATTGAAATGGCATTGAATTAATTCTTGTTCTACAGTAATGTATTATTTTTTAAAAAGTCAAGTCTCAAACAGTAGAAGTTAAATGCAAAAGCAGAAACAAAATAAAAAAAAATGAACTAATAATTTCATTCTGACCTGTTTTGACATGCACCAGAAATTCATTCCAAAAGCAGGATAATAATCACTACAAGTTTAAGCTTTCCTTTTAAAATCTGTACACTAATCGTTCTTAATTACATAAATACAAAGACAATTCAGTCTTTCTTCCTGCACAATTTTTTTACCCATATTTAGGTGAATTTTAAATATGAAGTTGAAAAATAAGTTAGATTTAAATATTTGTTTATTCCGGAAATTGCAGACAATACACAATGAACATGAAAACGATTACCTATATCTATAGCATAGATAACCTATATCAGTATATTCAATAACAGTGAAATATGTTTTCAAAATGTGAAATCAGTTTATCTATTAGTTTGTTTTATAGAGGCTAACAAGTCAATAAAAACGAGAGGAGCTAAATTCCTTGGTGAATTTTAACGTAGGAAGACACGAAGCATCTGTTTCGAAAATTTCTCACCTGAATAACAGTTTATACATATTTCCTCTATTAAACTGCAAAATTTTGTTTAAATTATATTTTCCCTTTGTCCCGCCGTTCAGTTGACATTTTTACAATGTCTAATTAAATAATTTTAACACTTCTTTGTAATTATGACATTGTTTACAAAATTAAAATTGTAGAGTAGAATTGTAGAATCGTATTGGTAAAAATTTGATAAATATTTTACCAAATCGATTAAGAAATTAAGCACTTTCGGAATTCAAATTTTGCCAACAATGCCATGATTACGAATAAAGTGTACAACTAACGAATTAGGTGTTGTAGAAATATCAGTTAAACTTCAGAGACATTAAAAAGTACGCAGCAATTTAGGGAAACAGTTTAATAGCTTAATATATGCATAAAACCCCCGGATGTGAATCACTCCCGGCTTGCTCTATTACGAGTAATGGGACCTCTTTGAAGCTCTGTCCATTAAAAGAGGAGCTACGTTATTGTAGGAAAATAACAGTCTACAGCTACACACGGAACCCGAAGTATGCTTATATTGTACTAAATCCGAGTCCACTAATCCTTGTTAAATCTTTTTCAGTATTCGTGATATTTGTTGGTACCTGTTTAAATGCCCCGAACTTAGCCAACTTGTGATCACCTTCACTTACAGTTAAAAACAATAGCCTGCTACCATTTTTCTTAGCAATTAACAGTTTTTATTGTTTTAAGCAAATTTACTTAGCATGGACAATAGCCATATATTTTTAGAAACAAATGTCAACAAAAGCAAACATCTTGCAACTTAATTCACATTTTTGTATAAAAAATTTCAGAGGTCGATAGATTGGCGCACCCTGTCCGCTACTCAGCTCTGCTTAATTTACAGCAGATTTTTGTTTGAACCTCGTTTGTTTTATTTTTTGACAGCTAATGGTTATGATCCGTGGTTATCTGAGATGCCATTTTATTCCGTATTGGTTTTTCGAAGCTATACGTATCATGTTAAAAAAAAAACCAAATATACATGTATTTAACTCTTTTATATTGCCTTGAAAATGTAAGTACGGCAAATGAAAGTGGGGAGAAGCTGTAGCTGAACCATCATAATATCACTATATTTTGCGAATACATGATACAGATGACACAGAGCGGAATTACAGAATTTTTAAATGTACATGTAGGTTAACGGTCATTAACGTTATTTCAAACTATGAAGTCAGATTGCAAGGTACATGATTCATGATTGTTACATGTACATGTTACCGTTGTAGAGGTTTTACCTGTTCTATTTTAAAATTGATTTACCATACCGGTATACAAAAGAAGACAGAGGTCGTAAGGTATGTCGTCAGGGTCTTGTGTTGCATAGTTGCTAAAATAAATAAATATGTGAGTACAATGTACTTTTTGTTTTTGTTTTTGGTTCGGGGTTCTAGTTTTTTACACATGTTACTTACATTTCTAAAAATTTTCAAGCCATTTTTAATCTGTAAATATATTTGATTTACAAACATGGGATTAAATGAAGATAAATTTCCCTTCATCTCTTTACACACTTTTTGTTAACAAAGCGGATAAATACGGGTTCCCAGAAACATTTGTTAGTTTGTTGTTAAGCGCCACTTTCAGCAATCGTTTACCTATTTTTTGAGATAGGAAGTCGTAGAATCCTTTGACGACCACTTCATCTGACAGCAAACTGAACTGCCATTTCTTATCAACTATTTATTAAAACATACTTTTCAACATGCTATCGTTTTCAGAAAAAAATATCTTGCTTATTGCTGTCTTTATCGATTTACACCTCTTTCTGGAATCTTCATGGCCCTTGATCACCGAGTGGTTAAGGTAGTCCATCTGACGCCTCTCCTCATTTTAAATATATGATTGTATGTTTGTCAGTCTACTTTTGATTACATGGTCTGTCAAAACTGAGGTTGCGGGTTCGAGTCTCTATGCGGGCGGGGTGAACTCGATTCCATTTGTAATTGAAAAGGATTACCTGTTTGCGTAATTAAGGCCGGGGGTTTCTCCGTCTCCGGCTTCTTCCCCCAAACAAAACTTGACGCCACTATATAGCTGAAAAATGAAGAGAGTCGCTTAAACACCATTCAAACAATTACCAATCTTTCACAATCATCATTACATCAGGTTTTTTAGTATTTTATTAGTAAGTGTTGCTTCATGTACAAAAAACCCCCAAAATTATTCTTCATAATTATATGGCATTGAATCTTAACATGCAGCCTCTTACCTCGATGATGAATTCAAAGCTTCGAAAAGACAATTAGTCACATGTTTAATTTTTCTCGTACTGCTAAAATGACAACGAATGTGAGGTTAGCAGTAGATGCAGTATTCGATATTCAAAAACTGAATTTAACAGCTAGTTTCTATATTCTGACACTTAACCAGAAAAATGAAAGAAATGCTGAATCATTATGAAAATTATAAGAAGATTTATTTCTTTTCTTATATTTGATAGCTTTATTGAATTGCTTTCAATACTACTACACAGAAGTTAAACAATATGGATGGTTCAGCATATAATGGAGCTCGATATAGACATATTTGAACATCTAACTGTTAAGCAATCACCTAACCAACTTATGACAAATCCTTCTTTTATACTCATTTCACTATTGAGCCCAATTCTTTTTTAATATAGTCTATATAACACTATTAGTAATATCACAAGAACTGAATATATTGCATTATCATCGGCCTTTAAATTCATAATAAGTTCAAAATGCCATCAATAACAATTCGTTTGTTTGATACCGTGCATTGTCCGCCACATTTGGAAACGTCTTTACTTGGTACTGGTAACGTTTCTGTATTATGATATACATACTTCAAGACAGCCACAGAGATTTAATGCTGGTCATTAATATTCGAATTTTGTCTAGAGCGAAACGACGCATAAATCCAATTAAAGTACATCTTTATTGTTATGATGGATTTTTTTTCTACTACACATATAAAATAAATAGGACACGGACGTCGCTGCGTTGAGTTACGCTCGTCTCCCCAGAATAGAAATACACATTATGTTTGTATTTATATTTAAAAATCAACTTCATGACTTCATGTGTTATAAAGCACAAGTAGAATTGTACACAACTCTGTCTAAAAATGAATTTGCGTGGTGAATTTCATAGTTGTAATTTTCATGACAATAGACTACCTATAGTAGGTATGTCACACCTATATTCAACGATGTCATGATTGGGCAACAGTGAAAGTAAAAATGCCAGAAACAGTATTACATAACTGCTATAAAGAAATTGAAACAGACTGAAATCGTCAAACATTTAGAATTCAAACCTAATTTTCATTAATTATAAGTGAAATAGTTAGCTTATGTTTTAGAAAACATAAGCTAACATTGCTGTCTATTTGCCTTACAAAGAGTTAAATTTGAAACAGCTATCATAATGCATTCTTAAAATAAAAATGTCCAAATGTCAATTAATGCATACGAATAGCAAATTGAAAGATCTCATATAGGCATAACAGAAAATTTAACATTAAAGTGTGTAAGGATTCATTAATAAGTTCACTGCTAACTATTACATGTTCTTGCCATCGATGTAGTTCTTTACTTTATCTGTTCTGTCGTTGACAAAAATGAATTAAGATTTAAGTGAGGATTTTATCTCCTGGTTCTATATTTTTTTGATTTGCTCTTTAGTGTATTTTAATGCAACATATGTGTGCCATTTACATTCGCTGAATTAATCATGTTTGTGGTTTTTGGAGACTAATTTAACATTTTTGAATTTCGTTTATTCCTGTTCACTGAAAATAAAACATTTTATTTCAATATAAAGCTATAATTTTTAATATTACCATTTTGCAAGAGCTGTTCGTGTATGTATTTGCGGCCGTCAAAATTATTTTGTGTAGGACGACCATATATCAATTATCTTACTAGATTACCACAACTATTCACTGTTATGTATTGTTGATGGATGTAGTATTTTATTAAGTAGTTAATCATTTTGTCTCGAAAACGATCTGACATTTTCGCTGAGTCAGTGATTCCTATTCCTGAATATGACTTTCCTCTATACATGTATATGACAATGAGTAACTCGACGGGTGTCTAATTATAGACAGCCACTGCTTACTCGTCCGGGGCACCTGAGTGCACCCATGTTTTGTATAAGGTTCGAGTTACTCTCTTTCTGTTTCTTTGTTTTTGGATTTTGAGTTGCGTTTGGTTATATCCGGATTCGTGACTGTCCCTTGACTTTTGGCTCTTGTTGTTCGGTCGGTTTTCTTTGACATTTTTCTAACCTTTAAAACCAGTTACCAGAACTGGCACGCGTTTGTTTCTTTTTGTCAGACTTCTATATTTTGCAACCAGTAGCATGAACTGTATACGTTTGTTTTTGGCAACCTTCTATCCTAGGTAACCTGTTACCTGAACGGCAAACGATTACGTTTTATTGTTATCATTAAATATGCTAATGCATCTTATTAATATTGTTTTTGGTGATTAAGTAAAAAAGCGCATATGCGTTTTTAGACTTAGATTTCGTTAACTTTATTGGAGTGATAACACTGCGGAAATTATTATTCCGAGATAGTCACCTCTCCAGTAATAAGCAACATATACTGTTTATTTTTTTAATTTATATAAATGACTATGTACATGTACAACCTAAATGAATAATGTATACTGTTTAGTAAATGACCTGTAATGGATGAATATTAACCAAGAATGATGGTGATGCCGGCAATTCAATAATACTGCATAGCTACGAATAAATATTGTTGAAATAGTATTATTTAATTAGACATTTAAAAAAATTGTTCATAGGACCAACCCCACCTTGACCGGAATATTAACCTTTGAGTATTGTCATTGGCAAGCAGAAACCCCTTTAAAAAAAAACTTGTTCATTGTTTTGTTAAATTGTATCAGTTTCCCTTACTTGTCGTTTATTTATTTATAAGGAATGGTACTATTTATATTATTCATTTGGTTGTGAAGTAAATTTGTGTGTTCACAACTATATAATCCACAAAATAATGCAGATAAAATATATAATGTTTGTAAATTAAATGAAATAAATATAAAAATTGCTTATATAACGGCATTGCCATGACACTTAAATCACTCCGGGCACTGGTATTGTCTTCAACATTAATATCACGACAACCTTTCTAATATTTTCTTTCTCTTTGTAATATTTCTATAGAGACATGAAGCTCGCAATAGAAAACCTATAACTTTTCCTAATAAATAGTGGTTAAGACTGCGATATGATTAAAATAAGCTGTTATTTTCCCCCAGTTCTACGTACTATATGGAGTAAACAAAACTGCTGATTGTAATTTGTTTGGTTACTAGTGGGAAACTATAAAATATAGTTTCAATTCCAATGTTATAATAATAATTTGAAATAACTATACATTCGCAATATTTTTTCATTATAATATGCAAATTGTCATGGTTATGGACTGTGACAAACCGTTTCTTGAAACCTGTCGCTATTAAGGACACGCATTGCGTCTAGCAATCTAAAGTTGATGTCTGTGTTCGTCCTGCCTGTGGTGTGTTCTTCGAGTAACACAAAAGTTTTTTAAAATGATTTCTAAAATCTCGACGCTTCCAACTATAAATGAATGGATTGATACAGCTTTTGAATATTCCAAGAAATACCAACCAATTAAACACCTCTAGAGAAGACATGGACAAGTCATCCAAAGTTATTCCTTTTCTAAAAGGGAATCCCATAGCTGGTAACCAGGAGATCGTAAAAAGAATTGTAATAATCCCCATGACCTTTGCACCACGCATGTCTTTTTCCATATCTTTTGATTTTGTCGCCTGCTGATTGTTGATTTCACCCATTGGTTTTACTCTTCTGTGGTAGTGCCAGGCCGTCCTCAAAATAAAAACATACATCATGAAGGCAGCTGTGCCACAACCGTACATTATTATAGACTTTACAAAGTAAAACTCGCTGGTAAATATCTTTGTGTAGATGCATGGACTTTCCGGCGTCCATTGATGCCAGCCTAAAAACGTACCCATGTACAAGACGAAAAAAATCACCCAAGGCAATGTACATAAAGCAATAGCAACTCGATCAGTCATTATCTTGTTATATTTATGCGGGTGACAAATTGCAATGTATCTATCCAGTGTTGTCAACATAACCGTTATCTGAGAAACATTTGCTGAGTAACCAACAATATGACATCGAAAAAAGCATGCAGTCTGATGAAATGAGATACTTGGATAAAAAAAGTAGAAGATTTGCGTTCCTGAAGATATTCCTGTCAAGAAGTCTGAAACTGCCAAAACGACAACAAACTTGTTCGTATTTGATTTCAGTTTGATGTATTTTACGAAAATAAAGATGACAATGGCGTTTCCAGTACATGCCACGACAAACACAAACTGCTGCAATGTCATAAATGTGATTAGCATTGGAGTGAAATTTAATCCATGTGTAGCAGATGTTGAATTAGTGTTGTTCATTTTCAGGTGAATTACTTGAACTAATTGTTCACCAAGGCAGTAACTGTAACAGCTGCAATGAAACAGAAAGTTCAAATAGCGTATATGCATAGGGAAACACAGACTACTTTATTCCAAATAAGTTTCTATATATACTTGTTAAATAAAACTAAAATATAATCTGTTACATAATCTTAGCTGGATCGTGTTTAATTAGTACTTATAAAAGGTTACAGAATAAAACATATTTTGTGTTAATTTCTTTAACTGCGAGCTTATTGTATCATTGGTTGTCAGCGAAGAAGTATATCTTTACTAAAAAAAGGTATAAAACTGTATTATAACTAATATTTTTCTATTCTATATAAGATTTGACAATTTTAATTGAAATCATATGATTGGTATTGACAAAGGTCAGAAATATGATTGATACTTCTTCAGCGCAACAGTGTCCCTTATGTTCAATGTCAAAAAAGATATCTAATTTATCATTGTCAATCAATATGGAAAGCAGTTAGTCTTTCTGTGTGACCCGATGACTCTTCAAGTGAATATATTCCCTATCCTCCACCGGCGGACGCGGTAGCTATATGGGTCGAGCACTGTGAGCTCTCACAGTTTGATGTGAGGTATGTAATACCAATTTAATAACATATAATACGCTATACCATTCCCTTATTCTGAGCTTCATGTTTTAATTTTTAACAGCAGTTTATTCACGAGCAAAATTATCTACATGCTAAAATGCGAATCTTTTTTTATAATGAAATTTTGGAAAAGATCTGATTTTCTATGGAGCAACACAGTTCATTGTTCAGGAATATGTCTATAAATCGAGCTACACAGTTCATTTTTTCTCGGGCATTTATCGGATTTACAGGAAATTTATAATGAAACAGCAGATGCTGGTCCAATTGATACACTTGATCTCACTATGTCCATGATGTTCGTGCAATATGTTCTGCTGTATTTTCATTTGTCATTTTTCGTATATTCAACAACAATTCGTTTCAAGTTTTCTTAATTGCATTTGACGATAAACATACATTATATGCTGGAGCTATTAATATACACCATAAAACCACCACTTGATCAGGCGTGTAAGGGATGCAAATTGATCCGAAGATCATTTCATATCATTTCGTATAATACAAAACTATAAATGATAACGGGATAACACTTGATAAAGTTTATTAATTTTTTTCTATATTTCACTGCAAATTAAAACCTCTTCGCAGATTTCAAGATTTCACGACTTTATTTACACTTCAGGCAGTTTGCTCTGTAACAAGTGTCATTTCAACTCATCAAACGTTTTGTAATTGTGAACACGACAGATGTCATCGAACATATACAATGTACATAGACTCCTCTCAAACACACACACACAAACACGTCTATAAAACAACAACTACTGATTAATATTTGTTATTAAATAATTTACTTTCTTATAATAACAACAAAACATTTAATAATTTTTAATGACAATGAGATTACGTTTGACCTGTAGGAAAAATATTTTATAAGTTTTGTGTTCTGTTTGGATATGTAAAAATGAAAGAAATATAACAATTTTTCCAGTTTTATTCTCCAATTATGTTCTTTTGTATTAGTGAACTCAATATTTAAGGAGTCAATACAATAATGTTTTAGATAAAATGTCATAACGGATATCAAAAGTTAAAACCGTACAATTTAAAACATAAAAAAATACAATAACATACTTACGAGGTTATTTCAGTAGATCCTATACCATCCACCAAAAGCATTTGTTAATATGCATTACCATTTATAATAGTTAATTTTTATTGAATTTAAGCGAGCCAATCAAAACTGCTTTAAAATCGATTTACCAGCATTACAATTATATAGAAATGCCCATGTATTGATGATTAAACTTATCGATAAAAAATAAGCAGATAGGTTCGTATCTATACATGTTAATGAATAATTCACAATATGTTATTTTAGATCGGGAAAAGTGACTTAACAATATATATGTTCATTCAAACGCAGAGAGAATTGTATGTTTTTACTCTTTTGTGATTTAAAAAAATTGTAACGAAAGACTTGTTATACTCGAAATCCCACTTACACCTCTTCTTTGGTGATCAGAGAACAGACTTACGAAGGGACAGAAATGCAATTTGAAAAACCGGTAAAAGATGTATTATTTGCCTGGAATTAACCAGCATTGCGCGCAATAGTCAGCGCTTTTGCGAAAGAAATAGCATATGTAAAAATTGATCTTAACGGCCCTAATTTGTCGTGGTAGAGGTCATTGGACACCAAAATAAAACTTAGGCTTATGAATATATATATATATTAATTAATGAATTCCATATTTTATATAATATTTAAGAACGTAATTCGTGTTGTTTGCTTTGCTTCTCTTACTCGGTACAAATTATAGGCATGTAATAATGGTATATTAGCTAAGAAAAATGCTTTTTAAAAAGATCAAACATTAAACTAGAGGCTCCCAGAAGCCTGTATTGGTTACCTGAACCTGAAACCAAGAAACCCTTTTTATCCAGCTTTGTATGATAGGAGGGAGGTTCTTTTCAAACTTGGTGTACAATGTACCTGTTATACTTTTTTAACTATCAGCCAAACACTATCTTGACCCCCCCCCATTTTTTTAAGCTAACGCAGCTATGTAGGTAGTCAGCTGTCATGATTTGCACAATTTTGGTAGAAGACATCCTAAAGATGATGTGTGCTTTGTTTCAAAGCAGTTCTTTTCATTGGTTAAAGTAGAAGCGGTTTTTTTAATCAATTACAATTAATATTAAAAAATGTTCAAGGAGAATGATTCCTAAACAGTTCATTAGACAATCTTGAGCCTAAGTCATTTTTGTAGCTGTAATAGAGCATAACAATAAAACAATGCTAACTTTTTCTATAGTTCTAAAATAATTAAAATTATGAAGCAAAATGACACAAATCATCAATTTCGACAATTAAAGCGCAATAACTCCTACAAGGAGTCATCATACAACTTTGACCCAATAGAGTGTTTTGTAGATCTTTTGTTGCTGAAGAGGAAAGTCTCTTCTGTTTTCTATTAGCTGTTATACTTTTTGAACTGTAAGCCAAAAACTGTATTTTATCCCCTGTTTTATTTTTAGCCATGGCGGCCATGTTGGTTGGTCGGAGGGCATGATTTGTGCAAACTTGGTAAAGGAAATTTTACTGATGATGTGTTCAAAGTCTCAAAGCAATCCCTTCAGTGGTTTTTGAGAAGATTTTTAAAGAAAAGACAACGACGACGACTACGGACGACGAGGGAAGGCAAGTGATGGCAATAGCTCACCCGATGGTCAGGTGAGCTAAAAGCAGACGAATTTCGAATAAGGAAATATGTGAACAATTATAAAATGAATCAAGAAGATAAAGAAATGAAGTTTGATTTTCATTACGATTGCAAATTACAGAAAAGTGAACTTGAAATGTCGAAAATATAAAAAAGGAAATTTTTTCAAGAGTTGGAAAAAGCGATATTAAAGGCTGCTTGATATAAATAATAGTACAAAACATAGATCCGAAATGTACGATTTAAGATTAAACGATCCAATAAAGAACTGGAAACTTTTCATACAATTTTTATTCAAAATATTTATCAAAAAAATAAAAAGAAAAATTGTTCAATTTTAGCTTTCCGATAGATACGATTAGCGAGGCGGCTTATACATTGATTTCCTTGGCCAAAGATTGCTGAAAGTCTGTCAAAGCAGAAATTTCTGACAGTCAAGATGAGGCTACGTTGCTTACAGGTTATTTTATGCTCGCAGCATTGAATTAGCTGACAACTATTGCATGTAGAAAAGTGGCAAATCAAATTGACCAAATAAGATGAGCTGAAAGTCAAGGGATGATTGCACTTCGTCGTTTTGTAAATTGTAAATAGGCCTTCCATCATCAGGATGTATCCCAGTTTTTCATCTTGGTCGAAGCAATAATTGCAGTTTCATTACATAAACATTAAAATTTCAGAGTAATAATTACCCTAAAATAAGGTTGTGCGGTTGGGTTTCGTTTTATCTAAAAGCAACAAAGACTATCCACAAGCATTTTGGTGGTAGAGAACAAATTTAGTGTATACAACATGAAATGTGGAAGAGGAATATCAGTTTAAAGGATATATACTTTTTTCCTATTAGTTTTAACAAGAATAATTCGTATTAAACGTAAAACAGGTTCATAGTGGGAGAAAAACGGAAAACCAACGTACGTTAGTGAACGAATGTTATGAATACTCAAACATAAAATGAAAGTCAGCTACCTGTCATAGCGAAAAACGGTAAAAGACAGGATATGTTTTTAGTACGATCTTAGGATCTTAGAGTTGATTTTTTTCAATTGGTAAAAAAATATTTAAAAAAAAAATAAAAGTAAGGATAGGCTTTTCATTTTATTGTCATCGTTTTGCCTATAATGAATTACGTTATATAGATATGATTGGTGCAAATAAAATTATAACAATCTCAGAGATATCTGTTCCAAAATTTTCATCAAACTGTTTTAGATTTATTTTATTTAACAACCATTTAATGAGCCTTTTGGATGGCAGTATAATCGTTGATACTCGAAAATTTTTAGTTAAATGAATGACATCTAATTGACCATTAACAAAGCAATCTTTGATATAAGAGTATTCGTTACTTATTAAAAAAGAAGCATTTTATCAAACTTTAGTATTTATAACTTTTCTAACCCAAGGAACATTTATGTTATTGCTTTTATGTTTAATATATATGCTCAGTAATTGGAGACATTGTTTGCTTTAACAACTTTAATTGAAATTAAAAAAATCATAGATTGAAGAAGAAAAGAAACATACAAAATAATTATAAAAATAATTGGTGAAAAATGTTGGATTCTTCTTAATAAACATGAAAATTCCGTCCAGTTTTTTATAACGATGTAATATTCAGCAATAATGTATTGATATAACAAAAGTTAATTGTACACAATACAAACAAGTCAAAGAATACTTTTTAAGCAATAAATCTATTTTCTAGCTCGGAAACTGTAGCGTTTTGTGAGGTACACTGTGTTCCACCGAAAATCCTAAAAAAATGATTCTTAATATTATTACGACCGCAAGGTAAATGCAACTTCAAACTATTCTCCTCTAATAAATGATGTTACATTTTCTTTGGTTTTCAATCAACAAGATACATGGTACACATAAAGGATAACTTGTGACTGGTTTCTCGTGTGTGAAATTATCAGTGGTTTCGATATTAGGTATTAAGACGTAAAAGTGATCAAATAAAAGATAAACAGGAAACATGAATAATATTGCTATAGATTGTGCCAAGTTGAATTTGATGTATCTGTATGGGTTTAATTTAAAAAAGAGCCCAACACATCAGGAGCACACTTGAAGATCGAACTGATAATTTCTTTTGATTCAAAATTAAGTTTTGACAGGCATTTTCATGTTTTTGTCGATTTTATTTATCGACCTTTTAAGGACTGTGAGATGTACTCTTGTTAAAGTGTTTACTTTTTCTTTTATCATTGCCGATCTCATCGTCTAGTCCTGTTGACTAGCCAATGAAAATAACAACCGATGAAAACCATACAAACCTGTCACGGTTCCGTAAACACGTGACCGCAGACCTATTTCTAGCACGATGTGAACAAAGTCAAAATAAATTAAACATTGTATGGGTACAATAAAATGAAGTGTAACAAAGATCCTTTTGTATATTCTAAAAATTGAAGGTGTATAATGCTTATGCATCTACTTATTTAATAAATAAATAAATAACATAATAAAAGGAAAACCTTGAAAGAAGCAATGTTTTTTTTTACATATTTTTGATTTAAATATAAGAAATTAGCAAAGAAAACCGACCGAACAACAAGAGCCAAAAGCCAAGGGACAATTACAAATCCGGATAAAGACAAACACAACACAAAAATCAAAAACATAAAACACAGAAAGAGAGTAACCCGAACCAAAAAAAAACCATGGGTGCACATAGGTGCTCTGGACGAGTAAGAAGTGCCTACCTCTAATTAGACACCCATAACTTGTTTAATTGATTTGTATTGTCATTTAAACAATTTAAAGTCAAATATTTTAGTTTATCTAACAAACTATCATTTAAAAAAAATTGTGTTTGTCTGTTTTTCATGTAAACAATTGTCAATAACTAACAACTATAATGCAAATATAAACAATTATTTATTGATCCATATGCATAAATCTTGTTTAATGCCCTTTGATGACTACATAAAACATAAGTGAAATAACAGAAAAGTGACTACATGTAGATTGTCTGAAACAAATTTATTTCATCTTTGCAAACTCATAGCAGTGGCTCGTAACAACCCGGAGTCCTCAGGTGTGCAGTGGCAGAAATGTAAAGACAAGTACATAAGACAGTGTTTTAAACATTTAGTGGGAAATATCAATATCAGTACATATAATAGCGAGCTTTATATCTTTATGGTGAAAATAAAGAAGGTGTTTTAAACATTTTGTGGGAAATATGAAAATCAGTACATTAGTCAGTAATTTTTACACTTAGAAGGAAATAGAACAGTATTTTATACATTTACTAGGCAGTGTTTACAATGATTTGTAGGTCTTGCTTTGCTGATTACTTGTGCAATTTACAGTTGCACTCAATCTGTTATGTCATTTACTTACAGGGCAAAAACTACAAATTTCTAAAACTTTTTATTAAAGGGCAATAACACCTATAAGGAGTCATCTGACAACTTCAGACAAGTGATTTGAATTGTAGAACTTGTATTGCTGATCATGTTTGCTATTCACAGTTTCAATGTAGCTTTGATAGGCTTTAGACAAAAACATTTTTTAAAAATAAAAATCATCATAAAAGAGCAAGAACATTAGGAGACATCTTAAGTATTCAGAAAGAAAAAAAATGATGGACTTGTACTGCTGCAATTTACAGTTTCACTCTAGCTGTTATAGTTTTTAGGTCACAGGACAAAAATGTGTATTGTAGGGCTTGTATTGGTGATCATTTATGCCTTTACAGTTTAACTCTATATCTTATAGTTTTAACTTACAGGTCAAAAATGGTAAATTTCATCAATATTGTTAATTAAGGGCAATAACTCCTATTAGGAGTCATCTAACAATTTAAGACCATAAATTGAATTGTAGGACTTGTATTGGTGATCATTTGTGGAATTTAAAGTTTCACTCTAGCTCTTATACATGTAGTTTTTAAGTTATATTGTATAAACTGAAAATTTTGTAAAATTTCGCCATTTAAGGGCAATAACTCCTACAGAAAGACACTAAACAACTTCACACTATTGTAGACCTTATTGTGCTAATCAATTTGAAGTAACGGTGTTCTCCATATCTATTATAATTTTTGAGATATTGACCAAAAACGTGTGTTCACACCCAAGTTGTAATTTTTATAACGGCGGCAATCTTTGTCAGTTGATCAACACCCCGGGTATACATTTAAAACTAGAAACCCTAAGGATAATTGTGGCCAAGTGTTTTCCGAGAATATTTGTGAAACAGTTTACGATAGACAACAGACACCAAGTGATGGCAAAAGCTCACACGGACCTTCACTCCAGGCGAGCTAAAAATATGGCTCACCACTGTGTATGTAGCAGGGATCTTAATCAATTAACAAGTAGAAATATACTTAAAGAAAAATATGTCTTGAAAATGAAATGACATGCACTTTTTATGGGGTTTGACCCGTAACTTTGGTGAATGTATTTCCTTGGTATCTTTTTGCATAAAAACCGTGTATATTGTTCCTTAAATAGCATCTTTAAGGTGCTGAAGATCAGAGGGCCAATCATATTTTGCACCTAGCCTTTTAATATCCTGCAGGTTCAAACTATGTACTTGATCTTTTCCTTTTTGCACATTTCCAATTTGCAACTGGTTTTTGTATATTTCAAGATATTCTCCTGCAAATTCAAAGAAATGTGATCTTGGAGATTTTGCTAGACAGCTTGTTGTACCAGAAGACAAATGTTTATAATTAATAACAAACCATGTGGCAATGACAGCTTCATAATTAATAATATTACCAGGTTTTGTTAAAAAAGGAAATTCAAAGCTTTCCAACAAATAATCTTTTTCAGAATCATAAAATACTATTTTAACAGCATCTCTAGTCATTGCAATACTTGGTACCAGAAAATTTGACATTGCAGGATGCCTTCTTTTCAGCAAAAACGAGAACACTATCACTTTGGCAAGGATTTGACTTCTTGACATTTGTTCTTGCATATTACGAGTCTTTACAGCTGTAATTTTTCTTCCAGGGCTTACAGGATCTTTAACCACTTGAACAAATACATCAAGATTGTTGTCGAAGATAATATCTAAACTACCATGCCAAGCATTTTTGTGACCTGCAAATAATTAAAAGTCAAACTTAAATGAAGTAGTAGCCATTAGTCTACAGTACTAGTGTGCTTCATACGACTGTAGTAAGTCAACAAAGAAAATCCTAAACCACTTTAAAATAAGTGTGAATGGTTGTCAATATACAGTCCAAATATACAGATAACCAATAGAGGAAATTGAATGAGATCAAACACTCTCAAGAAATTCTCTGGATGATAATAAATTGCTGGTGCACATCATTAATTCATATAATGAATTCTGATTGTGTAATTTAATTTTTTTTTAAACCAATTGCTGACATATAGCCTAGGATATTACATTAATACGAGTGGAATATTGGATTTCTCCAGTCGAGATAGCTAAATTATGGAATTTTAAGTCCGAGCCTTGGAGAAGACTTAAATTTCCATAATATAACTATCGAGATTGGGGAAATCAGATAATCCAAGAGTACTGATGTAAGATACTGTTTTTCTAATTTTAAAGAGTGGTAAATTTGCAAAATGAAGTACAAATTCTTCCAACCCCAATTTTACGTTCATGACTTGAATACGCTGTAAATAGGTGTTCTTATTGTGACATCATTACTTTTTAACCAATCAACTGCTGCAAACAACAAATTCACTAGTGACGAGAAATATTTTTTCCACACTGGTCAAGCTGTTGAAATATTACATCAAAATTAGATAAAAACAATTCTTTTTTCTTTTTTTTTCAGTTAACAATTACGGTTTTCCCAATTTAAATATCATGGTCTTTTTTTTTAGAAAAGCTGGGGCACATCAACAGTTCATAGAAACAAAATTTATAGAAGTCTGGTTTACTTCTTTTAAACCGTTGTTAAGGAGTCTGTGTATAAGGGAAGGCTCCTCTTCCCACCAATCTGAGTCAACCTTTTTCTTGCAGTTGAAAATGGGGTTTTCTGAATAATTTTGTAAAAGGAAAATAAGCAGCTGTGCATACTGACAGCTAATTGTTATGAATAGGTAAAGATCTAGTAGTATTCGTCCAAACAGCCATTAAAGAGTTTTCCATTATTATATAGAAAGAGATGAAATATTAAATTTTCCGAGTGACAGAAATCACGGTAAATCACATGTGAAAATCATCGTTTATTTTCACTCTCTGGTTTTTTCCCGCCAATATGTCCAAAACACAAAAGCTAAAATAAAAAAAAACTGTGAGCAATGCTCACCATTGATACCACCCCGCTTCACAATTACTTTGAAAATTCAGGTGTTCTAAATTATGAAATTGAAACTTTATCTAGTTAAACGCGAAGGCGAAATTGCAGATAATACATGTAACCCTCCCCAATCCCCCCAAAAATGGCATCCCTTATGTCAATGACAAAGTCCATGTTTTTCTATGGGAAACCTCCAATAATATTCTAATCAAAATGTTTAATATCAAATGCACAATGGCAATATGTGACCAAGATTCTGTGTAAATTTCAACAAATTCCATTCAGTGGTGTAGGAGTAGTTGCAAATAAAAGATGGGTATCCCATTATGTCCATTACAAACTCCATGTTTTTCTATGGGAAACCCCAAAATATCATTCCAATCAAAATGTTAAATATATCCTGCAGAATGGCACTATGTGATATGGATTCTGTGTAAGTTTCATCAAATTCCATTCAGTGGTGTAGGAGGAGTCGCACATAAGAAATGGGTATCCCCTTATGTCAATGACAGTCCATGTTTTTCTATGGGAAACCCCAAATATCATTCTGATCAAAATAATAAATATCTCCTGCACAATGGCACTATGTGACAAGGATTCTGTATAAGTTTTAACAAATTCCATTTAGTGGTGAAGGAGGAGTTGCACATAAGAGATGAGGACCCCCTTAGGTCAATGACAATGTCCATGTTTTTCTATGTGAAACCCCAAATATCGATCCGATCAAAATGTTTAATATCTCCTGCACAATGGCACTATGTGACAAGGATTCTGTGTAAGTTTCATTAAATTCCATTCAGTGGTGTAGGAGGAGTTGCACATAAGAGATAGGGACCCCCTTAGGTCAATGACAAAGTCCATGTTTTTCTATGGGAAACCCCAAATATCATTCCGATCAAAATGTTAAATATCTCCTGCACAATGGCACTATGAGACAAAGATTCTGTGTAAGTTTCATCAAATTCCTTTCAGTGGAGTAGGAGGAGTTAAGTGTAACGGACGGACACCATGAACACTATATACCCCCCGCTTTTCAAGCGGGTGGTACTAGTATAATAACTGTTCACTAATAGACTAGAACCTGCTAGAACAATATCCTATAACATGTCATTTAGCGTGACAATATCCTTATTTGTAATTTCAGAACGAAATATTAGTTAGCTACTAGTAGCGTCCTGATCTAGATATGGGCGGCCATGTTGCAGTTGGTTTTGTACTATACAGATATTCATCCGCCGTTCATAAAATTTAGGATTAAGCATTAAAATTTTACGAAAACAATTTTGATCTATATAATAAATATGATAATCAATTGGGCATCGTGAATATCCAAAACATGATCACTCGTGCTGCATAAAGCATCAGATTAAACTCGTGATCATATTTTGGATATTCACTCTGCCTAATTAATTATCCTATGATTACAAAATCCACATGGCACTCTTACCCTTCCTGTTTTCTTTTGAAAATAACTATTTTAATCAAATTAGAATCTTCCAGAGCAAATAAAATTACTGGTACACATTTGTGTACGTATATCATTAAGCAACAATTTAACATTGTTTTTGGGGCCTCGGTGGCCGAGTGGTTCAGGTAGTTTATCTACTAATGATCATGTGGTCTGTCAACACTGATTTTGCGGTAGGAGTCTCACTGCGGTAAGGGCATACTCGTCTCCAATCTTAATTGACAAGGATTGCTAGGTTTCCTACTGAAGGTCAGGGGTTCTCTCTGGGTACCCCGGCTTCCTCCCCCACCAAAAACTGGTCGCCATGATATAGCTGAAAAATTGCTGAAAGTGGTGTTAAACATCATTCAAATTTAGAAAAGTTTTTAATGGTCTTTTCATTTTATGCCTCTATATATGGAATTTAAATTACGCCCCTTAATTTCCCAAACCAAAAATTTGCATACATTGTACATGCATATTCGTCACTCTGATTTCTGACTTTAACATGTTTAAGTAGACATTTTGCACAAACTTTCTTGCAAATATTAATTAATTCTGTTATTTCTGTTATTTTGGTAGAAATTAGCAATGCATTATTAAACTATCTGTTATTTAATCGAGGTCCATCTGCATTAAAATGTAGGCCGATAAATTTGGACAAAAAAACACAAAAGCAAATGTAACAGTCCAGACAGCGTTCCTTGCATTAGCGCCATATAAAGCAGTGTACATGTACATGTATTTTGTGTTTTAGCTACAAATGTAGGTGTAGTATATTTCGACCAAAAACTGCTATCCAAACAATTGTAATATATTTTTAACAATATAAAAGAAGTAATATATAAATCTTGACTCCCTTTATTTAAATTTGCAGAAGGTTATTATAAATGATACTCTAAATGAGAAAACAAATTTATCCACTCCCAGTTGTTTGTAGAAAATTAGTAAAATATAATTGAAATTATGTGACTTATGTATTGCTTGTTGAATTACTGATTAAATCACTTAACTAAATCAAAAAGATTTAAGCTTTTAAATTATTAATGAGCTATAAAACTAGAGGCTCCCAGGAGCCTGTATCGCTCACCTGAACCTGAAACCAAACAACCCTTTTCTATCCAGCTTTTCTTCGCTATAAGGAATTGCCCAACACTTCTGCAAAAGCCATTAATGTTGACCTTTTAAGGGAAATAATTCCTATAAGGAGGAGCTTTTGATGCTTAGAGGAAGAAGGGAGGTTTCAAATTTGCTGTACGTGTTATACTTTTTTAACTATCAGTCGAAAACTCTCTTGACTCCCCCACCCCCCCCCCATTTTCTATTTTAAGCTAACGTAGCTATATAGGTAGACAGGTGTCATGATTTGCACAATTTTGGTAATTTTTTAAAATCAATAAAAATTGATTAAAAAAATGTTCAAGGAGAATAATTCCTAAACAGTTCATCAGACAATCTTGACCCTAAGTCATTTTTATAGCCCTCATAGAGCAGAACAATTAAGCAATACTAACTTTTTCTCTAGTTCAAATAATTTTCAAGATTTTAAGGCAAAAATGTCAAAAATAATCAATTTTGACAATTAAAGGGCAATAACTCCTATAAGGAGTCCTCATACAACTTCAACCCAATGGAGTGTTTCGTAGAGATTTTGATGCTGATGAAGGCATGTCTCTTCGGTTTTCCTGTATCTGTTACACTTTTTTAAATATAAGCCAAAAACTGTATTTTACCGCCCCCCCCCCTTCCAATTTTTAGCCATGGTGGCCAGGTTGGTTAATCTGCAGCCATGGTTGGTGCAAACTTGGTTGAGGACATTTGACAGATGATGTGTACAAATTTTCAAGCAGTACTTTCAGTTGTTTCAGAGGAGAAGATTTTAAAAAATCAATTAAAACCGATAAAAAAAAACAGTTCAAGGGGAATAACTCTTAAACGGTTAATCAGACAATCTTGACCCTAAAGTCATTTTTGTAGCCCTCATAGAGCAGAACAATTAAGCAATGCTAACTTTTTCTCTAGTTCTAATAATTTTCAAGATTTTGAGGCAAAAACGGCAAAAATCATCAATTTTGACAATTAAAGGGCAATAACTCCTACAAGGAGTCATCATACAACTTTGACCCAATGGAGTGTTTTGTAGAGCTTTAGATGCTGAAGAAGGAAGGTCTCTTCGGTTTTCCTGTATCTGTTATACTTTTTGAACTAAAAGCAAAAAAGTGTATTTTGACCCCTCTGTTCTATTTTTAGCCATGGCAGCCATGTTGGTTGGTTTGAGGTCATGATTCGGGCAAACTTGGCAGAGGGCATTTTACTGATGATGTATGCAAATTTTCAAAGCAATCCCTTCAGTGGTTTTTGAGGAGAAGATTTTTGAAGAAAAGTTAACGACGACGAAGACGGACGCCAAGTGATGGCAATAGCTCACATGACCCTTCGGGTCAGGTGAGCTAAAAAGAAAATGACACAGGTGTCAAGATGATGCAAAATGTTTGTACCATGGCACATTGCTGCTGTAGCTTTAGTGTTATGAGTGGCAATGTTAATAATACAAATGTAGCTATGTATTTACTAGTATAGTAGTTATGTATGCCAATAATTTAAAACAAACATAAAATAAGAAAAAATATTAAGACTATCTTATTTATTATTAAAGTTAACAAAGCTACCCTTCTGTCCGAGATAACACACAGAAAAATGCTTGTAATGCACAGAATGTATGAAGGGACATGCATAATTGGACTCGATCTTTTTAAAACACGACAACACGAATGCTTTCCAAAATTCCTGTAAAGAACCCTGTTGTTATCTATTGGTTGAGTTTTTTTTATTTATAAGAACCTTTGTATTTTATTTTATTGTTCATTTGCAGTAATGATGTGTAATCCATTTAACAAACATTGATAAAACGTGTGAACAAAGTGAAATATGCAAACTCTTCGCAATTTTTAGTCAAGATGCGGTAGTCTGGGTAATAACTGGACAACTTGAACGATTCGGGGGGGGGGGGGGGGGGGGGGCTAACAGTGGCTTCAGGTCCCAGAAGGGTGACTTGTCCAGTGCGGTGAGTCTCGATACAAGTCGTGTACACAACCATGGCAACTACCAGAGGTTGGGGTATACAATACTTTTGTTCATTAGATCTAATAAATACAGTGTATTATTTCTACAGTACATGGGCCTCGGTGGCCTAGTGGTTAAGGTAGTTCTTCTACTATTGATCAAGTGGTCTGTCAATACTGTCTGTGATTGCCAGTTATAATCTCACTGCATGCAGGGTGCGCTGAACTCAAATCTTAATTGACAAGTAAAAAAAAAGGATTGCCAGTTTTCCTACTGAAGGTTGGGGTTTTTCTTCGAGTACTCCGGCACACTCCACCAATAAAAACTGGACATGACATACATGTACATGTAGCTGAAAAATTGTTCAAAGTGGTTTTTAACAATATTCAAAGAAACAAAACAATTTAGATTACATACCAATACTAGTGTCATCAAACTTTACTCCTTGAAATGCAATGCATATATCACATTGGCCACAACCACATCTCCTATAATGATGGTCCAAAGTATATTTGGATGCTAAAGTCAGCTTTCCAAGGTATCCTCTAGCTAAAAGAGCTGCAACAACTGATTCTGTTTTTACCACATCAGTATCACTTATTCTTTGTAGCATTTTCAAACATTCTAAAAATTAAAAATAAAATGAAAAATGAAAATAAATTCTACTTATCAAAATCAAATGACATTTTTTACAGGCATTGTTTGCTTGTGAAGTACTAGTTATTTGCAATGTTAACCATGTTAACTGATTAATAAATCCTATTGGAAAGTTAACAAGGGGAGATCACTCCAAATCAATGTATTAGAAAGTACTGTTATAATAAAAATATAAATATAAAAAATAAGAATAAAAATATTAAGAATATAATCATATCAATCATTTCTGACGGTTTTCATTTTACTGCCGTAATGATCAGATTTTAGTTTTGTGATTTGTCGGATTAAATGCAGAACTTGTTCCCATTACTCCTAATGTAGTATATGAAAAATTGAACTTCAAACATGAGGTACAACTCTTAACATTATTTAAGCCTGATGCACTGCCAAATAGATATGTATTTGAAAAAAAATTGATTTGACTTTTAAAACAATTGTTTGTTGCCACCATGTTACGATTCAACTTGGCATTTTACCATATGGATAGATGTGGAAGTGCTATTTTCCAAACCCATTGTACGCAGACAAAGACATATTTAACCACAATTCAGTTGCTACACTTTTTTGTTTGTTCTAATAAAAATCTCTTCATAATCAGGTTCCCAATTCCCATCCAAGTCATTGTTTTATCATTCTTTCCTGTGTGAAATTTAAATGAACGCCACAGTAAAATGTGCATACTTTAATAAACATTCCATTGTAAGATTCAGACGACACACCTTTCCAAGATGCAAAACAATGTTCGGGGTTCTTAATGATTTTTAAGGTAGTTAATGTAACTAAACACTGACACAATTGTCAATTACTATCTAGTAAGACATAAAGTACAGGGGGTAATTAAAAACAGCAATAATTATCTTCTTGTACTACATGCATGACATAGTATCAATAATGCACAATCTTAAACACAAAACCGTCAAAAAAGGGTGACATTGTCCAATAATATCAAGGTTGTGCATGGTTGATTAAATATGCTAACTAACTGCTTTTTGACATCCAATTGCTGGGAGTGATTAACTCCGCTCTGGTACATTAAGAGTAATGGTACTAAATTTGTACCTTCGCCAAAAAAAACAAAAAAAACAAACAAACAAACAAAAATCAATGAGAGTACAATCATCGTCGCCAACAAAAAAAAAAATTATTAGTTTTCACCATCAATATTGGGTATGTTAGTTTTCTGGAGATTTCACATTTAAGATGTACAAGTGACAACTGCTTTTCTCAAAATACCATGTTTCGACATTAATAGCACACAAATAAAATATATCCAGCAGGGAACTGCCTTGAGGAAACTAACAGATGACCAGTCTTCACGAAATGCGTTGATCGGAAGGACAAAACCAATATAATTACGCTTGGACCGTTAAAAAATTGTGTTTCGTCTGTCTGTAAGTCAGACATTGCTATTATCGAAGTTCAAATTGCCCTAAGGTTCATTCACAGAAAATACTTATACTAGTATATCTGGCACTACTGATTCACACAGAATTCCAACTTTTGAGTAAATATGTAAAACCAATAAAAATTGCAAAGATCCTGTGTATTTAACTCATTTTTGAAACGTTTTCGTTTGGCAAATGGATTACGTGCCATTTGTTTATTTCCGGGATACATCTAATTACCAACAGCGAGAAATGAGAAAAAATTAGACTACAACGGCATTAATGAAAAATCGTAAACAAACACTTTAAAATGGGGTTGAAACTCAAAAGTTCGTTTAAAACATATTTTATTTTAATCATTGGCTTTGATAATATATAAAATATATACTAATAAGCTGAAATCGAAGGAATAAATACATATAGGATCTTACATTGGTACGAGAGGATTATCAGATTTCTCCAATTGAGATAGTTAAATTATGGAATTTTAAGTCCGAGCCTTGTCGAGGACTTAAAAATTACATAATTTAACTATCGAGATTGAAGAAATCTGATAATCCAAGAGTACTTATTTAAGATTTTGTTTCTCTAATTTTAAAAAGTAGCAAATTTGCGAAATGAATTACAAATTCTCTGAACTTTAATTTTACGTTCATGACTTGAATACCCGGTAAATGGAAGGTGTTTTGTTTATGACGTCATGAGTTCTTTTTATGACATTATTTTATTACTGCTGAGAACAACAAATTCACTAGAGACCAGAACAATATTTTCCACACCGGTCAAGCGGTTGAAATATTACCTCAAAATTAGAGAAAAATGGTTATCAATGACCTCATGATAATTTCTAAAGATGGGTTTCCAATTAAGCAGTTGCTTTCAGCTTTGGGAATAATCTCTGTGTATAATAAACATGATAAAATGTTATTTTATTTATATTCTTTTGAATTTTGTCCACATATACACAGCTTGTTTGTAACAGGTATGAATATATAGTATGATGTTTACAGTAACTTTTATGTATGGTATATGTCTGTCTCTACATGCATAGAAGGTAGCTAGTTAAATGTAAACAATTGCAACATCGACAAATTTGGTCCGGCAAAAGTTGCTTCGGTCCAGCATTTCTGGAGAAATTGGTGGACCGAATGTCCACCATGTCCACCAATCTTTGGAAAGATTTAGTGAAGACTGAGATGACCGTCCATGGCTTTCTTCACATGGTTCTAAAAGCATGAAAAAGGGGGGGGGGGGGGGGGGGGAGAGGAGGTATTTATTCTTCAGGATTGATGATTTAGCATCTGGACTATATCATGTATATGTCAATTGGCATCTCAAAACTGGAAATATTATTCCAAGCTAGAGTCTATTTCAAGCATTATTATTAAACTTGAAGCATATGTGTGGCTGAATTGTATTATAGCCGAAATGGGGTATGTTTCACGACGTAAAATTGAGCAAGTGACTACATATAATACATGTAATATAGGATACAAAGCTTATTTTTGGTAATTCATCGATGTATGAACTAGGTCAACTCACTTACAAACAAATAATTATTTCCCAGCCTACAATTCCAATATATAAGTGTGTGACATTTTGTGTAATTTTTCCCCTGATTCTGCATTTTGTGTAATGTACATGTATATAAATTATTAAACAAAGGGAAACAGACCCAGTGCTGAATTGTCTATGGACTAAGTGGTGCTATTTCCAAAAGTAAACGTTCCATATCCCAAATCCCTTACCTTCACTATCAATCAAGAACATCAACAGTTTAGCCAGTAGCATTTGCTTAACATTATCATCAGGAACATTGTCGTTTTTCAAAAATTCACTCAATATTTTAATTGCAGGGCAGAAAAAACTTCCCAATGGAAAAAACTCTTGCACGTAAGCTTGTGTATCACAAGAAGATTCCGAAAATGGCACTCCGTAACCTACTCCTGCATTGCAGGCCTTTATATCTAACAGTGTTAGAGCATTTTCGTAACAGACTAATTTAAAACATTGTTTCAGTCTGTCCAAAAATTTAAAATCCTTCTTAAATCTATCAAATATTGCTGGCTTATCAGTACAATGCCTTTTGCTTAGAGATTCAAGCGTTCTTTCAGTTTCGGGCATATGCATGGTTCTCAATGCCCAGATCAGACGAATCAGTGTATAAAAAAAAGGGAAAGGGGAGAGAAACGAAGAAGTTAATGCATGAACATAACGGGAACTGGTCATTTCGTACCCTAACAAATATGGTCAATTCGTACCCATCGCTGAGTCGATTCGTACCCGACGGATGGTCAATTCGTACCCGGCTAAAATTTTATGATATCGTAATGAAATGGTGTGTTCACGTTTCTCCAACTTTTGATAATTAACTATAACAACATCCAATTAGGGGTGGGGATTAGGGGGCCATCAAAAGGATTGCTAAGATTTTTACCTGTAAAGTATGTAGGAAAAAATACGTTTTTAAGTAGCATAAGAGAATGTGAATATAATTTAAGAATATATTGATGTTAATAAAACTAGTATTCTTATATGTTAAATAAGCAGATATTTTTATTTTATAATTGAATATTTTCTTCATCATTTAGTTTCATTTGCATAAATGTCATGAATGTAAGAGATGAATAAAATATTTGAAAATTATTAAATAAAAAATATTTAAAATTCAATAACTTTCTTAATTTTTTTTCTAATTATTTCCTAATTTAAATGCAGATTTGTCAGCTTGTCTAAGTATTTATATTAGCTTGGCCAAAAAAAAGCTGTGAATTTCCAAATGATTAAGTAATTTATGCATCAAAGTAAGCTTGGTCAAACAGAAGCTGTGAAATTACAAATGAAGTACAGAGACATCGACACAAGACTCAGCACACTCAAGCACAGATTCCTTGACCAACAGATGACAGTCCAAGACTACGCAGACCAAGCATCCTTTTGTATTCGCATGGAGCTTCGCCAGTAACTTTGCAGTGAATGTATTCAGTGCTAATACATGTAATAGACAGTGCTTTCCAATGCTTTTTATTTCCTTATATTGTTATGTAAATATAAATATCTTGTTATGGAATACTAGTACAAAAATAAATACTTAATAAAATTATATTATAATTACAAAAAAAATATATGAACATTTTATGATGAGAAACAAAAATACTATTTATGAAAATAAAATAAAAAGAACTTTACACAGAAAAAAATAGACTCGAAATAAAACAAAGGAAACAAAATATTATCTTATATATGTATACTACTGAACAGGTAGCTATCCTTATGATGCCCCCCTAATCCCCACCCCTAATTGGATGTTGTTATAGTTAATTATCAAAAGTTGGAGAAACGTGAATAAACCGATGAAATTGTATGTATTAAAGGTAAAAAGTGATAAATTAAATGGTTTTTTTAATTTTACTAAAATTTCTTTTTAATTTGTCGGGATATTGTGTTAAGGTTCTTTGTATTGAATGGAGTGTGGTGATAATTTCTATTGTATGATGTAAGTTTATAATTAGTTTGTGATTCTAGGTGTGCACATTAAATCTTTTATTCTTTTAAGTGAACTAAACATATGTTGTCATTATACATTTAGGATTTGTTCGACAATGCGTCAAGAAAACTGACTTAAAATGAAATATGTGAAATATGAAAACTTGTATTTTTCAAATTTTATTACGATAAATGACATAATAATGGTAACACTTGGCGGATCTTTTTTTTCATACTTTTCTTAAGTTTGTTGGCCGAGACTAGCTTCACTTGCGTACGGACAAACTCCGCTTCTTTGTACAACAAGCTAATGAGCACATAGAAAGGCGGAGGACACTGTGCTCGAACGTTCAAGCGACGGTGCCAGCCCTCACAGCCGTTATTGGTGCGGTCATGCATCCCGTAGACCGACCAGTCTTTTGGTTCCCATATGCTGCTGTCGATCCACGGATAGATAAATACAATATAACAATTCAAACCATAAAGGTATCTTGTCCAATTAGTTTGTTTTTTCAACAATAAGTATCTTCACATATACAGACACGTGCCAGGAAGTGAACAATAAGTATGTAATAATAATGATTGTCACTTACCTTTATGTTCACGCTTACAATCATAATTTTAATGAGATCACACAAAATTAATTATCACCACGCTACATCCAAAATAACTATAAAAAAAACCGAACCTGTCGACTAATTACAAATAAATTTGAGTAAAATATCCAATAAAACATTTTATTAATCATTTTTAATTTTTAATACATACAATTTCTTTACGATGTTAATCGGGTACGAATTGACTCAGCGATGGGTACGAATTAATTGACCATATTTGTAAGGGTACGAAATGGCCAGGGTACGAAATGACCATAACTCGGGAAACTCAACATAACTGTCTCTGTCATTTACATGGTAACCAGTCATTTCGTAACATGACCATTTCGTACCATAAAACAAGAAAAGATATGGGTTAAACCCATATCCAGAGATGTTCGATTTACAGGTGTATTCGATTTGGTTTAATATTTTTTTCCAATTTGTTAAGATAAGATAAGATAAGATAAGAAAACTTTATTTGAATTCGGCATGACATTACTAACAAATAACATAAGCTCTACAGAGCTTTTGACCGAATAAAAAATTTAAAATTTCATCATTACTGTGCTGTAAAGGGTTGCAAATGTAGACGATTGTGAAAGGCAAGAAATAATCATTTTGATTATAATATCTCAACTTTGAGAAGAGTACTTAACTAAAAAAAGGGGAAAGTTTTGGAAAGACAAATGTTTACCAATAAAAATACATTGATCATAGTCACGTGGTTCTGTGGGGGAAAATGTGAATGTAAGATCGGCAGTTATCGCGTCCTAGGAAAATCAAAGAAAACATACCGACAGTTATTAAAATTGTTTCAAAAGATTTGCAATTAAATGTATTTCAAACGTCAAACTGACATTCATGTGCATAAACATTGCTAAGGACTTTATAAAATTTTCAGAATTTAATTAATAAAATAAATTAAAAAAACCAAATAAGAGTCTTATTTTGCAAAACAATTTATGAGATTATTAACTTCTATGATGTTGATGACCGTTATTCGAACGTTACTGATTTTTTTCTTTTGTTTTATTAAATAAATAAATTTTGCGAGAATACTGACTTTTGATTGGCTGGAAAATATTTTCTATGAGAGGATGGAAAACAAATTTGATCGTCACGGAGACGCACGCCATTTGACGTCATATATTACTCTACGGGAAACTAACAGTTTTTTTTGTTGATCTCTTTTTCCAAAGATGTCCAGTTACAAAAATAAAATTGTTGAGTTTATTCTATTGTCTGAATTTATTTATAATAGCTTAACATCAAAATGTTTAAATCTTGAATTAAATAAAAATCTGTGGGTACATCGAAAGTGTAAAAAACCCCGTGGAATGGTGTAAAAACCCCTATATCTGTGGTGAAAACCCCTCAGAAATATAGATCTTACCATATATTATGTTAATAATCCAAATTATAAAAAAAAAATAATTACGCTTTATCCCATAAAATCGATTTTTGTAACCGCATTAAATTTATAAGAGGAAAAGCTCTCAGTATTATTTTGTTTACTTTTTCAAACCTGTTAATGTATACAGGCCAGCCATGAGGCGACAGACGGTGTTTCCATTTAACTGAAAATGGATATCTTGCTATTCTCGTTGCCTTGAGAAAGGCACTTAGTTGGTTTATTAATAAAATTGAATACCGCGGAACTTTCCCAGGTTTGGCGCCACATGGTAATTTCAAGCAAGCAAAAGAATACATGCCAACACCCGCCTCTGTAATGACAGAAATGTCCGATTTACTCCAGACAGGCAATCCGTAATTGTATACAGAAGAAAAAATACTACATTCCATTTTTCTTCTGTAACTACAATCTGGATGCTAGTTTTATAGAGGTTGAAACGGCGATGAAACTATTTATTTATTTATTTATTTATTTATTTATTTATTTATTTATTTATTTATTTATTTATTTATTTATTTATTTATTTATTTATTTATTTATTTATTTATTTATTTATTTATTTATTTATTTATTTATTTATTTATTTATTTATCTATTTATCTATCTACTTTGACGTAAACTGATATACGTTTTTCATTATCAGGAGACAGATTTATATAAGCTTTGTAGCTTGTTTCCGAATCTTTGTCTGTATTTTCTTGTAAATATAACGATATATGAATAGAAATAAAATATGTTTAAACCAAATGTATACAAAAGGCTGACAGTGAAAAATGGCGAATTGAGCGGAACTGCCAGCAGAGAACAGGTATATGACAAGAAAGTATAACGACAAAAAAGAAGCGTAAAAACGAAATGGGACATATATTTAGACGGGGAAATATTACAGACTTTACAGGAAATAGACAGAAAAATTGCAGACAAAGATTCCATAATGAAATCGATAATACCCGACAATGAAAAAACGTCGTGTTTAATTCGTTACACAGACAACCAGTTGACAGGGATCAATACTTTATGTTGTTCAGGACACAGTATTTTAAGAATTGACAAAACCTTCAACTTGCGTGACTTGCACGACACTGCATCAAGTTAGAAGCAGATATAAATCGTTATGGACACCACACAAGAACCGCCAATTTTTCTTGGACCGCTATCTTAGATGCCAGGCCCCTTGCCTGAATTTCGTCCCTCTAACTCGATTTTCTGAATCCGTCCCTGGATACTGATACACAGACCTAAGTGTTTGGATCAGTCTAGGAAAATGGCTATAGTCATCGCCATTACATCAGCTTTCCCGACATCTAAGAATGCAATACAAAAACTGGTGGATGACATAATTGACAAGGCCGACATAGACTCAATACTAAACGACATCTCTGGTAGAGACGGATTTATCCATGCCGATGACCCGATATGTTTCGACGTCAAGTGCGACACTATGAAACAAAGGACACAGACATTATCTTCGAAAAGCCCTAAACAGTTTCAGGTTTCGAAATCGCTGTGGATGACCAAAACCGTTGAAAAGAGAACGTTTTTTAGAAGATTCCGTAACCACTTGCCGCCAGACCAAAAGACCCTTACTTCGACAGACGGACTAATGACTGTCATTAAACCTTGGAAGGATAGAGGTAAACTGAGGAGGAAAATCAACAAACTGTCGACAAAGAAGACAAAGAATTGCGATTTAGATTCTGAGTGATATTTCAATGTTTTGTTCAATGTATTCATTTATTTATTTTTTCAAAGGCGAGCCATGTAATAAGTTTGCGGACAGCGATGATTGACGCGAGATATGTGCAGGTATCTTAGTAGTTTTAAATTTGAAAAAAAAATTTAACTAATTGTTACCCGGACGACGACAGATGTCCGAAGCCTTGTGCAGGATGTCTTAGTAGTTGTATATTTGAAAAATAAAATTTAACTAATTGTGTCGCGGACTACGACATATGTCCCGAGCCTTGGGCCGCCAGGATATCTTAGTAGTTTAACTTCAAAAACAAAAAGCTATCCCTTGGTCTAGTTCAAACTTTTTTTGCAATATTATAGGCAATTCCAAGCTAAGAATGATAATAATAATTTGTTGAAAAAAATTATTACTCCTATAGTTATAAAACAAAAACGGCTTAAATGAATAAATATATAAAATACCCTGACCCTCCCCCACATGTTCATAGCCTTTACTTGGCGGGGGAGGGGGCTATTAATTATATATTATTATTATCTACAACTGTGTTGATTGACTGAAAGGTCAATTAATCAATTCATTGTAATTGTAACTAATTTTGTCTAATATGAGCTACTAAAATGGATGACATATTTAAAATCTTTTAATAACAACAGACATATAATTACATGTAATACAAAGAATGCAAATGAAATACATATCTATTAAAAAAATCATTATAAATTTATAGACATTATTTTTATTTCGCACATTAAATCATTGTCAGTATTAACATTGTCAATATAATTCCTACTTACAGTACTTGTAGTACTTTTATTGCAAAGAATTAGAGTGCTCTCCCATAGCTATTTGACCTCATATTGGACGGATTGTGCGGTTACAAAAATCGATTCGGTGGGATAAAGCTTAATTATTTTTTCACAAATATTGCATTATTATCATAATATATAGTAATATCTATCATTTCTAAGGGGTTTTCACCATAGATATAGGTTTTTTTTTATTCTATTCCATGTTTTTTTTTTACACTTCGGGGGGTTTTTACACTTTCGATGTATACCGCTGGGCTTACCCTATAGATAGTAAAATAATCCAAAAGTAAAAATTGAAGCGATACCGAGATAAACATTGGTATAGCGCTAATTTATATGCAATTTTGTAAATCTTTACTTCTTCTTATTAAATCGGGACAACAGAATGTATTTTAAAGCTGGGAGGATTTAACAAACGAAATTTACTGTAAATAAAATATTTTCTTTAATATTAAATTAGCCATTTAACACTTACAACGTGACTATATTGTAGAGTATGGTTTATCACCTAACTATTCAATCGTACCCGAAAACAATTACCATTAAGAGATAATAAGAAGAAATCGAACATATGATAAAACCATTTCACCATAACCATTATGTACCATTTCGTCATATTATTATTATTATTATTATTATTAATATTATTATTATTATTATTATTATTATTATTATTATTATTATTATT
This sequence comes from Limnoperna fortunei, assembly GCA_944474755.1. Lineage (NCBI taxonomy): Eukaryota > Metazoa > Mollusca > Bivalvia > Mytilida > Modiolidae > Limnoperna > Limnoperna fortunei. Next base: position 46,404,257 of record OX104112.1, read on the forward strand.
ATTATTATATTATATATTAATATTGCAAAATTGTTCTAACTAGACCAAGGGATAGTTAAATTTTATCTTTCAAGTTTAAAACTACTAAGACATCCTGCACAAGGCTCGGGACATCTGTCGTAGTCCGCGTAACATTTAGTAAAATTTTATGTTTTCAAATTTAACACTACTAAGACATCCTGCACAAGGCTCGGGACATCTGTCGTAGTCCGCGCAACATTTAGTTAAATTTATGTTTTGAAATTTAAAACTACTAAGACATCCCGCACAAGGCTCGGGACATTTGTCGCAGTCCGCGTAACATTTAGTTAAATTTAATTTTTTCAAATTTTAAACTACTAAGGTACCTGTACACGTCTCGGGTCAAATTGTGCTGTTCGCTAACGTACTGAGTGTCTCGCCCTTGAAAAAAAAGACAAAAAATACATTAAACAAAACATAGAAAACATAGAAATGTCACTCGGAATCTACATCGCAATTCTTTGTCTTCTTAATAGTCGTCGTCCGTTCGTTGATTTTCCTTTTTAGCTGACCTTTCTTCCTTCCTCGGGTTCTCGGTTTAATGACAGTCATTTGTCCGTCTGTCGAAGTAACGGTCTTTTGGTCCGGTGGCAAGTGGTTGCGGAATCTTCTAAAAAAACGTTCTATTTTCGTAGACGGTCTTTGTCATCCATAGCGATTTTGACACCTGAAACTGTTTATGGCTGTCCGCTAGTCGGTATTGTCCAATTGAAATCAATGATCGTAGCAAATCTTTATATTGGGTGTCCACAATATCTCTTAAAACCTCTACTAAATCCAATAACGGTTGTGATTTCCTCGTCTTAATACATGTCCCATTTCGTTTTTACACTCCTTCTTTTTGTCATTATACTTCTTGTCATATACCTGTTTTCTGCTGGCAGGTCCGCTCAGTTCGTCATTTTTTATGGTCAGCCTATTGTATACATTTAAAGGGTTGTCTGTCTTCAGTAAATCGGACATTTCTGTCATTACGGAAGCGGGTGTTCGCATGTATTCTGTTTCTTTCTTGGAATTACCGTGTGGTGCCAAACCTGGGAAAGTTCCGCAGTATTCCACTAAGGCGACTCTGTCGTTAAATCCCATGTCTAACCACGATACGCGTCTCTTATAAGTCGAGTTCATTTTCAATGTGGTGTAGTATCATTTTTACAGGTGTGTTAACTGTTTTTTTTTAAAATACATCAACTCTTAACTGTGTAACCATTAGCTGTTATCTGTTTTCTTAAAATTGACATTGTTGTTAACTGTTATAATGATAATAAAACACTTAGCCGTTAATAGTATTGCTCTTCGATGACTTTCTGCCGTTATCTGTTTTGGGAAAAATAACATATTGTTAACCTGTCATTGTTTATGGACCCCTTCTATACCCCCCTCAAAAATTATTTCAGTAGTAAAGTTATTTCATGTCATATTTGGTAATAAATATGTAATTTTGAAATCAAGGCATAATCTACAAAATAGCCTTTAAAAAGGAAATTTTACTGGACATATTGATAAATTCTAATGTTCCTGCTTGTTGTCTTTATAATTCATTAAACATAGAATAAAGTAATACCTTTATTTTACAGCCATGATCATATATGTAAAAGGAGCATGTGATGTCATGTCAAACTTTTTCCCGTGCACATTACATTTTAATGGTGAGATCTACCTCAGCGCAGAACACCTGTATCAAAATATCAAAGCACTCTACCACAAGCAAACAGTCCTTGCAGCTGAAATAATACAGGCAAAGGATGCCAAGACGGCGAAAGCATTAGGCAAGATGATTCGGCCAAGTCAGTCTTGGGAAGACGTAAAGCCAACAATTATGGCAGAAATCTTAAAGATAAAATATGTCCAGTACCAACAGTTTAGAGACACACTCTACAACAGCTCGGGCTACATATGCCACAACGTAACCGACGAGTTCTGGGGCACTGGACAGAGCGGTAATGGACAGAATGTGTTTGGACTTTTATTAACAGCACTGCGTGCAGGCTTAAAATTGTAACTATTTGTTGTAAGTGTGTCTTGTGTTGTTGAATTATCTCCAGATTTTTCAATTGTTACTTATTTAGATGTAACATCCCAGAACACACTATACATAGAGATCCCAACAAAGACAACAGGTCATTAAGTTTTATTGCTCTCTGTTTGCATATACTAGTATTCGTAAACAAAAAATCACACACTTTATTGAAACTTTATTGTATTGTCTATTCTGAAAAGAATTTAATAAAAACAAAAATAAATAAATAAACTAACTATTAATCATTCTTTTCAGTATTATAGCATCCATTTATTTTATTTCTACTAATAGTACTTTTAGTACTTTTATTGCAATGAATTAGAGTGCTCTCCCCTAGCTATATGACCTAATATAGGATGTACGGAGCGGTTACAAAAATCGATTCTGTGGGATAAAATGTAATTATTTTTTCACAAATATTGGATTATTATCATAATATATGGTAATATCTATCATTTCTGAGGGGTTTTCACCACAGATATGGGGGTTTTTACACTATTCCACGGGGTTTTTACACTTTTCAGGGGGTTTTTACACTTTCGATGTACCGGGAGAATCTATTGTTCAGAGTATGCCCTTCCAGGAGAGAGCCGCCAAATTTCCAAGAAAATACAGGACCCTAAAATATGCCAAACCTATTGTATACTTCTTCTTGATTTTTACCATAGATCTTATCTTCCATTACATATTACAATTTAAAAAAAGGATGAATGTTCTTTGGAGTAAATTATTACTATTTCAAAATAAATTGTCAAATACTTTATATAGATTGATGTTTAGTACCCGCTATCTATACTGGAAGACACTGGTTTCAGTGAATATTGGGAAAATCAACAGTATATAAATCCACTGTTAGTTAAGCTAAACGTCCAGCAAAGATTACAAGATCAATTTATACAAAAAAGGTTCTCGGACATAACTATAGTTCTTCCAAGGGTGACTTATATTCTCACATCAAACAACAGTTTGGCTTAGAACCATATCTGATAAAATTGTGACCAAAAAAAAGAAACATTATTTGTAAATTACGTACCTAGAATTTCAGAATTCCGATCGAAACTGGGTGCTGGGTGAATATTAAGAGAGAAGAAAGAATCTGTACACTATGCCGGGGTAACAATATAGGTGACGAATTCCATTATTTATTTATTTGCCCTGATCCGAGTATTATCAAAACACGTAACAAATATATTCCAAGATACTATTGTAAATATCTCTCTATAGAGAAACTGTATAGATTAATTACTTATTGCAATAGGCCACTTTTGAATAAATTATCCATATTTGTTAAACACTTAAACAATTTATTTTAGTGTGTCTATCATATAACGTTATATTTTAGGAAAAAGGGCACGTGCTTTTCGATCCTATTTAAACTACCTATCACAATTTGTACCATATATGGGGAAGTGTATTATTATTTGCCGATAGCGTTCATTCTAAATAAGAGGGGACAATTGTGTCGTCGACATTTCGTGAAAAAAGCTTACTAGTTAAAAACAGTAATTGTCCTTTTAAAATTGGGTACTTATATTAATTTATCAAACTTTTGGGTACTGTCCGAAATGGATGGACAAATGTGTAGAATTAAGACTAAAGGACCATTTTATCTAAGACTGGTTTCCGACATTTCCAACTCGCCCAAAACAACATGTTATAGAATGTTTAAAAATAGCTTTGGTTTTGAAATTATTTATCAATATTACCTGCATATTTATTGTATAATATTTGTAAATTTAGATGTGGATCCCACCGTTTGCCCATTGAAACGGGTAGGTGGCGCAAAATACCGAGAAATGAATGGCTGTGCAGTTTATGTAACATTAATGAAATTGGTGATTAATACCATTACATTTTAGTAGTAACTTTTTAAGTATCGATATGAAAAAACTATTGCCAAATTATTGCCATAAAAATGCAAATATTTTAAAATTTATTCAAATATTTTGTACAACAGATGTTAGTGTACTGGAAAATATTATCGAAATTTATAAGAATTGTGTTATCAAAGGTCGTCCCTCCTGGTTAGTTAACTATTTATTGTTATTTGCTCACACATGTACTATTATATTAATATTGTTTGATAATTTCTCTGTAACTTGTATTTTTATGAGAATAAAGTAAAGTATTAGTAGGGAACATACGTTACGTTTTTAACATTCACTTGGAATAAACTTTATAAAATGGACACCCAATCTGTGGACTATACTCAAATTTAGGAAATCAGACATTTTACTCGTAAAATGATTTCGTTTGAAAAAGTTACTATTATTTAAACTGGGAAGAATTGGGGCGAAAGTTAACCCCCTAACAATGATTGTTATAGATTAACAGTAGACATGGAATTCATATGTAAGTAGAAGATATGAATGGTGGATATTTTCATGCTATTTTTCAGTGAACTATATACATTAGCCCTGATTATGAAAATATTATATACAATACAAAATATATCATTATATTAGATAAAATTTGTACCAACGTTTGATCGTTTATAGTAACGTATGTTTCTGGTATTACATATTGGTTTTATTTATTTCAGGAATGCCGCTGTCCAGAACGGAGATTCAGTACTAAGAGACACTTCTTGTAATTGTGATGCTTGTCTTGTTTGTCTAAGTAGAGCTAAATGTGAATCACGGAGAAAAATTCCGATTTTCTGAGCACGATCACAGAATAATGACAATAAACCAGAAGCTGTGTTGGTAGAAAATGAGACTGAAGCTGCCCCGTTGGTAGTTCTGATGAGGAAGTTTTTAACTACGTAGAGGGCGAATACGCTGTAGTAGCGTTGAAAACCATTGGTATATTGGTAAGTTATACACGCAAATGATCAGGAAGGTGACACAGAACTCACTTGTATGCGCAGAACCAGAGGTCTATGGCGATGGCCTTCTGAAGGACACAGTATGGCGCATAAAATCTCGAATTCGATGTAAAATTGATACCCCGATACCAAACGGAAAATCGAAACGAATTATCAAAATAACGGTTGATGATATGGCAAGCCTTTGAGTTGAACCATATTTGCTGCCCAGTGATTTGACAATGGAACCATGTAACATACGTTATAATTGCTTTGTTTTCGTGTTGTTTCAGCGTTTTCTTAATTTGTTTTATACTTTTTATTTATAGGAATGGGTGAGCCGACACGCGGTTCAATTTTCTTTTAATGTGAAAGAAGCCTCTGCATACTTTTTTTTTAAATAAAACAATCAAATAGTGTTTTAGGTCTCATTGAATGGGATAACCTTGTAAATAGGTGTTACCAGTATTGCATTATTATACTGTACATAAGTAGCGGGTTAATCGAGATTTTCTAAATAAAGGGGAATTGGTTAAGTGCAATAAAAAGTAATCCAAGCAGTCACTCTCTCCCACCCCTCCCCAAATAAAATAGTTGGTCTCTTAATCCCGAGTTCGGTACACTCTCACACAGGCTGACTCGTTACCACGAAGAATAATTTTTGCTAAATTAAATGTAGATCAATCAATCTATTGTTCAGAGTATGCCCTTCCAGGAGAGAGCCGCCAAATTTCCAAGAAAATACAGGACCCTAAAATATGCCAAACCTATTGTATACTTCTTCTTGATTTTTACCATAGATCTTATCTTCCATTACATATTACAATTTAAAAAAAGGATGAATGTTCTTTGGAGTAAATTATTACTATTTCAAAATAAATTGTCAAATACTTTATATAGATTGATGTTTAGTACCCGCTATCTATACTGGAAGACACTGGTTTCAGTGAATATTGGGAAAATCAACAGTATATAAATCCACTGTTAGTTAAGCTAAACGTCCAGCAAAGATTACAAGATCAATTTATACAAAAAAGGTTCTCGGACATAACTATAGTTCTTCCAAGGGTGACTTATATTCTCACATCAAACAACAGTTTGGCTTAGAACCATATCTGATAAAATTGTGACCAAAAAAAAGAAACATTATTTGTAAATTACGTACCTAGAATTTCAGAATTCCGATCGAAACTGGGTGCTGGGTGAATATTAAGAGAGAAGAAAGAATCTGTACACTATGCCGGGGTAACAATATAGGTGACGAATTCCATTATTTATTTATTTGCCCTGATCCGAGTATTATCAAAACACGTAACAAATATATTCCAAGATACTATTGTAAATATCTCTCTATAGAGAAACTGTATAGATTAATTACTTATTGCAATAGGCCACTTTTGAATAAATTATCCATATTTGTTAAACACTGAAACAATTTATTTTAGTGTGTCTATCATATAACGTTATATTTTAGGAAAAAGGGCACGTGCTTTTCGATCCTATTTAAACTACCTATACCTGTTAGCCATACATTGTATTGTTTAATTATTTAATGCTTGTGTATTGTTTGATTATAATGTTAGTGCAACTTTTTCGATTATGTAAATCTCTTGTCTCGGAGCTTGTTGCGAATGAGTTTACTAACTCAATAAATCTTGAATAAATCTATAAGAAAGTTTGTTTTGGAGATGGATGGGTAAGTTCTTTTCTTCATGTTTCAAGTTATGGATGCGTTGAAACACAAAACACATGAAAAACTAAAAGAAATGTAAAATGATATCAAATTTTCCAATAGCAATCAAGTTATGAAGGTTAAAGGGAAACTTCGCAAAAAATGAAAATTTGATATGTTATTCTTCCACTAAAAAGTAACACTTTTGCCTCTTGATGGCCTCTTTTATTTTCAATGGACGTGTAGCATCTACATTGAATGTACCGTGTAAAAAAATGCACTTATGTATGTCCCCCATCTGTAACTGTAACTGTAACTGTAACTGTGTACGTTCCTCCACTTTCTGGAGAACTATGTACAGGACAATTCACATATGCTAATAATAGGCAATATTCTATCTTAAGAAAGTGGGGGGGGGGATAAAAAGGTAAAACAATTGGTTTCTTTGGGATGATTGGGATTTCACGCACAACCAAAATACAGTACGTAAAAGTCAGTTCAGCGATTATTAATACAGTGACTATTCACAGACTTCACCACGGCAATAGTACAAGAACATATGCTTAGTAACAAACTAATCTGTACATCGGTTAAAAGGTAACATCAATTTTTATACAACAGTCTATTTGCTATCCTTTAAATCAGTTTATCTAGAGCGGTTGATTCCCTAAGCATAATATTTTCGCTAGATACTATCCTTATAAATAAAGATAAGATAAATAAAGAAACATCTGATTCCCTAGACGGAATATTATCTACGAGAGCTGTTTTTTTTTAGTGAAACGATCTTGCTTGATGTAGCGCATAACACAGACATCTTCCTATGCCTTCGATTTTTCCGATGCGGTCGGGAGCAAACTCCACCACATGAGAACCATCCAGTAGGATTGAGACTAATTCAGTGTCACTCAAGTTATAAGCAATATTTCTACCAATAGTACTGATAAATACACACAAGAATGGCTCCCTTATACTCTGGAGTGACGCGCAGTACAGTATGAAATGTATACGATCTTCTGGAGCTGTTTCGCAGAGCGGACAGATAGCCTTAACTTCATATTGGTTGAACTTTTGTCGATTTGCTTGCAGAGTATAGACTCCTAATAGTAATTTACACTTCACAGCAGCTTTAGTGACAGATATTGGTTCTGAGCCTGCGTGCCTCCAGATAGAGTTTACAGATCCAGTGTTCAATTCAGATACATTTACATATTTCAGAGAGGACTTTGTTTGAATGTCTTCTTTTAATTTTAATTCCCAATATGAATTAAAATTTTTGTAGACCATAGATTTCCATGTTGTTTTTCCAATTGGATTTTTCAGTAGATCTGGTGTAGACTGTAGATTATACATCTTTATAATTTCTTTCACAAGGACGAACCAACTTTGTGATCGGTCATCTTTAACTGAAAGCTGAGATTAAGCTAATTCGTACTCAATGGAATTATAACTTCTACAGCCAAAGGTTGTCAAAATGCCTTTAGGTATATCTGCCTGTATTGGTGTTTCTCCAAGCAAAAGATATGTTATTGAATCTGAAACTCGATCCGGAAGATGTTTTAGCTGTTTCAGTAGTTTTTTGTAGTAGAGAGATATTTGATCAATGTCCTTTTTTGTTAAGTCGGATGACTTTAATTCCGTACAGCAGACGAGGGACCACGTAAACTGTTATCAAATGTAAACAAACACAGGTATTAAGACCATTAATTCCATGTAGGTAAGCACCCATAAGACAGTATACAGTTTTGAGAGCTACACAAATTCTTTCTGTCGCAACTTCAGACGTACCATACTTTGACATAGTGTCCCTGGTAACTCCTAGATGGGTTGCAGATTGAACAATTGTTAGTTCCTTCTGTTTGTATGTGAAGCGACGGTCGCTCTTTTGATCTTTTCCAACACACAATGTTGTGGATTTAGATTCACTTATAGTATACTTTTCATTGCTCGCATAGTCAGCCTGTACGTCCAGCATCTACTGCAGTTCGTTTGGACAATTCGAAATCAAAGTAATGTCGTCGGCTACTGTTGGTGTGCCACAGAAGATGGAGCCAATATATGAACCTAGTTTCTAGTAATGGTTAATGAAAATCTTGTAAGCAGATGCGGACCAAACCCCACCTTGGCGGACTCCTTGATTTTCCGGAAATGAATCTGACAAGTTATTTTCCCATTTTACTTGAGCAGCAAGGTCTTTATACTATTCATTCACGATCAACTAATCATTACCTGTTATTCCAGAAAGGAAAGACTTTCTAATAAGAGAACTGTGCCAAACTACATCAAAAGCTTTGGCAGCGTCGAGGAAACCAATATACAAGGTGTTACGATTATCTTTAGCTTCTGCTATGAGTTCTGTAACCAGTAAAGCAACCATAGATTGTGAGACGCCTGAAGTAAAGTCACGTTGGAGACAGCTTTGAGTTGACAAAATAGTTTCTTCATTGGCAGACAGATGTAATTTTTATGCTACCTTACCAAGGAGACTCGTTACTGTTATCTTTCTGTAGCTATTCGGATCAGCTAAAGGTTTGCCTTTATTTTTGTACACTGGGGTAACAGTTCCTATTCTAAATTGATCGGGGAGTATACCTATATCTGAGAATTCATTGATAAGTACAGTTAAAGTTTCTAATAGTAAATCTCCTCCATATTTAAGATGTTCACCCATAATACCGAGATAGTCGGGATATTTATTGTTCTTGAGTGAGTGTATAACTTTTCGGACCTCTTCAATAGAGTATGGAGATTGTCTGCTTTACAAATATCTGCTATAAAGAGTCTGTCAAGTTCTACTTGTTGAGTATATATATTGTCCTCATCAATATTAGTTGTTGGTGTAGAGAGTTGTCTGAAGTAACGAGCCCAGCCTTGTCGAATATCATTGGGAGTTGTGAACGTTTCGTTATCTACCACTAGATGAGATGTCATTGCCACTCTGTGTTGACGCTGTTTACGGACAAGTCGATACAAAGTTTGTCTGCCTCATGGGCACACATTATGTCTTCATATTTCTGCTTACGGATGTTAGCCTCTAATTGCCGCTGACTCTTTCTTAGATTCTTTTTAGCATGTTTCATGTTCAAATATATCTCACATTCCGGATCAACTACTCGGCCATTCATTTTCCATTTCCAAACGTGATATTTACTCAATTTACAGGCTTTACTAACTTCCTGACTCAATGGTTTATTTCCTAGGTTTGGCTTTTACTTTACGCAGAGGATTACATTTTTGTTCGGCACCGCTAAGCACGTTAGCTACCGATAATAGTTTTATATCAATGGACTCAGTTGTATGTAAGTCTAATTTCTTTAAAGAGACTGTAACTGTATTTTTGTATTTCTCCTTATTAACTTTATTCCACCTGATTCTAGTTGAAGGGTTTTTACACTTATCGGAGACGGGTTCTATAACTTCGAGATTCTTTTCACTATCTCGTCACTAGATGGCGTTACTAGAGATAACTTGACATCCAAATACCTTAACGTCGCCGTATGATAATAACGCGAAACGTTCACTAACAGAAGTTTGTACTACCGGTATAAGACAAGGTTCTTTCAAGATTACGTTTCGTATTCCTGATCTAGGACATGCTATAATAATATAATTTAGTCTGTACCTGTCTGTTTTAAGCAAAAAACCCGAATTGGGTGAAAAAAAGTTCACCAGTTTAAAGACTTCTACTTTAGACTATGTCCACAGCAGCAACACCTTCGTATGCTTAGATCATTTTGTAGAATGTTGCAAGGATGATAGTTTTTCCTCAAATATTAGTTTGAATTTTGTCCATAAATATGAATTCGTATTATTATTTTCAGCTTATTGAATACAATTTTTTTTGTACAAAATATTTGCGAAGTTGACTATTCAAGAAAAAACGGACATTAAATGAAATATTTCTAAAAACTGTTTTCACGCGTCAAAATTTCACTTCATGTTAAGTACATTTATTATTTTTTTTATACTATTGTTATTACTGGTAACAGTTATCGGGCGTGTGCGTACCAGAGTTTCCAAAATTTTACGTGTGTTTGTTTGTGTCAACGAGTCAGTTTTTACTTTTTCTGTGACCTGGCATCTAAAGGCATTTGAAATCTTATAAACAAAATAACATCCTGTGTTCTCACTTTTCGGTGTATTCAAATTATACCTGTCCTTGGCAGGAGTGGGACCTGTCGTTCTCATTACGAATTACACGTCGATTAACCTTTAATCTGGTTAGCTTTTGAAATCCTCCGAATATTCATACATCAAAGTCGGCGTTAAATGATCTAGTAATTGCAATAAACACCCTGTTTGTTTACCTGCTAATTCTGATAATTACCCTTTAAAAACGAGAAATGATTTACCTTTAAATTTTCACGTACAGGTACAACTGCCATTTCAAGACGTGCACAAATATGTACGGAATTTTATTGTATGTACAACAATAATTGTATGAATATATTTTATTTACTATTATTATTTATGTAAATTATATCTTTAATATATAAAGACAGGTTAAAAATTGTGCCAATAAAGTACTTTTATTAATACAAAGATCATAGCAACATTAACTCTTATTTGGTAATCTTATGGTGTCAGCTGGTCATTAGTCATCGCCACAGTATTAATATTCTTCAAAGAGCAAAGGCAGAAAACATTTTTTAAACTGGATAATTTCTTATATTTACTGGATTATGTCAGTCATCATGTCACAACCGCAATCTCGTGGTAATACTGTCAATATGGCGGCCCCAATATACAAAATTTTACCACATAAAATCCACTCTAGAAGCGTAACGGAAAAAGAATACAATAAAACATCAAAAAGGCAAATATATTTCTTTTTATTTCAAGAGTAACATATCAAATTTTAATTTTTGCGAAGTTTCCTCTTAATCAACTTTCATGCACACGCACAGAAACAAGAAAATATGGTCCAGACAACACATCATTTCGTGTCATGTGTACTTCATAGGCATATTACATGTTCAGTCAGCCAATAGTTTTAAAGAAAAAAAATTATTACTAAGCGTAAATCCAAAGCCAACTGAACGCGAGACTCGTCGAAAATAGAGCAAGTTCTAATTTTAAAACGCCTATACGACAAGGCCGAATTTCATATCATTTTTTGGGGCCTCGGTGGCGGAGTTGTTAAGGTAGTTCGTCTACTATTGATCAAGTGGTATGTCAACACTGAGATTGCGTGCTCAATTCTCACGGCAGGAAGGGTGTAATCGACTCCAATCGTAATTGACAAGGATTGCCATTTTTCCTACCGTAGGTCCGGGTTTTCTCCGGGTCGCCTGTTCCCTCCCCAAATAAAAACTGGACGCCATGATACAGCTGAAAAATTTCTGAAAGTGGCGTTAAACACCATCAAACAAACAAATAAACATATCACATTTGTCAACTGTATCTGGTTTTTTCGATACTGTTAATACGGTTTTTTAAATAAGAATTTGGCGTCGCAGTTTTGTTTGTTTGTTAACAGATATAGAGATAATTTTAAAGAAAAGCCTACGGTTCACGACTGGATGAAGAACGGGAATTCGACAATAACAGAGTTTAAAGCATTTATTTCTGTAATATTAAACATGGGATTGATTTAACAATAGATGAGCATTTGAATAAATCGATGAATAATCAGTCCACTCCATGTTTGGGAAAATTGTTCTCATGAAATAGATTTCAGTTAATTCTCAATTTTTTACATTTAGTAGACAATCGCAAAGTTGCTCCTAGAAATTCACCATGCCTAAATTTAAACCAATTGTGGATCATTTCAATTCAAAATCAAAAGCCGTCCGTTCTCAAAATATTTCTATAGATGAATCTTTAGTCTGAACCAAATCGCGAACTGTAAAGCGTCAATATCTTCCTTCAAAACAAGTTTGGAGTAAAATTATGGATGTTGACAGAGGCAATTACCGGTTACAGCAACCATTTTATTATACATAGAGGTAAAAAGTACGACCCCACTTAGGCTGGACAATCACACAAGGATCGTATGTAGTTATCTCACTGTTACGAGCAGCTAACCTAATGCACACATTGTACCATATTTTCTGTGATATTTTCGTCACTTCAGTAACACTTGCCAAGCATTTGCTAACGTTTAACACCTTTTTTACTGGAACTATTAGGAACAACCGCCAGATGCCAAATGCTTTAAAATCGGTCATGTTACGCCCTAAAGAATCAATGTTTATGCGACAAGACATTTTGCTATGCGCTTACAAAGAAAATAAATTATAAAAACCGCGAAACTTCTATCAACCAAGTACAATGCAATATCTAGAAAACCGAACAGTAGAAAAAATATAATATTAAAGTATATGGGAGGATTGGACTTGAACGACACTAGTTAACTAGTTTTTACGAAGACGGAAGAAAATCTACTAAGATTAAAAAAGAGCATTGTTTATTGAAGTTCAGAAATCATATAATTGCTATGATCTGCAGGTTTGCAGTATGTAACCTTGGTTAAATATTATATTTAAAGCAGAAATAAAAAATATCAAACTGAATACAGATAATTTGCCCGTATTAAGCCTCCAACAATTATATTCAAAGACTGATATGACAAGACATTTTGAATATATTCCAATTTAATGTATTCATGCCCATGTATGTATTAGTTCCTTTGAATTAAATTTTTCAGCTCAACTAACTCTTACCATAGGTAGTGACCACACATATAGTATAGATATGACCGAAGAGATACCTGAATTCAAAGACGAGTCATGTCAGACAACACAGACAGGGGATGATATTGATGAACTAAACAAGTTAAAAGATTGCAAAGATGTGTTTCTGCGTGATTGCAGTTGTAATTAGTATTGTAACCAAAGACGATACCAATGTGAAGAAGTATACAGGGATACCATCCAAATCACAGCTTCATGGCCTTTTTGGTATGATACTATGATTTATCTAATTATTAGGGACAATACACTATGTGGCGGACGCGCGGGCGTCCAAAATCGAGTCAGGCCCATAACTTATTTTGTCTTGTGAGGTATCCTTTTGATATTTGGTATGTGGGTAGATAATATTAAGACAATGTGTCACATTCTGTCGTTGATTACCTTTAACCTCAAGGTGGGCTGGTACACAGATGGATGCCATCTCAGATTCTCACTGATATCTAGTTTATTTAGTAATAAAACTTCGTGACCGGTATTGAACAAATAATTTTCTTCACTAATAAATTTGTGGTTCTCGTTTGATAATTGGTTTGTGTAATATTATGTACTATTTATAAATATTCGTCCACTTAAGAGGGGGTTGGGGGGTTGGGGGAGATCTTTTGTTAACATGTTAACGTGTTTTTGGCATTTTTAAATGTATGCTATCTTTTTTGGAAAATTAAGCAAAAGATTTTTTCTATATGTTATCTGTTAATGTATTTTATTCACCACTTTTAAATGTAATTGAGTCCTCCTATAAAGAGAGAAATCAATTAGATTCTGCTGTTATATGTTTTTTTCGATTTTTGAACTCACTGTTTTCTGTTTTCTCATGTAAATTGCAGTTATCTGTTATCAATATTTTAAATGTACTGTTATCTGTTTAGGGGAAAATGTTTTTAACATGTTAATGTACCCCTTCTAGTCCCCCCTCACTTAAGAACACATTTAAGACAGGGTTAATTTTGATCTCCGCAAACCTGTATCACTTTATCACCTTTCATGTTTCATATTAACCATGATTGTGTCTAAAATAATAAAGGTTTTTAAATGTGTTAGAATGTTTCATCTAACCCACTGTCTTTCTTCATATTTGCAAGGTGGCCTTCAGTCCAGGAGCATTTGTTAAGGAAATAAATGAGTACATCATACGACTCGATCAATGGCAAAGGTCTCAAATCTTTCCTCCAATCCCTGATTTCATTTACATGTACTTGTGAAACAATCACTTCCTTGTCGTTACACATCATCGTTCGCCTCTGTACATCCATATCTTTTTAGTCGTTGTCAGTAGTAATTACCTCCAGCTCCAACTTACAATCGGTCTCACAAAGCCGTATCAGCGTCATTTTGTTATACAGAGAGCATGTATCCATCTTTCCATTAAATATTTGTTTAAATCAGGAACTTTAATGAAGTCAAATTCACCCGGGCGTCGTACTTCAGCCATTGTTTACTTTGTTGTTAAGTAACGTAACGAAAACCGGAAGTACGCTTGATGAAAATTTCTCGTGGACAATGCTCTAAAATAACCTCCATATACCCGAAACACAGTTATGATAAGGGTGAAATATAAATGAAGAATTACTAGCGTTTGTATATTGTTCCCCAATACACCGATTAAATGACATGCAAAACATAGTTGTTATAAATTTATTCTAGTGGAAAATAAACCTTTGATTCTTTCATTTGCGGGAGAGGGAAAGAGAGCCATGTGCAAACTTGTAAAGTATATATTTATTTAACTTCTTCTTTATTGCAAATTAGACCCATATGGGTCAAAGCAACATAATAACATTATAAACAAAAACATTAGCATACAAAAAGAAACATACTCGAAGTACATTAGTTATTTTTCCTAATATAACTACAAATGTAGTACATTTTAACCGATGTGGACCCTATTTTCGCATTTCAAATGATTGTTTAAAAAGTCCTTAACATTAGTCAAATGTTCTGATTTTGGACAAAGGATATATTTTACTTTTTCATCTGCATTTAAATTTGCAAAGATATCGTCAATACTTGAAGTTTTTGAAAAGAAAATATCTCTTGGTAGAGTGTTAGTTTGACAATGTAAAAGAAAATGTTTTTCATCTCCAAGAATTTGGCATTTACAGCATATTCGTTGACATCTGGGAATATTATGATATCTCCCTTGTTCTATATGTAAGGTATGGTCACTCACCCTTCGTTTTGTTATCATTTGTCTATATATAAAACTATTCTCATTTACTAAATAGTCTTCAATTTTAATGTCTGTTTTATGTTTACTAAATAAGTAAAGTTTAGATTCGTTATTTAAATTATATAATTTAGTTTTTATTTTATTTATGTTATATTCAGAAATTAAATTTTTATTTTTTTTTCTTTAACTTATTTGCAAGTTTAAAAAATCTGATCTGTCAAGGTCTAGTTCTATAAATAACTTTTGCGCCATAGTATACCAAGTATATATTCCCTCGGTGTGTATACCTTTATTGACATTATATGCTTCTTTTAATAAGGGGTTTATTTTTACTGAATTCAATCTACTATAATATAAGATTGTTTGAGCTTTTATAAAAGATTCTAATGGCAGTCTACCAAGTTCTATTTTTGCTGCTATGTTGCAAGCTGTTTTTCTTAAACCTAAAATATTCTTACAATACCTTGTGTGTATTTTTTCATATGTAAATCGGTCTATTAAGGAGAGGGTATCACATTTGTTTCTGCCCTTTCTTTTGACTTAACAATAGATAAGTAATCGTCCATAAACCAAATATCACTATTATATAACAATATAGGTCTTATTAAGGTATCAAACAGTTTACAGGATAGTCTTATAGGTAGACTTTGAACATTTTGAAGTATTTTTTTCAAAACAAAAATTGCTTTTAATCCTTTTCTTTGATAAATCTTCTATAGATATTTTAAAGCTTCCTTTAGAGTCAATGGTTGTTCCCAAGAAGTTATATTCTTTAGTTTCAGCAAGAAGCTGATTTCTATAATATAAAGAAGGAGTTGTACAAAACTTATTTTGAAATGTCAAAGTTTTTGTCTTCTTAATATTGACTGTCAATTGCCAGTCAAAGCAATATTTTTCAATTTTATTCAAACAATTTTGTAACCCAGAATGAGAGTTTGAGAATATAACTAAATCAGCAGCAAAGCTTAGACTTGATATATTTGTATTTTCTAGTATCAAGGGATCACATGATTGATCGAATATATCGTGAATATCATTTATAAAACAGTTAAAAAGTGAGGGGCTAAGACTATCTCCTTGTTTAACTCCTCTGACTATATCAAAAAAATTAGAAAATTTGTTTTTAATCTTAATAGCTGATTTATTGATTATATACATATCTTTAATTATATTATAAAATGTATTGCCAATATGTTGTGTCTTTAATTTATATAATAGTCCACTATACCATAATGAGCCAAATGCTTTTATTAGGTCAACAAAAGATGCAAATATTTTTTGTTTATTTTTTGTTAGGTATTTTGTTACTAAAGTTTTCATAATATATATACTGTCTGTTGTTCTATGATTTGCTCTAAATCCGAATTGTGGTGGTGCAAATTTATCTTCATAAAATTTACTGAGCCTACAATTTAATATAGAACTAAATACTTTAACTAAACTGTTTTGAAGGGATATTCCTCTATAATTGTTAAGGTCTGAATTGTCCCGGATTTAAATATAAGAATAGTAAATGATTTTCTCCATTTGATTGGGTATTTTCCTATTTCTAAAATGATGTTAAAAAGTTTGGCAATAGCTTTGCTGGTGACTAATGCACTGTATTTTATAATTTCATTACATATTTGATCTGGTCCAGGGCTTTTTGCTTGTTTCATTTTATTTATATTCTCTTTAACTTCCCTTATTGTAATAGGTCGGTCAGGTATTTCATTTTCTTCTTCTGAGATGTTATTTTGATGAACAAGATAACTATTAATTTTATTTGCCAGGTTCTCATTAATAATTTCTGTACTGCCTTGATTTTTAAAATGAACTGTCAGCTGTTCATTTATCACATTCAAAGAAGTTAGTAAATCATTTTGTATATGTTGTTCTCTTCTAAGAGAGTTCAAGTAATTCCAATACTGTTTAGGATTGGACTCTTTCCAATTTAATAAATTGTCATATATCTCTTTCTGGTATAGATATTTCTTTTTCTTAACAAGTCTTTTTAGATCTTTACATTTCTTAAAGTAACCATTTCGAATGGCTAAGTTGAATGGATTTGATTTTAATTTTTTACCCAAATTTATCACAGTATTTTTTAAAATCTTTTACTTGTTGGTCTGACCATGGATTATTCTTTTTTGTGAGTTTAGTCCTTTTACATTTTATTATTTTATGTTCTCTTTGAGATTGCTTCAAATATTGAGTTTAACCTTGATGTTGCTTTATCTACTCCTGATCTATTTTACTCAAAATGTTCATGTTCATAACAAATAATTTCTTGTAGTATTTCTTGTTCATTCAAGGCCGTTATAAGTTTTGTTTTAGCACACATCGTCTGTGCAATGAAGACGTATTATGCCAGATAATTACTGTATTCATTATACAGCTGGGTACAGCTCTAGCATGCAAGATGACTTGTTTAGCAGTGGTTCCGACTATTTTAAGATTACGTTGAGATTAGACTGACTAGAACTGAAATTGTGACTACTTAAGTCTGTTCTGAGAGTTGTTGCCTAAATGTTATCAAATTACTGGTTTGACCGTTTGTGGTTTTTTTTTCCATGGACAATTTTGTCATTTGACGACTTTGTCAACTGCTAAGTCTTCCTTTTTCCTAATAATTATTTCCATTTAACATTTACCTTTTAATATTGGTTTGATTATTAATTTACATGAACACAAGTAAGATTTGTCTCACCAGAGGTGGAACGGATATAATTACCTTCTACAGGCCGACGAAACGACACGTGTTCAAGCGATTTTATTCTAATAAAAACTAATTATATTACATTACAATCATTACATATTGCTACTAATGATCTAATACTGAAAAAGATATCAAATAGCAATGCAATTAACAAATGCAGGTATTTTTTAACTACTCTGCTAATTACAATTATGTATACGGGTGGGCTGAAATTAATGCAGACATTTTCTGAAGTGAACTGGCGACCAAATAAACAGTTGATGCTTAAAAACTTACTCTTTACTTAATATTAAAGATCTAATTAATTAGACGAAAAACCAATTCCAAATTTATTGATTATAAATAGACTCAAGGATACGGAAGGTTGTGACTATTTTTTTATATATAAATTAAAAAGTTCACAAAACATAGCACAAAAAATTTTACATGCAATAATATGTCAAAAATTTTAATCTATATTTGTTTTAGAACATAGAAAACAGTTAGCAGCTTTATACAAATATCATTTCATTTCCTTTCTACAAGGATAATTAGCCAAACACTACAAATTCTGCCCGAATCAAAGGAAACATCTCGTATTTGGAATGAAATGTACTGTAATTGTAAGAAAAAAAACGCACATGACTAGAATATGGAAATAGGGAATTGTTCAAATGTCATGCTATCACAAAACGGTGATAAAACACGCCTGTAAAGTTTAACTCTTTTGTGCAGAATGGTTTCGATGAAAATTAAATTCAGTTTTATAGCCTTTACCTACATTGCTGAGTAAATTGTGTGTTAAGAGAAAGGAATCGAAGAAACTGATGGGTATTCAATATAACGTAAGGACAAAATAATACAAAAAGAGGACAACAGACACACAACACAAAAAACCCAAACACTGAGTGACACAAAAATACTTAATACCGTGGCTGAGTACAGGTGTGCCAAAAGGCTAAGCAAAACTTCTCGTCAACCTCTGGCACTTGTCGTATTGGTCAGGTTAAAATCAGGTACTCAATAAGCCTTATACAGTCATAATACAGAAAGAAGGTTGGAATGTGTTTTTGACAAACACTACACTTCAATTATATTTATTGCACAGATATTACGCAACGGTCAACCCAGTCATGATGGCGACAGTACACATGAGTGTGTTTAAATACATATTTTATTGATATCCTTGAAATACAAAAGCATTATAAATAAAGGGTGATATTGGCATTTTTACCATACAAAACTATATTCTTTATACTCTTGAATAGTCCAAGACAACATGTCGGTAGTAATGTTAGCGTTGAAATTCCGGTGATTAATAATAAGTTACTAAATTACAACCCCGCCGAGGCCTCCATGTCTTGCTCAAGAAGATTGCGTAACCGATCTAATGCCCTATGTATTGCTGAAACTTCCCTGGCATCTGACTGACACTGACAAATGGGAATATATATGTTTTAATAATTCGGTGTCAATAGTATCCAGATAAAAAGATGTCGAAACTTTAATTTTAACTATATTTTTTATGGAAATGACAAATCTGTAGTTGGACAACTATTACATTGGTTACTTTGTCATCTAGTTCCACAAAGTAATCTCAAAACGCACATTTATTTGATATTATTGACTCTTATATTAACATGAACATCTAAAATGATGTGACAACAAACTAATTATGGCTTGATACTAGAACATCAAATATTTAGTGTATAACAATGAACGTAGAATGATCTAATTACATGAACTATTAGTAATAATCAAAAGAAAATGTATGTGTGCGTTAAACATATCTGCTCATTGGCTAATTTTGTTAGTATTTTGCCAATCTTCAACTATGTATGAAAGCTATTTGGAAGGTGGATTTTCATTTCAATTTCAATTATATTTTTGTTCTAAATTTGCAATTTGAAAGCCTAAAGTGGACATTCAAATATTTCTCCAACTGCTTTATACGTTCTAATATATTTGTACTTCATGCATGCGGAAGGTTTTTTTGAAGTATGCAAATGATATCTTAATATCATTACTAATATTCCTTTCTTTCTGCAAAAACAAAACACATTTGATATGGATTTTGCATAAATACATGCTGTGAAAAGCTGGCATATGTCATACTTCTTCAACAATATTTTAGTAGAATGATAAATAATTAAGACTGTCTAATTATTCGTAATGTTCAATTTAATAGGAAAAGTATTGCGCTACGATATTGATGTGATGAATTAACTTTATGATTTCTTAAATTGAACGATTTTTTTGTTGTCGTTTGATAAAAAATGTTACAGATTTACGTTAAAGCTAAGTTATGTGTTAATTTTTATTCCAATCTAAAGTTTATTGAATAACATGTTGTATGTAAAATGAGCAAAGTATTCATACATCAAGTCAAAATACACAAGAAACATGGAATTTATATTATCTTTGGCAAATTAATTTTTTAATGCAATTTTGACGAATTATAATAATTACACGCCAAAATCCATAGATTTATCGGTATATCAACAAGACAACTTACTCGCAAATATATAAAGAAAGTCCTTCGGAATTTTATTTGTGTGTGGGTCACTTGAGTTGGTTTTATTTGCTATATCTTTAAATCTACTGGAAACTTGTTTAAATCCTATAATATCGCTACGTTTCCACATATTTGCATTGCAAAACACATTCCAATTCGTATACTACACAGTTGTATTTGATACATTTATCTCTTAATCAAAATTATGCGGTCAAAAATAGGAACAATTCTAATTGAAACATAAGGTTTTATAATGAGCACATTTGGCGTAAACATGACCCATTGACATATTGGGTATCGACCTTTTAAACGACCGATTGTGTATTGTGTATGTTTAGATTGATGCTAAGCGGTTTTATGTGTACCATTACATTTACTAACTGGTAAACCTGTGCTATGACAACAATATGTTACTTGCGACTTAGCGACCATTTAAATAGTTGTAAACAAGACAAAACTGACATTTTGACACTTTGATAACCATATAACGCTATACAGACAGATATCTAGTCCGCAATGCGAACTAGTCCTTGTTATGATGTTTGTAAAAAGACAGACAGCGTGTATCTCCTCATACTGCGCTTTTTCAGTACTGCAAATATTTAAAACATAACCATAACTGTTATAATATTGTTTAATGGTGGATGTATCCTCTAAGAGTAATACATTAAGACGAAACAAGATTGTTTTCTGTAATGCTCACGTTTTCTGCCTTGTCAATCCATTTATGATATAACAACATGAAGAAATATAAAAAATGTGTAAGCATGAAATGAGTTTGTAATTCTTGTGTTGAGAATTTGAACGAATGCACTTTTATGTTACGCAATACCTAATCTAAAATATAATGATGAGTGACAAGTCTGACATTACGCATTTTCAATTCTAATCATTTCAATGTTTATTTCAACTGAAAGCAAAAGTGTGTTAATGTGCATCCCTTTTTAAACATAGGGTTTACTAAAAGAATTGTTTAAACTTTCATTAACATAAAAGTGCGAATGCACTACATGTACATGAATGAAGTTAAAATCCCTTCCAGATCAACCGGTTTCTTATTTTTGCGTTGAATGTTTTCATTTTTGAGACTGTGCGCTATTGCGTTTGAACACAAGTGTGTTGTTGTAATGGTGCTAAAAGCCATTTTCAGCAATTTCTCAGCTATGAGCTATTTCATGGCCTCTAGCTTTTATAAGGGAGAAACCCGAGTATACGAGAAAATCACCGATCTTTGGTATGAAGACTGGCAATCCTTGTCAATTACGATTTGAGTCCTCTAACGTCGGTGTTGCAACAGTTGTTGCAATATGACATGATGCGCAAAAGATAGTTTTGCCAGAGAAAGGAGTGAAAGATGTAGACTAGAGGAGGACCGACAGTACCAAGTCCTTCGATTGCAGACAATAAAATTATCAATTCTTAGAAGGAGACGGCCATCTTTAGAGGAATTTATGGTGGATTGGAAGCAGTTCCAGGAAATAAAGGTAACAATAATAATCTTTCAGTTTGTGGTTTGGGTTAATTATTGAAAAACAAAATTAATTTGTAAATATTGAAAATAAAATAAAAATGGTGATTTTTTCAATATAACATCAATTCCCAATGGGTTTGATGGAAAGTCACCTGCTTTGTGTACAGGGATTTCCTATGGTGCATGACCTTTACCTTGTGACAAAAAAAAAATATTTGCTTCTTAATTTACTAGCATATTGCATGATTATAAACAATGTCTTGAATTATTACTGTTTCGTTATTTTAGCACTTTTTCGAATATTCTGTGCCAATTTATGGGAAAGGTTCTATACATCAATGTAAATGTCGTCCGCTTGCAATTAAAAAATCAAACTTGAATAGTAAACAAGACGGAAATGCATATTTTTATAATAATAATAATAATTATTATTATTATATTTTTAATACTCATGAAAAAATATTAGTTTTTTTAAATAGTTTAAAAATGTATTGTATAACGAGATAACATGTTACACTACACTTAGAAACTATTGTTTATTTCATAAATTATGGTCAAATAAGCGCATTAGAGTTGTCTCTCTGTACATACATAACTAATTATTATGCAACGTCTACCTAAACACTAAAGTAATGCAGTTTGTAATGCATTGAACGCCTTAAAATTAGATGTATTTTCTGAGTACAATCTGGGAACATAAGAACGTTTCATGTTACTGTTTGTATTTTGTTGAAACATGCGCTATTAGTTGACTTCATTTTAAAATCTTGTGTAAAAAGACATTTCACAATTTTAATTTAGTCATACAATTACATACCAATTCATATTATATTATATATCATATGTAAGGTAATGCATTTGTTCCTCTTTTTGATTGATTTTTATATTTAGACAAGAAATTGAACCAGCATGTCCTCACCTATCATATCCACCAAGTTTGCACAAAGTAATAAAAGGTACATTTGAGACTTCGGTTGTATAAATATTTGCCTAATTTTTTATAAAAAATATAAAAAAGTCCAGAAATAAAAAAAAACCCAAATATATACTTTTAACAAATTGGTCTGGTTTAGCTGTTATTTAGCAATAAATATTGAAACATACATGAATCTGTTGTACGCAGCTCCCATGTGTCCTTGTTTTTCAAGTTGCAATATATAAGTAACTGACAAATTACTGAAATATGTTTATTTATTTCAGGTATTAACTAAATCTTTCATTACAATAATTAATTGATAGCATTTATTAAATCCTTATTTCTCAATTACAGATCCGAACACCAAGTAAGAAAAGAAGAACTGCAGAGGATGTGCATGTCCTATAAAATTCTTTTGGAAAAAGTATCTGATGAAATACAATTTCCAGATACATAAACTGCAAAGAATTTAAGACAATTCAAATTCTTTTAAAGACTACAATTAGTTCTTAGCATTACCCCACATTTTGCGCCTATTACAATTACTTTATATATATCAATGTTTACATTTGACATCCATTCAGTGATAGACATCTATTTAACAAGAATAACATATGTTATCAAAAGTTCAATAGGTACATGTAGTATACCTCTGGCTGATGTAGTATCTTTTTCCTTCCATCTTATATGCCATGATACTGATCATCAATTTTTTTAGTAACCACTAGCGCTGCATAAACATCTGGTTCATTCAATATTAGGGACTCTACAAGCTATTAACTCTGCATGCTTTTGATGGCAACACGCGAATCTGCAAAGCAAACCACATACAAGAATCTTTTAACCAATATTTATTTATAGCAGCAAGGTATGGAACTGTCATATATATTAAATGTTTTTTTATTTTGACCAACAACTTAATGTATTAAAGCCATAATTTTTCTTTTTCACCGGCAATTAATACTGTAGCGGAGTAGGACAATTCTCTACGTGTAGCAATCATGCCCTTGTTTTAATGTTGCTGACATTTGGGAAAAGCTGAACAAAAGAAATCATGAATAAAAATTTAAATCAGAATAAAGAATATGAAAATTTGTTTCCACGTCACAAAGTTTCTTTCAGTAACTCATATTGTTGTTGCATGATATCAGCTGTAACACATCTTACTGACTTTGGTTGTATTTGTATATGGTGTCAATAAAAATGGGCGGCAAAGATAGCCACTCTTGCCAATAAGTATATCATGTTCTGGTGCTTGTTTAATATTTTCGAAGTACGTACAAACCTGAAAATAAAAGAAACATATGAAACATATATAGCAAATTCTCAAATGATATATGATATATGATATTGAGTGAAGGAACAGCTTAGTCAATAAGACTACCTAAACAAATAAAAACGGTAATGCAGGTGGTGTAAGTGGAATCAAATGTATCAAACTTTACTAAATTGAATTAAACTTAAAATAGTGTGACAAATTGGTTTTACACAGGCAAACTGTCTGTTAGGCCAACATTTTTATCTTTTTTGATTTACGGGAGCGCCGACCCTAATTTCTGGCGAAATGAAATAAAAATAAAAGAAGCAAAATTTTCTTTTTTTTCTTCTCTCCGCCAACTTGATGAATTCCCTTCCTTGAAAAATAAAATTACCCACGATCTGTCAGAGAACTATTCAGGACTCAGCACACTGGGCAAAGTGTTTGTCGCCCTACTGGGACCTGAAGTCGCCCTAAGGCGCCTCAAAAGCGAAGTCGAAGTCGCCCTGTTATTTTCCTAAAATCGCCCGATGGTTCACAGTAAATACTTGCATATGATCTGGTCCAAATAATTCACCCAGACTACCAATTTATCAGTAAATGTGTACATGTAATTCGAATAAAAACAGCAAACAATATGCGTATTTAACATTTTTTCAAAGGATTTACGTCTTTCAACTGGATTACGCGCCATTTGTTTATTAACCGGGTGTGACTAATTACCGGAAGTGAACAACGAAGAAAAGTAAAGTACAACGGTCCATAATCAAAAATCGTAATTTGTTTGATAAAAAACACTTTTAATTGGTTTCAAATGTCAGTTCTTTCAAATTGTATTTTACCAATTTTCTTTGATAAACATATGAGCTGCACTTGAAAGAATACAGATGTATAGTAATTATTGACATCATGAAAAGTTCTGTAGATGGGTGTCCCATGAAGCAATTTTGATCAGCACAACTTTGTCCAAGTTGAAGTGTGCTGAACAGAAGAATTATTTCTGGGTTTAATGTTATGTTAGTTTATCTATTTTCTTTGAAAATTTTGCTCAGATAAACATGACATGTTCATAACAAATTGTTAGAAGTATTATGATGTATACAAGAACTTCATAATAAAAAAAATTATTTAAATTTATTCTTTGATATATAATATAAAATGAATATTTTAACAACGGATGTTAATAATAACTGAACTTATGTCAATAATTTTTGTGATCATAGCAATACATTTTCTCAAAAATAAGTTTTCCGAAAAATAAAAATATGCTGACCGATTTTCAATTTTATTTTTTAAATTTTTATTGTTTTTGGTCGACTCTACCAAAAAGTGGATTTTATTTTTATATTAATTTTGCCCACCCCTCCCCGACTCAATTTGTTTGAAAAAAATCCCGTAAAACAAACAATAGAAAAATGTTGGCCTTACCTGGAAATTACAAAACTGTTAGCATCATGGGAACTGCCTGGCCAAGCTACATTTATATATATATATGTGTATATTTTAACATTCTTTGAAAGTTGTGCAACATTGCAACTAACTCAATAATACTCAATCATTTTATTGACTCTTTCTCTAAGTCACAAAGATCATTAAATATCGTATCTGTTATATAATACAATCTGCCTTGAAATGCATGACCTCCATAATACCTTCTTCCTTAAATTTTTTGCAGATTACCCCTGCGTATCCTGTCAAACGAATCTATGTAACTCTGAGTCTAATAATTCATTTTTTTTAAATATATTTCCCCCCAAATCATCCCACACATTTGATATTACATTGAAGTAGACTGGCTCTCTAATAAAAGAGGTAGGCGGAAACCATAAAAATGTTCAATGACATATGTCTTATATTTTATTAAAACAGCTTGCACATTTATAGAATATCACCCTTTTCTGCTAACAGATGGTACATGTAAATCCTCATGCGGTGCTTGTATTCGAACACGTGTACATTCAACACCACCAACCACGTCAAGAAACCCACCCAACTTGAAAACGTCTTTTCATTACATTTCTGTGAATCTGACTACTAGCAACTTGATAGATTGGTATTACCTTCTGCACAAAGTCTCAGTGTTTGCTTATACCAGTGCTTTCATCTAGGCCTTAATATGAAGAAAGGTAATTATTTTTTTTAATTTATCCAATATACACACACCTTTAAATGTAACTGTACAGGTAACACATTTTTTCCTGTTGAGTGTATGTAGTAAAGATTTCTTGTTTTCGTTTGTTTTTGTTTTGTTTGGCAAAAAAAAGGGAGGTGGTAGTTATTAAGATGGTACAAGGTATTGGACATAGAACTGCTTAACAGATTTAAAACACTTTTTGCTTTAGTCATTGTGATAGTAATGTGAATAATTTTACTGAAACTACTATATCGAAAAAATGATGAGGTGTAAATGTAAATGATATCATCCTCGCAAGTCAGACTTTCTGTGTCCACATGTGTCCACAAACCCCTGACAAACTTAGCTAGGAAATTCCCGGGCTAGAAGATGTTCATATGACGCCAAACCTAAAAATATCAACTAATGAAATTGCTTGAAATATGCAAGTGTTTGGTAGTAGTGATTCTTTCTCATTCTTGAGTGGAAAGAAAACATAACGCAACTAATAAATAACGCAGTAATAACCAAGTATTAACACTTCTGTACAAAATACATTAATTTTCGCATGGTCTCTGCAACACATTCGTTTGGTTTATTTACAATAAACTATGGGATCCTTAACTAAGTCGTGAATGAAAGCGAGCTTTTGATTGGCTACATTAAGGTATGATGTACCAAATAAAAATAGTGACTTCTAGCCCTGGAATTTCCTATCTAAGTTTGTCAGGGTTTCGTGGACACAGAAACCCTAACTTGTGAGGACGATATAATATCTGTGTTGAAAACAAAATTGTTTTTTTTTCTTAAATTTCTTTTATTGCGTCAGAAAAGTAAATTGTACAGAATTATTACAATATTTAGTCTGCATTACCTAAACTGTCTTCAGTAACTTTGTAAAACAAAATCTTCCATTAGATAGGAATCTTAAAGTAATCAAGACTGGTCAGTTGAGCATTAATAAAAGCAAAAGAAAGTAGCATCTTTATTTTTGAAATGACTCTCTTTGCTAAGGTGGAACGTATTAAACAGGTCTTTAAATATATAATCCCGGGTCATATCTTACGATTGTTGATATTTTAAAGCAGAATAGTTTTGAACAACATTTAACAATATCATTAAATAGTCCGTAGCGACCCTTTAACGACTGTGTTTGCGTAACGAAACTTTTGATTAGTCAATTTTTCCTTCTCGTTCAGAACAATTTTATCCAATCAAATTGACCCGTCACTCCAAAGCTTGTTGCTCAAAACCATTTTGATTTAAAAAACAAACAAATGAAATTCTTACTGTCAGTTTTCAACAATAATGTTTACACCACTCTTTCGGTTATTTCCTTTTATGTCCTGATGGTTGTCTAAATTGACATTTTTGCAAATAGACGGAAGTATGTTAGCCTGTCCTGTTTGGACTGAAGATTATGTCATTGTAATATATAATGTCGTCTATACATACTGTTATAATTTTATATTGCTTTAGACCACCAGTGCACCTACTTTATAATTGTGTTTTTCTGACCAAGTAATATCATATATCGTGTTCATTGAGATTTCAAAATTGCTTTAAATGCCCACGTGTAGCAATTTCATCGGTTACTGTTTATTGTGAAATTTTAAACTTAAATGTTTATTGCGTTTGGCTGTTATAATATATATGTAGCCTTTGCACACAAGTTCTAGTTTGATAAAAACATTTGCACTGCTCTTAAAATTTTCCTTCGAAATTTTCTCTGTTTTATTACATTTCAGAGCAAAATAGGAACTGAAACCTTATTTTAAAGATTTTTTAAGCAAAAACATTGTTCAGTATATATACACCATGCCAGCTTGTGAACGTGGTATTCAATTGTCACCTCTAAACAAAGCAGGTAAATAACAAAAAATGTACCGCTAACATGAAACAAATGTCTGTTATTCGATTTGGTAATAGGTAGGGTCAGTATGTCATAGGTGAAAAAAGTCTTTAATAACTGTTCGGTCTTTAATACTGCTGCAATATTTCTTTATATATAAATATATTCACGGAAAACGTGGGTTGTGTAGCGGGAACAAAGTAGTTTCTGCCACTACAAAATCGTTATTATGTCATTTTTTAGCGGATACAATAAGCCTATATTTTCAAAATTTACAAGGGATCGTTGTCAAGTAGGCAGCTGATCGAACGGGTTAATCACTACAGTCCGCAATCAGGCTTTCCGTGTTATGACCTGACACCATTTAACGACAAGGCTTTCTTTATCTTCAACGTGGAAAAGGGCTGGACAGATGTACTAGTCTAGCAATGGGAACTCGCCCAGTATGGTACATTTATTTTATTAGGTTAATAAGCTGTTTTACCTTCTACAAAAATGATGTAGTTATGTAAACTGTTTTTATTTGGGGTATTTTAAATTTTAATTTTACATCCATAATTTTATGACATGTGGTAAAACTGTTTTATTCAAAAACATATTGCACATTGTGGTAACAATAACTTTGGTGATCGAGCAGTCACCAACGTTACCATATATTGCCAGCTATCTGATAACAGTTTATTGTAACATAGAACAAATAAATATTAGTATGATACAATGCTGCATGTGATAAACATAATTATTTAATAAAAATATATTTAAAAAAACGAAAACATGATATTAGATTACTTCCGTGTAGGGAATACACCACGAGTTTTTTTAAGATTGAACACCTCTTAATTTGGTAGGTATATTATGTTAGTATATTCTATTAAATATTATAACTAAGCATGACATCTTATAGTTCAGATTTAATACATTCACGAAAAGTGCCGTTATTGACACTAACAGTATTGACAAAATCATTGATTCGAAATTCTTCCGTTTATGTGGAGAATTCGAAAATAAAAGAAAGCAGGCTAACAAATAGTACATGTTATCTCTAAACATAATATATATTATAAGCAAGTAATATTTCCTTTGCATCATAACTTTTTTGGCACTTTTTCAAGAAAGGGACTTGCAGTACTTTCCCTGGCCTTCATAAGAGCATGTCTGGTCAAAAATTCATATATGTGTTAGTTTCAGTTTGTTTTTGTTTAGATATTTGGTTCATCTTATACACCGAGTATAAAATTAGGTTTAGGATATAATACAGATCATAGTATTTCTTGTCATGTATTTTATATCTCAAAATGAGGTTTGACATTTTTAAGATATGATTACCGAATTTAAGTGTGGTAAACAGCTGATTGATTTTTTGCCAAAACAGGTACAATTATTTGCATTTTATGAACATGGGTTCATAATCTTCAGTGTGTTACAGATAGAACATTTTGGGGTTGTATAAATTCTCAATTGATATAATAATAATTTGCAAAGAAGTATAAAATGTAATAATTTCCATCTGAAGATAAATAACTTGTTTTCCTTAAGGTGTTTGAAAACAAAGTTCATCATATTGAGAATTATATATTCCATGTTTTTATTTGTAAAAGTTTGCTCCATTTTGAAAATCCTGTAGCCATGTCATTTTGTTATTTGTTAATATTTTGTACATGCTTTTTGTCTCTATATCTTGTAAATCAATATTATTTATGTATATGAAAGTAGCGAAGAAAACCGACCGAACCACAAGAGCCAAAAACCAAGGGACAGATACAAATCCGGACATAGACAAACACAACGTGTTAATTTTAACCTTGGTTTGTATGGAGTCTTCTTGTTTAATTTTTTGCAACCATGAGGTTGGTTTTGCTTTCATAACTAGCAGATATTCTGCAATCCATTTTTTTACTTTTGAGTTTATTTAGAATATAACTTTCTGAGATGCAGCCATTTTGATCGAATGAATCATTAATATATATTGTCGTAAAACTTGTCATTTTATCGGGGTTTCAAAACTTATCTTTCGTAACTTAGGTTCTTATCAGTGAAATAAAAAATTGATTAACGTAACCATTAGATGTTCATCAAGAATATGTAATAGTTATGATTGATTGATTGGATGTCTGCTTTATGTCCAGCGAACAGTATTTCAGCTATATTCAGGACGGGAACAAGTTAACAAACAAACAATCAACGGTTAATGGGAATGGGTTACAGGGAATACAATTTTGTCTGCCACTGGAAAAGTATGGAGTTTTGAGTAGGGGCAAAAATGTAGCCTTTTGTAGCGACTACAATGAGCCTTTTTCGAAATCTACAAAAGGGTTCTTTATCGTGCAAGGAGCGTGGCACTCTCCAAACACGTTACCAACTATAGTCCGCAGTCAGGCTTTCCGTATTATGACCCAACGAGAGGGTCTGCCCTATCCGCCACCCGGGGATGTGCTGAGCTGCTCTGTGGGTCGAGCACTGGGAACCCTACCCGTATGGTCTTAGTGTAATATTTATGTATAACTGTCATACAACTATACAATGTGTTTGTTGTTAATTATTTATAGTTGACAAAGTGAATGCTCGGTCAACGTCGTTAGCAGCAGTTTATGATTTCTTCATTTTTACCTTGTATTTATCTTTGTGTTCAGTGAATACATTTAAAGTTTAACTGAAACATATTAAGCTTATATTTGCAAATTTATTACATTAAATATATATTGCATTTTGGAATAAAATTACCACTAAAAATGAAACTTATTTGCCCTTATGTTGTACAATATAAATGCTCATTTGACAAGATTGATTGATTGATGGATGGATGTTTGCTTTACATCAAGCGAGCAGTATTTAAGCTATATGCAGAACGAGAACGTGTTATCAAACAATAAATCATTGGGAAATGGGTTGAGATATGACATAGGGAATACAATAAAGACTGACCATGAAAAGTATGGAGTATTGAGTAGAGGCCGGCGGATGTAGCGGCTTCAATGTTAGTGACATGTTAGAAATATGGATCGTTAACTAATTCTAAAGATTCTTGTATTAATTTTAGAATAGGAATGTCATAGTTTTAACAGTAGAATGAAATGTGGGATGTTTAACCTTTGTACAAGAATTAACAACACCAAATTGTGGTCAAAGTAATAATTTTTTAATGTGGCTTCTGTAAAAATTTGCTTTTAGTATCAGTTTATGTTTTGAACACTATGCTTGTATAGTATTTAATTAACAGATTCAATATATGTTTTTTATAATTACATGTGTAAACAATTTGGTATATGACCAATTATCGTAGTTTACCACTATATGTATTCAAAACGTATTATGACACTTAGCATGTAGCTCTTACAAACTTCTAGCATATGAAGTCAAACTGTTAGAATATCAGACAGTTTTATTAATGGGTTGCCAATCAAGACTATAATACTGCGATGCGTACACATCAAATTAACCAGAGATATGGTAAAATGTGTTAAGCAAAAATGAAATAAAATAAGACGATATAAATTACATTAATGGGTTGAAGGAGAGGACATTCCTTATGTTTTCATATATCTGCCAATCATTTATAACCGTATTTCACATTTCAGACTGGGGGCCTCGGTGGCCAAGCGGTCAAGGTAGTTCGTCTACTATCGATCACGTGGTGTGTCAACACTGTGATTGCGGGTTCGATTCTCACTGCAGGTAGGGTGTACTCGACTCCAATTAATTGACAAGGATTGCCAGTTTTCCTACCGCAGGTCGGGGGTTCTCTCCGAGTACTCTGGCTTCCTCTGCCAAAAAAACTGGACGCCATGAAATAGCTGAAAACTTGCTGAAAGTGGCGTTAAAACACCATTCAAACAAACAAACAAACAAACATTTCCGACAAAACGCGACAATATATTAAAAGAACAGAGAATCAAGATATGGAATGCAATGGCTTCAATAGCAACAATGACGTTAAATTTATTATAGGATTAAGCACTGGGTTTGAGGAATTTATCAATGTGTAAACTCCGGCGACTCACTCACAAACTAAATATATAGTCCGAGGGAGTCGCCGGAGTTTACACATTAATAATTTCCTACCACCCAGTGCTTAATCCTTATAACTCTGTGAAATAATCTTTGCAATTTTTAAAACAGCAAAACCAGTTACCGAAACCCATCTACACATCAAAACGTACATAGACCGGAAGGCGTAGGAATATGCAAAACATAGTGCGAAAGGAATCGCGGTTCTATAGATATTGAGAGTAAAAAAATAAAATGAAACACTAAATTGTATTTATATTATATTTTATTTGAAATCTAAATAGATTTAATTTGAAATCATTGTCCCCTCTCCCTGACGATATTCTAGGAGGACATCATCTTGTTTACATTGCATACCCAAAAAGTAGTCCGCTCAGAGGAAATATCGATATTTAAATTATCTGAGGTGACGCAATTTAAGTGTTTTATCTAATCAAAGCACGTAATATAAATAAATTACAGCATGAATATAATTGTTCCTTTAAATTATAAGTTTTAAGAAGCGTGGCAACCACTCAAACCCCACTGTGGTCCTGGGTCAGGCTTTCCGTATTATGACAGAAAACCCCGCAACAAAAGGGCCTTTCCTATTGGCTACACGGGGATGCGCTGAGAAACTCTTTGGGTTGAGTACTGTACGGTATGTTCTCGCAAGAACAAATGTGTTGATGACAAAGTCTTATCTTAAAATATTTCACTTTATAAGAGGTTAGAAAACACTATTATTGTGTGTCGTATCAAAGTAAAAGAATACATATTTGTCTGCATATTCAAACATAAGTAAAGGTGTACGTACACAACATGTAAAATGATCATTCGTTAAACTAATTTGCAAGACTTGTGTTTTAGCAAAACAGTAGATTCTTATTATTTCGATAAAGCGACCCTTCTAGCTACACTAAAATTGAATATGTTTAGAGATCCAAAAGATTTTTAATTGTTTGACGTAGTGACAAGAGTCAAACGGAAACATCTTCAGCCATTATTGACTTTGTCTTTGATTTTAATTTTTTTTTACTTTGATTTTGATTCCTTTGTAATTATTTTCCATGTTTGTTCATTTGAAATTGTATACACGTTCTTGTATCTACTTTGTTCTAGTATATGTATATACTTGTATTGCGGAAAGGACTTTTGTAAGAATGTATTTACTTGTGTCCAATCCAAATAAAATATGTTTAAATCACTAAAATTGTGCAATCTTTTTTCTTCTTTTTCCGCATTTAAAATAACATTTATTGGTTTACAGGGTGTAAGTAGCTTATGATACTGCTAAGTCTACCTTTTTGTTACTTTAATTAATTAAAATTGCAATTATGTTATTTTGTTTGATTTATGTTGCATTGATGATTAGCTATAATACATGTACAATGTTTGAAAGCGTTGGTTAGCATTTTCAGATCTGACCTTATGTGGGTTCTACAAATAGATAATGAAATATGCCATTGTGTTCCAACTATAGGGGGGGGGGTTCCACTTTTTATTTTTTTAAATATTTTTTGCACATGACTATGAAGAAATTAAAATTCATTTACTTTTGTCAATATACATCGAATAAACGTTATCATATAAAATAGTATATGTACATGTATATTGTAAAATGAGTTTTCTCTAATGTCTGACTAAGCCATGAACTGATAGTCTCAAGAGTATTTTAACTTGAAATGTGAACGATTTTCTGATATGTTTGTGATTTGGTTTTTTTTATCCTGATTATTATTAATACATTTTTTTTAAATGAGCCGCAAATATCATGCAATTAAGTGGGAATGTAAATAAAAACCGCCGATTTCATGTCGTATAGTAAATAAAGCAAAGAACAAGATGTCCCAAAAAAGTAATTAAATAGTATACTTATCTACTTGTTTGTGTAATGCATCTCAAGTATTATTAATTTGTGTTTTTTTAAATATTTTGTCAACTTGGTTTGGTTATGAAAGTCGTAAAAGATAAAACTATCTTTAAAAGGTAACGTACACCAGAATGAGTATCCAGTTTATTTGGTTTGTAAGTTTTACAGACGTTCTCGAAAATGTTATTTTTTGTCAGAAATGTACTCATTTTAGTTAATCTGTGCTTTAACTTTGTAACTGAAGGTTTTTTAAGTCATTATATATTAATGGTTTAATTTTAATAGCAAGTGCGCGAACATCACAAACAGGAAGCATATGATAACAAAACGTCGTTTTTTAACGTTCGAACTGTTCAGTTTATATGATGATACTTTTGGTATTGGCCATCATTTTTATAATCTTTGCAGTTATGTGAAGCATAGTACCGTATAATTTTCTTGCCAATCAAACTTTTCTTCTAAGAATGGCCTCTTGTAAAAATTTTCAATTTCCAGAAAATTACCTTAAAAATTCGTCAAATGTCGTTGTCCGAAAGTGTTGCTGACACATTTTTAAAATAATTTCTAAGTATCTTACATCGTATTCTTCTAAAAACTACAGACAAACCAAGAAACAAATACCCGTTTTGCATATATGAATAGCTGAAATTATGAGTTTTACTTTTTACCTTGTAGATAACTGTGCCTACTTTACTCGGTTTACATATAACGTTGACCGGAACTGTTTTGAAAGGAATGGTGTTAAGAAGTAATAAACAATAGTAAAAACTACACATGTAATTAGTTTTGTATGCAAGGAAGTGAATCAGTGACAAGGAAACAATAGTTTTATTTATTTACAAATAATATACATGTAGTGTGTTAAGTCAATACTGTAAGGCTATAACAAGTCTGGTAACCGAGTTAAAAATAGTGTTAAAGTGCTATTAGAGGCCATTTACTTTTACATTTAATAAATAACTTGACCGACATAATGTTCAAATGTGTTATATACAATAACCTAAATAAACCAGAAGTTATCAATTATTAGGCGTACCTCCCCTTTTTCAGTTTCATTTGAAACGATATTTATTGTAAATCCATACTTAAAAAAAATAAAACAAATTTCTCATCATGTTAAAACATGTTAATATATATATATATTTGAACGTAGCAAGGACTAATTGAATGATTGGTTAAGATAGTTCGTCACTTTTTATTACGTGGTCGGTCAACACTGAGGCTGCGGGTTCGAGTTTCACTGCACATATATATTTTTAAGCTATAAAACGACAAGAAGGCAGAAAAGGCTTGACTCAAATCTTAGTTGACAAGAATGACCAGTTTTCCTACCGAAGTTCTGGGGTTTCCTGCTGATAATGATTATGATACATGGTGGAGAGTTATTTGATATCGCGATTTGAAAGTTGTTAGTTAAGTAAGAAATGTGTACTTTCATGTGCTTTTTGGGAAAGCCCGTGTACTTTTCCACTCTTGATAAAATTTGTATGTTTTTTTCACTCGCAAAAATAGATACAATTTCCATCACACGCGGAAGACTTGTCTTTACCAAAATGTATGTAAGGATTTGTTCATATTTGAACAATATTTGCGTTGTCAATGACTACGTTGTTGCTCTAAAATCATTTTAACGACTGACACAGCACGATGTAAAACATATTTATCAACAATTGCTTTATCTTTCACAACAGAGGCATAACACTTTTTATAAAGTTACGGAAGACCTTGGCACATGTTTCAAATCGGTAATCATTTTCTTGCAGGAAATTACTATCGTCTACTGAACAAAGTTCAATAAATTGTTATTTGCAGACTAAGCAGGCACGTTGAAGTCGTTTATTACATTATTTAGGAGATTTTAGTCATTAGATTTATAAAGGTCTCATCATAAGTTTCCAAAAATAATAAAATTTCTATTCAGGTAATAATCCAATGAAATTGTAACACCCACCAAAGGAATTAGGAAGAAGAATGAAACACTATATTTACAAATCTAGTCAGAAGATATCAATATGAAGTCTAATAGCTTAAGGTAAGCTTTGTACACACACGAATCCCCAAAATTTAAAAACTTTTAAAACAAATTACATGCATTGCATTATAAATTGCTTTCAATTAAAGCTTTCATTTCGACACCAGCTAAACAAGCAGTTGTAGTTGTCGGAATCTTTAAAATCGTTAATTGCTGTTTAACAGACAATTTATGACAACAAAACAAGATTATGAGTGTAACTAAACCATTTCGCAATTACTGATATCGGTCAGTGATTCCGAACCAAGCACGTTTAAAAGAAAGGAATTTTAAAATGTCGCTTTTAGTAATATGCAGGGACGATTGAATATTTTTTTAATACAGTGTTGAAATCATATCTTAGAACTGCGTTTCACGATTATAATTTTTGTGCAAACTTGCACAACAATTGTTCTTTTTTTAGTTTGTTTGAATGTTGTTTAAAGCCACTTTCAGCAATTTTTCAGCAGCTATACTTTGGCGTTTAGTTTTTTTCGGGGGTGGGGGGGAGAAGCTGGAGTACCAAGACAAAACCCCATCCTTCGTTAGGACAACTGGCAATTCTTGTTTATTAAGATTGGAGTCGAGTACACCATGCCCGACACTATATTTTGAAGTTATTATTTTTATGAATATGCCTGTGTAAAAATCCTTCAAGAACAAAATAATTCAATACACCAAACAAGTACAAAACTATTACTTCGTTAATATATTTGAATGAACATTTTTCATTTCATATATTATTTGCATTTAGATAGGCAAATTAGTCTGTAATGGCTTATCATACAAAATAGTGTTAGGTCTGACTATACAACTTTATTAAGTGCTTATGCATAAACATATTTTTTTAATCGTAACAGTTTTTAATTTAGCGCTGTGTAGACGGAAAGTAGCTAACGTATAATATATTTCTTTAAACGTAATGGTTTAAGGATTACAACCCAAACACAACACATTATGACTTTCGAGTTATTAAAAAAGGTACATCACCCAGCAAACATAATCTTATTGTATTCACATTGCTGTATGCAAAAAACCGCCAACGTTTAGAGAAACGGAAATGCATCCGTACACGCTTTTCACTAAATTACGACTGATGGTAAACGCATATAATTTATTCTCCTATTGGGTGTTTACATATAACATAGGACTTTAACATGTGAACTGTCAATCAGAAAACATTTAAATTCGTCGAAAATCATAATAGAATAACGATCAAACTGTGCAAAAAATATAGAGAATAAAAGTTCTGCCTAGACAAAATCTACAAAAATCGTAATTTCAGCAAATGAATACAATTGTTTGCTGATGTGCTCATGCCTTGGAATTGTTTTGGAAACTAGTCGTAGACTCGTTCCATTTAAACTGTTCAAGATAATAAAGTAAACAGAGATGTTTGCTAGATCGTCTATTTAATACCACGAACCACATTGTTAGGTCAATTGGTGTCAAAATGACAGCCTCAAATTTTTCATTAAAGTAGATTATTAGCAAATAAATAAAGTTATCAGAAAGGAAAGATATTAAAGTTCAGCCCAAAGTCAGTGGTCATGTGTCATGTTCATTTTAAAGCATCAGAGTTGTCATAAACCTTTTAGAAAGAGGATGCGGTTATTTACTAACAAGAAGTGACATTTCCTCCTTAGCAACTGACATTAATTGTTTTAACAACTACATATTTTGTAAATAAGTTACAAACACATGGGGGACATATAAAATTATCAATGAACTTGATTGTAATCGGGATCGGGTTCTTGGAACAAACATCTTCTTAATTATTTCTTGCTGTTTAAATTGTATTGAAATAAAAGTAATAAAACTAATATTTCTAATATGCTACAGCTTAATATTTATAGGAAAAAAAATTGGGCGGAGTGAATATCCAAAATATTACCACGAGTGCCGCATAACGCGTCTGATTAAACGAGTTTAATCTGATGCTTTATGCGGCACAAGTGATCATATGTTGGATATTCACGATGCCCAATTGATTATCCTATTTATTATATAAATCAAAATTGTTTTCGTAAAATTTTAATGCTTAATCCTAAATTTTAGGAACGGCGGAGGAATATCTGTATAGTACAAAACCAACTGCAATTTTGGTGGGAAAAAACCCGAGCGTGAAAATAAACGATAATTCCCACACGTGATTTGCCGTGATTTCTGTCACTCGAAAAATTCGATATTTCATCTCTATCTATATAATAATAATATGTATCAACGCATATAGTCATTTTAAATAAGACATATACAAATGACCGTCAGATACTTGTAGTACTTGTATGCTGTTTACTGGGTCATCATTAAGAACTGCTGTAAAAAATATTTTAAATGCAAAAGCAATTACAAAGCGATCATCTGTGACAATGTCGTCTGGTTGCAATATCATTTAAAAAGTCATTGAATAAGTTGTATTATTACATTTCGTAATTTTAGTTTCCATTTAAACAATGTATCTTTCACTAACCGATATTTTATGATATTGCACGATTGTGACGTTTTAACTACAAGTGATATTGCACCGCTGGCCATTTTAGTACAAGAATGACATCTAAAACTTAATTAGCCGTGCAATATCACTTGTAATCAAAACGTCAGTCGTGCAATATCACAATATGTTAATGTTTTTAAAATATTCACTTAAAATTGTTTTCTGCAGCAAAATATCGACAAAATTTAACACTAAAAATCATATAGTGACCATGATAACAAAATGCATGATTATAAATTCTTGTGTATAAAACAAATTATTAAGGAGATGGTCAAATGTACAGTGAAATGAAATAAAACAATTATGGCAGCTCAGTGCATGCGATATCATGTTTTATGGAACACTTAAAAGGAATATCAACCTCGGCCGTTGGCCTCGGTCGATATGTCTTTTAAGTGTTCCATAAAACATGATATCGCATGCACTGAGCTGCCATAATTGTATAGTATTACTGACTGTATAGATATTTATGTAAGTTATTTGGTACATTTTGCGGTAAAGACATTCTAATTATTATATGATGTCAATTGAAGACAAAGCTTGGGAAGGAAACTATTGTTTAGAAGTGCATTACATTAAAGACTGACTGATAATTATATCGAATATTATGCTACTGACAGCTAAAATATTTACCAGTTACCCAATAATTGACCTAACTGCTGGACACTTAATACACTGCCAAACAATTAACGTAGTCGCTTATTACCAAAAATACCCAAGGAGTTAACTAGAGAACAATACGCATTCCATATTGCCTTTATTGTTGCTCATTGTGCTATGAAATTGTTGAACCGATCAATGTGCTAGTAAAGCTAAGAATTCCATATCTGGATATTTTCGTGACACAATTTTTTCATGTTTGTTAATAAACACGTTTGGTAGCTGTTCTTGCGCGCCATACCATTGTGCCAATAACTCGGTTAATTTTTCTCAGTAGGTGTTACCCGAAATTAAAAAAGTAGTTGGTTGAATTAACTTATATTGAAAATTGAATTGACATTTTCCTCTCGTGTTATAAATTTTATATCGGAAAACATTTGGAATGAATGGAGCAAAGATATTTTGTTTTCTTAAGAATATTTCATTGTATAGTTTTATGGGGTATGCAATCAAGGCATTTGACCTTTTATATTGCTAGAAATAGAATGAAGTTCAACATGCAGACGTCTGAGTCTAAGCATAGACTTTTTGATTATTCATTTGATCCTGGACACACCTTACCACCATGTGATCAGCAATATTTCTTGAGGTTAATTTGGCAGAACGGAAATTCGTAGTGTAGATGACATTGCGTATGCGGCAATCTCTCGTTTGTGGAAATTGACTAAATGGGCTACAACATCATGAGTGTTTGTAAAAAATATAAATTAGTAATACATATTGATTACAATACATGTTATGACATTTTTTGTTGAGTTTAGTTTATACCTAGTTAAAGATTTTAAAGTGAATTTTTTGTTCATTTGTTCTGTACTATTTATATTAAGTAACCTGAACTATTTATATGTGGTATTTTAAACCAACAAATAATTTATAAAAGATAAGTTTTCATCAGCAAACATCAGAAAAACATATACTTGATTATTGTGAAATTGATAATCAATAATGAAACGCTAAATACATGAACAACTCACTTACAAGTTTCATGTAAACTATTCTAATATGACGTCATTTGCTATATAAACAAAGCCAAGTAAAAATTCAAGTAAATTTAGTTCGCACTTGCGTAGGCTGTTTGTTTTGTGTAAATTTGAAAACTGACTTCCATAATTATCGCTATTATTTATAATGCAGTTATTTTGATACTGAAGTCTATGATTTGAATGCTTTAACGTACTTCCGATACATTATATTTCTAAAAAATCTACATTTCGAATTACATTATGACGTCCTTCCGCTGTGACGTCACAATTAGATTTCCGACTTCATAATACGTGCAACTTAACATTTCTAACTTGAACAATGCAATTTCGTTAGATTGTTTAGTATTTTTGTTTAAAAGATACGTATATTCAATCAAATGACGAGAAAGTTTATGTCAAATTTATTTGCTTAAACATACTGTTTAGTGATATATCTTACTAGTGTAAGAAAAACAATATTATCATTACAAAATGTCGTTTTAGAGCCGGTACAAAATGTTAAAACATGTGCTAGACATATGAGAATCGAAATAGATTATTGCAAGCGGGTTCTCTGCAAATTATAATATAGTCAGACCTTATATTTGTCTCTATTTTATACCTCGCTATCGCTCGGTCTAAAATATTGACAGATATAAGGTATGAGCATGTTCTAATTTTCATAGAGCGTGCTTGCAATAATCTTTTTCTTAAATAATTACCCTGTATATGGGTTTTGTAATTTTAATGTTGCTAAATTTATTATAGAACATATGTATCGAAATTTCGTAATACTTTATCAATGGCCAATATCTTTTTACTAACTTTTCCGAATACGACAATATCGTACTCTTAAAATTACAAAGACGTTGTTCAACTGTCATATTGCAAATTGTTCTTTATGTTATATGGTTTCAGCTGAAGATGATTACTTTGAGAAATATATGTCACTTTTTATTAAGTCAAATACACTATAATAAAAAAGAAGCCAAATAGTTTGATAAAGTTTTAATACAGGTCAAGGTACTAAATATTTGAATCAATCTAAAAGCAATAGATACTTTTTAAAAAAACATGTAAGTAAGTATTTTCATTGTAATGTTTCTTGAACTTGGCCATATGTAAGCAAGCAGATAATTGTTATATCTTTTTTAACTAGATACATAAATTCACAGAAATCTTCGCTAAACACAGGTTTATATAAGAAATTTGGTCTACCAAACATTCATAAAAATCTTGACACCTTTTTAATAGCTACAAAGGGATGTCTATAGATGCAAATACTTGTTTATCCAGGAGCAGCATTAATTAAATATGAATGCTTGAAAATTTGAAATTTCTCATAATTATCTTAATTTGTGTTTATTATTTCTAGAAAATATTAGGAAACTATTAATAAGAAGAAAAATGAAAACAATTGAATAGTACAGTTGTCATTTTCATTTTATTCTAATATTGATCCGACATACATAACATGAAGATACAATCTTCCAGTGCATGAACGTTCTACAAATGAATACAACTTTTAAAAGTTTGTTAGAAATATATAAAGTACATGGTTTATGTTCGCGAGCATCAAGGCGTCATGTACGAATGCACTTATGCTGTTCATCCAATTATGTCAGACATTATTTTACACCCATAGTCTATTAGTAAACTGTTAGAAATATTTCAGCAGCAAAACTGGCATATTGTAAGAAAATATAACTTTTAATGAGTAAGGGTATTAATTTATATAAAGTACAGCGATTATACGAAATTATTTGTTATTAGACGAAAGTGTGAAAACCATTATTGTAAAAAAATAAATATATTTCTCAGCTATACATAACATACAAACTATGCAGGTTAATTGCATTAATTGTGTATGTAGGTCTGTATATTCTTAAAGCATTAAGATAACTTGTTGATCATGTAAGTCTAGCGGTTTTAACAGATGTCACCTATAACTCTATATTTTAAATGTAACTACAGGTGCAAACAAGCTAAATTGAAAACAAACAAATCCCGCTCATAAAGCACATCATGACGACACATTTTTCATTGTCTTTATTCTTTATATATTTAAGTATTTTGATTGAATGTTCAGAGTATACGGATCTGCGAAGAGACCTCTTTATTGACTTTATCTGGTTACCAAACCATCCAGCAGTTAACCTATCTTTTAATCTTTTATTAAACGGTAACAACTTTCACAACCTAAAGATGAAATTATATTTATTATTGAATATATAAAGAAATCTATACGATTCCTTAAACACGAAAAGTCATTAAATTTATGATAACTCTACCATTCGTTATCTTCTGTCCTGTCATTGTTCTGATTGTTGATTCTTTCTTGGTTTTTGTATAATTAAATATACTTCTTGTCCTGTCACCATATCCATATAATACTTGCATCACATTATTATCACGTTATTTTAGCTTCATGGACCGCTAAATTAAATTCTTCATTTTGAACATTTCTCATTTGAACTCAGACGCTAACATGATGCAATGAATCTTAATGTTACTTAATGTTTAGCCAAAAACAGTGAGATATTAAGTTTGTTATTTATTAGGACTATTATATTGTGGGTAATACAAATCTCATCGTCAATATTTTGACACGATTTTTAAGAACAGTATTTTATTTATGGTTTTATATAGGTAATGTTCCTTGAGCATTTGATTTATTTAGTCTTTTATTTTTTCCTTTCTTTTTTATTTTCTTTATATAACATATTTAATTGTGAAATATTCAATCGTAAATACAATATTTATTAAGCTACGATATTAAAATTACGTCATAAAGTAAGTCATGTGGACATTCAAAAATGGATAAACATTTCTTGTTGTCAATCTTAGGCGTTTGTGTTATTTCCTGTGATTTAACATCACATGGAACTGACGACTTAAATATATCTATTACGGAAATGCATAAGGAAAAATATAAGGAGCGTCAAATATAGCATTTCAACTATTTACAATAATTGCAGTGTTTGAAGCACCCTTAAGCTACACGAACATTTCGTTTAAAAGTTTGACTGTAAATATATCAATGTTTGTTTTCTGTCAGTACATACTAATGTATCAAATAAGTTTATTGCTAAATGCTTGTTTTTAATTTAAAAAAGCAACAATCATGGCTAAATGTTTTGTTTCTTGTTTGTCTGTTGGTCTAAGTCTAGATTAGTATTTGTTTCTTAACATCCGGTGCTTTTATTGCGTTGTATTGCTATTTGTACGATATATTTGTGTTACTATAAACAACTTATTGTACTTTTTATGACAATCTTAGATGAATTCTTCTTGCTGTAAATTTATTTTGATAGACAATAACATGAAAATAAGAAGGCATTTACAATAATTAACTTTAACAATGTATAATTACCTCAATCTTGACAATAGCCTATTACACAATTTAAATGTACAACATGGTGCAAGTAAACTAATTTTGTTATATGATTGACATAAGACTGTGCAGCCCTGTTTTTATTAAAAACATTACGTCAATGGCCATGTTTAGATGAAATGTAGTATGAAAATGACAAACTGGAAAATTGTTATTGGAGCTGTCAAATTTTAATAGAGAAACCGTGTTGCACTTAAATTTTTTTTACCATGGATATATTCCATCCTGAAATGTTCGCTGCAATCGTTTTTCTCTTAAATGACTTTAATCACTTTGTTGGTCTCTTATAACATAGATATAAACTGTTTCTCAAGTTTGCACATTTACATTGAATAACACGAACATGAGAAGTAGGACGTTGTACTCTTTTTGGAGCAGATAAAGCAAAACAATTGGTAAATTTATCAAATGAAAGACAAGAAATCGCTTCTGTGGAATGGTTTGTCTTAGTTTTCTTTGTAGTTAAGTGTACATTATTTAGATGATGCAAGGAGTGGAGATTGTATGACTTCACAACTGTTCAATAACGATTGCTCCACCCCTTGCATCGTTGGAACATTTTATCGTGCAATAAGTCCAAACTTGTAGGGATATATTAAGTTCAATCGTATTTCCTAGCCTCAAAACGAATCTCTGTAACAATTTTACAAAAAGCAATTTTGGCTTCAATTGATTGAATTTTCGGACTCCGTTGTTTGTTGAATACTTTAACATTCTTTTGATATGACAAAATGCTATTTTTCAATTCAGGATCTAAGCTCTGCATTCGTAACAGGTTTCATGCACATTGCCAAATAAATATATGCATCGGGCTCTACTTTGCTATAAATTGAATCACTGCCTGACATTGACAAAATCCATGTGGAAGATACTGTTGGACATTTTGACTGTTCTCCCATTTAGGACAAAACATAATTTTCATTTTCAATT
This sequence comes from Limnoperna fortunei, assembly GCA_944474755.1. NCBI lineage: Eukaryota > Metazoa > Mollusca > Bivalvia > Mytilida > Modiolidae > Limnoperna > Limnoperna fortunei. The sequence goes on from OX104112.1 coordinate 46,448,748, forward strand.
TTTTTCGGCAATTTGCGACAGCGTAATATCGTCCAAACTTGAACTTTCATGATCTTACGGTCATACATTACTTGAAAAATCATGAGACTGCTCCCACTGACGAACATGATAAAAAAAGTCCGTTTTTGTTCTTGTTCTTCTTTTATGTCTTTTAAATCTGATATCGTTACAGTTTTGAAAATGTTGCCGCACTGTAACTTATGAACATGCGGTTATAAATTCGACGTAGAAAAATTTCAAAAATTTCGCTCATTTTATCTCGTATCGGCTGTTGAAATATAATCGAACACTTTTCTAAGTATCTTTAAATTTATTCCCACACAATGAAATAATAAACTAAAAGAATCATAATTTCACAACTGTAAAATAGAAGTGGGCAAAAAAGCCTTTCACAAACAGATATTTGATTTCAAACATTCAAACTGGAAATAATTTAGTTCAACTCTACGTGACTATTTCGAATGTTCCAATTATACTAGGGTAGATCGTATTCATGTTCATGTTCGTCTATTTTTTAAAAAAACATCAACACGTGATATGTCAAGTAAAGAAAATAAATTTGTAATTACATACACAATTACTCAGTAAGTGCGTGTAATATAATGTCACTTATATGATATTTTTTTATTTTGAAACAGATGATTTGTATTTTAACATAAGTTTAATGTCCAAATTATCAGTAACCCTTTCGAGAAAACTTTGAAAAATGATAATAATTGTAGTTCTAATTGATAAGCTAAATGTAGAAGAAATTGTGATTTTGTTGTCTCGTGATATGAAGATGTGTATCGTTTTCAATCCATTATTTTTAATATTTCTTTTATCTTTAAATGTTAAATATCTGATGCACTGAAATTAATGTGCATCATTTGGTTAAGTTGTTAAAGCTTTTCTTCTATTTCCGATGCATAAAAGTTTAAGCAATGAACACTAAACACCTTTTCAAAATTATAATAACTTGCCATACATCGTAACGTAACATTTACTTAATACCTAATACATTTCAATAATGTTGATGACGTTATATGATGCTATTTGCTGCATTTTTTGTATTAAAGTTTTTTTACATCCTGTACATTAAAAAATGTAATGACAAAAATACTTTCCTTATAGTTTCAGCCGAACACAGTTTGATCAAAGTCGTATGCGAATCACAACCTCAATGTGGACACGAAGAATTTATAATTAAACAACGACACTTTATTGCAAAATTAAGACTAGGGTTGACAGTATATTGGTGTAAATATTTTGATATATATACTTAATCCATACAAGGGTGATGAGTTTGTGTTCAACTTGCGCTAAAGTCTTCTGAACGAACTTAAATTTATACGAAATCATTTTTCTTTTTTTTTAATGTCTGGATGGTAAAAAAATCACTCCTCAAATACAAATACCAGGTAAAACTAAACTTGTGTTGCCATATTTATAAAAATGTATCAACGTCGTAAATTTGCAAAAAAAACGCAGATTGTACAACTTGTTACAATAATAGCAATTACCAAATGCATTTGTTTCTTTATTTTTGTTTTGTAATGTTTATGTTTGTAATTATCCAGGTAAGTAACTGTCCTTTAATTATTAATTTTAATTGCTTTTACCATATGCAGTTGGTTGTAATACATGTATGTGCCATTAAATAAACCAAAATATTACAAAACATTACTGTTCCAGTGTCGAGTCAAGATTTATCAGTACCACTTATGCAAAAAGTATTTAAATCAAAATTAGTAAGATGTAGAGCTTTAATCATCAAATCTCAATGTCATACTACATCTGGTTAGGGTAGAATAATTTTTGTAAAGAGAAAACCATTAGAACTTAATTATTTAAAAACAAATTAAGATCAGTACGCTAGATAACGGTACATAACTGAAAAAAATCATCTTCTTGTCAGCAAAGAAGTGAGACTACTGAGCTTATGAAACCTTCGGGGACTTATAGTTCACCAGCAGCTGCGTCGTCCAAGTGGTTGCACGTAAAATGTCGTGAAGAAGATCAAGGTTAGAAAACGTACTACGTCAGACGCTTTTCGTCAAATCAATCGCATCAGTGGTAGTCAAGCCATATTTTATTTCCAGTGATTAAGATGTTGCAGAGTTTTCATCGTAAAAAACAATATGCTTAACCAAATCCTGCTACGGAAATCTACACGTTGTGAAAATCCTAACAATTCAATTATTTTCGAAATATCTGTGCAATAAATTTAGATAACAACTATTTCACCAAAACAGTCAGTTATGTTGTTATATTCACCGAAGCGTGACTACTGTGATATTGAGACCCTGAGAACTAACAGCTACCAGCAAAGGCATCAACCAGCAGTTGCAAAAAGTCATCAATTAATTCAAGATTACACAATTTGCTTAGCCAGATGGTCTTGGTAAAAAACATTCTTGCAACATAGACTTATCAGTGGCACTCAAACCACACCCCCCTTTTCAAAATAAGAAGAAATAAATCGAAATGATTAAGATATTGTAGCGCTTTTATCACTTTAACTAAAAAAGTTATAACAAATAAGCCAGACTAAATTAGCTTAATTGAAGTGTTATACCAAATGTAAACAAGTTCCTTTTAATGACAACAGCATGGACAGAAAATGCGTAAGTAATAATTAATTATAGATATTGTGTCGATCTTGACAATAGCCTTTGGCGAAATTCCTTGGAATAACACAGTAAAAGTATATCAATTTTCATTCTATGATAGGCATTACACAGTATTGCCTTCTCTCTTTAATTTGGTATTCATATCAATTTATGCCAATTGCCGTGTCTATCAGAAATGTAGTATTAAGCAGACAAGAAGGGAAATGATTACAGTGGTCAAAGTTTAATTAAGAAACAAATACAATTGTGAATGTTGGTGCGAAAAAACGATCATTGATTACGGTAATTTTTATGATGCCGTTAGTTGCAATCAAATTTTCTAGAAAAAAAACGCAATTATCGTTATAGAACTAAGATAGGAAATACGCTGCGAACTCCGATTTATACTTTATACCTAATTTTACTTAGATTTGACAAATTGAATAATATTCTATTTTTTAATGTTGTCATTTTTATTTTGTAGCATAAATTGTCTGGTGCAAACTGTTTTGTATTGATGACTCGGAATCACCATTATGGTTTAAAATTTCAGAAAAAAGTGTTTAACACATTGGTGTTAATAAGTCGTTTTTAGTTTTAAATTTTACACATCACTTCCCGGTTAGGCAGACTATATATAAACCTTTTGCACATAGAAAAATTGTGTTCCTATAGATTTAGCAAGCAAAGTGAACGTAACGTTAGTATGTCACGCGGTTTAGTTCAATATACTTTAAATATTGATATACAAGTTTCATTAAGCGTTTCTTTAGAGAACTCTTATCCCTGACCTGTTTGTAAAACAAACAAAATGCTTCTAGTGAAATAAAACTTAATATATTAATTGTACTGGTTTTTATTTTGAATCATTTATTGCTTGCTTCTTGTTTTTTAAGGCCACAACGATATGCAATTTATTGAATTTTGGCTCCAAGGACAATTGATCCAATAACTTCAAATGTTGTAACATATCTACATAAAAACGCAATTTTAGTCGTTTTTGTCAAACCTTTGCCGGGACATCGCAGGTCGAGTTACATGTAGAAAGGTAGTTCGTCTACAATTGATCACTTGGTTTAACAATCCAGAGGTTGCGTTTTCAAGTCTTACTGAGAGTAGGGTGTACTCGACCGAAGTCTGGGGTTTTCTTCGGGTTCTCCGGCTTCCTCTCTCAATAAAAAGTGGACGCCATGATATAGCTGAAAATTGCTGAAAATGGCGTTAAACTTCAAACAAACAAACATGTGCGAGCAAAACAAGTTCAACACCAAAGTGATTTTTAAAACGTTTGCTACCCACACAAACGCTACATCAAATAAAGCTAACAGAACATGCGTATGTATCAGCATATTACCTTGTGTGTTTGCAAAATGTACATACAAACAACCATTCAATTCTATTCAGTATGCTTGATTCTTATATAGACTTTCAAAATATAATTGCTGTCAGTTGTTGCGTCCATGTGTTTGCTTCTTTTCTATTTTTTATCGTTGCATTGTATATATTAAAGGTTTGAGTATTTCTATAATTGTCATTCCAGCGTTTCTCTTCTAAAAATGCACTTTAATGATGCATTTAATGTATTTTTGAAAAAGAGACAAAATTATGCATGTATATAGTTGCCCCGTTTTATTATATGTTATGATGCAAAATAAACGTTTCCAAAATTAAATGTTAATTAGGCAAACCAGTAGTTAACAAATACATTTTTACACATTATTGTAATTGGTCTATGGGGGCTGTTAAATGGTGGTGTTTTTAAATAGTTTTAAACGATTCTTCGGCTATATAAGGCAAGCAATATTTGGGGAAAGATAACCACGACCACAAAAAAGGAAAATTTTTTGTTAGTTATTATGCAGTTGTAAAGAGGTTTACCTTCAAAAATTTACAAACAAAAACACACACACAGATATATATATATATATATATATATATATATATATATATATATATATATATATATATATATATATATCGCTGGATAGATATATTATACGGCTGTCACAATACTTAGACGTTTGTATTGTCATAATTATAATTTGTGTCCAATTGATAAGCAACTTTGTTTTAGTTTGTATAGTGTAATATATATATTGTCTTTGTGCTAAAGTCATTCACTTAGTCTGGGAGTAGTAAAAGTAGTAATATGATAACTTTTATCAGTTCTGTATGTGCATGTTTAAAATGATTTATGGTTTGTTTATTATTATGGTGATGTAATTGTTAGGAGAAAGTTAGGAGAAATTAGGAGGAAGTTAGGAGAATTTTAGGAGAAAGTTAGAAGTTTAGGAGAAAGTAAGGAGAAATTTAGGAGATAATTGAGGTCAGGTGATAAGGCTTGGGTATGTACATGTAAGTGCCAAGATGTTTGATTGTTTAGAGAGTCATTTGTGGCAATGTTACAGTAGGTTCTTTCGTGTTATTATGATATGATCCATGAGATGTTTTTGGATGTACTTGACGGTTAATTGATTAACCTGTGACTTTGTATACGTCTGTGTTCTGTGTTATGGGAATTATGCGTGTTTTGTGGTGGATTATTTGTTAGTTATCCCACTATGTTGAATTATATTCAACGGTTACCTCATGTGTGTTTGGCCGATAGGATTAGGAATATCCTGAATGTTATGTTTGGTCCTTATTTTGTAAAAGGCATTCCTTCTACTATGATGTAAAATTGACTGTAGATAATTGAGATGTATATATATTTAATAAACTTTAGATTAGTACAATTAGTGTTTATGTGATTAAGAGGACTAAAGCCAGCATCACTGTACCCCTCTGTCCGTTTATAGTCATTTGCACTCGACCGCCGTCACATTTATGTTGGTGTCAGAAGTGGGATTTGATTCTTAATACGCATTTTGTGTGTGAAATTTCGAAATATGTGAATTCAGTTTTATTTTGTTATTCCAAGTAAGTGAATTTTTCTGTAATCATGCCACGTGCAAATAGGCATAGAAATGGGAGTATATCTCCGGATGAAAATGTTCCCCTGTTTCAAGAGACTAACGTTTTTCCAGAACAGAGATCTGATGTTAAGCCAATTCTTGGGTGACTTTAGCAAAGACTTTGAAAGTTGGTTTTAGACAGTTGAAGGGATTAGAAAACGGTACCGCAGGAGTAAGGACAGGAAAGCAGTAATTTAACCTTCATTTTTATAAGCCAAAGTAGCAAATTTCTTTGAGGATCTGGATTCAAGTATTCTAGAAGATCTGACAAAACAGTGCACAGCCTAAATGAGAGATGTTTTCCTTAAGAGTTAGAACAAATGCATCATTCTGAGATACTTGAACAGTTTAACAGTTGTTCTCTGAAAGTGCTGAGGACTATAGAAATGTTATTCTGTATTAGCCAGTCGTGCTCAGGGTAAAGTTCCTATGGCTGAGTCATGACAGTTTCTATATTATATTGCCTTTATACCAGGTGATGCTGAAAATTAACTGTTGAGACTTCGAAAATTTATAGATTTGCCGGATTGTTGCAGATCAAAATTTGAATTTTGTACCTGAAATTGTGGACTTTTCCAAGTTAGCAGAATTCCTTCTGGGGAATATAAATGAACATTTGAAGTCTGGACCACAGAGACAATATAAAATGGATTCATTTGACTTTCTTTCAAATTTAACAGTGATTTTAAATATAATATTTTTAAGGTCTTAAAGTTATCTTACGCGTTATTATTTTGTTTAATTTTACTTTAATATTTTGTTTGTTTTGTTTACATTTTTGCATAGTTTGTTTTGCTGCAACTTATCCTTATTTTTATGTGTTGATTTACTTTTGATTATTTCAATGACTGAGGTCAGTCATTATTTGCAGGGGAAGGAATGTCATCATTAAAATTTGTGTCCAATTGATTAGCAAATTTGTTTTAGTCTTTATAGTGTAATCTATGTGTTGTCCTTGTGCTAATTAAAAGTAATTAACTTAGCCTGGGAGTAGTGAAAGTAGTAATATGATCAGTTTTATCAGTTCTGTATATGAATGTTTAAAATGATTTATTGTTTGTTTACTATTATGGTGCTGTAAGTGTTAGAAGAAAGTTAGGAGAAAATTAAGAGGAAGTAAGGAGAATTTTAGGAGAAAGTTAGGAGAAATTTAAGAGATAATTGAGGTTACGTGATAAGGATTGGGTTTGCAAGTACCAAGTTGTTTGTTTGTTTAGAGAGTCATTTGTGGCAATGTTACAGTAGGTTCTTTGGTGTTATTATGATATGAGCCATGAGATGTTTTTGGATGTACTTGATGGTTAATGGATTAACCTGTGACTTTGTATAAGTATGTGTTCTGTGTTAATGGATTTATGAGTGTGGTGGATTATTTGTTAGTTATCCAACTTTGTTGAATTATATTCAATGGTTACCTCATGTGCGTTTTGCCGATAGGATTTAGAATATCCTGAATGTTATGTTTGGTCCTGATTTTGTGAAAGGAATTCCTCCTGATATGATGTAAAATTGATTGTAGATAATTGAGATGTATATATATTTAATAAACTGTAGATTAGTACAATTAGTGTTTATGCGATTTCGAGGACTAAAGCCAGCATCACTGTATCCGTCTGTCCGTTTATAGTCATTTGCACTCGACCTCCTTCACAGTACATAATTTACTTACTTTGACTGTATGACAAGTACCTTTGTCATCCTATACAAATATGCTGAATTAGAATATATATACAACAACAACTACTACTACTACTACCACTACTACTACTACTACTACTACTACTACTACTACTAATAATAATAATAATAATATAAATTATTCAGGTTACTGGATTAAAACTATCATCTAAAGGAAGAAATACTTGTTAATAATAGACGTTAGCAAGCATATACCTGGCACATTTATTGGGCAAACTACATTCTTTTCTTACAAATTCTTAAAGAGTTTTAGTTGTGTGTTTTCTGTTTAGAAAGGAGGTTTCTAATGAGATGCATATTTATTAATTAACATAGAATAAATATTGGCGTACATGATGAAAGCTTCTTTTGAACGGTTTTTATTAAATATTTTCTTTTTTTATTTAAAATTTAGTTGTTTTAGACATTTTTATTATCAGTACTGAAAAATACCCATCAGCAATAATTTTGATATTTTATACGACAGTTTTAATTAAATTTATATACTTTTAGAATTCTATTAGTTTAACTTAACGGTTTTAATGCGTTTTTATTAGTTCTATAATTGTATCGACAGAACAGCATTCAAAGCATTTTCAACCAAAATTAATGTTCGTAGTCTTTTTTCAACATTTTATGTCCAAATCTACAACAGAACTATCATTAATAAAATATCTTGGAAAGACAAACAATTTGACAAATCAATGATAATTACACAAAACATGATTGAACTGTATCTTGCCAGTAGTTTTTTTCTATTAAAAATTGCAGCTGTCTGTGTATACATTATTTAGGTCAACAATACAACAATAAAACGGATCACTAGATCTATAGATAAGAATAAAATACAGATTTTTCTAAAAAAAATACACACTGTGAAGATCAAGAAAAAATAACTACTAAATATCAAATAACCGAAAGGGTCAAAACACTGCATGGATTCTTGTATGTCATACTACAAAGATCACATGTGCCTCAGAACGATGATCATAGACGGTTCAGTTTTAATATCTAGTATTTGAAAATAGATTCAAAATTTACAAGACCAAATTCATTGCAAACTAACTTGATGGTAGTTATTATAACTACTTAAAGTGAAATTTGCTTGAAATGACCTCGACATGTTCATCGAAACGTGCACAGTTATATCGTAAGACGGAGAAAGCTACTTTAATATTGTATCAATATAATTCATCTTCCTTTTCTAGTACATAGCTTTTATTTATGGAGTTCTATATATCAATAAAATTAACTTTACATTTGATTTATGATGGCGGATATGAGATGTCTTTTTATTGAGGACAGGATAAATGTTGTGTTGTTGATGAATCATAAACTAATGTATTATTTGCTTACTTGCTTTTTGTCCTTAATATTACTAAAATTCTGCTTTATTAACAATAAGCAGTAATAACACTAGTAAAAAATTTGATTTATAAAAGATAAACTAAGATGCATTGATGTATAAATGGTTTTTGTTTTTTAGCAAATCAATAGATTAATACGGTATTTGATATTATATAAATAGACACAATTTACTGCGAGTAAACATATTACAGAAAGGGTTTATTCAGTATTTGATCATAAAGCATGAAGACTTGTGTTTTCCCATGAACACAAATATAATGGGTATTTGTTTAGTCATATTATATTATTAAATTATCAAAGATTGTAGACGACTTTGCCGTATATTAGCGTACACCAATCAAAAGTCATTTATATTTCACCAAAAACTGAAAACAATTTTTTTCTTCAATATTATAAAACGAAATAACGAAATAGTATTTAACGCGTAATCAAATCTGAATTACTATATTTTGTGTCGTCACCTTGTTTTGTGAAAGTATACATGTATTGTCAACACCATCAATCTGTCACGCGATGGGCGTGGCTACATACTGACTTTCATGTATATTATACGAAATAGACAGTGTTTCTCAGCTAATGTTCATGTAAAAGAAACTAAAATATTAATTGATAGTTTTCAAAAATTTTAAAATTGTATTGTGTGTAAGAGTCTTAGAAAACGGCTGATATAAACGACGATACATGATTAAATTAAAATAGGATATTATTGCACAGCTATTTCTTGAAGTAACTTGGAATTCCATTTTTACAAATTTTAAACATCTAATCCGAATAAACTTCTATATTAGTTTTAACATTGTCGCCTGCGATCAGTTAAATATAATATAATATTCAAAACAATGACTTGCGTCATAAGTCGACAAGAAAATGGACAAAATGCATGATAAAATTAATTCCAATAATTGAATCAGCAGAAATGGAAATGAAATGTAAAATTTCTGTTCATGAAGCAACGAGCCATCAACGCAGTACAAACTAATATTGAACTTATGTCTATGATTACAAATGCAGGTGTGAACACAAAATTGACGCAAATAAAATAACAATATAGCCTTTAAATACGGTTGATACAAAAATATTTGTATGTGATAAAATATTAACCTTCAACTTCGTGATAGGTCGATAAGTTCTTTTGTCGTTATTTTTGCATGTCGACCTATTTAAAGGCTATAATTGTATAGTACGAGTGTTTTTTTTCTTTATTCGAAACTGATATTTCCTTGGTGCCAAATTATGTATATGTACCTATTTTATTTGATGAAAGTGTCTTTTTCTCGCCTTTTTTAATAACTGTATGCATAACATTTACTACGAAGTATCGTTTGCCTCGATGTAAAATACGTGTTTGCAATTTAGCAAACATAAATTATCTTGTCACTGTTTCTGTATAACTATATTCACGCTGTAATTTATTTATATTAAGTGCTTTGATTGGATAAAAACACTTCAATGGCGTCTTCTCAGATAATTTTTTATCGATATTTCCTCTGAGCGGACTACTTGCAGTATCCAATGTACTTGCATCCGAATTGATTTTAAAATTATAACATTAATCCACAATATTTACTCGTATGTCTAATAACATTCTATCAAAACGATGAAATATAAATACCGACAATGAAGAGTTTTTTCTTTGTATTTCCTAACAGATAGTTTACGAGATATCTAAAGTAAATACACCTTTCCATCAACGTAATATGATGTCGGCCGTATGACATCGTTATTTCGAAATCAGAGTACTTATCAAAAGATAATCAAGTTGTTATATAAATTACACTGTAATAAAATTACTTAAAAGGAACACGTTATCATCTTTTACCTGTGGTGATTGCAATTAACATATTAACAATTAACTTATCTTACTTGTGCACCTTCGCACCCCAGGTAGCTATACGCAAATGACATTACATAAATAACAGCTTTTGAACATTGTAACAATCATTACAATACAATTAAGTTTTCGAATTTTCATTTAACTTTATAGTGCATGACCAATCACGCGTCTCGTGCTCATTTTTAAAATTTTATTTTATAAATTGAAATTTATTAAAAAACGTATGTTTGAAACACAAAATGCATATATGGTCTTGAATTGTTAGAGTGTTGTGAAGAAATATTCAAATACTGTGCAACTAAAAACTAACTAAAAAAGTGTTCTGGACTTCATCCCTCTTTCCTTGCCGAAAAGTTAAGGGCTTCCACCAGGTTCTCGCTATTCCTTCACCAAGAAATCAAATAATTTTTCAGGTAATCAAAATCCTAAACTCATGGTAAACTTTAATGCAAATATTTTGAGCTTTAAAGTGTATTAACCATGCATTTAACTGTTGAAAGATATTGTGGCGAATTGAATTGTTTGGAAATACGTCTTGGGTTTTGTTATTCAGAGCTAATAACAATCTTTAAAATTTTTTGTCTCACTTAAATCGCAGTACATTACTGTAATTTGTTTAAGGTTGATGGATTAGCTCAGATGCTATCTTACTGAATTCTCTATCTTATAAATGCATACGTTTTGTTTCGTGCGTGACATTGTACGGTGAAAACAAATGGTGCCCTCGATTTGAATCCATGTCTGCCAGGTACTTGCCCAGGGTCGGTGATTCTCTCTGTTGCCTATGTAAAGATTTAAAGTGTTCGATTTTAAAGCTAGTTTGGTACACTGTCGACAATAAAGAAGAATTAACCTTTACAACGCTACATACAGTTTTACGATATTTTCAACAGGCACGAAAACTCGTCTTGTTAAAATACACTTCTTTTAAATTCATAACTGCAAATGGATGAATTACATTATAAAGTTTGAATCTGAATCGTTGTCTTAGATGATCGCGCAAAATTACCTGTCATAAAATATAATTACCGCGGAGACGAACACTTCTTTACCACCGAAGACACCTCAACAACCAGTAAATGTAGATAAGAAACTAAAAAAATTTCTATCTTAAACAAAGAACATGAAGTGACAACAATTTTATAGTTTAACACTTAGTACTATTGTACAAAACCGCGTCTGTGAATATAGTTAACGATCTTTTTAAATTTTAGAAACAGGTGTCAATAATATTAATGTTAAGAATAAACAATTATAGCTGAATATATGAATATTTATTTACCATGATTGATGGATTGCTTGACTTCCAGCAAGCAATATTTTAGCTTATTTTCGGGAATTATGAATACTTGAATTAACAAATAAACAAAGTACATATTTAATGAAAGGAATCAAAGATTTATGCAGAATCAATTTACTCTCAGCACAAAAGGAAATTTTCAGGTACACATACGGCAACAGAAACAATTTAATAATATTTTTTTCAAACTACAGCAATGTTTCAATTTGTAAATGACTGGCGCATTTAGTAAGGTAGGAACTTGATAAAAGGTAAATGTATAGGAGTTAATGCTTTTAAAACATATAGACAGAATTGTTTAACTTTTTCGGCTTTTTCAATCGAATGAATGTACACGCTTTTATTAAGAAATGTTGATAAGGTTTAAGATATAATGTTTTTAATTTATTTAAAACAGAGGTCAAAGAAATGTTATTAATCAACGAAGTTCCATAACAAAATACATAGTGTTATATATGGATGCTAAGTTTTACGCACATGATTGTGCTCCGTTATCAATAAAGTACTTTTTAAATTATTATCTATCCAGTAAAACTGGTAAATGTCTTCAATACTGAAGAAAATACTGAAAAATAAACCATCAATACCAAGAACAATCATTCAACCATGCAATGAAGACATGAGAAACGATGCGCCATACGATAAACCATGCGATAAACGAAACGTTGCACGATACGATATACCATACGATAGACAAAACGATCCATTAAAACGAAAAACGTCGTCTCACCATTTCTATCGTATATCGTAACGTATATCGTTTCGTGCATCGTGCTTTCATCGTTCGTATATCGTGCGTACATCGTGCGTATATCGTCCGTTCATCGTTCGTAAATCATTCGTGCATCGTGCGTTTTCTTAACTTATACGTTCCAGGGACTGTAGGTTGTCGATTTTTGTGACGTTTAATAATAACCTTTCATATGATTACATATGGAAAGACGATCTTTCACGACCTAATTGGTCCTCCTAAAACTGTTGATACTTGTTAAAACCATGTAAATGTAAAACGCCTATAAATTCTATTAATTATTATGCAGTCTGCTCATATCAGTTTGTTTATACGAGAAAAGAAATACAGCAGTACATGATAATGTTAAATATATACACATAATAACTTTCTTATACGTTTTTGAAGCGCTTATTTTTTTCATCTCCTTTTATATATTATATACAAGTGCCTTTCTGTTTCTATTATGACTTTCTATTTAGGCACTAGAAGGCTCAACTAAAATAAAATCAAACGAAACACATGATTTATTTACCGTTATTAATATATTTTACTTTCAATTGACAAGATAAAACATATCTGATCAACATCAATAAGTAATTGTGGTTAACTAGAGAGAGAATCGAGCAAATCTCATTTTTGCAAGGTAAACGATTCTGCCAATGTAAAAGAAATTCATATCAATTTAGTTAAACGTTCTAAAGTTTCCCTTGTGTTAAACGGCTGGCAGTAACAAAAGTTATTATTTTCTTGTTAACTATTTCTCTAAATGTATTTTACTTATCAATTTACTAGTTATATTGCAAAACAATTGTTCGTGTGATGACACGGTTTCCCACATGAATGATTAATTAGTCGTTTTACACGAAAAAAAAACGTATTACGAAATATAAAGTGGATGATCGTAACATTCATAATTGTGAGAGAAATGGCGTTGCTGGTAGAATAAAAATGCAAAAATTTTGAAATGTTTTCATTGGTCCAAATTTTGATAATAATTATTGTTAACAAATTGTCAAAAATTCAAAGTAAAATATATACAACTATTATAAACAACACAAAATGTTGTTATTTTTTAGATTGGAAATCGTATATCCTAAACCAAATGTAAGGTTTTATCAAGTCAAACTAAGAAACATAAATCTATTAAAAGCGATTAAAATTTTCAATACATATTTAAGTACTAGAAACGCGGTGAGCAATAAAGAAATAAAAAGGCTAAGCCATCTTTTGTGTCGCTATTTTGAACATTTGTATGAATTTATATAAAATGATCCGAAGAACAATCTACTGAAGTTGTTTCGTCATGAAAATGGAATTAAATTTAAAGAATGGAAACATCCAATTAGGTTCATCAAATTGAAACAATTTAAATATAATTTACAAAAAGGAAGTGTGTCAATAATGGATAGGAAACAAAATTTATCACGTAGTTTTTGTTAGATGTACAACGATTCATCTTGTTATAGATTAATTTTGACACAATTCTAATATGATGCAAAGATAAGACTCTAATTACTGTCAATTCGAATTACGTGCTCATCCATTGAAACTTTGGTGTCACTTAAGTATGTTATAGCAGCAAAATTTGATGGCGAGAGAAAATTAAAAGCACAATAGATTGATTGCCAAATAGCTTTTGTTTTCGATGCCATTTAATTCTTCGTTATTGTTTAAAATAAGAAACTACAAACGGTTTTTAACTCGCACAAGATAAATGTGCTCTATTCGTAAAAAATACTCAGCATCATAAATCAGTCAGATTTCATATGCCACAATATTTCTCTATAATTAAATACTTTAAACACACCAGTAGCATCATAAATGTTTACCTACAAGCACATATTACATAATGTTTGAATTAAAGACTGAAAGTCTAAATCATAGACTGTGATTGCATTACCGTTAAATTTTAACCTCATGTTTGTCAAAAACACATATCACCATATTTGATAGCGCAACCAATGTTAATATCGCGGAGCAAATATTATTATCTGGGGAAAGGAACTTCAAACTCAAATGAAGGCTGTTGAGTATTACGCTTCATAATGAGGAAAAAGTGGTGGTCGAAACAATCCCAATGTGGTAAAAACAAGTTTTTTATACTAACTTATGCTGAACATATGCTGAAGTTTTTGTTCAGAAGCCGTGAACTTGTGGTGGAGGACTCTACTCTAACCTTTACTGTCGAGAATAGCCAGTTTTTGCCTAAGATTGTCGTTTTTAACGTGCAATCTAGGTTCATCAGACCTATAAACTTCACATCTTTATAACAAAGAAGATTTACGATAAACCCAATTAAACACACTAAAACTGTTTATTTAACTTACCGTTCACTTTTTTGGTTTGAATTGTTAAGACATTTCATAATTGTGTGATATATTTAAATAAAATATCGGAATTATACAACCACAACCAAATCAGACAAGTGCAAAACATTTACTAAAATATATCCCTTGATGCCATTAATTGTTTAGCACGTAAGTATGCAGCTGTATAATGATTTATATCATAATTTGTATGTTTTATATTATAATTTGTATGTTCCAACCCATTACATCAATTTACAATATAAGATCTTTTTTGCAAATCATTTTGTTTTCCAAATAAACTAATCATAAACTGACACAGCTTTTTTCACATGTGTATCTTAAACCATGTTTATAACAGTTTTTATCATTCCAAGACCACCTCACACCTTTCTTGAAACTCCCGCATTCCACAGCTTGGTAACTGTGGTTATTGACATTAGACAAGTCGTTATAATTCCGATCAGCGAAGCGCAGTCTGTGTTGATTTTTCAGATTTCCATACCTAGACTTATAAAGTTTGCTCCAATCCAAACATAATTAGAAATATTTTCGCCTACAAATCAACATTTAATAACAGTTAATAAACAATGTTTCTAGCTTCATTTAAAAACAAATTACGGGCGTTTTAAGCTTTCGAATTTTTGTAAAAAGACAAAACCATCGCTACGTTGTGTGCATAATTTTTCACGTATCTGCAGAAATTCCATTCATTTAGACTGTTTGCGTTTGCGTACATCACACCAAAACCTCAAATGCCATTTTCTCAAATTATCGCTATTATGAGGTGTTTTCCATTGATCTTTATGTGCGGTATTATCCCAACTCACTCTGCTAGCGTGATATGGGCCTATCTCACTGTTAGGTAGAAACTTTGACGTTACAATGCAACAAAACAGCGATGCATTTTATCGTCATCTCATATCAAGGCTGTAGCCCTCCGATGAGATACCTACGAGAAACTGCCTCTCGTTTAAAAAAACGCAAATTTTGTTAAAAGTTAAAATCCTAAATTCACAACAGCATACATACGTTCAGTATTATAGAAATAACGATTACATGGTAATATACAGGGATACTAATAAGTGAATTATGAACATAGACATATTTATTAATCTACGCGTTTTAAAAATTAAAAAGGATAATGTTTAGTTTTCTATGTGTGTATATTGGAATATAGTTACACGTTTAAACAATAAATTTACCATGGGGTGAAGTGTTTCTATAATCACCTATACAAAGAAAAGTACTGTAAAGACATTTATATTATTTCAAAATACCTTTTAGTACCAATTTTAGCCAGTTGTTTTCTGTTAGGTCTTCTATCTTAACTAGGTTTGACTTTCTCGTTATGAAGTCCGACTGAAAAAAATGCAGGGTATTTATACATCATGTTTGGGGAAAAATAAGATCTACACAAAAAAATTCATTATTGTTTTTTTTTTATTATTTTGTTAAAGCAAACCATCCGCCATGTTACTTAAGGTTGTTTTATTGAGTTTAGCCAATGTATTCTTTTTTTCGAGATTGTTTTAATTTAAAACTGTTACGTGCATTTTATTCTAGTTCATTTTAATCATATCACAGAGGTCATTTTTTATGTACATTATTGACAACTGTTTTGTATATATTTTTTGTATGCATAATCATAGATAAATTGTTGAAATATCTTAAAAAATAAATATTCATTTTAAATATGATTGCAAAATGATTGATATACCTAATCGATAGATATATGTACACATATTGTAGCAAATGGGTTATTCCCATGCAATAAATAATAAACACGGATGTTCAAGGGTGTTGAAAAAAAACATTTGTTATATAACAGGCTGCTATAATGGATCAGGGGTGAAAAACGTGATAGAGAAGTCCTGATTATGTTCCTAAAAGTGATACAAGTGTAGCAGCCAAAGACAATTATGCCTTAATATTAGCATCCCTTTTTACAGGTCAGCGATTATCAATTAGGTAAGGTTTCTGTTATTATATATTAAGGACAGTTTGGAAGTCGCAGGGCTTATTGATAGAGTATATCTAAACTTAGTTCTGTCAAAACATTTTTACAATTACCTGTGCCTAATCCCAATTAAGAATGAGAATACTAAAATAATACCAACGATACTTAAACAAAAGCCAAGGCGGATCACTATTATCTAAAAAGTACAATGGACCTATATATTAGTAAAATTAATTGTATTATTCAAATCGCTATTGACAAAATCATCTTACTACTGAAAGCTAACTGTACTAAGGTTACTTTGTACGGTAATCATAAACTGGCCTGAACTTACTCGTCAATAGTGTTATATTCTGTTAGAATAATTAAGTCTTAATGGTTGTTTAGTGTCATTAGGCATATCCTTTACTTGAAACATATCACATTTGGTTAAAATGAGAGCTGTTACTTACAAAGTAAGGTTTGTCTATAGAGAAAAGATAATGTCATCTTTTTTATTAGCTTTACTCAGAAAAAGAAGTGTAAATGATTAAAAGTTAACGAGTATTCAATTTAGCGAGTTGTTGTATTAAGGTTAAAGAAGGCACACGTTTTAGTTATATAAAAAGTTAACATTTAAAACCGCTTTAATAAACTTTAAGAGGTACTTTCTGAATGTGATATCTAATTCTTATCATCTGATTTATAAAGACTTTTAGTGAAAAAGGCCATATATAACACATGTGTAGTTATTAAATGTTTACATGTCTTCAATTAACATACTACATTTTAAATCGCCTTTCAATTCTTCTAGCTCGAGCTCCTTGATGTTAAGCGTAGCATTCAATAGTGTCATATCATGTTTGGAGGTTTCTAGCCAAGTCTTCACTTGTTCCAAATTTTGTTTCGCAAATTAATAGACATTTTAAATTGTTTAAATTCATTTTGTTGGGTCTCATACGTGCTTTTTAATCCATCTAGATCTGAGAAATTAAATAAATTTATCAAAATAATAATCGGAGAGCAGCTATGAAACACAACGCGTGCTTAAACATTACATATTATATAATAAACAAATAAATCTTTTTATTTTTGTTTTAGTTTTAATATTATTTTAGTAACTTGTAACAAGGAATTGTGCCATATAAAAATGATAATACGATGTACATGTATAAGACAACATAGTGTTCTTAGTTGACATAGTTGATTATAGAAACATGTTTACATACATTTCCACAGTTTGTAAGCTGTGATTTGATGACAATACCTGTTAAAAGAAAACACAGTTAAGAAAAACGTATGTCTTTTAAAAACAAACATTTGATTTAATTACAGACACACACGTGAAACACTGTAATTAATAAATTAAAGGAGTGTGTTTTCATTATATAATGTTTACATTATGGCTTTCGCAATATTAAGGCTTGTATTAGTACAATTTTACCTTTAATGTTTATATGACAAATGCCCGTCAGTCGTTAAAAATATTTTAAACTATGTAGAAAGTTTAACATTATTAACGTATTTCAGTCAAAGGTATTTTTAAACTTTATTTTATAATAGCATAAAAAGAAAAGTGTGCATTAATAATGCAGAGAAGAATAAAAGTATCCAGATATACAACGACGAATATTATTGCTAAGTCGAGGCCTCCAATTGAACAAATTAACATTATTGTGTTTACCTTTTACACATAAATACGTATATATCGTATACTTCATTTCTAATGGTCAACAATCCGCTGGATACATATGACATACTTTTTATGCATACATGACACAAGCAACACATTCATTTGTAAGAATGTGTGATAATCGTTTTGTTGACCTCATATGCAAGCTATAAGTGTATTGCGTTATTACTATAACGCGATGGTTTAATACAGAAAACTAGACAATTCACCTGTAAACGGATCGAAGTGTGTTGATATACTAAGGTGAAACTTGTCATGGTAAAATAAGTAATTGTTGTAGATAATGTTGCGGTTATAAGTGCCGTCAAAAGCGCCGTTAACGTCAAAGACGACAATCGACAACGTTTTTGTTTTATGTTAGTCTCTATGTTTCCTTCTGTCTGTTGATCTACGCGATTTTCTGATAGTGTGATAGTAACAATACAACAATGTTAAGATCAATTTATCATAATTTAAAAACAAAATCTTTGATTATATTCTAGTACCAGCCCAGTTGCATCATTTACAATTACAGAATTTGTTCAGACGAGGTTTGAACCCACTGACATTGCTTCCACTTGATCCTCAACGTGATATATTTTTGCCGGCCACGCACTCATTTTATTACAAAGCATAAACATAAACCATTTTAATACGTTTGTCACAAAAAAAACTATTGTTTATCGAGGAAATGACATAAGGTACAGAAGAAGCTGTAAGCTGATTAGCATTGAACCAGCCCAAAGAATGGTAAAAGGCTGATGATACAATCAAAGTTTTAAAAGGCAATCTGTTCTTACAAACCAGATTTAATCAACTCAAATGGTCTACAAATTGTCATGTATTATCACCGATTTTGGTGTAGCATCTGACAATGACCTAATAACATTGTTTTTGCAAATAGCTCTACAAAACCAGCTATGCATTATTAAACTTACTTTATAACCTAACTTGGACGCATTGTACTCACAAAACCCTTGAGAATCACTTTGACATTTCCAATTTCAGTAGTAAATTAAATCTTCTCTGTATTTATAGAATACCAAATCTGCCTTATTGCTTATGGTATTAAAAATAAAAACCTCGATCAGCCAACCCTTTCAAACAAATTTTAAAATTTGTTATTATTTCTATAAAAAACGGACCATAGACAAACTGTGAAACAAGTTACTGAAGAAGCGTAAATAATATGACTGGGGAACTTATACAATGTCAAAGATCCTTTTTACAACCTAACATCTTGTTCAATACAATGTGAAAACTTGATTATTTATCCTATACACTGCTATTACCGAATTAATTTAAAACACGCATTAAAAAAATGTTTATTAATCAATGGGAAAACCTAGAGGAAGACAACTTTTCTATGCCAAGATAAATCTTATCTATTTACACCTTATTTTTACAATATAAAAGCCCGTACGAGTTTCAAACTTGTGCACATTAGTTTATAACGTTTTTCACGTGCTGACTAATTTTGCTTGCTCATTTGTCGATCGAAGCAGAGGAGAGACGGCAGCAGCAAAGCTTATGGTAAGATTTAACTTAACTTGTTTTTATTGGTTTGTTAGCACTTATCCAAATCTCCCGCTCAAATCTTTTACAAGGATATAAAAACAGTGTTTGCAAAGTTTCGAAATATCTGTTAAAGATGTTCAAGCCTCATTCGCAAGTATAAGTACATGTAGACATTCCCCCTCTTTTAAAAAATGGGTCTAAGATAAAAATGGCCAGATTTCGTTAAATGGGAAGTAGGTGAGGGAAAACATTAAAATTGTATCCCACGATATGCGATCCCATGATTTGCTGCGTACCAAATATCCAGAGGCTGTGATAAGTAGTTCATGAGAAAATTGTTACGAAAATATTGTGCCCCCCCCCCCGCCCGCCGCCCAACATTCACCATCTTCTAACTCGAATTTTCATTACGTGAAATAAGCCAAAATAAATGAAAAGCTTAAGTCCGTAATACTATACAAGGGCAAATACAATTGTCTACAATAGTTGCAGGGTTATGGGCGTAAGACCGTTAATGGATAAAAGGTCTGGAACAATATGAGTCGAAATCTAATGGTTGGTAACTTTTTTCAGTTTGCAATACCATAGTATTCAAAATATGACCCGAATCAAATGACTGCAATCATTTTAACCTGCTTTGCGCTGGGACTACAGTATGAAGAAGGACTTTTTGTTGTAATGGCATTGAATTGGTAAAGATATCTATTGTTGTTATATATATCTAAATCGCAGCAGCCAGAAATATATCGAAGGCGCATCGTTCTATATCTTTATGAAATAATGCCAGAACACCAAAGACATTTTCTCGTATCTCACCTGGTTCCCAGTGGATCATGTGGTAAATAAATAATTTTTTTTGTATATTTATTTATACTCGAGGTCCCCCCATAGGGTTTGTACAAAAATGTTTTAATTGATAAAAGTAACGTAACTAGAAGAAAGACTGATGTTTGAATGTTGCTTAACAGTTTTTCAGCTATATCATGGCGGCCAGTTTTTTTTTTTTTGGGGGGGGGGAGCCGGATTACCCGAAGAAATCTGGTAATCGATTGGTAAACTGAGACCTGTAATAGATCTTTCTGCCATGAACCAGCTTTTGGTGGTTTTCCATTTCAAAATGGACACCAACAGGTCAATCAGGGCATCTATACTTTTGGGGATGTTGACTACATCTCTAAACTTAACCGATGTCTACTTCCACATTGGAATAGCACATATGTTTCGGAGGAATCCTGGTGTGGACAGAAAATTTTATTGCTTTTAAAGCAATGCTCTTCGGCCTTTCCGCAGCCCCTTTCGGCCCAGTGCCATAAAACCTACTTGAGTAAAGGGATTTTGCTCAGCATGAAAATTTACTCAACTACCATGACAACAAGGGAAAAGGATAGATCTGATTGGATGAAACTGAGAATAAAAAAGTTCTTAGCAAAGAAAATGTTTATGGCGCTAGGCCCAGGTCTTTACGATAGTGTTTCAGACTGTTGTGGCTTTTCTCCATTCCCAGTCGATTTTCTTTCACTGGTGAAAAATCGTTTTTTTTTTCTTTTGGAAGAACACATTACATTCAATCCATTTTCATTTGACATTATTGTCTCTGATTTCTTTAAAGAAACTGACATTTTCATTTCATTTTTCTCGGGTAAAGTTACATTTACAGTTTTGGGCCTTTTGTTCACCATTTAGAGATGATCAAGATTTCGCAAGCCTGAACGATCCCTGCTCGTCGTTTCCTTCAGTTAGTGGGTTTCCTGATATCACTGATGCACATAGTATCATTTACCTCTAGATCCTGCAGCTCCAAATCTGACGATGTTCACAAATGCCTTCAGTTCAGGTTGGGGCGCTTATCTGGAAGGAAAGTCAGTTTCAGGTCTTTGGTCTCCCTTCGAGTTGGTGGATCATATAAATGTTCCGGAGATAATGGCAGTCTTGATGGCCATAAGACTCTGCATAGAAGTCATTCAGGGCCAGCCTCAGTTATGAGTCGTTGCATTTTTTCAGCGCAGTTTGTTCTTCACTTCAAGGCTAATACGTTGTGAAAAAAGATATCGGTTTTTGTTTTACTGTTGAATATAGATATATGATTAAACTAACCCAGATAGACATTTGGATTAGGTAATGTTACATCCTTATCAACTGGCGATAATACGAAATGCGTTTAAGCATTATATAATGTCATCAAAGGACAAAAAAGAATGTTCCATTTCAGAAATTGACTTTTACACCAATTTAAAGCAGCACATGTACTCAGATATATAAAATATAAATCTTTCATTCTATAGAGAAGTTTGCATTATAAATGTGAGCAAGTTTAACAGTATTGAAATTTTCTTGTATCTCCACTTCTTGTTGTTTTTTAAATCGTAACATATTATGATGTCTGCTAAAAATTTCGATAATTTTTTAAAGTTGTTGGATATTGTCTTCATCAACCAAACAATAGATTTATTCGTGTGGTAATATATGTCTAATTTCAATAACAATTTATAATGGTTTCCAAATTTGTATATACTGTTTTCAAGAGATGTTTTTTTAAAATACGTGTTTGAAGACAAATTAAACCAGTTTGTGTCTGTTGTATGCCTTGATCAGAAAGGACGTTGAACTTTTGATTGAATTAAACAAATAACTCGAGATTAATTGAATTAAACAAATAGCTAGAGTTATCTGCATTTATATTTATTTTGTATGATACGGGTAATACCCCTTAATTTTTATGGCGCCAAATAACCATTAATAATTTCGACTTGTTACTAAGCCTCAAGATAAGCAGCTGATGCTTGCTATCTCTTTAATCATGCGTCTCTCTTGAAGTCTGTAATTGACTTATGCCAACAGAAAAAAACTATCCATTAAAAGTGAAACATGTAAGATTTCAACTGTTTTTCCTTTCTGTAATTTCCAGTATTTGTCAATTTTCGATTAATATTTAGTGGCACAACACTAAGATTGTGAAAATTTAATTACCAAAATCATGGTTTTATTCTTTGGAAACAAAGCTTTATAATCTACAATGACTCTGAGCTGCATATTTTAATTGTTTAAATCTAAAATTGCCAGTAGCAGAAAATTAATATAGAACTGCACCTGTTGGTGTTGACGTCTTGCTTCAGGTTTAGTGTTTCATGCCAATATTGCCATTCTAATACGCTGTTAGAAGACTTTTGGCGTAAGCTTAAGTCGATGAGTGTACAATAATACAATAATCCAATACCTTATAAACAAACTAATAACAAATAAGATTGTTCATTTGTAGTAGTGGTGGATGACTATGGAACTTTGTCTCATTTTCCGTGTAAGTTTATTCTTTTACAAAATAATCTTTGTCATCATGGTGTTCTTTATTATCTACGATTTCAATTAAAAATCAGAGGTTATTATTATTGAGCATGACAATATATACGATGTTAAATGAAATCATTCAACTTTTATGGTTGTTCGGATGTTCCTAAATATAACTTCATGCAAATTATATAACCAATAATAAAAGGTTTCTTTTCCTAGTCAACATTTTTATGTGATGGTCTTTGGAGTCTGCACAGAACTTGCCACACAAGCGTACAACTATTTTGAGGCTATACTGGTTTGTAAAACGCTGACAACTCTAAATTCATATCATTGTTTACATTGTTTATACCACCGAAAATCTAGCATTATTTTCTTTATACACGATTTCAGTAAGGACATCAAGGTAATCTACGAACATAACAATATAACTACATGTTTGATAATGTGGTTTATATATATTCCCAATCAGGTTTAGGTAGCATTCATTAATTAGAAGTATGCCAAAGCGTTTGTTTAAGATCAAAATACAACTACCTATTTAGTAGGATAACTATATAAAACATTAGTCTTTAAACATATTAATAACAATGTAAGACGATTTTGGTCGAGTATCTTAATATGTTGCATTTATGCATAACTCAGATTTCGGAATAAAAAAATGCCCATCATAAATAATAAGGTCAATTATATCATATGGATACTCATGTCATTTTCTACTTTCTTATTTAGTTCAAATACAGCTTTGCATTTGTTTTTTCTTTAATATCAAATAAATGTCAACCTTTAATCTTTTATAACTGAAGCGAACGATACAAAATATCATTTTAGACTAATTATGTTGCTTGAAAACTTATCCAAAATCACATTATACATAACAAGAAGCGACACGTTATTGCTTCTTATTCAAGTAACAACTCTAGGTTATGCTATCTATGAGTGTTAAAAGAATAAAATTTAAAAAAAAACGATCAACAATGGCAAAAATAAAGTAAAACGACCTAAAACAGATCAATAAATTGCAGCATGTTACAGTGACAAAACCCAAACAAAAAATACAAATACGATACAAAATCATTGATTTTTTCATTGATGTCGCCGTTGTCTAAATGTACTGCCCTGAAGTTTGGAAACTAATTTAAAATCTAATGTTTGTTCTATTTAAAGTTGTAGATAGCCTCAGTCGGATTTGGGATAACATTTTGGGGAATTTAATGACTACATCTCTTAACTTTTTCACTATTTTGATTTTAATTATTTTTTTTATTTATGCGCCACTGATGACTCTTGAGTAGACAAAGCCCTCGTTTAACGTACTATTTGGTATCTTTGATGACGTACAGTATCCATTGGATTGATGTCTATGCTGGTGGAAAGATAGGACCCGCAGGTTTAATCAGGCTAGTAATAAAATGTGTGCTAACTAAAATAAGTGCCCAACATATAATGTTCATTTACAAATTCTACGTAGTTCTCTCTTTTATACGCAGTATGTTCATACTTTGTATAATTTATCATTCATTCCCTTGAAAATAGATATGCAACTATTGAATTTTGTCAGAAAAAGATTAAACTAGAAAGGGAAGTTACAAATAAATATAATCTACATATTGGGATGGTTTTCATTCCTCAACCCGCATAATTATCCAGCGCGTTCACACGTGGCAGATAAGAAAGGCCATCTTGTTTGGATGTTGTAACGTAAAACTATCTAAGGCTTAGAAGAGGCCAATAGCATTGGGTTAAGTGTGTCAAGATTACGCTCCTTGCTCCTTTCGTAGATTTTGAAAAAGAAAAAGCTAATAGTTACTGTTAAAAAGGCGAAATTTCCTTACAAATGCCCTTTATTTTTCTGTGGTATTTAAAATGTAATTCCATTAATCGATTCGTTCCAGGTTGATGAATTGGTGTTACTTTGTTCTTTTCCTGAAATAAAGTTGAAATATCGCTGGAAGTAAAGTAAAGATTTAATTAATGAATGTAATTGTCATTGTTGACTGAAACTATGAAATATACATATTTTTTTGTATTTGCATGATCGATTGTAAAACAGTTCGCAATAGGTTCGAAAACGATAACGTTGTTACTGACTACATGGAACCATTCTGTATAGGTTTTGCCTTACGTTATCTTTTCTTATAATAACATTATGTTTAGTTTTCGTGCTAAAAGACAATATGTTTATTCATCCTATAGAAAGTTAATTTAAGTGTTATCAAATTAAGTTTACATGTACTTTCAAATAAAAATTGCGTTCATTTTAATGTAATATTTATTCATTAAAATGTTTTCAATTAAATCTTTATCGTAAACAGGATGAATGCCTTCATGCATCTGTGCTGTATTTTTACATTTATTAATGGATAAACTTATAAATTAGTTTTTAATCTATCTATTTTAAGTAAACATGTGCATATTTTAGCGTTTGACTACATATGTTTGCCGAATTATTTCTAAATGTGTATATCTATTTACCTATTGCATTTAATCAGTTTTCACTTTGACTTTCATTTTTGTCATTCTATTTCAAATGTTATTAAGTAAGTTGCCTATTATAGTTCCAGATATGTTAAGGCGTTCGGTTTCCTACTATTCTATTAAAGCATGTGTTTGATACACAGAATAAAGCGTTTGGATTGTATCTATGTGTTCAATAAATCAAAGTTTTTTTATTAACGGTAGACAAGTTTACAAATTAGAGTATATCAACATTTTAATAATAATTTTGTCGTTCCGTTTCGTTAAACTACACGATTGACATTCGTAAATATATTTACTACTTTTTATTTTTATATTTGTATATACATGTAATGAAATAAAACCTTATTTTGATATACGAAATAATGACAAAACTTTCCATCAACGGACGATTGTCGTAACCGTACTTATGAAATTGAACTTTTTACTTTTATATATCAACATCGAAATAATTTTTACATCGACAATGTTATATATTTTTTCTTACATACATAAAAAAGAACTGTAAAACGAAATAATGATTCCACGTTACATGGCTTAAATTAAAAAAAATACTATATTTAAATGTACCAAAATAACCTAAAAGGAAACGCCTGAACACAAAATTGTTATTGCCACTGAAAAAAAGAAGTTTCAAAGTAAACGTTGTCAATACATCTAAGTATTTTAGTTCCTTGAATGACGTAATGACAACAGTTTGACACATTTATTCTAACGAAATGTTTATTACGAGTAAAGTTATTTCAAATGGTACAAATAAAGCTAATATAACCTTATTGTAATGTAAAAGAATATTTTGAAAACAATTACATTACCTTAAGCAATCACAAATTATGTTGCCTAGCAACTGTTAATATGTTACATAATACTGTCAAAATGAATTATGGTAAACAATTTCACATAAACAAGTCAAATGTTTCTGAACAAGACTTTTTACAATGTCTTATCGTCCTACAGCCTCATTCGATGTATATTTATTTTTGTGAACAGCTCATCAAATTAGCCATTCAAATTACCTATTAGAGTAACCAGTCAGTTGCACGGAAAGTTTATATTAACAAAATAATTAATTTAGAAATAATGTAAGAATTGTGGTCACAAGTTCGGTAGTATTACGTAAAGGCTGAATATGTGTTGTGCATATCTTTCAGTTCGTATAGCCTTTGAAAGATATTAATATTCCTCAATATGATGTGATAAGAAAGACATGTACGAAACTGCCCAAAGAACAAAATAATGGGACATGGCATTTTGTTCTCAGAATGGCTCTGATTTCTCTCAAATAGAGTTAAGCATAAAAGGCTTTAATATTGCATATGCAGAACTTATTTGTACAGCTCGCAATTCAAGAGATGACATGTAAGGTTGTTTCTCACTGATATGCTAGGTAAATTTCATTACAAATCTAAAACGACAACAATTAGTGTCAATACAATGAATTATATTCAAATAAGTCAATTTTCTGGTCTTAAATTAATATTAGGTAAAAGTATTTTTAGCGTATAGGTCACAATTATTGCGCCTGTTTTAATGTTTCTGCTATAAGTCATCAAATCTTCTAATTTAGTGATCATATAAACTGAAAATAGCATTTACAGCAATTGCTTTTGCATTGCAAACAAGTGAATGTAAAAGGATTTGCCCCAATCCATTTACGAATTATTTACTAATTCGTAAACAGATGCTCTGAAAAGGATTATATAGACAACTATGAATCCTCTCAAGTAGTTTTCAATAAGTCGAAATTGTGTTGGTAATTTTCAATCATATTAATTCAATTTGTTGGTTATGTTAAAGCTAAATTCGTATACAAATAGTTTTTAAGAACATAAAATATCTGAAGCATCACCATTACTATACTGCATAAATACAATCGTCTTTAATGCTTTAGTATGGACGTATCTTGCGAATATTTTTGTAAGGTTTAGTTTATACATATTTTATTTGCACAAATATGCAAAAAAGATAAGACACAAGTTAATCAAACTTATAAAGTCTTCTCCAGTATACAGTATGTTACAAAAATATATCGATAGAGCAGCGTACATTGTAATACAATACAAATTATATTATGTCTGTTGGAGACATAACAACATTTTTTATGAAAAATATTAAAGGAAAAATAGAGAGAAGAAGGAAATTATATAAAACACTTTAATGTGATACATGTGATGGACGTGATGATGAGTGTGGTTTCGAATCCTTGTGAGTAATGATTTAAACTATGGGGAACCTTTCTGACCCTTTGATATACTAAAATACATGCTTCGGGACATGTTAATTTTGACCATTGCAAATTACTAGATGTAATAAGTTCTAGATTTACTGGACAGTAGATTGGCAGCCAATGAAGGTGTTTGAATAATCTATTTCTAATATTAAAATATTTCGAACTTTCAAACAAGTAATGATTTGAATCGGTCGGATCTACAACGACAAGATGGATTAGATATAAGATTTGCTTTTTATAGGTCATAATTTAATATCAATGCTGAACATCTTAATTGGGTTAGAACAATGTTAAGTTTTCAATGACCATATTCATAGTGCTTTTGAACTCTTCTGTGTGGGTTCAAGTTTAGATTTAAGCGTAAAGTAGTGTTAACATGGCAGATTGATAGGTCTAAATGGTTCCACTAACTTTCTGCGTTTCCTGCGCTCATCCAAACACTTTCACCCAATTTTAATATAAATATGTATTGCATTGGTAAAAATTAGTAGGCCCGTAACAATTCGAGCAGGCTCAAGCTGTAATTGTTCAAGTTTATTGCAGTACCCTCCCTCATGTTATCCCAAAGTTTTTCTGGTAAGTCTGTATTTCAATTTCCTGAGGACGTTCAGGTGCTTTGAAACACGACATATAATATTATCAATGTGTGTATTCCACTTCGCATCGCTGCTAAAGGTAACACCTAGATGCTTTTGGAGTTATGTAACTGGTATATTGATGTCATTTGCCGTAAACCTCATATCTGGTGGTATTATATTTGAAAATAGCACGCTTTCAGTCTTTTTCTGGATTAAATGCCATTCCCTAATTTGTGTGACTATTGGTTAAGCTCTTTCAAATAGTGATCAATGACAGCCTGAATCTGCGAAGGATCACCACTGGAATAGCTAAACGACGTCATCAGCAAACAGTCTACATAGGGAAACAAGTTTTTCAGCTTTATCATTGATATATATGATAAATAATAAAGGACATAACATCGACCCTTTCAGAACACAAGCATACACATTACAAAGCACGGATGATGATTGTTTGATTACTACTAGTAATCTTAGAAAACTTAGGTTACTTAGTTTACACAATAATTCAATTGCAAAGTAAGCATAGACAATGATAGGAAAATGTTGGACTGAACTTAATATGAACAAGTAATACACATTGAAATGTGATATATATATATATATATACGGGAAAGACAGAACACACACAAAGAATATTAAACTGTGGTTAATCGTCTACGATTCGTCACCTGTGGCAAAGTCGGTTGCCGATTTCTTCGCGGTGGTACGCACTTTAGAACGACGGTCTCTTTGTTCAATTTATTCAAAATTAGAGGATAACATTTTTGCGGCTATTTTCAGTTTCTTTAAGGAAATGCGTCCATCACTTGTCTAGTAATCGTTTATCCGCCCTTTGAATTTCATATCGGCTATTCTTTTAGTAAGACTAGCCCTAATCTGTGTGAGGTTTTCAGTAATAAAACTGCTGTATTGGTCCTCCTTTAATAATTTTTTGTTAGTGTAGACGACCTGTCTAGTGCGGTACGAGAGAAATCGAACGATAGCTGGAGTTTTCGTCTCTTACCTTTCCGTTTACATGTGATCTGCCAATATCATTAATTGTTGATTGTAAACCAAGCGTATTGTTGCACACATTAAGGATAAGCGTATCTGTTTCGATGGTGTGGATGATTCTGCCCCTGTTGTCATTATGTACTACAATGTTAAGAAAGCGCAGACTAGGGGAATATTGTTATTGATTTTCCATTTGAATTTCAAGTTTACACATATTCTTGTGCAGTGAGTTCATTTCAACCTCATGTTCTTGAATTTGCATTGATTGTCGATATGTAGTTTTTTTCATATCAAGGATTTTAGTCTGTTTACAGATTTTTTTTATCGTTGTGTAATTTCTGTAGGTTTTAAATATTTTTCTGTTCTCTATTTATGGTGTCAACCAGTGGCTTGGTTTCAGACTGGAAATAAGCTTTCACATGAGATTCAATCAGTACGGATAAAGTTTCGTCTATTTTTGAGATAACACTGGAATTATGGCATTTTGCACAGCAGGGCTAGTCAAAGCTTCTATTACTTTACTCGTAATGTCCCTATACAATGCAGGGGTTTTCTACAAGCCGATTGCGATAAGGTTTTCTAAAGAGTTGTTCGCCTATAAAATTGACGTGTTTGCTGTTTTACAGTACCAGAGAGGTCCTTCGGGCTATCGGGAATGGTCTTTTTTAGCAGATGGGGTACACTTGACCGTAGACAATAGGTTAGTTTGAGAACATGATTGCAACAAATAAATGTAATTGTCAGTGGGGCATCCATATTTGTTGTCAATTGTCGTGAGTACAACTCAGGATATATAAAGGGTATACTAAGGGTATTCAATATTAATTACACAAAATCTAAACAGAGTATCTGGTAATTTCGAACTTCAAAGTATTACTGAATAGATTATTAACTACTTTACGAAGCAATAATACTATACATATACGTTATCCATCAAATTATCCCATTTATATACGAGTTCTTTCAGCTGTCCATGATATCACGCGCATGCTTATCATGCCCACTAAACAAGGTTGTTTTTATAGATGATTATTTCTACAGCTTGTTAAAATTGTGTCAATCTCTGAAAAAAATAACCACATCAGATACTATACAAAGATGGAATAGAATTGAAAGGGTTTTAAATTCTTGAAAAATACAAGAAATGTATAGAGTTGTTAATTCGGGCATTACGGTTTTAGTTCTATATTTGCAAATAACATTGAGAATTCGATCGATTGCACTTTAATTTTACGCAAAAAATAGAATGCTGAATGACAGAATTTCATAAAATTATGTGGTTTAATGCATTTTCATTTTTGACAGTTTCATCAGTGTTCGGTTTTTTGTTATTACCGTTACTTTTCAAATCTAATTATTTCATCGTCTCTACTGAAAGCAAAAAAAAAGAGTAAATGTGCATCCGTTTGAATATATTTATATAGTAAATTCTGTTTTTATTATGTACAGCTTAACTATTTAAGTTATTTAACTTCAAAAGTTTACATGTTCTGCGTGAAATCGGCAACTTCTTGCGGCCTTTAACACCTGAATTATTTAATCCCAACAAATGGACAAAACTTAGAGGAGTGGTTGCCAATGATCACTTTCGCTGATTCACTGCGTAGACAGCCTGATTTAAAATTAACAAAACAGTTTTGACTCAGCCATTTTTTTTACGTATATCAGTTTTGGGCTAATTAGATATCAAACATTGATAGATTGACTTGATTGATTGGTTAAAATTACTTCTATGTTTGTTTTTGTTTGATTGTTTTTAACGCCACTTTCAGCAAATTTTCAGCTATATCATTGCGTCCAGTTTTTATTGGGGTGGAAGCCGGAGTACCCAGAGAAAACCCCGGAACTGCGGTAGGAAAACTGGCAATCCGTGTCAATTAAGATTCGAGTCGAGTACACCCTGCCTGCAGTGAGAATCGAACCCCGATCTCAGTGTTGACACACTAAGTGATCAATAATAGACGAACTACCTTGACCACTCGGCCACCGAGGCCCCTAAAATTACTTCTAGAAAGATGTCTTAAATTGTATTGAAACACATTGTCAAACAATGAATCAGTTACAAAAAACACCTTAACAAAACGGGCGATTCAGTGTCTGTACGTGATGTCATTATATGCATGTAAAACGAAAGGGGTAAACATGATTCCCCTGTCACAAGCTACAAATGTTATTCTATAGGTTATTGCCAGTCATTTTGGAAGTTTCAAAAGGTGTGACACGAGACCTCTGTATTCATGTAAATCAAGTAATTCAAGGACTGTTGGCTGTATAACGACTACTCAGTATCCAAATTTAGCTTCTCCAAGGAAATAATGTAGATAATATTTACACTGAATATAGTGCAAATGGAACAAACATTTTAGAAAAACCGCCAGGAAAAGCAGGATTTATTTGAGTTTGACGAAAAACATCTCATTATTGTAAACTGTATATTTTGCGTTTCGATTTGCGATTGCAAATCTCAACATAAATTTGATCACAAGGTCTAAACGATTTTACATGAAAACAATAGCCTTTTATATCGTGATGGGCACATGTTATTTTAAATGCAGTATCAATTGTATTATTAATAAAACGTCGAGATTTTTTTAAATATGCCTGAGTGTGTTTTTAAATATAAAATCTCGCTAAATCTGATTGGTCAGTAATAAAGTAAACAGTTTTTTGTTATGATAATTTTTTATGAAATCAGGCAGTGTTTTTTTTTCTCAACTGAATAGACAATTCCTCTATAATAATAAAGATAAATGCGTAAGACTGTTACATAAAAGATGAAAAACTGTATACGTGGTATTTCATCCTTTTTTGTTGGCAAAACTTATCGTTCATTGACATCCCTAAAAAAACATGTAACTCCGTACAAAGCCTTCAGCGTAGGTAATTATGGACAACGTTTGACACATTAAACATGACAATATAGTTATTATATTTTCATATATCAATAATTTTCAAATTAAGCTCCAATAATCCAACACATTAAGATATCTGTTTACATTGACAAGTGTAACTATTTAAAACACAAGAATCCTGCTTGAAACATTACGTAATTTCATTGCCTTATAATGTTGTATATAATTGATAAAACCAATTTCCTTGCAATAAGTAGATATTTCTCCACCTGATGTATATTAAATGAAGCACACATTTTACATATTCAGATCTTGTTTTGCAGTTTTACTTTGACGCAAATACTCTGTTTAGTAGTATATCAATTGGAAACACTTATGATAACGTTTTTATATCGCAAGGTGTAGTTTAGCTACAATAATGTAGCTCCTTTTTTTAAAATTTTTTTATGGACGGAGCTACAAAGCGGTCCCATTACTCGTAATGGAGCAGCCCGGGAGTGATTCACACCCGGGGGTTTTATGCATTTATAAGCAATTTAACTGTTTCCCTGGTTTGCTACATACTTTTTTTATGTATTTGCAGTTTAACTGATATTTCCACAACACCTTATTCGTTAGTTTTATCACTTTATTCATAATCATGGCATTGTTGACAAAAATATGAATTCCGGAAGTGCATAATTTCGATAATATCGGAAACGATTTGGTCAAAATTGAAATTCCGGATGATTTCAGCTGCATTCATTTGCATTATGATTATGTCCCCTTATTACAAATTTTACCGATACGATTCCGAAATTCTACACTCCACAATTTTAATTATGTCAACAATGACACGATTACGAAAAAGTGTTAAAATTATTTAATTAGACATTGTAGACATATCAGATGAACGGCGGAGGAAAGAAAACATATTTATTTAATAAAGACAAAGGTTAAATAGCGGAAAATATGTGTAAATCCCAAAAGTGTTTTTGCTTCATTACGAGTAATGGAACCTCTTTGTAGCTCCGTCCATAAAAAAATTTTAAAAAAAAGGAGCTACATTATTGTAGCTAGGTGTAGTTAGCCTTGATTAAATTTAAAATTTTGCTTAATGGTGAAAGGTCTATTGCATTTTGATCATTTGGATTATAACGATCTGTGGTTTGAGCGCCACTGACGAGTGGCGATTACAAAACTGGTGTCCCGGCTTAATACATTCTATAACTTTGGTATCGTACCGACATTTTGTCAGTGCTACAGTATGTTGTTTTATCATTTTGATCAGCAAGATAATGTATCTTTAGTTAACGATTAGCAGTTCGATCTTTTAGCATAGCTAAAAGGGTTGTTCGTTGCAAAGATTTTAAGACTGATAAACAAGTATTTAAAAGAGAAAAAAAGAACTTGCAGATTCTATATTACAGTTTTGTTACTTTACATTCAATAATATATAACCTGTTACACGTCTTATTTCTTAAGCGTATCTTTTATAAAACAACAGGCTGTGTCCAATATAAACTATTATTGATAAACAACATCATCGCTATATCGATTCCGCATGATACGAATGTCCTTCAAAGTTAACAGAAAAATTAAACAGTATTAAATACCGTTATGGTGACCTTTCGACCAAGACCTGCATGTACTTGTTTATACGTCGTCCTTGGTCTATGTGTTTTATTCTTGATGAACATGTGTTTTACATTTTACATTAAAAAACCTTAATTTCCAAGGCTAAATTACAATGTTTACTACAGTATAATCAAGTGACCTATAAATAGCCGAAATAGTTTAATTTACGGATTTTGAATTGCAGCAATGCTAATTATGTGTTTTGTGCAATCATTACTTCAGATTAAAAGCTATATTCAAATCAAAATTATGTGTTTCCATATAGGACATTCTCAAAACTTTTAATAATTTTCAATTAAAAGGTTTGTATATTTTAGTATATTTATTGGTCTGTCACAACTTACGCCAGATATAAAATAAATTTTGTCAACCTTACCATAGGGAGGGAATGAATGTCCGTTATTGCTATCGTTAATATAATTTAATTGAAAGAAATACGCAGTTGCTATTCGATGTCAATAGTGTCATGATCAAAACAGGACAAATTTGTAAATTGTTCTAAAGATTTCATAGACAAAGTCGTAAGATCGTGTTAATTGTTTACCGCTTTTTTTGTGCAAGCTTTATAGTTTGTAAAGTAATAATGTCACTCAGAAATAAATTAAGAATATCAAGGGTTGATACATTGTCCGAGTGGGTAGGGCCTTGAGGTCATTGAGTAAAAAAAAATAACGATTAAAGAAGCAGATGATTTCTACAACATCATCAGTCGTTTTTTGTAGAAGCAGATATTGCCTCTATGTTATTTTTCGTCTGCAAACTTGGTACTATCATCCTTTGTGATTTCAACAGAAAAAAATCTTGAAAACCTCAAATCTCAATTATTTTAATAAACCACAATTTGAAGTTGTTAAACGTGTCAGTCAAAAGGTTATCACGTAACAAAGAGGACATAAATTTCCTAAAATTAAAAAATGTTAAGTGGACAAACTTAGCCCGTGGCAAATTTGTCGAAATAAAAAAAAATTCAATAAGATAAAGTTGTCACGTGACAAAATTGTCAAACAAAACTGTTCATTGAATGAAGGTTTCACAAGAAAAAAATCCACTGGACTAAATTGGTAAATGGTAAAAAAATACAGGGCATACAAAATTGTCAAAAGAACAACCGAAGTTTACATAGGTTGTTAAAATTTATAATCCAACCAGTCAAATTATCTGCTCTAAGTTACCTTAAATCAGTCAGAATCTCTCCTATACAAGTTAACTAGCATGTTATATTCGGACTTTTTCCAACTGTAGTACATGTATGATTACAATTTTCTGTATATAGATAAATGTAGGAATTTCTGTAGTGCAGACGGATTTTATTTTTAGGGCAAAATGTAATAATTTCTACATTTTCCATTTTAGCACGTTAAATTGATGCACATTTATGAACGCAAAAGGCAAATTAGATATAGGTCTATAATAACTGGATTTTTGACACAATTTGACGAACGAGACTTTTCTGGATAAATCCTAATGCGTCTTTAATATTCTCATCCATTTATGGTTTTTTGCGAAATGTATAGAAATGGTGGTCAATTTTGTCTTTGTTTTGAAACTAATTTGAATACAATTACAATGTAATTTTCTGACAAGTAATTATTTCTATCCTTAACTTTTCTAAATACAAGGATGATAAAAGCTTTTACGTCTAAATAATTTGACACTTCGCCACTTTTTAATATTTGTCAATGGGCAAACAATTACAAAAGACATATCTAATAATTTCTGAAATGCAATTTCTATGGAAAACAACACTTTGGTTATTAAATACAAATTCATTCAATTTGTAATACATTGTAATAATGTTGCTATAAAATGACAAATGGAACATAGAAAATTAAGTAGTTACGTTTTGTGTTTGTTTGATGGTGTTTAACGCCAATTTTAGCAGTTTTTAAGCTACATCATGGCGTCCAGTTTTTATTGTTGGGATGGAAGCCGGAGTACCCGGAGATAACACCCGAGATGCGGTAGGAAAACTGGCAATTTTTCTCAATTAGGATTGCAGTCGAGTACACTCTGCCGGCAGTGAGAATCAAAACCCACAATCTAAGTGTTGACAGACCACGTGATCAATAGTAGACGAACTACCTTAACCACTCGGCCAGCGAGGCCCCTACGTTTTGTGTAATAAATATTATTGTGTATAAAATATATATGCGCTCTATGCTGTTTTATGCACGCGCTAAATGGCCAATGTTGATTTCTTTGGTTTTATACGACACAGTATTTATATTATGTGTGCACTACATATTAGAATTTTTAATTCTTAATTATTTATATGAGCAAAATTAGATATCACGAGAGTGATAAAAAGTTATATACATTTGTATTGTTAAGGAGTCAACATTTTCTTTTATTTTAAGTCTTGAGCGATTTTATGTTAAAGGGGAACTAAGGAGGACACGTTTATATTACAGGGGTTGCGCTGGGTTTTGCAAATGTCGCCATTTGCGATTTTAAATTTTAATTGGCGACAAAATATTGTATTTGGCGATTTTTTTGGTGCCACTAAATCTTGATTGCAAACTGACCGAAATGACCGGAAATATGATCATAAATCAGTCAAAGGGTTCTTTTAGATCACTCGCACACAGAAGGGTCAAAGTTTGCACATTTTACAGATATTTTATGGCCTGTAAATTTGTTACCAAGAAGGTGTCAAAAGCGTAGTTTTCACCGTCATGGTTGATCGAACGCAACTTCTTTGATCTTATTTCACTGAGAAAATGTAAATTGCACAGAATGGAAATATGAAAATAGTACAAGATAACAGTTTCTGAACAGTTTTTTATCTTTTCTTTTTACCTTGAAAAACTTTAGGTAAGAATAAGATCGAGGACAAAATGTTGTCAATAAATTTCTAAAAATAAATTTAAAAATGTAGTTACTTCCCTTGTTTTCCCGTGATACATGTATACATAATTTACACAAATTCACATGGCAGAATAATTTTAAAAAAAGCATTTTGAACAATATATTTGCAGAACTTTTGAGGTTAATAATGTTTTAAATTAAACAATTAACTCACAAATCACTCCAAATTACTAAATCACTCTAAAATATATTAACCACTTTTTGTGGTAGTGAATTGCTTTGAATTAAGCATTTGTATTCTAAATTTAAAGCAAGATATTAATGCAGCATCAAATTGGCTGCCCTTTATCCTTTTGTTTTTCAACTTTCCTCTTTACAGCCTTTGAAATTCAATATTTATAACCTCTTTCTGTGTTTTGTGTTTGGTTTTTGTGTTGTGTTTGTCTATATCCGGATTTGTATTCGTCCCTTGGCTTTTTGCTTATAATGTTCGGTCAGTTTTCTTTGCTATTTTCTCCACCAGTCAGAAGTGGGAATTATTTATAAAAATTCTTCTGCTGCTCATATCTAGTCTTAATACTATCAAGTCCAATAGGATGAAACTATATTTTTAGAAAGAAAACTAATCAGAGTGTGTGTCTGTGAACGTTTACGACAATAGATTTACTGTACATTTATCTCTATATTTGTACAATAATATATTGGCATGAAAAAATTGTGTTTACTTTGGCGCCCGATTTTGGAAATTGGCAACAGAAAATTTCAGTTGGCGATTTGTTGGCTCCAACATTTTACAACCCAGAGCAAGCCTTTATTTATATTATATTTTTGTTTGGGTACGGTTTTATAGTTATTATTGTGTATCCCTTGGTTTTGTATAAGTGTTTTTGGATTAAGAGGTTGGGTTATTTCTTATATAAGTAAATAACAAGGTTTAGAAAAAAGCATCATTTTGTACTACAAGTAAAAACCGTTTATGGCCAAATCAAGTAAAACCAAATTTGTTAATTTTTTAAAAACAAAAGTCAACAGTAACCAACCACATAACAAAATAAATACGGTTTACTCCTAGGGCCAAAAGTTTTTAAATTTTGATTCAAATATATTTGGCATAAAAGAAAATATATTATTAAAGGACTAATTCATATGTCTATATACGTTTTAATCTGTAACGAAGTTTTTTAGAGTTCTAATACAAAATAATAAATAAGCAAATTACCTTTGGTTTAATGTCGATCGTGCACCAAAAGCCAGTTTAATTGAAGATTAAAATAAGTAAAGAAAAGATAATAATTGGAGAAAACTTATAACAGAAAATTGTAGTGCCAAATATAAGGAAAGTGGAATAGGATAAAAAATTATCCTTCCTGTAGTAGCTTTAAAAGCGCTCATTACTTTAAAAAAGGCAAGATTACTCTGTGGCACGTTGCCCACTATATTTATGTTAAAACCTATGAACCTGACAACACGATTAAATATGTTGCACGAAAATACGACTGACTTATAATTACTTAATACGCTGTCATCAAAATTACTAAATCACTAGATTAACTGCATATTAACTAATACAATTTTGATGATGTCAAAACAATTTATCTCATTTTGTTTCAGACGATATGACTCCTTCTCACTTTAACTACTTAAGTAAAGTTTGATAAAATATATAACACCTTTAGGTTTTTTTTCAAAACAATGTTCTTTTCCCCAATTTAACTTTAACTCACAAATCAATATTTACTCAAACTGTTTCTTTTATTGTTATAAACATTGCCAGTGACACTACACAAAAAGTCCACAGAACGAAAAATAAAATGTGAGTTGTCTGTAACTTAGTTTTCAATTAAATAAATTTAAATAACGGAAGTAAGTCCCAAATAAATAATACTATCGGATTTAAAATCTTGACGGAACTTCTCAGATAATTCGTCCCCTCAACAGCAACACATTAAAAATATGCTAATGTTAAGAGTAGTTCTTAAGGCGCATTTTTAAGCGCAATTTACTCCTTAAATATTTTATTAAAACAAAACAATTGTTATTGACAGAATTATGTAGCACTGGATAATTTCTGAACAGATATTAATATGCAGTCATATGTTCGTTGTCTTCTGCACTTTTACATTACATGTGTATTTATCGTTATCGCAAGTGATTTATGGAGACATCTAAAACCGTTTTAACAGTAAATATCAAAATCCCACAATTGAAAGCTAATTTGTATTCTTGTTAAGGCATTAAACAAAGTTTGTGGTCACAATATATGTTGTTTTGTTCCTTCTGCGCTATATAACACAAAAGTAGGATTGTTTAACTCTATTAAAAAGCAAAAGAAAAAAAACAAATAATAAAAACAATGATCTTTTGTCTATGTTTCTTTCAAAATATTAAATTATTGCAATATACAAATTGCAAACAGACATGCGACAGGTTTAATTAGTTTACGTTAGTCCTGCGGATCGATTAACTAATTTTAAAGCTCACACAAGTGGTACAATGTAAGATGGGTTGTCTCAAAATGCCTTACCCTGGCATTTAGGATTTCAACACAACTGTCAATATTGTTTGTTGTTTCCAATTTACACTTACTAGATTAAAAAAGTGTCTAGATTTCGTAAATGTACTGTCAATGTATAACTAATAACTTGCATGTAATAATGTCTCTACTGTCATTAGAGCTAATATTATTACCAGCGATAAGATAAACAAGCAGAAAAAATGGTGTATCATGCAAGCATTAACTAGTATTGAAATTTCATTAACAAGTTTTCCTGAGTATATAGTAGTTATGATCGTGATTACCAATGAAATTTATAATAATATTTGAAAAGCTATCAGAATAAAAACATATCCAATAAGCAACCTTAATTTTACATTTTAGAATGACACATTGAGTGTTTGTTAAAAACATAAACTCAAACACATAATCAATTTGTCGACAGTCACATTGATAATAAAATAAAATACAACAATTTTGTTTCAAATCTGCAATATAACAAACCAGCAATAGAAGACTTTTTTGTCAAAATAAAAAAAAATCCGGTTGTATTTAGAAAGTGGATGATATCGAATTCGTATACTACTTTAACTACTTAATGAACAGTGTTTCGATAACGATATATTGTGCATTCAAATACTTTTATTACGTCTCTTTTCAGTCAAATACCGAGGATGCAACGGTAGCACACTTGTCAAGTTGGATATTTATCTATTATTGATGACGTGCCTGTCAACACTAAAATAAAAATAAACTTTGAACACATAAGATAGCGGTATTACTGCTGAATGTGACGTTAAGCGATATATACACAAGCCCACATTCTAATGGATTCCGTTGAGTTTTCCGCATGAAAAGGGACGAAAATAAAAAAAAATTAAAAACTGGCGTCTTTTTTAGAATCAACATTTTCAACATCTCCATAAACACAAAAGCAACATATATTTTTCAGCAGCCATGATGTGCCCATTGTTAAACAATATAGTTATATGTTGTCGTTCCTGTTTATTGGCTCCACAAATTGCACAAAAGTTCTTACAAACACGTTTTATTTTAGTCTAATGTAATGTACAACTACCTGTGCATCTTTTTTATTTAAAAAAGCTTGAGATAAAGGACACCATATATAAGACTAGTTCCGATTACTCTTAGGATTTGCATCTCCAAAAATCGACGCTAAAGGGAGACTGTACTACACACTACAACAAACGTGATCCCTTCAACATTCCATCCGCTTTTTAAGCTTATAAACTACGTTTCTCACTCAACTGTTAGATTATAGCTTAAGTGGAATACCAATAATTTATTTATCGAGCATTGAGATAAGCGATAAACTCGGAAGCTAAAAACTCAGGGTTTGATACTCACAGACTGTTGTCTTTCTTAAAGAAAAAGAATGGCATTGATTTCATTAAATACTTGAAGACAATTAAGTGATATCAGGGTATCAAATGATGTTTGTTGTAAACTGTGTACACAACTATTGCAGTGAAATCAACCACTTAAATTGGTAGTTAAAACAACTGTCAATTAAATAAAAACTTTGAACATGAACTTTGTGTTACTTATTATGATTAATATTTGTATTTTGAAAAAAGTCAAATTGCTAAAGGCGTAAATTTATCGATATTCGCTCAATTGTTGTTTTCTTCGTTTTTATAAATATATCATTCCAATAGGTATCTATGTATTTGGCGAAAGGTGGAACAATTTATTGTGGCAATACAAGTTCAGAACATTAATATAAATCACTTCTGCCATGAATTGTTTGGACTATCATGTTAGGTCATAAAAATTATTAATAAGATCTTATTTATTGAGTCTTATCCTGATATTAACAAAAATAAAGAAAACTGATCATCTAAACATAATTATAGTAATTTCTTATTATATAGTGTAAACACTGGACCAATGTAAATATCAATAATTTGGAAATGCATTCAGCAAAACAGCATTTATGTCAACTCTTTCAACTGCAATCTATGTAATAGTTTCATAATAAGCATTTGCATTGGAATTCAGTTTTCAATCTATAATATAAACCTATAATGCTCTTTTCAATGTACATGTAACTTAATAATTGGAACATTTGGTTACGATTCCTATGTTAGATACAGCATACTATGTAGCCAAATGGATACTTTCATCAAATGGCTCGCAATTATTCACTATTAGACTCACTAAATGATCACTATTTATAATTTTGTAAATTAATCATCATTGAAAGATTTGAAGTTTCATATGCATGCCCACTTTAAGCCAAAAATACCAATAAAATGATTCAATTTGCCATTAAGTAAGGATTTTGAATATAAATATTTCCTCTTAAGTTTAATACCTATATATATATGTAATATATTGCCTTCACTCAACACATACACACTTAATCTCTAAATGTTTATTGTTTAGGAAATCGTTGCCAAATGTAAGCTTTTTATTGTGCGAAAAGTACATATAAACTAATTTTGAATTTTAAAATAGATTTTAACTCTTTTTTATTATATATCATAAATCAATTAGGAATCTCATATGCAAGACCTCTTCTAAGCCAACAACTAGATATATCGTAGTACCGGGTATTAGTTTGTTTGTTTGTTGTTTGAATGGTGTTTTAACGCCACTTTCAGCATTTTTTCAGCTATTGCATGGCGTCCAGTTTTTATTGGGGTAGGAAGCCGGAGTACCCGGAGAGAACCCCGACCTGCGGTAGTATTAGTTTGTAAAATAGCAGCCTACATTGCTACATGTATGACTTTAGTCTTGCATTGAAGGTCTTGATTCGTTGATCACGATAAACATTTGATGAATATATTATTTTAACCTTTTTAAAAATAAAAGATAATCCAAAAACTGATTAACCAAAGCCCTACATTTAACACATTACTCAAAAACTGTTCATCGAAAATACTAAGCGAAAATCTCAATTAGGTGTTAAACCAATATGTTGTCTATGTCATCTTTAAATGTTGTCAAGCTATGAGCAAACAATTCAAAACTTGCCGGGGGCAATAATTCTATCTTCTATGGTTTCTGAGATATTGTGTTAACAGTTCCTTGACCTTGACTTTAGACATTTCACCATTATTTTTTTTAATGCAATACATGTCACTTAGGATCAATGTTAGTGGTCATTTGTTTTCAGGGCAGTTTAAAAAAATAGCGAGTTGCGACACTTTTGGGATCAAATTTCGTCAAGAGGAAAACATTTAAACACACAAGTTTTGAGTATTTAATCATTTTCATAATTAAGACGTCATTTTGTACACTGGTATCTAAGTTTTTTTGCTAGCACTGTTTACGGTGTTTGAGCACACAACTCTGTTACGTAAATGAATCGGATCACTGAGTGAATCAGGACATCAGCCAATATAACCAAATAATGGTACAAAATATCAATTTATTATGTCTCAAAAATTTTTGCAATTGACGGCGTACAAAAGAAAAATAATAATCATCAGAAAGGAAATAAGAACTCTCAACTGTGGTTAAAAAGAACTTTAATAATCAAACGAACGGTAATAAAGTCTTAGCACTGTAATAGAAAGACCTTATTAGGTCGATACTAATAGCGTAAACAGGGTTGAAGGAGAGGACACTAATCGTGCCTTTTTGTATGTGTCAGTCATTTATAATTGTATTTATCATTTAAGACAGGGAATAATACAATAGTGAAAAAATAGAAAGTTAAAGAATACACAGTGACCATTTAGAATATTGAGCTACATAATTTATCAAATGAAATAAATAATTTAAGTCACTTTCTGTAAAATTGCCTATGTAGTAAATCTGCATCTATCTTTAAAAGAAAACTGATAAAACCAATAAGTACTTACTGGAATAAAATTTAAGATA
Organism: Limnoperna fortunei; assembly: GCA_944474755.1. NCBI lineage: Eukaryota > Metazoa > Mollusca > Bivalvia > Mytilida > Modiolidae > Limnoperna > Limnoperna fortunei. The sequence continues at coordinate 46,491,830 of OX104112.1, forward strand.
GAAATACACCTCCTTACAGTGGAATTTACTAAATGTTTTAAGTGGGGTTCATGCTACTTAATTGTAGGTTTCCATGTTGATGGTTTATGTTGTGTTGTTATTTCCCGTCTTTCATTTAACCATAATGCTGTCTGTTCTCGTCTTTTAGTTTCATGTATACGATCAGCACTCATCGTTAATCACGTTAGAAAGTTTTGTATTTTAATTGTTTATATGAACCTGATTTACATCATTATTGATTTACAATACTTAAAGGAATCCCATGAATGAAACCACAACAATGTCCGGCATATCAACGTGTGGCGGATAAGCGGGTTGTGAGGTTATAATAAGGAAAGCCTAGCAGCGGATTGTAGAAGATAAACGTTTGGAGATACCCCAGTTCCTTGCACTTTCAGATTTGTGCAAACGAGGTAGTCTATAGTAAGTATATTGATACCGCAGGAACGAGTTTTTTCAGCCATTGTCCTTACAATAACAGATCCTTCTCCCTTGACTTTTCTCTTTGATCCAAGTTCTGTGTGACAGATCGTTTTTCAATAAAACTAGAATCACTTTATTCTTGTTAACTGAACGAGTCTCTTACTTCATATGGCGAAATTTTTTGTCTCAATAATACTTTTTGCCAGTAAAAGTAATATTGTGCTCACTAATTTTATGCATTTTACGCGTTAAATTACTGTGTGTACACTTCTCTTTTTATAGCGGACATTATGATTGCTGGACGTTAAGCAAACATCCAACCTTCAAAGATGTGTCGAATTTCTGAAGCTTAGATTAGATTAACATACTAACGTATGTTTATTTCAAAGTATGAAGATAAATAAAATATAAACCCTTGCATTAAAACATAAGTTACAATCAGTAGAGGGAAATAAAGAAAAAAGATATAAAGAAAGAGAGATGTAACAGAAAATGGTTGTAAAAAAGAGTCCAAATAATTTGTACTGGAATGACAATTTTAATTTTACCTGATTTACCACTTGATTTATCACTTGGTTTGTGCAGACCTAGCCTAAGACCAATTCTCCTGCTGTTGTCGGTTGGAATTAAGTTGTAAAGCCTCTTATGGTAAGCAGTATGGCGTGTACTGCTAGCAATGCAGGAGAGTCGTATTATGTCGACGCACCTGACCTCTATCCTTTGGAGTTGTTTTAATGAGGTTTGCTTCTGCCTTTCAGTTTTGTAAATTTATATATATTTTAGCATGGACTTTAGACATAACGAAAATAGTTGAAGCAATATACATGTAATCTACTTTATATTCAAGATTATTAATTACTTACAAAGGTACACGACCTTTCAGTCTTTTGTTGGGCTACTAATAACATTTCCAATAACCGGGTTAAAGAAAACGTGTGAGTGCTAACAAGTGAAATTTACTTTTTAATTTAATAAATAGCTTGACATACAAAAAGTGCAAATATGTTATATAAAAGCAATCAGGTACCTGGAGGAAAGTCTTTGCAAAAAACGTATAATAGATTGCTGGAGTTAATATACAATCAAATGGTATATATAAAATAACTATAGATTAATTAAATTCTTATATTAAAATATATACGAACAATCGCTGTTTTAAGTAAAGTTTGCTGAATAATTATAATTATTGATAGATGACAACACTTCTTTTTTTGTAAAAGAAACAAGAATCACAATTCTTAACTTCGTCAAGTTAAAAGGAATTTTTTATTACAAATTAAAAATGTAACATAAGGTCACTCTACCACAACAGAATAACCGTCACGACAATCCAAATAGATCTGTAACGATAGATGAAGTAGTTTACATATTTTCGTGAAAAAGATGATGTTTTGATAAATAAGTAAGAAGTCCAAAACACTAATACGACGCCACTGAACAAACATAGAAAAAACTGACTTTTCTTTTTATCATTATCGGATAAAATCAATATGAAGGATTCGTTGAGTACTAAAACTTGTCATGTTGTTAAACATGAAATCCAAGAAAGTAGTATCTTTAAAACCAATGCATACATATTATATTTGTTTATGAATAAAATCTTATGTAATATTTTGTTGACATAGAATGGTCGCACTGTTAACATCATACAAGGTAAAGGTCTAAATGTTGTATATACATATACATATTCTGAAGTACATCTTTCAACTATTGACATACCTTGGAATTCAAATAACCTAAAGGGGAAAACATAAATGCTTATAAAGAAACCATTATGATAAAAAATATACTGTGTCATACTGAATTTTGTTATTGCAGTTGTGTTAAATAATAATAATCATACAAATAAATGGATCAATGTTTTTTATGTCAGCAAATAAGCTTGACCGATAAGCTGGTCATAACAAAAGAGAACTAACAGCCCACGACCTAAATTGCATCAACGATACAAATGTTACACCACAACTTTATATAAGTCAATTAACAATGTCATTTGATGTTTATTTAAACGTTTTGCATTAATATTAATCTAGGCAGTCAAGTGCGACACTAAATCTTTTAATTTTTGTATTTATGTTATGAAAACATAATTTTACCTAGGCAACATAACTATGTGCAAATTACTATAAGATCGTGGGTTGTTCTTTAGTATTTACATAAAAACAGAAATGGCATTTTAGTTATTGCATGTATATTTTCCAGTAGCCCAAGTAATATTGTGTTTTTGTTCTAATATATATTGAAGATATATCTAAACATGCAACCATCAATCAATCATTAAGTGATCAATCACTCGCATTTTTCCTTAATTTAAGGCCAGGAGGCCGCACTAACCCGGTTTGTTTATAAAGCCCTAAACAAGCTTGGTACTAATCTTGTATCATCCATTTATCATTTCTTGTGAGTCATGATTTTAATTTGTTCATTTACAATTTGCTATAAGAAGATGAAGGACAAATAAATACTAAAAACAGAAAAAATGAATTACACAAAGATAAAGATCAAAACAATCATTGGTAAAGATTTATAGTTTTTAGCAATACATGTACATTTCAAAATTGATAAAACAATCAGGTTCTTCCTATCCAGGTATAGGTTGATCATAGTCATAATTGGTTTCCAGTTCGGTATATTTTGGTTTTATTGTTCTATGCTCTTCATAATCAAATAATGTTTGGCATTTGCAATTTTTTTTCGTAGCAAATTTGTTGCCTGGAACTTTGTTGTATTTTTTAAAAGAAAAAGTAGACAAGACACAATTCGCAACATAAACGATTGATCCCAAAGACCAATAACTCTTTAAACTGAGTAGAGCCTCAGTTTAATACTAAGGTAAATGATCCATGACCAAAAAGTTGACAGTCCTGTCAAACCTATATTCTGACTTTCAACTTCTGTCCACATGTTCGTCATTATATCAAAAGATCGCTCCGATCAATAATCGAATAAGTAACATTTAGTACGTTGTTTAAAATTATTTCGACATGGCAAGGGCCAACGTAACAACAAATTTGTTTCACGTGTTCAGAAATAGACCAGAGTGGCTTCACGTACAATAATGTCGTCACACAAGAACTGCTATTTCATATTCTGAGGTTCGTTACCATTTGTTCCAATGCTAGTTCATATGCCAGTGTGAAACGAGTTATGAAACCATCGGAAATTCAGATATTTTAATTGGACAAATGGCATGGACAAACCACTGAAACTTATCGTTGATCACTGTGCAAACATTTCTAGATCTTTACAAGCTTCCCAAACATCACGCAAGCCCGTTTATATAAAAAAAACCACTTCTTTGTCTCGAAAGTCTTAATCTTCAGGTAGCCAAATGATGAATTGACAGCATGGGATGTCGTCAATGAAACTGCGTTGAGGCAATAAGACTACCTAACCGTGATCTCATAGCAGATCGATCAGCGGGTAAGGACAGGGTAATTCCCATCAAGTTAATGAACACAGTGAAATTGTCTGGATTTAAGGTCAACTTCATTGAATTAACCTTACTGCATCAATCATTTCTTGCAATGAAATTTTGCCTTTAGAAAAACTATTTTAAGGAAAATTATAAGATACCTTTAAACACTTTTCTTGTACACCACATGTTGATGAAAAAAATTAGGAATTCTGCCGGTGGCTCTATTATTATCGTCACACTTAAATATCACACTTTATATAATCCTATTGATTTACGCATGATCTTCTGGCAGTTGCTGTTAGAGCAATTACTCTGTGCACCATACATATTCGTGCTTATTACCTGTTAAATTTAAATCTGTTGTGACTACTTACTAATCAATTATCATCCATATATTCTACTTTTGGAAAATAAGTGACAAACTATGAAAAAAAGTTAAGGCCTAATGTCACCGTAATTGTATGCGCGATTTGATGATGACTTTAATATATATTTTCACAGTGTGAACGAGTACTATTTATCAATTGAACTTACAATAACAGATCCTTCTCCATTGCGTCTTCTAATGGATCAAAGAGCTGTGTGATAGATCATTTTCCAATAATACCAGAATCATTATATCCTTGTAAACTGAATGAGTCTTTTACTTTCATAAATCCAATAATTACCTCTGCAAAACTATGTAAAGAACTAATTGATTCATAGGGCATTGAATGCATGTTTAATCCTTTTATTAAAAATTATGAAACTTTAACAACAAATGCCGATCGACAAATTCAACACGTTGTGTTAAACTACGGCTTGATGACAACTGCATGATGCCTATTTAAGACCACAAAAGGATGTAATACGCTTCCAAAATAACCATAATCACTTCCAAATTATTCCAACAGTTTTACTAAACAGTTGCAAAACACTCTTCCGCTGCAAATTACCATACCGATTTTTCCGATAGCCAAACAATATACTGCAGTTGTGTTTAAACAGAGCAAAGCAATAGTGAAAGAGAATGGCTTTGAATTTTCCTTTTCTAAAACATTTGCAACTCAATATTTTAAAACTGCATCCATTCCATGCAAACATTACATAATTATATTAAATATTGTTAAAGAAATTGCTTTCCTTTGTTTGAATTTTGATTTTAAGCTTACCTTTCTATTCATATCAAGATGTTAAAAACATAAACAAATGTTTCAAAGCAGTACATATTTAAGGTTGGAGCCAGCAGTGACTTGGTTACAGGCAGAGATACTCTAAACAAGATTATTCGTGTTTTAGTTTGCAAGACATATGTCAAAATCCTTGATGCAGTATACCCTCAAAAAAGCGACTTTGTTTTGGTGAGTTTCTATTAACACCTGTTCAAACTATGTATATTAGAACAGACAAACTATTATTAAGTCCGACACAAATTCTTTTATAAGTCAACACCATTTGTGCAAAACATGTTTGACCATTACATAATTTATCGAATAAATGTAATAAAAAAGCTTCAAACCGCTCTCTTTTTTGGCATGTAAAAAATTTAATAAAATAAATATAAAAAGGTTAATGTTTTACGGTATTATATACTGATATGTATTCAACATATTAAATATAGAAAATATAAACAGGTTAACGTTTTTTCAAGTCCACGCATAAATGTTTAACAAAGCCAAGTAATAAGTAACAAATAATAAGTTATTTAATGACAATATTTTAAGCAGTTATAAGCCAAATCTGGATATTCTATACAAACTGCAATATTCAACCCAAAGTTATGTAGTGTGGTGTAAAGTCAGTATATGGCTGCAAACAAATCAAAATGTTTTTTTTATAAACCAAAACTGCTTGTTGTTTCTTAGTTCAGGCGGTCATATTAAATATAATTTTAAAATACCGGTAGGTGGTGTTGATATTTAAAAATTAAGTGTTTTTATAATAATCTAATGGAAAATGCAAAGTAACAAAAAATTTTAACAATTATGGCAATTATCAATTGTATATGTGTTTGATGAGAATATAGCTAAATATTGGTCCAAACGTAAATGTTTTTGAATCATTTATCATGTCGTCAGTTTCATTACATTTACATGTTACATTTCGCAGGATTGTGTCAGTTTTCCTACCTACAATTATATTTTATCAATTTTTTATTACTTTAAGCATCGTGATATGTCCGGTTTGTGTTTTGTACATAATACAATTTGTAGTCATTTTAATTTGGATTAGCACAACATATGATCGTTATAAATAATACACTGTTGTGTAAGTAACAAAATTCAAAAAACTAAAAAAAAAATATAAGATCTATTTGATGAACACTTCTTGAAACTGAATTGTGATGAACACTTTAATCGTTGTTATGAAGTCTTGGCTTTCTATTCACAAAAAAAATAATTACTTACTATTAATATTTTAAACACTCAACGAAGAACACATTTATAGCAATCAAATTTATGAAGGTCTCATCACAGCTATTTAAAAATTGTAAATTTTCTGTTTACTTATCAACAAATCAAGTTGGAACACCAACCAGAAGAATTGGGAAGAAAACTTAACAGTTTCAAATCTTATCATAATGTGGGTAACATAAAGTAGGAATTCAACGAATGTAGACGTAATAATAAAGAGTCCATACACTGTTGAAGGATTATAACACCTAAATACTGACAATCTATGATTTTTGAGTAAAGAGAAAAATTATTGCCTACTATTTTAAAGAATTAAAAAACGTGCATGATACAACGAAACGAAATATGTGTTACATTAAAGGTTTTAGAGGCTGAAAGAAGCTAACGTATAAAACAAACGGCAACGTACTTACTGATATATTACACTCTTCTGCAAAAATGACGACTTTAAGTTAGCAAGAAACGCACAAAACACTGCAAAACGCATATATGTTTTTTTAAAGTAGGTATCTCCATTGTTATAATACATTCAAATAAACATATAACACACAGTGTTTAAAATTAAACGGTAGTTAAAATATTGATATAGTCAGTGAGAAGATTTTTTGTTTGGTTTACATATGTTCTACTTTTTGCGTGCCAACTGCAAACTGCAAAAGAATGCGATGATCATCTTCCCATTACTGAATAATATTAGCGATGTTACTAAATCAATCCTCTACAATTACAGAAGACCTTGTTACATTTTCAAATTCGTGAATATTTAAAAAAAACTACCATTTTTTCTGAGCAAATCAATAACTATCTTGTTATAAGCAGACTAATCAGACACATTAAAGTCAATAACTACACTATTTTATAGGACTTTAAAATTGTTTCATGTATCATAACGAATATTTCAATGATCACGTTTTTGTTAGGTAATAAACAAATCAATTCATAACACCCACCAGGAGAATTAGAAAAAAATACTAACATTTTAAAATCTGGTCAGAAGAAATAAATCATAACATGTAGTATGTAATAGCTTGACTATTGACATTTTTTTTAAATGCGCAAAAGGCATCACAATTATTTAAAAGAATTCAAACAAGTGACCTTCTTTGTATTGTGTTTCACATTTTGCTTTGGACATGTTCAAAACACTTACTTTCATTTGTCGGAATCAATAAGATATCATTGTTACATTAGCTTAATACTTAATTTAAAGAATCGCTTTGAACATTAGAAGGACTATTGACATATTAATATTTCTTGATATGATATGATATTTCAAAGTGGCGGTTCATTATGTCTATGTTGCAGACTAACAATATAATTTAAACTTATAGTTTATTAAAAATATGCCCTTAAAAACGTAACTACAAAAACAGTATATTTCACACAAAAAATACACAACCATTTATGGGTTAATATATTTAATTATAAAATTGTTCCTTTGATACGATAGCATTAGCATTTAGATAGGGAAACAAATCTGTAATAGCTGTCGAAGTTAATGTCTAGTCTTAAGTATACAACTCAATTAGGTGTTTATGTATATGACATCTTAAAAAGGAAACAGCTAAATTGAATTCAAGGTTGAAGGATATAAGTATCTATATTAGTAGATAGTCCAGGTAAACATACGTGTTGAAGAATTACAATGTCAACAACTTACGACTTTCTGAATATTCAAGAGCTAACATGAAAAACCAAAACGCATTTCATTTTTACGTAAAGGTAACAAGTAGCTAATGTATTCAGTAAAATGTATATATTAATATTTAGTAAGATAGTGTGAATCTATCAGTATATATCATTCTCTATTTATATATGCCCAACATTTGATTGTATTTCAATATTGGATCTTTAGAAATACACAAAAGATACATAGTTAAAATAAATGATATGTCTAAATATCTAATGAATTAATGAAACAATGTCGTAATAATTTTCACTCTAAAATTATCTGTACACACAGATGTGATTGAGTCTGTTTATTTAAAAGGCACAGGTCTCACAAAACATTGTGAATGTTCAACTAGGAGTCAACACTATTCTATTCAAGTTAACTTACATTTTAACTAAAAATTAAAACTAATTTAACCCCTATTTTTTCAAGCCTGAGAACTGCCTTTTTACAATATACACAGCTGTCCAATTATTGTAATGACGGAATAATTACACATACATTTTATTGTTATTTTATAAGGATTAAATTCATCAAATGCTAATTATGAACTATGTGCATTATTGTACATGAAGCTTGTAAATACGTGATATCATGTGTATTTTTCATTGTTCTTTTATAGTAATACCGCCTGTGGAAAAAGGTAAAATACAACAATGGTTTTTTTTTCATACATAAAATAAAACCCACAATATGAATGTTAATGCAAGTGTACTTTCGCGGTATTGACATTACTCATTTGCAATCTGTTGTCAATTGAAAACAAAGTTGCATTGATCATCAGTAATTCTAGATATAAATTAAATGCACTGAAGATGAAATCTGTCAAATCTTAGCCTTTTATTGGATAAAATACATATTTAACAATTTACCCAAATATGTTGTGTTTGTTTAACAATTAACATAAAAAATGACCAATACTGATCTCACTATTTTTCGGTTCCTGCGATTGCAAAAAACCGATTTGGGTGATTGCTAGTTAGGGACTGACAATAATGGAAATATGGAACTGCCTTATGTATACCTGATTTTATATATGCACATTCTTTTTCTCTAACATAGTTTTTCTCTTTAGGCATATACTGATCTATATATGCACATTCTTTTTCTATATATGCACATACTTTTTCTCTACATGCACACAGTTTTTCTCTGTAGGCATATACTTATCTATATATGCACATAGTTTTTCTCTATATGCACATAGTTTTTCTCTATATGCACATAGTTTTTCTCTATATGCACATAGTTTTTCTCTATAGGCATATACTAATCTATATATGCACATAGTTTTTCTATATATGCACATAGTTTTTCTCTATATGCACATATATTTTCTCTATAGGCATATACTAATCTATATATGCACATAGTTTTTGCTATAAATGCACATACTTTTTCTCTATATACACATACTTTTTCTCTATATGCACATACTTTTTCTATATATGTACATACTTTTTCTCTATATGCACATAGTTTTTCTCTATAGGCATATACTTATCTATATATGCACATAGTTTTTCTATATATGCACATACTTTTTCTATATATGCACATACTTTTTTCTATATATGCACATACTTTTTCTCTATATGTACATAGTTTTTCTCTATATGCACATAGTTTTTCTCTATAGTCATATACTTATCTATATATGCACATAATTTTTCTATATATGCACATACTTTTTCTATATATGTACATACTTTTTCTCTATATGCACATAGTTTTTCTCTATAGGCATATACTTATCTATATATGCACATACTTTTTCTATATATGCACATACTTTTTCTATATATACCCATACTTCTTTTCTATATATGCACATACTTTTTCTCTATATGCACATAGTTTGTCTCTATATGCACATAGTTTTTCTCTATATGCACATAGTTTTTCTCTATAGGCATATACTTATCTATGTATGCACATAGTTTTTCTATGTATGCACATACTTTTTCTAGATACCGGTATGCACATACTTTTTCTCTATATGCACATACTTTTACTCTATTTGCATATAGTTTTTCTATATATGTACATACTTTGCCTTATACTTTTTCTCTATATGCGCATACTTTGTCTTTATACTTTTTCATATAATTACATCCGCAGTTTAAAGACAACTCCGACCGTATAGGAAGACAACTATGGCTGTATCAGAAAACAACTCGGACCGTTGGTGATTTGTTCATTTTCATTTAGTCAAATATTGAAATCAATCATACTTATGTTAACCCCTCGATTGGGGACATATAAAGTATATACAGCCCCTGTCTCTACTGGTGAATAAATGAAAACTTTATATGTTCTAAAGGAAGAAGACGAGAGATTATTATCTGACTATAAAAGGTCTTTCGTTTGATCAATTGATTGGCTTAACATTCCTTCAAAAGTAATGCTTTAGCATGAAAACAACCTTGACAGGCTTAAAAAAACAAGATCTCGGGCACGTAAAGTTATGTCACCTTGGAGTATACTTAAAATAGGTTGCAGAATCCTGACAGTGTCCTGATTTTATCCCATGGGCGAGTAAAATTTCCTGATGATTTCTACTTGTTATAAATCAAACTAAAGAGGTTATGAATGAATACAAATACAAATTTTATTGTCCTATAAACATCTATACAGAGTTTGTGACAAAAATATATAATTAATCAATATAACCGTAGAAATATGCAATTAACATATAAAACATAGTATTTTACATGAACAATGTCTGTATTGGCTTTGCAAGTATTTAATTAAGAGTCCCCCATCCTCAAAACTAATGAGTGTTTTATATAGGAACTTATAACATTAACTTTTTTATAGCTATTTGGATTTAAAGTATTTTTAATTTTTGAATGTCGCTATGTTGTTCGTATTGATCAGTACCTTCAAAAAATTCTCCGAGTAAAGTATTTCGCAAAGACTCGTTTGTCTTGCAATGCAGCAGAAAGTGAGCCCCATTCTCTACTACATTGCAAACAACACATATTCTTTGCTCTCTGGGAATTTTTAAGTATCTACCCTTTTCTATGGCTAGATTATGGTCACACATTCTGATTTTTGTAAGAACCCTTCTAGATTCAAAATCTTTAAATAAAAGATATAATTCTCTGTTTAAATCTTCTTTTATGGTTTTATATAACTATGTTTTATTACTTTCATTTAGTAAATCAATTTGTTCTGATATAATTTCTGATAACATTTAATAAAAAGGTTTTTTTGAATTATATTTTAGTGTTTTGAGTTTAGTTTTATTATTACAATTTATAAGTTGTTGGAGAAACTTATCATCAGATATAAAATCCTTAGCGAAGGTGTACCATGTATATACATTTTGATCGTTTATTTTTTGGTGAGATTAAAGGCTTCATTTAGTAGTTTATTTATTATTTTCGAACAGAGTCTTGACATGTATGACACTGTATGAAGCATGATCATTTGTTCGGGCGGGTTTCGACCAAGTTCCAATCGAGTACACAAGTTGGAAGTTGTTTTACGTACCCCCAATATGTGTTTTCAGAAACTTAAATGTACTTTTCTGCTGGGAATTTGTCAATAAATTGTAAGGGATCAAGGACTTTTTTGTTCAAGTTCCCCTTTAATTAAGCTCTATAAAAGTTTAAAAGTATAAAAAGTGGTAGTCCATGTATGATATTTCGGAGTTATATAGTAGAATTGGACATACCAGTGTAGGTAGTTGCCCCAATGGATAAAGCTTTTGCTTTTAATGAAAATAATACCTTTCTACCATTTTTCGCAAGCTTCTAAGCTGTATTTGAGGTTCCCATTGCTTCTCAGGCTTGTGCCTAAATATCTATGTTCAGAAACATTCTCTCTCTATATATATATATATCTTTTGCTTTAATAAAGGGTTCTTCAGGTTTCACTAAATTTTGTTGAAATATTATAGTCTTGGTTTTGTTGACATTTATAGACAAATGCCAATTATCACTAAATTGTAGCAATTTGTCCATACTAGACTGAAGACCATGTTTACTTTCTAAAAATATCAGAAGGTTATCAGCAAAAAGCAAACTTCCTATAGTTGAGTCAATTAACTTGAGTGGAAATTAAGGATTTTGATTAAATGTATCACTCATGTCGTCAATAAAGATGTTAAACACGGTAGGACTTATAGTCTCCTTGCCTAACCCCTCTATTTATGCTAAAATACTCGGAGTGTAGATTATTAAATTTAATAAATGTGACAGTACTCTCAAGTTGACCTTTGATCATTTGGTACATAAGTTTACCAATACCAGGTTTTAATTATATGTACAGTAGACCATTTCTCCAAACTGAGTCGAATGCCTTTCGAAGGTCTACGAAACAAGCATGTATCTTAGATTATTTTTATGTACATACTTATTTATCAAAGATTTTAAAATGATATGACTATCTGATGGCCTATGATTCTTCCGAAAACCATATTGGGAGTCTGACAATTTATCATATATGTACTTTGTGGGCCTTTTATTAATTACACTGCTAAAAACTTTAGAAAAACAATTAATTAATGATATACCTCTATAATTCGAAGGGTCCCCTTTATTGCCAGACTTATAAATCAATATGAGATACGATTTGTTCCATATTTTTGGATATTTACCACTTTAAGGTATTAAATTAAAAAGTTTTGTTATTGCTGAAATTGTTACTGGACTTGAATATTTTATAATTTAATGTATTATAGCATCAGGACCACTTGATTTCCCTTGTTTTAGACCTTTAAAAGTGTTGTAAGTTCTGAAACTGTAAAGGGTTTATCAGTCTATAGATTGAGATTATTTTCGATAAAATTTCCAAATTTAAGTTTTTTTCAGCAAGTTCCTTTGTATTTAAAGTGTATCTCCATATTAGACATTAGTTCATTATCACTATCATCCTTTACATATATATTACTTAATGAGTTAATTATATTCCAGTTTTCTTCTGGGTTGTTATTTAATAATCCTGATAAAGCATTATTAATTTTCTTTTTATACATTGTTTTATGTCTTACCATAGATTTGAATGACTTAAATAGACTAAATTATTTGTGTTTTAAATTATTTTTCTAAGGTTTTTTTTAAATCTTTTTTCCTAATGCGTTCAAATCTCTTTCAGTTTCATAAAATGAATGATCAGAATCCTTTTGTTTTTTTATATTTTTCTTACTTTTCTTTTGTTTATGAGAAGAAATGCACACCCTATCAAAAATATTTTTTTTTCAAAATATCAGTTATCTCATTTGTTGCTCTATCTACATCAGTCTCTGTTTCATCAAAATGTTTGGTTTCAAAATCAACTAACTAACTTGAGGTAAGGTCTTATGGATGAACTTATATTGCAAAGGTGAAATTTAGGCATACTTTTTTTTAAAGTCAAGACTCTCCGCAGAAAAATTATCTTACTTCACCGATACATATGACACACGTTCCGGTCAGTTGCATACATGTATCAAAAATTCAATAAGTAACCTTTTTACACAACAATGACAAAACATGTGTGTTACTTGTTCTTGGTTTTTTTGTTTTGTATTTTGTCTAAATTCAGCTAAGTATTTACCGTTTGACTTTTAGTTTTTTCAACACTTTCCCATATATAGTTCTAATTAAAGACAACACATTTTTCTCTTTTAGAAAAAAAAACTACTATTGACTTAAACTTATTGTGATTAAATAACTTTATTGAAGTGTTAATTTATACATAATTTACTTCCAACATATTTAATTACATTCATAATAATGACAACAGTGTAACACAATGAAGCGTATACTCTAATTAATTTTAACGATAGATGAAGGTAATAACAAATTACTGAACACCGATGAAACTGACAAAAAAGACAATCCACAAATCAAATTCTGAGAAACCGGCAAACGCCAGATTCAGCAACCAACATAAAGCAACTACAGCAATGATCCTGACTTGGTACAAGCATTTCAACAGAAATGATAGGTTAAACCAGGTTTTATGGCATGCCAAACCTCTCGCTTCATTTACTGTAGAATGTGATTTGGTTAGTTAATTAAAATAGATGGGTATCATATACATCTACCACTAGTCACTAATACGTGTATCAAACAATCATCGTAGAACGTTCACTGTACACTGAATTCAAATTGGGCAAACTATTTGCAACCATAATTGTAATATATAATTGTTTCGTTCTGTACAGTATTCAAAGACAAAATTTTCTATTTCTAACACTGTGTAAGTACATTTTATTGTATGAATGGCATTAAAAAATCGTATAACTGTTTATTTTTTATTCCAATCAATTTTCGCTGTCATGTTAAGACAAAATGTTCTATGTAGTTCAAATAGACTAGCAGTAAAATTATATTGCAGTCGTCAATTTATTCTTAATTAGGGAAACATAAAGCACAAAAGGAAAAAAGTCATTTCTTTACATAACGCCTATTTCCGCATCATTTAAATTCCATATACTGTCTTAAACAATAAAAATATGTCTTAAGTCAACATTCCAAAAATAGACAAACGCGTAGATACAATTGTTAATAGTGATGATGAAGGTAATAAAAAATACCGAACACCACGGGAACCTAAAAAAAATCAAAAATTAAAACTGTAGAATTTTAGAACCAACAACCAAAAATGTAGCAAATACAGCCATGGTCATGACTTTGTACAAACATTGGAAAAGAAATGGTGGGACAAACCAGGTTTCATGGCATGCCCACTTCCATTATTGTATGTGAGTTGGTTGATAAAAATGGATGGGTAAAATATACCACTAGTAAGTAATACGTCTGTCGAATAATCACAATGTACTGAATTCAAACATTTATAAAGCTATAAATATTGCCCACAGAAGTTTATTAAATCTCAGTGCATGAAATTTGTAGCTATCTTCATTCCGTTTAATTGTGCATAGAATATAGAGAAATAAGGAAAGTCTACATGTGATAAATGATTCTTTATTTTTTAATTGGCAGTAAAGAAAATGTCAATAATAATTTTTACACTCCTTTTAAATAAAGGTAGTTCATGCTTAATACTCAGCACTACAAACCAATGGGATGCAAATTTGCATGAAAAATTGGTTTTAAGCAATATCTTTGTAGTGATTTATTTTTTGTTATTGATAGAATTGTGTTAATGGATTTCGATGATTTAAACGCATTTTTGTTTCAGTCTTATTGTAGCAAAACAGTAACTATTAAATTGGAATGAAGAAGAAGCTTTATTTCTACAACACTCTTTCTATCTTCAATAAAACCTAATAATTTATCAAATATGTATTAAAATAAAACGATTTAAATAATAAATCAAATGCAATGAATTATATTTTCCGTGTATCTTTTCAAATATCTGGTTGCATATTAAGAATATATATTTTTATAGCAAACATCTATTATTAAAGGAGTCGGAGTACATACAATTAAGGTCAAGCAAGCCAAGTAATCAGTGCATCTAGATTATAAAGGAAGTGGCATTGCCTTTCTAGCTCATATAAAAAAAATATTTTTTTTAAAAAGCATAAGGACTTAGTACAGCATCAAACAGTTATAGCAAGAAGAAATTCAATGTGTAATAATTAAAACGGATCATACTTTGCACGTTCACAGTTACATTGTAAGAATAAGTATCTACAGATATATTGTGTAATAACTGTTCATCAATCATTGCTAGTCGATTGATTTGCTGTGCGAATTAAGTAGGTCATTACCTTTTAAATAAAGTAGATTCAAGATAGGGTTTTAGCGTTATTGTTTTATTATTGGTGGCGGGAGCTTTTAAGTAAATTAACTGCTATTGATTAATCCTGTATAGATGTGTTGTTTGCTAACGTGTGTTTGTACCCTTGCTTTAGTTTTATTAACTTGATCGTGTGCGAAAGTATTGCACGCTAGATTAGCTCTAAGAAAACATTTACTTAATTAACCAATCCGTACAACAGCTATTTGATATTATCTATAGACCGCATTATTGTGTGTAAAGTTATAACTTAAGGCTCTTGTAGGTAGCACTGCTAAAGCTACAGGTACAATGTAATAGCATATGTATCAAAATTCATTCTGTATTTTGTGTTAAATGTCTATTTTCAATTTAAATTAATTTAAAATGACTTTAATATTTTTTTCAAAGTCTGTCTGGTGGCCACTTGAATCGAGTTCACAGTTTTCCGTTTGCTTTCAATGCACACATTCACAAAAATTAGAATACTAATTATTTACCTTTAAAAATCTCTACTGATTAAAACCGCTTTATAACGGTTTATGCTACTATCAGTTTGAGTTAAATCAAATTGTATCACCTGTAATACGGATGTCGCAAGTAATGTCTTCGAATGCTTTACGAGACGTCATCAGATTCGTGTGATGGACACTTAGGTTGGTTATACTAGTGCAACATTAGAGCAGCACCTAATTATATAGCTTAGACGAAACGCGCGTCTTGCGTAAATTCTGTGAACTATCGTATCGTTAATGACATTTCTTTATATACAAGCATCTGAGTTAAATTGATATTCATGGACGCCACATTATTTTTCGCAACTTGATAATTGCCGAAAAACATGATTTTCCTACTCTTTCGTGAATACGACACACACAAAAGCAAGTTGTGCACTATGTTCCCTGGGGTCAGGCTTTCGTATTATTACCTAACATTCCCCTCTACCTTGAATGCATGTATGTTATATTCGCACCTAAGGACACTCTCGGCAACTATACCGGTCGAGCACAAGGAACCTACAAGCTCGTTCCTAGCCTAGAAACTTTTTTCTAGTAATGAGATGGATATATCTGTGCTGAAAGCAGTCGAAACACCGTAGTTGTCCTTGCATTTAGAGTTTTCAATTCTTTTCTTTCGGTGTTTTTCCATGATTTTGTGAAAATCTCTTTCCTTTCCGTGTTGTTTGCAATGTTTAATGACATCTTGGTATCTTCTGCATGATCATTTCAATGATAAATATGTGTAAATCTTATAGGTTAAGTTCGATGCAGATAATATGTGACCTATTTGTACAATTAATATGTGATTTAACTGCAGAACTGTTAGATGTTTGCTTAGTCGTTATTCGTGTATTAAAACAAAAAATCTGATTCTGCAGAATGTAAAGACTAGGATTTAAATTGCAGACATGTAAGGTCTAATAAATTAGTAACCTTGTATTAAGACAGAAAATCTGACTTTGCAAAATTTAAAGACCAGGCTTTCACAATAAACAGATATTTAATGCAATAAATTCCCGATAAAAGGCGTTACGTCTTCCGTTAATAGGGCACTTAACGTAGTTTGATTTTAAAGTACATCAATTTTCAATTCATCTTAAAGATGAAAAGAGGGTAAAGACGCCTGCATGTGAACTTAACTGGTACACCTTTAACATAAATCGGCCATATATGTAGTATTTGTTTAAACATTAGAAATAATCCTTCATGTAAGTACTAACAGGTGATTTCATAAAACTAATTGTTACGTTTCATTATGTAAAGTTTCACCGGTATTGTATTCAAATTGGGTACTTTTCACTATATGTAGTTATATATTTTACAAAATTAGCATCATTTTAAAACAAATAAGGCACTATAAAACAAGAGACAATTTGTATCTGGCGATATCATTGAATACTTTCCTCAGTTTGCTGACAGCAACTGAAAAGATATGATTGAAAACGTGGTTCACATTATAAAGCAGTACTATAACAACGTTTAATAGCCTCTTTATTGAACATGTGTTACAAAAGCTACAATCTGTCTTATATTACAAAGAATTGTTTTGATGTTGACAATGAAATCTTGTTTAAGTTTAATATTTACGCGTCTGAGATTTGTTAGAATGTTATAATTTGTTAACTACGACTTTAAAAACTAGTATGGAACCTATAAATTGAAAATGTCATATATTCCGGACAAAGTTAACTCAAAAATAAAACCAAATTCATGTACATATATAATTACACAGATGACTTGACAAAAACAATTTCGAAATTTCGACGATTTTCTCTTTTAAATCAATTTGCTTCAGACATACAATATGCTTTGGAATGCATAAAGTCTCACCGCATATTACTTGTGTTTTTAAAAAAAACTCTCACATAACACACACCAAAAAACCAAATATGTTAGTTCAATTATGGTGACATATAACATTATTATTCCAACTCAACATGTAAAAAGTTTATATCAGTGTGCAGTTGATCTAACTAGATTGTTAAGCATATTCCAAGAATTTTTCGAAAAGAATACTCGTTTGGCAAAATTGTAAAACATAAAAAAAAGCTTTGACCTGAGCACATTGATTACACTGAAATTTGTATCATAACTTTTATTGTCAAAATAATTTGTTTGCTTTTTTATGCGATTTAACTAAATTTGAGCAATTTTAAGGCTGTCGCATATATTCTAGGAGGACTGATTACCTTAACTACTTTGCTGCCGATTTTCAACAAATACAGTAAGAATATCTCTCCTCGAAAGTTGTCAAAGGTACAGCTATTTATTGTTGTTACATGTAAGTTTGAGTGTAAATTTAAATTCAAAACTTCTTAGCCAACGATTTCTCACTCGTCTTTGAGGTACAAGAAACGTAACTGATTGTCAAAGGACCAAGCATGTAGGTCTTGCTCATCTAATTACCCATTTAAGAATGTCAAAAGTCAGCCAGGTATAGTTTGGTGCATGCGCGTGGTCATTAAGTGATTCATGGTGAAACACGTCGTCCGTATATTATGCATCAACAAAGACTTTAACTTTGAAAGCGTCTAATGCAGTGGTCGACTTCCTTTAACCACTGGAAATGTGTGTTATTCTTTACGAGTTGTTCATCACGACATCGCTCAAAAAGTGTCTATTTGTCCCCATATTTGAACATAAATATACACCAATAATGGTTCCACTGAAGCTACTCTTCGTGATTGGAATAAAATTCTATTGACAAGAAATTGAGTAATGAATGTTATATACGTACTCATTAAACGGGTGCTGCAAACTTTTACAATTTAGCCACTTAAAAATCATACTGATAATCCCGGCGTTAAAGTCGACGAACAGACCTAAGTAATAATAATTACTAATCGTACTGTCTCTTTTGTGTTTCGAGAACAAACTGATCCTGAAGCTTATCATAGTCAATTACTGAATATTATATTAAAATAACGTTGTATAATATCAAACATGTGCCAAATCACAAAGAAACTCAAACTATTACAATAGCAACATGACTTAAATGCATCCCAATAAAATTGCACGACTAAAACCTATCCGGAAATAATGTATCTGTCAATAACAGAAGCAGACTAGGCCTAAACAGACATCTTGGTCTAATAATTGCTAATCGTATTGTCTCTTCCGTGTTTCGAGAACAAACTGAGCCTCAAGCTTATCATAGCCAATTGCTGAATTTGAATTATTACAGAACAAATCATGTTAGTTTACTGAATTCTGCAAGTAATTAAGAAGTGAAATTTACAGTACAATTTCATGTAAACATTACGACAATTTTATCTAGATTTTTCTATTCGGCAGTTAAATTTGTGTTGTTGTTGTAAAATTCTTATCGATAAATTCATATAGATGAATCGTTCTTAAAATCATTTTTTTTCTTAGAAACAATATCATTGCATTTTGTCACCTTCGTTATGCTTATCGTCAAAAACAAAGACATGTTGAACAATGCATTTATATAATAAAAATGAACCATGTAGCTGTAATCTTTATAATTTTGGTATAAAAGTTTGTTCGTTTATTTCTTTAAATATTTAATATTATCGCTGTTTTGCAGTATTTTCCTTTGATCTTTGTGTGCGATATTATTCCATCTTACTCTACTATCTTGAGATGGGCCCATCCCAGCTCGCTGTCAAGACGTCGTTAAGTAACACTCGATTCATTTTCTCGTCATCTCACATCAGGGCTGACGCCCTTCGATGAGATATGAACGAGAAAACGCATCTCGTTTCAAAAAACGTAAATAATCTATAATTCTTGAGACAACATGAGGACTTCCTAAAAAATAATACTAATAGGTATAATTATAGCTATTTACATCGTTCTAGTTAAGGCATGACACATTTTGAAATATCCGGAAGTCACATCTTACTATCTTAAAACAGTGTCCGCATTTGATTTCGTACTTGTTTAGTTACTGTAGGTTGGGTGCTGCTAGGATTTTACTTGGTTTGTTAAAGAACTATTTTTATCAATTTGTAGCTAAAGTATTGTGTCATTCATAGGACCTTACTTGAATTCCTAATCCATAGTCACCATTTCAATTGAGACAGCGTTGCTATAGTTAAACTGTACCCAAGTCAATAAATCTTGATGAGATTTGTTTTCGAAATTTGTATTTACAAATTGCACTTCGCACGATCAATTTATGATCAATCTTATGAATTGTTCCCCTGGTCAATTGTATTATTTTTTGTAGTATGTTAAATGGTATATGCAGACACCGCAGGCAGGCTCCCTCAGAAAATATTTAACGATTTTATTTTATATATGTGTGTGTATTTTATGGAAATTATTTAACATTAGCAATTTCAAAATTTATATTTGTATTTAAAAACAAAGGAAGCACTCAAAAAACAAAAAGATATATTTTGCACATTAATCTCCTAAACAATTAAAAGTTCTTGTCAAATATAAAAATACAAAAATCTGAATCTGGATTACAAAATGCAGGATTGATGCATTAGAATAAACTAGATCAGAAGAAATAAGTAGAGATACGTTACTTACGTTGTAGTAAACTATTATAAATTTTCATACTAGTTAATGTAGATAAATATGTGTATCTGTCTAACTTTGTTGTTAATATAGACTGTAAATGGAGTTAACAAAGGATTTTTGTGAAGAGCAAGCGTGATTTAATATGGTGATGCCAAACATTATGTCTACTATAGAAAATCCGAAATGCCAAACCAACAATCTCAGCCTACATCGGTCTTGTTGATACAAATTGATGCTATGAGGCATTAAAAAATATAAAAGTTTACTACTATAAACAATTTTTTCAGCAGATGCTTTATTTTCATTAGCACGTTTTTTGCAATACGCTAGTATTTGGCGACATCAAAACATGATTTGGCGGTCTCAACTAGCTATGAAGAAATGAAAACAATTTTTTATTTAAAAACATAAATAACTTTATTGCACTAATGCTGATTATAAGAACTTTATCAACTACAGCATCCATTGATAAATCACCCTGTAATGTTAGTGCCCAAATAAGCTGGGTGTATAAGGGCAATTTATTTCTATCATATGTTAGATGTTTACAATAATTGATGATATAACAATTGTCTATAACGTTCTTTCCAGAAAGTATTACGGTTTTGTTTAATATTATAATTTTCACTTAATAAACACGTGTGTTTGTTTACATATTCACTACACATGGCAATTTATCTTGATTATTGCCAAATTCGTTATTTATAGGATGGAATTCTAATCGAATGTTTCAATATAAAGGTAGTTTGTCAATTTTGATGAGAAATATTTTACACAATAATTTAACTCAAAATCCGTGTTTACGTGTCGTGTATGCAATCAGCATTATGATTATCTTCAATTACTTACTAGTACATGTTATGTATACATATTTTACCGGTAGCATGTTTCTTTAATAAGTTATGTGCATAGTGATAAAAAACACTATTACATCACGATGTAGAAGACGACATTACTTTTACATCACAATCAACAAGACAACCTTAGTACTAATACCACATGTACATCATCATGATCAAGACAATTTTACAAATTCTGACGTTAGTTATACATGCTAATCCAATATTCCATATTAAAAAATACTGTGAAAGTACGTTTCTTTGTGGGGACCAAATTTTGTAGTTTTGTAAAGTTACATGTTCGTATGTTCTTAATTTTGTGCTCGGCCATCCTGTGAGATTATATTGTCATCGACACACAGAGCTGTCCAGCGCGTCCTCAGATGTTGGAAAGGTAATGTCATCTTCATGCAATCTTAGGCTACTGCTACAATAGCATCCTCTGATGCGTCACACAAAATGTGAACTTGTCTATTGCTTGTTTCAGCAAAGAACATGCCACTGTACAAACGAGAAATACTTATAGTTTTAGCCGGGGTTTGCCAAATGTTCCCAAAGTTGGCAGTAAGTGTTAGACAGGGGTTCAGTCCATTATGTCAGAAATATGACATTGTTTGACGTAAACTCATTTTCCTTCGCATCGCAACAATGGCACTAACACCGAAAGAATCAAAGAGCCCATTGATGGTCGACAGGACAAAAAGTCCCTTTTGTTTGAAACGTAAAGCAAGCACTCATTATTCAATAACGTGCCTAAACTCCTTTGTATAGTAAGATTTCAATGTCAAAAAATATGTATTTGTATGATTGTGAGATGTTTTGCTACGTTATTGACTGGAAATTGCTGCAGAACCTGTTTGTTGCACTATAGCTATCTGGGTTTTTATAATCAATTGAGAACATAGGTAAATACCAACACTCTTCAGATGAAAGCGGTTGAGCAAATTCTACATGACTGTTTCCGAACATTGTTGCCATAAATTCCTTTACATGCTTTTGTTTCGTTGGGTTCATTTTCAAATTATTTTCAAATGATATTGCCCGTTGTATCGCTAATACTTTATGGTCCTCTACGACCGACCTTTCCTTTCGGAGAGTCGGTGGAGCAATCCACTTACCATCGAAATCTCTGACCATAGATGCATCCACAATTTTGAAAGAGCATCGTCATCGATTGACGTTCGAATAAATTTATCTCTGTTGTTTGAAATATGTCTGTCTTGACTGACATTCTGTTTTGAAATGGTTTCAAAACTGCGGTACGACCATGCCAATACGAATGATGCTCTGAACTAAGTCGTTGGTAAAAAACATGGTGCACACCATTTAAGTCTCTATCCATTTAAAGGTAGTTATTGGATTATTGTCAATTTCCGGTAAATATGTCTTAATGCCTTAAGGGGATCCTACTGTAATATTTGGTGAAGCTACATTTTTCCTGTTGTTAGAAATATCATTGCACTCATTGAACATTTCGAAGAAATTTGTTGTTGCTAAAGACCTTTTAATTTGACCATCTATAAAACATTACATTTTTCTTGCACGACTAAGTTGTTCTTTCGGGTACACAGTTTTTAGGATGACCTTTGTACACGATTTACCAATTCATGATTAACGGCCTGAAATTCTAGTACAAGATGTTTTAATAGCCCCTTAGATGACCTCCCCTCATGCTGTTATGAGTGTTGTTCTATCTCTCAAGTCTCTAAATGCATAGCAGAAGGTTCTGACTTTTGATTTACTAAACACTTGGCTTGCTTCATTCAGTCTTTTCTCGTATGTTTTTTTTCGCCGAAACATCTTAAACATATTCCATTTTGATAGAGAAATTATTTTCGCTCACTGTTTCGAAGGGCACGACAAACATTTAATGTATGACATGTGTCATGCAAAGGACATTCAGTATTTTGTTCTCGTTGACTCTGCCTAATGACGTTTCTGTTTTCACACATGACAATTGACCTCGTCAATTGAATTTTCTGGGTGGAACGTTTTTGTGGGTTTTTGTCTCATGGTCATCATAGACAAATCTAGGATCATATCTCATCTTGACTATTCCGTTAACAATTCTGAGAAGACTATAAATGGTGGTTAATACATCATGTTATTGTTCAGTTTGTACCAGTTTGCCTCGAGAATCCACTCTTGAATGTTGTGATAAATCGTAGAAATAAATGAATTTACACTGGTTGACGAATCAAAAACACTTACATGAGTTCTATACACGATAGTCTCCTTGACAGCTTCAATGGTTTCCAAAGTTATCCAACTTTTCTTTAAAGAGTCTTTAATCTATGAACACCTAAAGCTGGATTTGCTGCACATGCTTAAACCGTTTTGTTTGATGGAGAAACATTTGATTACATTGGATTAAAGGCTTACATTTAGTTTAGTTCTCCAGGCTAAAAAATATCACGATGTATCATATTTTGTATGTCTGCATGCTCCATAAAATGTCTCTTTTCATTGAGGCATCATTGAATAGCGTTTTTAACTGGTTGTTCACTTGTATTGACAATGTTTAAGGCAAAAGTTGTGAGGCAATGCACTGTATTCATGAGAATTTACCATTGTGTATTGTTGATTGAAAATAATTGTTGAGAACGAATTGCACAGTTCCTTTTCGAATTTTTGTGTTACTGCAGAAATGGTACAGTCTTGATCCTCATCAGTTTAACTAAAAACCTTTAATTCCACTTCAGCATCATCTACCTCTTTCTTTTCTATGAATATTTTCAGTTATTCTGTATTTTTGTTTGGTGTTTCATTAACTAGATTTATTTTTCTGCATAGTCTGCTTTAGTTTTCGCAAGTAATAACTTTGTCCTCTTGTGGGCTATCAGAGCGCTTTTCGGGCGAGATGACACATGAAAATTTAAACTACTAGATTTTTGATGAGTATCTCAAGTTACACTTATGGTGTAGTTCCTGTAATTGTTTCTCAGAAAACCGTTTTGGTAGAGGGTGAATTTTCCACCCCCCACCCCAGTTTCTTTTCCTTTCAGAAGTGAGCCATCTGTGCTCCGGTAGTTCTTTTCTAGGCAAGAATACTATGTTTTCGCTGTATTAAAGGTGTTGTACAGTTAAGATTCGAAACCACGGTTCAACTCTTTTTGAAACTCCAGAGAGGATACAAAATTGAAAGTACATAAAAAACAAAAGGATGTAATCCGCTTAACATATGTGACAAACAATTCAAGGCCAAAACATGATAAGTAGCTGAATGGTTTATTTGTACAATGTTTTCATAAAACTATTGTTTACAAATGAACGGATTCATAACAACAACAAAAGTTTCACAGACGAAATCAATTTTCTTTACATATCTATAACAAACGGTTTGTAATAAGATTGTTTAAATGTGAAATTTACCCTCCAGAGGTTCAAACACCTTAAAAAGTTGTTATAAAAGTTAAGAATAGCATATGGTGGATCGGTCACAAAACAAACAATGATTCCGGCACACCCCCCCACTTCTGATTTTTACTTGAAATCACTACATATTTAACAAATTATAGCTTTAAAAACCCGAAAACACACAGTAGAGAGATACAAATTAAAATAATGTTTTCAAGCATATAAACTAATCTATTCACTCAATTGACACTAAAAGAATCAGGTCATTTACTAGTCTAACATTACTGATGCTTTGTTTACCGCGTATGATACGCATCTAAACTTGTCGGATCATGTTGTCGAAATTTGGGAATCCTTTCTCTATAATAGTCACCTAATTACGTTTACGTCACTATTGCGCAAAAGCACTAAATCTCCTTCCTTCAGATTTTCTATTTCATTTGTTCATTTCTGACAAGTTTGTAGTCTATTTAAATATCCTCTTCGACATTTGGACCAAAACTCATCGACAATGGCCTAAACTAGTTTCCATTGGGACCTTAACATATCTTTGGTCCCAAACATAAAGTGATGCAGGACACAATATTTTTTGTGAAAACCTATAAAAATCACATTATGTTATTGTAATATTTATGATTTTGCATCTTATTCTCCTAAGTTCTTTAAAATTTCTTTTCAAAAAATAGCAGGGAAAGACATTTACTTTACAGTATTACTACAATTTATTAATGGTTGAAATACAAATAAAATGTCATCAAAGATACCAAGGTTTATAGAATTTGCTACGCCAGATGCGCGTTGCGTCTAAATAATCCTCGTCAGTGGCGCTCAAACCCAAACAATATGTTAAATCCAAATGATTAAAATGTTGTAGAGCTTTAATTACCAAATTTCCAAAAAACGTTATGCCAAATACAGCTAAGAGTACATTTGTTACACCCAATCTGTGAAATCAGCCGTTTCATGAAATGGCTTCAAATTTTAGACATTTACTAATTCACTCAGACGTTTCATGAAACGGCTAAATATTTCAGCCAGTTCATGAAATGGCTAAAATCTCCATGCCAGTGTTACACAGATTAATTGGTTCAGTTTCAGCCAATCTATGTAATAATGTTTTGAGTTTAGTTATGCCTTAGATATCATAACTGGTTTAATTTATTTGAACATACCACAAAAACAAAAAAAAACAACATGATCATAGTCAAATTGTGCAAGCTAATTAAAACGTTTGATTAACCCCACTCCCGCTACTCTTTGATTATCTTCATTGATTGCTTTGATCATGGTTTAAGTGATAATTTGTGTACCTAATCATCATTAATAAGTGGATAATTATAATTGGTTTACTATTAAAATGATCATAGTCTAATTATAGCAACACATCATTGTTCAAGCTAATTAAAACGTATAGACTTTAAAAATTAAAAAAAAATCTTAGATTAAAAGTAATTTTCGACATATCAGGGCGGTACTATATCACGGACGAAATTGTAGCATACATGAGTTTGATATAGGCAAAATGAATAAAAATGGAATTTTTAACAAGGAATGTAATTTTGACCAAAAATACCATTTTTTTAAATCTTTTTGTGAGTTATTTCTTAGTTGAGCCACATTTTTTATTTTATCACTAAATTCTATACAAATACATTAAATGAAAAATTCTGAAAATTTCAATGGACAGATTTTTTTATTTCATTATTTTAGTACCATTTTATTTTCGCTGTATAGCCTATTAGAACATTTGAAATATCAGTGCTTAACCACTCGAAAATAAACCCCAAAACTCCTATTTTGTACTTTGAATTATGATTACTTGTATAAAAAACTATTTTTAAATTTAAAGAATTCAATGACAAATTATTTTCAGTAAAAGTATCCTGGCCATAGTTTTATAAAACTTCTCAAATTGATATTTTCCTCAAATCCTTGAGTTTTTCCTCACATTTTCCAGCAAATCTGAGTGGTCAATATTTGAGTTGAGGAAATCGTCAAATTTGAGATGTTTTATGAAAACGGGCGCTGAACCCTTTTAAAGTCATTAACGGATACATGCTGATTTCAATTTGGATGTCAATATCATTGAAGGATTAAGCACATTTGGTAACCGGCATCCGGGTCTGTTGAAACTGAAATTTATGGACGTTCAAAAACAAACATATACTATTCCGGAAAAGCCTAAAATTTCAATAATCTCAGCACGACGAATGTGGTGAAGACAAAGATTCATAAAGATATTTTGTCATTTCGAATGTTATGCTACAGATACCTTCTAGTAGGATTTTGAAAAAGTGATCATCGTACTTCAAAAATGATTGCCAGGTTGCCTCCCTTCTTTTCATTGGTTATCTTCAAAACGAACTTATCAAGCAAACCTTGAGTTGCTTTAAAGATGATCACAAATTTTAACTTTATAAGAATTACTTTTGGAAGTCCAGCTTAAAAGTTTTCATTCAATGTCGACAAAAAGTCAACAGTGACGGCTGCATATAATTTATAGTTTTTTGGATGCTGTTTTTATCCCTTTCAAGTAGTTTTGATCCTGGCTAAATGTCTCTTTATACAGCACAGCTCAATCATAATTTACATTTTATAACATTATTTGCATTTATATTCGCAAATACAAAGAAACTCTAAGTCTCAAGTATAAAATTAAAGAATTGCTAGTTAAACGCAGATAAATAAATAGATGATCGATCCCGCAATGTACATTCTCTGACTGCTTGCAGGCTTGGCTTTTGGCGATTTGGGAATTCTGTCGTCATTTGTTTCAACGATTTCTGTATTTTTGCATATTTCGGCGGCAACCTAAACAATTTCCGAGACATTAAATTATTGACATAAATATCTTTATTGCATAATATGGCTTGATTTGTTTCATCTATTTTTACTGCTCGTTCATCCCAGATCGAATATAATCTATCTGAAATAATAGAAGAAAATAAGTAGACATTATATATTCAACATTCTTGTTTAAAAATATAGTTTAAGCGTTACAAGCGTGGTACTTCAGTTGAATTGACTCTAAAACTCTTGCTGCCACACGTGCATATGTGTCAATCACCAGGCGACTGCCACACAGACACACGTCCTTTTTTCAGACTCAAGAAAAACCAAAATAAAAATACTTTCTTTCTTGATTGTAACGTTATAAATTTTTATTATAATTATTCGTTAACACAGTTTAATTTTTAAGCAACGGTTTCCCAGCCGGCACTCGACAATTTTTCAACATTGAGATATAGTTGAAAAATGGTTGATAGAAGCTTCAACATTGTTTCAACATAGAATCAACATTGAGGCGTCTAACCTTGCAAAAAAGTTGGGGAATCAATGTTGATTCAACGTTGAGGTGTCGATTATTGCTAAATGTTCGACATTTCAATGTTGAAACAATGTTGATATTCCGGCATTTGATCAATAATCGACGCTTCAACGTCGAAACAACATCGAATTGCCGAAAGTCTGAAAAGTGTAGATCAATCAATGTTGAATCAATGTCACTTTTTATCTAAATGTGATAAAGGATCAATTGTATGTTAGAAACGGATATTTTATTCATTTCAAATAAACAAAAGTTTTTATATTTGATCCAAGAGTCAGCATGCATTATGCTACGATGATCTCGAGAGACTAGCATGCATTCTTTCGACAAATGAAATCGGTAGCTATATATAACTGTGCATGCTATACGATGTAGCTTACGGGAACCTGTTATTTATTTTTATTATTTTGGAGCAGCCTATGGATACACTTAATTTTGTGAGTTTACTTGTATATAACATGTGTGATCTTATATAACCGCTTTTAACCCTGGACTTTTGTCCCAATTTTATTTAGTATTGTCAATTAGCTCAAGCCGTGATATGACCTTAGTCGTCGATACGGCTTTAAAAGACAATAATCAATCAATCAATTTTGTGAGTTCCTAAATCCGATTTTAAGATGATAGTTTTCTCCGATCGTCGTCTCGATTTGCGCGGGAGAAGATGCGGTTACGTCCCCTTGGAATCATTAACCATTGCGCATGCGCTGGAATTTAAACCGCCGTTCTTGAAGAGATTCAG
Source organism: Limnoperna fortunei (assembly GCA_944474755.1). NCBI lineage: Eukaryota > Metazoa > Mollusca > Bivalvia > Mytilida > Modiolidae > Limnoperna > Limnoperna fortunei. The sequence continues at coordinate 46,520,679 of OX104112.1, forward strand.
AGATTGTAACGAAAACGTGTTGTTTGTCGCTTTAGTGAAGTGAAGTGAAGGTAATATAAATGAACAAAAATAATCCAGTGTTTTCGGGGTAACGTGTTCAGCCCTCCAATTTTCTTAGATTGGTCCCTTAAATGATTTTTTGGCTTTGTTAGCGGTTAATATATCAGAATTCTCATGTTCTTCTTCTTTCTTCTTTCCGTAACGAGTTGAACTCAGATTGAGTGTAATTAACTCGATATAATGTTCCTCTATTATCTTCAAAAAAATGTTTGTTGCAATTTAATAAGAACCTTTTAAGTACACCATGCAGATTTACAAAAAATACTTGCACCTGGCATTGTGGTAAGGCCTGTCAATTGTTGGTGAATCAATAGCCTGAGATTTGTCCAAAATGCCATAGAAAAAATGCATGCTACCATTGCTTTCCTAGTTGCTTATGTGCATGTGCTTTCTGCTAGTTTTATGTTTTTATACCTGTATATTCAATGTGTTTTTATGTGGCGTGCATGCTCAGTAACTTGTAAGGCTGCAAGTTGTAGATTGTATTATTGCTTTAATATGTAAGTCGGCATAAAAGCGCTTGAGAGCTTATGTTGTTTGTTTACACGTATAACCCGACTATAAATAGATATTACTTACTTACTATGCTTGCTTATATTTCTAAGTGGCATAAATTATAAGTATAGTCATCCACAGTAAAAACTATTAATTATTTAATGACAACAATTCCGTTGCATTTAATGTTTTCATGTTTATTTTTCATTTTTTGTGGAATGGGACGTCATATCAGTTCTTTCAAATTTCCATAAAAAAAAATTCCGCTTTAAGGATCCCCTTTACTTGTTCCGTTCCGTTTCGTTCCGTTCCGCAAAGTACCAATAGCCCAAATTCTGACACGATTTCATATCAGAAGCAAAATGAAAAGTTCGCTATCTTTTAAGTTATTGACTTTGAAGAAGTGTTTTGTCTTTCTAATAATACAGCTATTTACCACTGAATGACAATAAAATCCATAAAATAACAGTTATCCCCCTCAGTCAGTATGTTTTCCTGCGCCATTGGTTGAAATATATATCGAAATTGTTGATTGCAGAACAAGCTAAACAAATTTATAGGTAGATTTTCAAAGTACTGAAGAACCAATTTCGTCACTTACGTGGTTAAATTAAGTGTACACAATAAGTGACAAACTAATTGGGCTGAGTTGGTGAAGCCGTTATCTGGTAGTTCGTTTCGCCAAAGATTCTGGTTTTTATGTTAACAAGAAAAACAAAGGTGTGTGGGACTGAATTGATGTAAAAAATGTAGTATTCCAATGATATTTAGCAGATTTTAAAGAAGAAACAAGTAAATTTCTTATTTTAATGTCATTTCTATCAACATAAAGTAGGTTACACTGCTCATTTTGAACTTTTAAATTTGCTAATGGAAATATGAAAGAACCAATATGATGTCGTAATCACAAGTCATAACAAAAATAAAAATTATATATAATATTGACCATTAGAAATGAACAAGAATGCAACGGCATATGTTATAGGACTAACAAAACACGAACAAAACTCAACATGATTTAAGTAGAATGAAAGCACTACAAACACCAAAGTTAATATGGTTGCACTAGTAAAGGTTTGAGCACTATAAAATATTAAAATTGCTACAGCATTAAACAAATTTACTCAGTGTGAGCTTTCTGTACTTTTATCCTGCAATCAATACATTTTCAGTAGTAATAAAGGGGGTTAAATAAAGCTTCTTGTTATTTTGGTCACTAACGTAATAAAGCATGTAGCCCCGCCCCATTCCCCCTGGCACCAATTTCAAAAAAAAAATCAATGGCTTCGTAAGTACATTTGAGTTAGTTCTGTATTTCGAATCCTTAAGTTCATGCATAATAGTTTTAGAAAGCATAAAGAAATATTTCATGAATAAATTAAACATGCACATTGTCATCTTGTGTACTTTAAAAATGTGTTATTATGTCTCCCCCTACAGTCCATCACGAAGTTATTCCACTCAACTACTCATATACCTCTCAACCGAATTGAACGAAACATGGTATGCAGTCTGTACACCATATGTAGTGGTCATTATTAAAAGGAAATTTTGATCCTTAAAATATTATATGAAGTTAGAATTTTTCATATAACCTCATAAATCAGTGATTCTGCACAACCCCTCTGAAACTACTAAACATAATTAAAGGCACTTAGTTCGGACGAATTACACCATATGTTGTTGTGCATATTACCAGGAGGTATTGATCCATCCTTTTTTTGGCAAACGTGAATGGTGGAAAAAACAAACTTTAATTAATGTTGCTAAAAAAGTAAATTAAAAATTAGATATTTTTCCACTGTCAACAGATTTTTAATGCAATTGCCCCTCCAGTTTTCTTAATTAGCTTATTTTGAACTCTTGTAGTGAATAAATGAAATTATATTTATTTATAAAAGACTCGATTTATTTACATGTCATTTATTTAATTGCAGGATACTATCCAATAAACTTATGGGCCAAATGAACATGACAGGCAAGCTGAATAAACCAGCATTTGGTAGCTTGCAAATTTGCAAGGTTATTCGAGGTAAAATTATTAATTTATGCTAACTTTCTTTTTAATACCTACCTCTTAAAATGTTGGGTTAAGGGGAGATCCGTGTACTTTTGTATGGCAAAAAAAGCTGAGTGAGATCAAGCCATCACAATGTCTCTCTCATTGGTAAACTTTTCCAAACATTAAATAACTCCTGGATAGTTTTAACCAAATATTTGTGGCACATATTTTGCGTCCAATTTTTTTTTTAGTTGTATGTACTTATTTATTAGCATATGGACTACAGAACAACACAAGAAAGAGCTGTTTGGGCAAATATGTGGAAGAAAAAAGTTGATGTTTATCATCTGTGACATTATGTGAAATTGTGTCCATTTTACTTTTCTTATTAAGTATGCTTAATATGGGCATGCTTTTTAACTTGAGTTACATTTTGTTCCAGAGGCTGTATTGGAAGTGTACCCCCAGACTTCCAATCAGACAAAAATAACAGATGAAATGGCAAGATACCTGAGATATGCCAAAGATCGCATTGGAGGAGGAGGAAGGAAAAAAACTGTACAGGCTGAAAAGCAGAACGGAGAAGAAACATCCAGTCAGTGAAAAAAAACACAGAATTTTATAATTCTACATGTATATTACAATGTTCATGAAAAACTAACTGGCAATGATAATGTGTTTTCCTGTTTATAATATATCTTCTTCATTAAACGAACTGTTTTTTTTCTCAAATAATGGGGAATAAATTTAACTATTTTTTAAGACTGTGGAAATAAATTGGACTTTCACTGTAAAAAGTAGTGTTAACTTATTTTGCACTTCATAACAGATTTTCAAATGTCAAGTAGTCATAGAAATAATTACTCTTCTAAAAGCTAAAGCTTTTTTAGAATGATCTTTTGGGTTTGCTGCTTATTTTTAAGTAAAATTAAAAGAATATTTATACAGTTTTATCTCCGGCATTCAAAACGAAATCTGTATAGCATTTTACTAGCTCACCTGGACCAACACTTTTTCCTGTTGTTGGCCTATAACATGGAAACGATAGTAGATAGACAAACACTTTCAATTGCAAAAATGTTTGGCTCTAAAAGCTTTACGAATGTCTTCACTGTGGCAAAGTTGTCTGACAGACGATTCTTTGTAGGAGTTATATCTTTAAATGTCAAAAATAGCGATATTTTCTGTTTTTTTTCTGCCTTTTGTTAAAACTAAATATTTGCCATACACCGCAATTTTGCATTTATCATTTGTAAAGGGTTGCATATGTCATGAGTGTTTTGTAAGGATATTGTGCTGTGAATGATATACAAAGTATCTTAATACTATTAAATGTGAGAAACATAAAAATTTTATTAAATTGGCCATTTATCGTTTAATAAGGGCTATTCCAGTAAAATTTATTTGAAGGGGTGGAATACCATTTTAATTGAAAAACAAACTTGGTGTGTAAAGGGGGGGAGTCAAAGTTCTGATGTAATGCATAGTATTGTAAGAAATTAAAATAAATTTTCTTTGTGGTACCCCTAAAATAAGTGACATTTCTACCCCTTAAATATTTTTTACTCGAAAATGCCCTTACTACATGTGTAGACAGATTTAACAATCACAGCCGGAATTTTTTTCCATGAAGATGTGAGAAATATGGGATTACTTCTGTGGTGTTGGTTTTGGTGTTTACATTTTCTGATTTATATAGTATAGGTCAAATTTACTCCTAATGATGTACTACATCTCTACTCTGTACTCAGCAATATATCAGCAAGGATTAAACTATTAAAGTTGGGTCACAATTTCTTACATTTCAATTCAACATCTATCTCAATATTTCAACAATGCTTACAGTTTTAACAATAGGTCAATATTTTGTTCAACATGCATTGACACATTCATCTCAACAACATTTCAACATGTATTCAACATTGACACATTCATCTCAACAATATTTCAACATCTATTCAACAATGACAATATCATCACAACATTGATTCAACATTGACACAATTTGAAAACTTTAAACATTGCATAATACAATATAACATTGATGTCTTGATTTCAACAATATTACTTGTTCAACTGGATATAAACATTAAATCTACATTGATGTTTTAGTTTCAACAATATTTCAACATTGAATCTACATTGATGTTTTAGTTTCAACAATATTTCAACATTGAATCTACATTGATGATTTAGTTTCAACAATATTTCAACATTGAATCTACATTGATGTTTTAGTTTCAACAATATATCAAAATTGAATTTACATTGACGTTTTAGTTTCAACAATATATCAACATTGAAACTTCATTGATGTTTTAGTTTCAACAATATATCAACATTGAATCTACATTGATGTTTTAGTTTCAACAATATTTCAACATTGAATCTACATTGATGTTTTTGTTTCAATAATATTTCAACATTTTGTCAACATTAACAGTTGAACAAATCAACCTTTATTCTATTCAAATTCAACATTGAAATTTTCAACGTATATTCAACATCGAAATTTCAACGTTGATTCTATTTGCAAAATCAATGATTCTCCAACGTTGATTCAACAATGGGCCTCAACATTGATTCAATGTTGAATCAGTGTTGATGTGCCAGCTGGGTTTCACACAAGTTATGTCATGGTCCTAATGACGTCATTATTGTATGACGTCACAATTTCGAGACAACAAAGTACTCTGTTCGAAAATGTTGGAAATCTAAATGAGTTAGCCGTCATATTTATTTTCATTTAATTTAATCTAATTTAATTTGGGGAAGTGCGGTTAGGGGTGGGAGAGATATAGATAACGATCTGTACCTTTGTGGATATCGCAGTCCACTACCTACCAAATGGTTTTAACTGATATTTTGCAGATATACTTATGCGAATTGCTAAAAATAGAAAAAAAAATTCTAAAAACGTTTTGCAATTATATTTTACATAACACCAACTGCAATTTCGATATGAAGGTATCCATCTCCTTTAACTTCAAATGTCAAAATATTACAATTAAATGAATTATTTTCACCACAAAATGAATTTATTTTGTCAAAACACAAATTTGTTTCTTTCTAGAAATTACTTATTATTCATCTATTCAGTGGCTTAGTGTTAATGATGTTAGTTTGAAGATATGCATAATAATTGCACAATTTTAGTTATTGATCTACATTTTAATGACATTTAATAATATAAAAATATGCAATTTAATGGGGTATTAAGTGATACTCCGCCACGTTGCTTTGGTTTTAATATTCATGAAGATATTCTACTGAATTACGTATCAGTCTACAGGAACTGCTGAGCATGATAACAGTCAATCTCAGAAAACAATTTTTACCTTGACCCTGGACCTATGAAAAATACTTCTAATTGGCACAACTACATATGGGATTGTGCTGAAATTCAACCTGATCTTCATTTTATAATACTTAACAGCTGTAAAGATGTTTAAAAATTCTGTTGACGCGCTCTAAAGTTATCACCTGGAAACCGCCAATTGCTAAAAAACCCTCTGAATTGGACCTATAAAAAGTGTTTATAAGTTGTGAAAAGTTTAAATAAAATCTGTTGACGGGTTTTCAAGTTATCATCTGGAAACGACAAACTGTTGACAAAACTTGAATTTGCCTTAGTCGAAAACTACAAACTGGAATGTGGTGAAAATCGAATTTAAACTTCATCGTATGGTTTTTAATAGCTGCGCAAAGTTTAAATGAAATCTGTTGACGCGTTTTCAAGTTATCATCTTGAAACCATCGAGGCACGGAAAGACGGACGGACGGAATGGACGGACGGAATCTCATATCCATATGAAAAGTATCGCACATCACCTCGTCACTTGTGTGGTAGTGTATAAAAAAATCAAGTTTTTCTCTTTAGTCAAATACAAGTTGTATATATTGACGTTAAGTTGTATAATAGAACTTTAATTGGATCACCTCTGTTATTTCAGCGTATGGGGATCAATTAAATTCGAGGTCACTTTCCCGAGCCTTGACGGAAATTGCCGAGAGATATTCCGATTGACAGACCTCGGGCTACGTCATTCCCTCAGTCGATTTGAATTGTTTATGACTATTCAAATTTATTATCAACAAATCCTTCCTCAAATGAAAACGATGATTCATCTTTTTGTTAGTAAAACTAATCTCTAAGCTCTGCAAAGCAAAAACATTAAAACTCAACTCGAGAGCCCACTTTTTTGTTGCCACGAACGCGGAAGAAATGAAACAATTTATTGGTTTTATATTGTCCATAGAAATTCTGAAATGGCCATACATTAAAGCAGATGGGATCAGTCTTGGCTAACTAACACACCAATGTTTGAGAAGATAATTTATTTTTACTGGGTTAACCTTCAAAACTCACCTTTTATCGTATATTTCCTTACCATGGTCAAAATCCACGGCGAGATAATAACTCCCAATGGAGATAGTAACTCGCCGCGGCGGTATAGTAACTCTTCAAACAGTTTCAACACTTTCTCCTACTTCGCCATATTGACCGGTTCGATTTTCTGATATGGTGCGAAAGCTGTCAGTTTACATCGACTTTATACCTTGTATTTCTTTATGTCAGCTTATTGGTTGTAAACCAATCAAATTTTCAGTTATCACTGATATACAATTACTGTAAAACAAAAACATTTAAAATGTGACTTCAAATATATGTGTTATGTCCACATTACACTTCGACAGTAAAACGAAAATTATTAAATACTATAAATAAAGCTCTCTGATTAACAAGACAAAACAAACTTGAAGTACGCATCATTAGAAAGATTTTATTTCTTTTAATAGTTTTAACTTCCCGAAAAGGGTTCAAATGCAGCAGACAAGCGCGCCTGGCTTTATGTAATATTGTTTACCTGCAGTTTTTTTGTAATTTTTGTTTTTTTTTTTTTATTTTTTTTTCTCTTTTTTTGGAATACCGTCATGGTTTTCTCTGCTTTTTTTAGGCTGTTTAAGTTACTTCCTTTCGATAAGAACTCTACTGATGCGTCTTAGATTCAGTAAACAAAACGCGTGTCTGTCTATGTAATATTTTGTTATGGAACTTGGTTGTAATTTTGTCTTGTAAGTACACTACTTTAATTAACCGCGATCATTTTGACATCAAATAAATGGCCGCAAAACAAAACCATCTCAAAAATATCACAAGCAATTTTGATAAATAGTGCAAATTATATTATGACTTCAGGCAATTGTGTAGTACGCGACGTCGTCGAGAATTTGAATATGGCGGCAAGAGGGTTTATAGAAAAAGTGGGTAACAAATGGTTGAGTGTGAATATAGCGAGGATGAACATGCAATCGCTTAAACATATTTTGTAAATGAGTTATAAAACATGTAATATTTTTTTTAAATATAGCGATCTTTTTAACATCAGATATACTACAAACAACTATACTAGTACTACTATAAAAAGTAAGATAACAAGTAAAGATATTTAACATTTGTATGTTACATGTTATGACAAAGCTATTACAACGACATTAATGTTTTGTTCTGATGCATTTTATCTTTAATCTAAGGCAGTGGAAACGTTTGTTGCTCAGACATAAGCATGTAAACAACGGCGCGCATTTATATCGGAAGATAATATTTTCAATAGAGAAATGCCTTAGAGCAAATGTATTTCTTTAATGTACTGCGATAGACATATATATGTGTCCAACTGATTATGCAATAGAACGACTAGCCGTGTAACTAGGGTGCATAATCCGAAAACGTTGTTTTATACATACGCCCATGCTAACGTTTTTCATTCAGTTGACAAAATTCTATACACTTTAAAGCTCCATTTTTTAAGCTAAATCTTCCTGGTTTGGAAGACAAGCTGTTTTTAATCATCCTGAATGGGTACAATTATTGTAAGGGTAATGCACGTGTTCCAGAGAATTATGCATTAATAATTCTTATCTTACATTCATTTAAGTTTAAAGTCATTTTTGATTGGTCAAAAGGCCTTAAACCACTAATTCCCAGATCCTGTAATACTTTCATGAACGATTTTTGGGGAACTAATTTTTGTTTGCTAAACGCAAAAAATGGCGTCCATATCCAGACAATACATTTAGCCAGTACACTAAGTTTTGGCGATAAAAATATCTTGAGGGATGTAACTCTTAAACGGAAATTTATTTAGTTGAAGCAGCTTCACATTATTTCTATTGCATCATTTACATGCAAAGAAATATTGTAACAGTACACTTTGGTTTAGATTCATGGTTCGCAATGCTGAATGAAGAAAAATAGCCGAATTCGAGCATGTCGAGTGTGGACGAATGCGAGTGAAAAGGCGTATAAACGATACTTGTAAACTTGCGTTTCTATTATAAATAAATAATTTAAAATACACACAGTAGCTTCTCTATGTACGACTTTGCCATCAACTCAATGTTTCGGAATTTTCACTTATACATCCATCGAACAATTACAACTATTGTTTTTCCAATTCGTAATTAAGAAATAACGTCTAGCAACGTGTACGTTGCGTTTGACGTCCCACATGACATTACATATAAACCGCGGTACAACGAAGAAAACGAAAATAATGTTTGTTGTTCCGTCTTCTATTGCGTTGAGTAATAATATTCTTGCCAAATCGTAAAATATATCTGTTGGCAATGCCAGTTATTCCCTCTGAACCGACCACGTCTTTGTCTTCAGTTCATTTTGTATATTCCTACGCGTCACACACTTATAATAGAATTTTATGTTAGGAAAAGATAGTAAATATTTAAAAACAGTTTTGGAAGAATTATAAGGATTAAACACATATTTTCAGTAATTCATCGATGCATGAACGAGGTCGACTTACTCAAAAAACAGGTCAAAACATGGTTGCATGAAAAAAATAGTCCTAAATTTCTCTTTGGTTTCTGCTTTTGTTTTTTACTGTATTGCTTAAGTGTTGAATATTTAAAGGTATGACATTACCGTAGAACAATTTTTATTCAGTCGATGTCTTTAAAGTGGTAGCACTTCCTAAAGTGTGTAATGTGGTACAATGTGACCACATCAATGAAATAAAAGTTTAACTTTAAGGTAAACTTTAAATTTCCCTCATAAATTTCGTGGAAACCCATACTTTCCCATTTTTATGTAATTTAGCATTATATTTATGTGTAATGCTTCATATGAAATTTTAAATAAAAGAAAGTGTTTGTTTATAAAAGTAATGGGTGTCTCGCCTGTTTTTTTTACTTCTGCATGCACAGGCCATCTAATAGGATAATGACCTCTTACGTATACATCGAAGAACAATTTGTAATGCCATACAATTCTTATTCAAACATTACGTATTCATGATAACAAATATAAGAATTCACCGTTTTGTATTAAAAAAGAAGGTTGGAGGCAATAATGTTTACGTCATCACAATTTGTAACATGAAATGATTCTTGTTTTAATGCCATACCAGTTTAAAATATCCAACTCCAAAGCAAACACAACATATTAAACTTGTCCTTATCCTTTGAATATCCATAATTGATCACGTGCGAGTCAACACAGAGTTCACGAGTTTATTCTCACTGCGGGCAAATTGTGTTCGACTCCAAATCTTAATTGACAAGAATTTCTAGTTTTTCTATGGAATCTTCTCTGGATAATTTCATTTGCAAATACAACATATCAAACATATAGAACAATATTTGCTGAAAGTGCCGGTAATTTTATAAATTTCCCGACCAGCGTGTGATAATATTGTATGTATGTGTGTGCCCCTGTCAAGTTTACCTAACTTGAATAAAATGATTTAAAATATGTCTAATTTCGATAAAAGCATGTACGTGGGCTAATTTTGATGCAAGTTATCAAAGAGGTTTCCTTTTATCGATATATTTCAAAAAGATAAACCTAATTTTGTCGCTTATATATCATGATCAGAAAGAACGTTGACCTTTTGATTGACTTTCTGAAAGAAACAAATAACTAAATCTGGTTAGAATTTATGGATATTTTAATTATACGGGTAATTCCCTTTTCTAAGTGCTGATGTCCCACAACAACCACTTAATTATTGTGACGTGTATGGTTACTAAGCCAAAAGCAGCTGATATCTGTTAATTAGTCGACTATTTTTTACTCTGTAATTGACTTAAAAGCCTACAGTCATTACAAACCATGTAAAGTGAATGTTGTCAGATTTTAATTTTTCGTCATATTCTACCGTCTTTCTGTTTTTTCAGACATTGTTCATAGAAATTCTTAGTTGCACTACACTTATGTTACGAAAATTAAATAACTACAATATTGATATTATTCACGAAAGCCTAAAAAGGTCAAAATATAAAAAAATCCGTAATAACGAGACAACTATCTTTTAATTCGAGATAAAAACTCGTAATATATTTAACGCGATAATTATTTCATAATTACGAGATAACATTTTATTTTTGCAAAAAACAAAAAAAAAACATTATAACAAGAATAACGCTATCATTATCCCTTAATAACGAGTTTATTATTCCTTGATATCGATATAATTTTCTCGTACTTACGAGTTATTGTATCCTATAATTACGAGATATTTATTTCGTAATTACAAGACAGTTATGTCGTAATTGCGAAATGCTATTTCTGAGTTTGTAGTTTGTTGACGTATTAGCCTTGTCTAAAAATTATCATTTAGAGATTGCTTTAAAATTATTTAGCGATTTTTTTATAAATGAAAACAGAAATAATAATGTATCTTTCGTACATTTTTTTACTATTGATCATATACTAAGTATAAGTGTACTAACCCATATCAAGATTACCAGTGCTACTGCAAGTTCCTTCCCGTGAAAATATTCTTTGACAATGTCTTGTTTTAAATCTATCGACATGAATATTTAATTTTAGTACTAGGACAATTATCCTAGCATTAATAAATGTTTTTTGATTGTCAATGAACTGGTTATATCACAGGTCTTAAATAATTTTACGATTGTTCGTGGGCCGTTATTACAGACCGAAGATATGTAATCAATCCTTTTTGAAAAAAACCAATACTTTTAATACATTTATTAACCTGCTGAAAAAAAAGATAAAAAAAATCTAAAAAGTATAAGCATATTAAGCATAAGCATAAACTTAAGCACATTATTTTTTAAATTTTTTTTTCTTTGTCTTTACCTTTTGTATTCTTTAAATCATCACATAAAAAGATAACTTTTCAACATTTCTCTTCGGAATTCATAATTGATAAAATCTATATTAGACCGAGGAAAGCCATAAAGGACCTTGCATATCAATAACCATAATATACAAGCTATAATACATATAGATGATATAAATCAAATTGCTTAATACATACATGTATAAATATAAACTGGTTAAAATAGAACTTGCTTAATAAACGACGTAAAAAAAGTTTTAAAAAGTCTATTTTTAAAGGAATACATGAATGTCAAAAACAATTCTGTTTCTGACCAAGACAGATACCATAAAAAAATACAAAAACTAGCGAATACATTTAGTAATTAATTGATAGTTATTTCCTTATAACGCAATAGGAACTCCTTATTACGAGATAAATATTGTCCAAATAATCATTTTGTCGTAAAAACGAAAAAATCTCGTAATTACGAAATAGTTATCCCGTTATTGCGAGTTATCATCTCATCATTACGAAATATTTAACTTGTTATAACTGGTTAGTTTTCTCTTAATTACGAGATATTTTTTATTTGTGAGCCTTTTATGGTTTCGTAGTCATTCTCATTAAACACGACTTTTCAATATTAGATAACTCGAAACTAAAATTGTGAATTGTTTCAAATTTGAAAACGTCAAAATGTCAATATCAGAAAATCAATTAAGTAGTAAAATTTATTTTTTATTTATGAGGCGTGGGCTTCCAAAACTTTCGGACACAGCCATTATTTACAAAGAATTATTCCACAAAGCTAGACCATGAACAAAATACAACCCCAGGCTTCTATAAATGAACAATTAGTTTGCAGATACATATATGATGTACATAAATTATGTACTGAATTGGCATAAAAACAATACAAGAATGGGGCTTTAAAACTCATTTTAAATGCATCTTACAAGTCGAGGCTCTGCCTAGCCTTATCTCCGTTTTGTGCCGAGGCCTTGTTTATTGTATCTTATGTTTGTCCTGCAATATTGTACAATATTTAAATACTTGGTTCATAGTGTTTTTTGTTTTAATGACTTTAAAATGACTTACCTCTACATACACATTACGCATGGTAATTGTGAAGACAAATTACGAGTATACGTGAGAGCGTTGAAACGCAATTTGGCGGCAAAATCCATTGCGACGTCAGATTTTTGTGATAAACGGTCTCTGGCTGAATATAACTACAAATATAAAGTCAAAGCATTTAAGCTGCATTATTAGGAGGATTGTACATGTAGGATACTAACAACAGTCTTAATAGTTTTCGACTTTGGCCAGTAAATATTAAACTGATATCTAATGGGCTGGAGAGGTATATGCAAAAATACCGGTCGGGAGGCGGTAAATTTCCCAAGCCACTAGTGAGTTGCATATACTTCCAGCCCATTAAACCTATGTTTAATTACACCAAATATATTACTTCTACATGTAAAAAACAAAGGACCACACGTTATACTTTGCAGCAAAATGCATTATAAAATAAAGTCGTTTAACTTATTTTATTTGCATTATTTATCTCTTTAAGACACTTCAGAAGCCAATTGTTGTTCCAACATCCATGACATCTTCCATGTTTATTTTCGGAATGCCAAAATCAATCAATATTGACTCGTCATGTAACGTTACATTCGACGATAATCCACGTGAGTTCTAAATGAAATTTGGCGCGCTGAGTCTCAATCGAGAGGGTAAAAAGTGTTTATCCAGGGTAAAAAATTTATATACAGGTAAAATGTGTATACATCCTTTTGTATATAACCCGGAATCGACAAAAATTCGTCATTATTAATGCGGGACATGTATTAAGTGAATATATACACGAAATAACACAGCAATGTACCAATCAGAATCCAGGTTTATTACATAAGGCGTAATTAAGTCAAATATTCCACTTGTCGCCTGTCTCGTGATGTAGCATTACAATGCCGAGATATATAAGTATAATGTTACGTACCGGAAATAAATGTCAATTAAATTATATTGATCTTCATGACTTTTTCTTAAATCTTTTCCGACGTTCTAATTTGATTCAAATTCATTTATGAATTCTCATATTTTCGTATATCAGTTTAAATCCAATTATCATTATTTAATAAAGCTAGAGAAAGACGTACATTGTAAAAATATCACTCATTATAATTATGTAACACGATATGCAGAAACAATTAGGATTTATCCAGTATGATATAATACGTCGAAACTAAAGACAAAAAAACAAGTTTGTTAATGCTTCTTTTTGCGACAGAGCACTAAGTGTGCTTCTTTTGAGTGCTAGAGGAATAAGATAAAAAAAACAAACTGAAAAACGGGTTTCGAAAATAATGGAACAATGACCGAAAAGAGATGAAAACATAGACAGGATGAAATGAAGAAACCATGCACAAACAAAAACAATGGGTAAAATAAATAAATAGAATAAAAGTATGTATAGGATCATAAAGCAGCGCCTGCCTTTATAAGACACTCGTCCAGATACACATGGTTATGTCCGGTAAATGGTAATAAATACATGTATGTATTCCGACGTCTGACTTACACTAATTAACTTAACCTTCCTATTTATGTTACCTTTCCATGAAAAATTAAAACGACGTCTACATTTAGTTTGTAGTGATAGTATTGTCTACAAATCAGGTTGCCTTCGACTTTAAGTTATGATTCGGAGGTAATTGTCATCCTTACATCGTTCCAATGTCTAATTAAATTATAACAATTGGCTAGTTATTTTTGCAGGGGTGTATTTTAATTCTCTTGCTTGACATATTTCGTGTCCGATTTCAAGACAATAGCCAAACGACGGATTTGATTAAGTTTCATGTGGTAAAGCGTACCGGCTACTTGTTAAGATCGGCTGGTCTTTCTGGGGCACTTTGCCCTTCTATGGAATTTTTTTAAAGCTCTTTATTACTTGTCAATGCAGAAATTGGAAAAATACGCTTTATAGCTTTATGCTACAATACATTACCCTTAAATCCATAACTGTAGTGCTCGACTCACAGAGCAGCACAGAGCGTCTCCGGGTGGCGGATAGGGGAGACCCCCTCGTTGGTGGGTTGTCAGGTCATAATACGGAAAGCCTGACCGCGGACCGTAGAGAGTACCATGCTCCTTGCACGATAAAGATCCCTTTTGTAGATTTCGAAAAGAGTAGATTCATTGTAACAGCTACAAAAGCCTAAATTTTCCGCTCCTACCCAAAACGCCTTACTTTTCCAGTCTCAGTCAAAGTTGTATTCCCTGTGACCCAGCCCACCCCCATTCTCCGTTGATTTATTGTTTGTTAACTTGTTCCCGTCCTGAATATAGCTGAAATACTGCTCGCATCCAATCAATCAGTAAATGTATTCATTAACTATAAAATTACACAATGTTAATCAGAAGAACAGCACTAAATGATTTTTTGTTTCGTTTGTTTGAATAATGTTTAACGCCACTTTCAGCAATTTTTCAGCTATATCATGGCGTCCAGTTTTATTGGGTGGGGAAACCGGAGTACTCGGAGAGAACCCCATATATTTAATAGGAAAACTGGCAATCCTTTTCAATTAAGATTAGAGCCGAGTATACCCTTTCCGCAGTGAGACTCGAACCCGCAATCTTAGTGTTGACAGACCACGTGATCAATAGTATACCAACTACCTTAACCACTATACCACCGAGGCCCCCTCACTAAATGATGTCTATACATGTACTTTAATGAATGATGGTGAAATTACCTGTATCATAAAAGGTAGCGTAGACATGTCCACGGCTTAACCTTATCTACATGTATTAACAACTGTAGATCTAGATAAGAAAACAAATATGACTATTTTTAAATATGCGTTGTATTTGCAAAAACTAAACTGTCACAATTTATTGCATATAGTTCTGAATAAAAACATAATAATTGTCGACGTAACTCAATAAATTGGCAATGTTTGTCTGAACTGTGTTTAACGCACTTTAACAATTTTTTAGCTATGTCGCTATGTCGTCGAGTATAGTTTTTATTGGGGAAGAAACCGAAGTACCAGTAGAAAACCACCAACATTCGTTAAGAAAAGTCAATTAAGATCGGAGTCAAGCGCACCCTGCCCCCCCCCCCCCCCCGCCCAGTGTTAATCGAACCCGCAATTTCAGTGTTGATAGATCACGTGATCAACAGTAGGCGATCTACTTTAACAGACTGGCCACCAATTGGAATTCACATATATTTTTTCCCCGGTATCTGTGTTTTCCGAGATTGGTTTTTAAATAGTTTTGTTTTGTGATTGATTTTGGCGCTAATTGATAGATAAAGACGTTACACTGAACCTAAGCTCTATCTCTTATTCCCCGATAATAAACCTATTTACCTCTCGCATAAAAGGATAAAGGTTACAGCGTCAATAAGCTATGCATAAATTCATTCACAAGGTTAATTTTAAAAAAAACAAGAGACATAAATATTTCAACATAAATTGATGCTTTTAACTATAGTTTTTGCAAAACATGTGTAATCGTAAAGTTAGCAATTGCAAAGTTTACAAAATATAGAGTTTTTGTTTAATTATAAGCGTTTTCATGACATAAATTTAAATTTAAAACTGTTATCAACCGGCGGTAAAAAAATTAAAACAATACATATCATTTACTGACGTGACAGTCGTATTTTGCTTAATACAACAGAAACACGTATGTGACAGACATTTTTGACTGATACAACAGACAAGCTGTTGAAAAAGACAATTTTGAGTGAAATATAATCAATGTAAAAATTATTGTCTGAGACAATTTTTTCAGTCTTTTATTATTTCCTTGTCCTGGACACAAACACGTGTAAATGTCACAAGGAAGCGATTTTATCAGATTCAACATTAAACCTCCAATCCTTGTCAATTATATACGATTGGAGCACACCTTACGCCCACAGTCTGATTCAAATTCTTAACACCCAAGTTAACATAAATAATTTGAGTGCTTAGACAACACAGCCTCTGAGACCAATTCCGTGGGAATGCAGCATGCACATTTACAATTAATATCATCGAATTTGGACATCTCGCGATAACACGTTTTTGGAACTGTCTGCTTTCTATTGCAAAAACGCAAACAAACAATAAATCAATTTAAAAAGCACAGGGAAAAATATGGAGCTGCAAGTTATATTATGTGTTTATATTAAGGTTTCGTTTGGCAAGACATGTTAAATATGGAATATAGGACATTTTGTTTGTGATACAGACTTTATCACGGCCAGTATCAGGTAGGGCTCACCTGATACTGGCCGTGATAAAGTCTGTATCACAAACAAAATGTCCTATATTCCTTTTATCGGTAATTTTAAAAAAATTATTTTTGGTCAATTTAGGCCATATTTTTTAAGGAACTATTTTTTTGGTGGAAGTGATCTGTGAAAAACTGTTTGCTACGTCTTTTAGCGTCAACGTCATTCAATCGGAATGTGGCGTGGTGAATGGACGTGTTTTTTCATTGATCCTCCTGTAAGGCAAGTCTTTTTTTCATCATTTATGTAATGGTTTGTGAATGAGAATCTTTTAAATGGGGTGTCACATTTTGTGTTTTTAATATTTTGCTCTTTGACGAACCGTATTTCAAATTTATGTTGCCAATACCCAACGTTTCTGACAGATTTTCCAATTGAGTGCCAGTTTCCCCTTTTAATGTTTTTAATATTTTGTATTTTATATCGTTATCATTTCTGGTAACTGTTTGGTGCTGTGTTATTTTTAATTTTCAGTACTTTGCAGTGGCCAGGGGAGATACGATTTACAAATCGTCATCATTTATTTATAAATTCCAATTGTAATTCCAATGCATAAATGCGATGAGTTGTAGGTTCTTGTGTATGCCGAATTTTCCTGCCGTAATAATCCAATTACAGTTTTGTGATTTGTCGGATTAACCCCCCAAAAATGGCGAGGTCATTCGCAAGTTCTTGTGGTGAATGAACAGGAATTCGGGATTGTTAATGTTTGTGCAATTTGAAGAGTTTTGTTCAGATTATTTAAACTGTATTATTGTTAACGTTAGGTAGCTGCGAAAACGGAGCTCTTGTGGTCGCGTTGTGTTCGTTTTCTTTTTTTTTTTTTTTTGGGGGGGGGGGGGGGGTAGATTGTTTGTTTATTTTATCTTGCTTTCACGTTTGTTTATTTTTGAACATTCTGTTAGTTATTGTGACGTAATCATAGTTAGATTCCTCCGCAGTCTACTGACCCGAAAAATTCGGTGATAAATGCCAGTACGTTGTTACTGACTTGATCACCGGTACACACCAAAGGGAAAATGTACAAATTACCGGTAAATGGCGAATTGAATTACAATCAATATATACTACGTCTTGTATTTCTCGGCTGACGTCTTTATAATTCCGGTATAAATTGTATATATTGTTGCATGCAAAGGCTATTGAGTATATAATATATTAACGATGTACTGAACTGTTACTACATGTATCATGAATTAAAGGCACATTGCTCTGTTCGTTGAACGTTTTATTGAGTCAACAGTTTCATGATTGCGCACCTTTTCCAAAGCTTAATTTCACATTCTCACTACTAATCTTTGATCTGTATATCTTATTGTACTAATAAGGAGACTTGGACACGAGTTTCCTTTCACAAATTGCAAATCGAGCTTTGCATAGACTTTAGTAAATGGAAATAAAACGGACCATTTTCTCCAATACCATCGACTTTTTTGGATTCGTTGTCTAAAGATGTCAGCTACGATTCTTTCACGAAAGCGGGTCTTAATTGTTAAGATATGTTCGCCTGAAGGTTTTTCGACGCTAATGAATTAGTTAACCAGTAGATAGCATTTTTTCGACTGTGTGACCGTTTTTTTTGTGAATCATGCATTTTCTATACCTTGTTGAGAAAACGCTTAAATGGGTAACTTCGGCGTTCAATGACGACCATCTAACGCTTAACTGATCGTTCCATGCTGAAGAAAGAAAGAAGAAAGAAAGAAAGAAAGAAAGAAAGAAAGAAAGAAAGAAAGAAAGAAAGAAAGAAAGAAAGAAAGAAAAGAAAGAAAGAAAAAAAAAGACCGTTAGCCGATAGATAGGAATGGCTCAAAAATGAGTCAAGCGATATGATCAAACAATTTAACAATTCACACCATAATAAATAGGATTGTCTTTCGGATGTTCTGAAATGAGGAACGTTGCATTAGTGAAAAAAATTGTTGTAAACAAGTTTTTAGGTTTTCTTATGTTAGCTTTTGACCATGATCAACTTAATGATCTATAGCACTTTGAGTAAGCGCTCCTAGTTAGATGACCTTTATACCATTATGTATTTGCTAAACTACGTGTTGGAATGAAAGTATTTCTCATATGACCTGTCTTGATTGTTGTCTGTAATGTTTTTATGCACTTTGATCTTGACAATGTCTCAATCAATAATTCGACCAGTTAATTTAGTATCAAAGAGCACGTATAACGCGATAATTGTATAGTGGCGTTAACATGGCGTATTTAAATTACCATCACTGTCTTTTAGATCACTTCATTTCATGCTTGTTCGAGTTATTTATAAGGTTCTATAATATAATTTTCTAAGAAAAACGCTAATTTCAAATATGAATGAACAGTGTATGTTGAATTAATGGTCAGAGATAATTAAAATGAATAGATTGTGATAACCGAGAGATGATTCAAATTTCACTGTTGTAAAAACTGACACGATTTTGAAGTGATTCAAATATGTGTTGAAATTTAAATTTTCTCAAAAAAGGAATGTTATTGACAATAAGAAAAGATTTTTTAAATTTAGGTTTAACTTGTGTTTTTACTAATAGTGAGAGATAACATGAAATGCAAATTTATATATTTTCTTTGCTTTCCTGATGTTGATTATTATGGTAAAACATAAGTTAGCTGTAAACTGTTTTCTATCAATTAATTTCGTAAGCAAAATAATACTGGATTACAAAGTATTGTTTTTAAACAAACAACAAGGAACCAGTTAATAAGGAAATTTGAGATAGAATCGAGTTTTGTTGTGTGTAATCCATCGTTTGGTTTGTGTATAAATGCAAAAATGATGGCTTGTGCTTCGAGAATGATGTATCTGTCTTAATTTGTTTAAGAACACCTTTAACAGTTCTTATGAGTGTATATTAATGTCCAATGTCGCAGAAATTTTTATTGCTTCAGTTCGTTTGTAAATCGTACGCCCTTTGTTTTTTACTTTTTTCTTGTTGCTAAACGTATCTTTAATTTAGTACTTTATTCTGATGGAATCACCGAGTGTGATTTTACCCGCAAACATTCATATACGTTTCTTGCGAGAGTGTCTGGTTTTCAATTTGTTGTACAGAAGCGTAAAAAATAATACCATTTTCTCCTAAATTCTATACGTCACTATAAATTGCATGATCCTGTACTGTGGCGTATTGACATGCAGGAAACAACACGATTCAGTAGACAGTACCTCGAACAAGTCATTCAACATTAGATTGAATAATAAATAGTTACTAGTATTTGAGGCATTAAACTAAACATAAACCCCGCATTTAATTAATAACTAAAATAAAAAACATAAAATAATATCGGGTAATATTTTAATTTCGTTTAAATACTCAATACATGGGCAAAGTTGGTTATTTCCTATAACCTAACTTGCCTTTTCAACACGTGACTGATTGTGACGTCATAATAAGATGTATTGATGACGTTGGCTATACATGAATTCTTCCGCAAACAACAAGTGACGACACTAAAATTTTGAATTGCAAATATAATTTGATTATTTGTAAAATATTGTTCATGTTACTTCATTTTTGCTATAGAATTTAAAATATAAGGTTTATTTTCAATTGTTGGTTAGATTATTGGATATAAACGACTTTGGATCGATTTACGCTGCAACAATTTATTCAGCGTAAATCGACCCAAAGTCGTTTATATCCAACAATCTAACCAACAATTGAAAACAATTCTTAAATAATTATATAGAATTTTGTTAGGTTTTTGCCTTTATATAAGGTGCTATAACACAACACACAAGCATCGCAATTTTATCAATAACTGAAACACGAGACATGATAGAAACTACAAGTTTCAAGGTCGAAATCCCCAGCGAAAGGCTACAGTAAAAAACTAAAATAGCAACAAACATACAAAACACCTAAAAACTACAAGTTTCAAGAACGAAATCGACAATTTAAGGCTAACAGTAAAACAAACAAAACGACAACAAACATACAAATCACCCAAATAATACGAACTCCTATGATATCCGGTGTTCCGGATGGCTTAGCGTATTATGTTCAAATAGCAACATCCGTTTCTTTTTTAGTTATTAGTGAGTGATTAAGACCCCAGCACATGTATTTGTAACTTGTCCTGCAATAATTACATTTGCTGTACAATAAAGGTAGCCGAATATATTTTTGCTTTATTCGGCAGTGCGAAATATTTAATCTGCTGGTACCCTTGATCTAACTTTTTTCGACATGTAGTATTCCGTTCTGGTTTACGACGTTTGTGACATCAGCATCACTAGAATACGTGCCTAAATTTTCAACTCAGAAATTGGCTAGAAGCGAGCGTTTTTATGTAGATTACAAAGTATTTTAGGACAGCAGGATAAACACAATATTCGCACATTGTCAGAAAATATAAAGCTTATTTGAACTAGCCGCGAAACAGCGGAGTCTCGCATTTCTACCCGTTTTTAATGCTCGTTCAAATAAATGTTATATTTTCTTACATTGTACAAACATTGTTAATTTATACATGATTTACGTTTTCCCATGCATGACATGACTGTCATGACTTGTTATATTTTAACTGATAACCTTTACCCTCATTGCGTCGTTTATCGTACTGTGGCCTGGCAAAAATGTCCTATTCCAGGTAGATTTTACAGTAAAACTACACATAATAGAGTTAGATAAAAATATCAAACAAAACCTCATATCTTTCTTTTACGCATAAAATCATGTTTATAAAAATATCGATATTCATGAAGTTATTTCTGTTATTGGGAACACATTCAACAGGAAAAGCTTCATAAAATTAATCCAGATTTTAAACGAACACAAACAGACATAATCCTGCTACAATGCTACGTAAAGGTAATATGCAGAATCCTTTGTTTGTATTCAGTGCAAAGATAAACCCAAAATATTTCCATTGAAAAATTGTATACATTGTCGTAAAATCGGATTCAAACTATGACGACATACCGTACAGTGTGTAAACAAATCTTCCGGTTGATAGACGTTTTATAGCAATCTCGTTCACTTAGTTTAAGATACAAGTATCATACAATATCTATATAACAACGGCTTCTTAATTATGTATGCATAGGAGAACTATTAACATGTTTTGCCTCCACGTAGGCATTATCAGTTACCTACGTTATTACCCGGGTGTATGGAAATTGTACCACCTGAAAGTACTTCTGTTCAGCCTGAGGCGAAGCCGAAGGCTGTCCAGAAGTACTTTCAGGTGGTACAATTTCCATACACCCGGGTTATAACGTAGGTAACGGTTTTATCCCCGGCTAACAAGTGTAAAAGGCTGAAAATAGGTTCTTTTGTCGTCAGAAAATGCTCAATGGACAACGTCATCACAGTTGCTCACAAAAAATTATACTTTTTTTATGAAGAAAATGCCCATTTTACCAAGTCGAGGATGTTACCTTTGGTAACAACCTCAGACTTAGCGAGTTTAAAGAGTTTTTATTTTGTTATACATTGTTTTTCCTACTATCGGTATTTTGGCGCCTCAAGTCACGCTATCATAACGTCAACAGACAATGACGTCAAGTTCCGATTTAATTCATATTTATGTGTGTCAGTGTGAATATAGGGCATCTACAATGTTTGAAAGGAAGTACAAATACAAATATAAAAAGACAGAAATGTTCATTTGTGGAATAACATACACTGGTACTCTAGAACATATATTAGCAACGCACAAACAATACACCCTGCGACGTTAGCAACGAAGACGGGGGCATGGGATTTGTACCGACGTGTAACCAACCAATCAAAAGTCCGCATTTGTTGCAAGCCGGGGATAATAAGATTTGTTTAGTTATGACAGTCCGCCGGGGTGTCATGTCAGATAAAAATGTTTTCAAATTTAGAAACCCCGAAGGGTACTCAAGGAAACTCAAAAACACCCACAAAATAGTCCAGAAATGGGCTTTAAACAATTAGCTAAACAACAGGCGATATATTTAAAATATTACGTAAAAAAAAATATTTGTAAATTCTATACTCCTTTTTAAATACAGCTCAAATATCAAATTCCATTTAATAATAAATCCACTGTCCTTTGTATAGTTCGGCTCCGCCAAATATCAAAATAAGAACTAATTTCCTTTTCTTCAGTCAAAGTGCATTTACAGAGCCGTTGTTATATGGGGAAGCGCGATGATATGCTTCATCATCAAAATCTGTTCTAATACGATCCGCGTATTCCCGTAAATTATATTAGAGGAATTGTGTCTATCGTACAATTAGAAGTAATTATTCAAAAGTGCATGTATGAATATATGACTAACATTTTGGTACAAAATAACATATTAGTAGACGAACAAAATGGGTTTTTGCGACAAAATATCATGCGAAGATCATATTCATGTTAAATAGTATCTCAAGAAACAGTGATGCGGTGTTTAAGATGTTTACCGATCTCCGGAAGACTTCCGGCTGATAAAAGTGCTTCTATATTATTAAACAAAATGATGCTTCATAAACCTCTGTTGAATCATGCCGATAGCAAGATGTAAAATAAAAAAAATAATAGCCAGACGACAAAAAAAGATGATCGGGGACAAATGAAAAATGAATAAAGTAGTTCGAGTGCAAAACGCGGTCCAATATTTCGCCTCCGATTTTCTAAATGTTGGGGAACGATCATGTACAGCTGGAAAGCAGTCTCTTTTGTATTGACGCAATTGGTAGGTGCAAAACTAACTTTATTGCTAAACGAAGATGACATCGTTCCAATATCCAATTTAGAGAGTGACCTAATATGGACCTTGTTCACCCTCTCTTGATTGTTCAACGTTAGAGGGTGTTGATGAATAGATTGTATTGACTTTTGAAAGAAACGACAGCACTTTGATTTTACTTTCACATTCGGAAACATGCTTTAGAGACTGTTAACTGTAAACACATTTTAGTTATGATATTTAATGAGCATAATACAATTTCTCAATACTTGTGTGTTTTGTGAAGTTATCCGTTCCAGTAACTGTACACGTGTCAAGATAATAAAGAATAAAAAAAATATAAGGAACTGAAGATAAAAAGCATAAGAAAATATATCGTCACCAAACAGCCAATTACACTGTTTGACAAACAAAACCGAACAAGCCTGGGTGTTAACAGTTGGATTAACATAAATTAGTGTATTAAGACGATTAACACAATTTAATAGAATCAACCCGGGCTATATAATATAGTAAGTATAATAAATTCTATACGACTGTAAGATTTGTGTTCGTATAAAGGTACGATGTTGGCTTTCATGGTCCAAAACTTCGCTACTGTTCCTTAGGATATAATTTTCGCCTTTAGAAATATGAAATCAAAACTTCTTTACCTTTTACCGTCGATTTACGAAATAGGGAAAAATGGAGACTATCTTCCGAACAACTAATTGATATAATATTTTGATGGGAGTTTTTTAGTTGATTCACTTTTGCATTCATAGAACATACATGTTAATATTTTTCATAAATATGAACATTTTTTTGGCAATTTGTTCAATGATTCTCAATTGTACCGATTTTGATAGATTTTTAATGCTATTTTTAGAGAGTGAATCGAAGATTTTTCTTGTCATTTACGGTTTTTGAGATACGACGGCTCGATACGGGCCATATTCGTGTTAGTCAAACATATATTTTTAAGTTTATGATAGGATTCATGGTATTTTACATTCAGTTTTGTCAACAGATTTACCATATCTTCTACGGTTTTCGCGATATCAGTTGTAAAAATGGCCAAAAAGGTGTAATAAAAAAGTGTTAATCTATATAACTACAATTTAATAGGATTACTTTTAGTAGTTTTGATTAACATGTCACTTCTCTGTCTTTTGCTATCAATATCTTCGCACTGCAGATAAAGTCGACTTGCGCCGTCGTACAGTATAATATAATAAAATTTGGGCGGGCGGCGACAATATGTTTCCTATCTTCTATAATTTCTAACGCAGATCGTTGAAACTCAACATTTCTTATTATGGAGTTTTAGAGAAAATTATTTTGTTTTGTCTTTAGGCGTGGATATATAGTTATTTGTCACAAAATTTTACATAATTAAATATTGCACCCATTCCATGGTATTAAATCCGGATCCCTTAAACATTTCAGAAATATAACACAAATACTGAAGATGTTAACCAGCTCTTTTTGTGAGAATTATGAAATATTTAACCCAGATACATACGTATTTCAATTCGAATATAAATAATTACTACCACAATGCACCCAGTTCGCTATGATTAATTTAAAAATAACTGTCGTTAAATTTCATAAATTATACGTTATACTGTGGGAAAAGATTGTTTTTAAAGTTTGGTTATTCTGAAAAAATTCTATTATGGGGATTTATTGCACAAAAAAAAACAAGTTTCGCACATGCGCCTACTGTAAACATTAGACTTACCCCATCCCATTCCTGATTCACCACTGCCTAAAGAAGGGTTTGTAAATAAATCCACTGTCTACCTCATGATAGACAACATATAAACAAACTATATTTAGAAACAAACAATATTATATTTCAAATAAAACGGGTTGTAAATAGTAATTCAGTTACTCCTACAAAGCCTTCCTAGCGTTCATCTTATTGCTACGTCTTATAATTGTCAAAACTAAAAAAAATAATTATAACCATCCAACTGATGAATTAAAAATATGTTCGTATTTCACGTCTCAAAAATGTTTTTTCCTATGATCATTTAACACAAGGTAAACAGTTTAAGTACAGCTCTTTTTTTCGTTTTGCAAAACAGACATGACAGATAACGAAACAAGAGTATGCATAGGCGTAGGTAGACAGACATAATCGTTACTTCTTGAGAACTATTAAAGTTTAAGGAAATTGAATTTTTAGATGAAAGTTGAAGGATGTTGTAACATAATACAGCATTTTTCTTTTGATCTCCTTATGGATTATTCTCGTAATATGTGTGTTATACAAAATCATTGTTTAACATTGAGACGCACGGCTCCACGTCACGTCATAAAAATCTCCATTCAAAATACATTGACAAAAGAAGGAGAGGCTTAACTATGGTATAAAGTTATTTTATAGTTTGTTTATTTGTTTGTTTGTTTGAATGTTTTTTACCGTCACTTTCAGCAATTTTTCGGCTGTATCATTGGGTTGAGTTTTATAAGGGAGGAAGCCAGAGTACCCGGAGAAAACCTCCGACCTTCAGTAGGAAAACTGGCAATACTTACTAATTAAGACTGGAGTCGAGCACACCATGCCCACAGTGAGACTAGAACCCGCAATATCAGTGGTTGACAGACCACGTAATCAATAGAAGACGAACTACATATACCACGCGGCCTCAATTCCATAGTGTAAGCCCATTCCTTATAGTGAATGTACACGAGCCTCTCTTAGCAATTTTGATTATTTTCTGAAACAAAAAAATCTAAGACATGCATCGTTGTGTACAAACTTTATATACGTCAGAGATTCTGTAGAAATGTATAGGTCATTGAACTGGTGTTTTTGCAGTACATTTACAGCAACCCCTTCAAAAATGCACATATTACCTGTATGTTTTACCAATTTTTTGTGGACAATTTTACCATCCTACGGGGGCCGTGGTTGTTAATTTTTTAGTCTTTACCACGAGTGTTTTTAATATATATCAATACATAGACGTGTGTATATAGACTTCATCTAATTGGTAGTTAGGTGTCCCGTTATTTTAGTTGGGGCACATATCATGCACACAACAAACAAAGAGCAGTACACGCCCATCTTAAGTGACAGATCAATCAATTTTCGAAATAAGACAAATACAATGGTATACGAAAATAAAACCATTCAATGATAAAATAGAGTAAATGGCTTATAAGCTTGTCTTCCAATAGGTGGCTTAAATTTGAGTAAATCACGTGATCAACATTACATCTACCTCCATTACATATGGCGAAATCCACGTATCCTGACATAAAATATGTATTCTTACATAGAAATGTAAACTTAAAATTGTTATTGGCATTACCGCGAGTACCAGAAATTATATTTTAGACATAACATCGAAATTTGTACGCACTAGCTAATTGACTGTGACTGTTATTATTACATGATCGTGTAGGGAGCGTGGCAGTATCCTCACACGTTACCCACAGCGGTTCACGGTCAGGTGGTCTGTATTATAAACCTGACAACCCCAAAGATAGGATACCCCGTATCCGCCAACTGCGGAAGCGCTGGACAGCTCAGTAGTTCGATCACTGAACCATCACAGTATGGTCCGAGAAATGATTTAAGTAATGCATTATAAAGCTTCACTATAATGTCATTTATCGAAACGTTAAGATCTTGTCACTGACAGGCTTTATTTAGATGCATCATACTACAATTTATGAAAAAAAACCCCAATTAATTAGCAAACATAGCATAACTTTTACTTTATTTGTTAGGTGTTTATCATTATAAGTGCGGTTTAAGGAATTCAGTAAACATGTCTAGCTAATTACTCCGCCTTTTAATGAGACGTACGTAATAAGACCGGTGATCTGTACAATGCAGTAGTTGCCGTTGTAACATAATAATGACATTTTCGACACTCAATTATTTTTACGACAATAACCATTCATCAAGTAAGTAATAGATTAACTGTTTATTGTTAAAGAATGAATACTGAAGACGAATCAGCGAGGTCGACCACAGTTCAATGAACTTGGATTTTGCTGTGTTATCAATGTACACGTTGTTTTTTTACGGTCTCCTCACGCAAATATATTAAGCGATTATTGTCTCCTAGCGTCTGGATCTTTTGTCTGTTTTCCCGCCAAATCCTATTTATTCTCAGCGCTTCTCTCCTTTTCCCCTCGCTCTATTTATCTTTTTCTTGAAAAACTAATTTTCCTACAAATAAACAGCCTACTACAGAAAATCCTCCCCAATGTTATTTATTTAAAATTAAGAAATAATTAACGGAGGCTGTGGTTTATTATTGTTTTACCACGGGTTGACCATTTATGTCATATTATTTTATCCCGAGCGATAGCGAGGGATAAAATAACGACATAAATGGTCATCCTGTGGTAAAACAATGATAAATCACAGCCTCCGTGGATTATTTCTATTCTAATAAGACAATTAGAGTACATTTATAATATTTTCGTACCTATAGAAAACATCATTTCCGCCACAAACTGGCTGTTCCGTCAATGTAACACACAATATATTGCAACGGATAATTATAGCGCGTGTAGCTATTTTTAAGATTTATACGTCGTATGCAATAGCTTTCCGGTAGGAGTTACAGTTTTGTAATTGGAACAGCCATTTAAAACACGCCCTTTTCAGCGCGTGTTGCTCATAGATAAATCATTTTTTTGCCACAGTTGTGGTCTCAAAGCCTTTAAAGCACGTCATATTAGAATATTAAATAGAAATTTCGCGTGAGGATGGTTACTGGACGCTATGTTTTGTGCAACTGACACAGACATCACAACACATATTTGAAGAAACGTGTTAAGTTTTAAGCAGTCACACAATATCTGTTTTTTTTTAATTCTTGACAGCGTTTTGTACAAATATTATGTCCTTACTTGTACATTTGACAATACGAACTTTTTGCCAGTAATCTTTACTTCTTAGCAAAGGTCGGTTTTTTTTCTGAAATTACAGACCTTCTCGTCGCCAATTGAACCGACGTAAGCAGGATAGAACAGACCTCAGACTGTCTTAGTCAAATGAAAACATAGTTGCATGCAATTTCAAGTATGCGTTCAATTGCTGTTCCTTTGGTTTTAACGCTACTTTTTATCAAATTTCTCCTATAGTTGTCGAAAATGTATCTATATGCGGAAGAGCGTACTACGCACTTAATGTACGCTTATGTTAATAACAATATAGTCTTGATTATAACCGTAAAAAAAATCCCGTGAGTAGAAAAAGCATAATAGGTTCTTCCATACGTTTTTGGGAAAGACCGGTTGGTCTTTAACGAGTGATAAAAATTTAATGTCTTTTCGCGAGTGGAGCGCAGCGGAACGAGCTAAAAGACATTAAAAATTTCTATCACGAGTGAAAGTTCACACGGGCTTTCCCAAAAGCGCATGAAAGTACCTATTTCTTCCGGAAACAAGAACGTCATAGAAGAACGTTGTTATGCTTCCATGTTGTTTCTGACGTTTTGATTGAATGACACAGCAAGTACAGATGTGTGCGCGTGAGCTCATCTGTACCGGGTTATCTGTACCAGAAATCGGCCATTTACGGAAGAAATAAAGGATCTTACACCTGGAGGATAGCAAGACAAGAAAATATCGGACACCCAAGTGAAAAGATTTAACGTCTCCAACGAGGCTTCGTCGAGTTGGAGGCCAAAAGATATCTCTCATGCGGGTGTCTGAAATTGTTCTATCTTGCCATACCACCGGTGTTTGATTCTTTTTCTCACTAATTAGTTTTTTAAAATTCCGGTGCTGTTATGTTGGAAGATGTCCACAAATAGAGTTATCTAACCTGAACATGATCTCGTGTACATTTGTTGCATCAAAATGTTTGTTTGTGTGTACCGCTATCATATTGTGACATAAATTGGGTCATAAAAGCTCGGATATGTTGTTTTTATGTTAATATTTAGAGGCCTAGAAAACCTACACAACTAATGCTAATATTTTATAACTTTTATTGACGTCACAATACATTTTACGGGAAAATGAGCGTGAAACCAGCTAAAAATTGGTAATAAGATGTTTCTTTGGTGAGAAATAAAATACTTTCATAACAATTGACATTATAAATCATTTAGAGACCGCCCAAACTCGCGCCGTCCGTCTTAATACTTTATTTTAGCCATCTTTCCCTTGGTGTGAATTCGTACGTTGCATTTTCAAAATGTTTAATTCTTTGTTATCTTGTAATAGTCTTGATAATTACTGAAACACTCCCCGTTAAAAGTTAACAACTATTCATCAATTCATATGGCTTTCTCTTGTATCGTGTATTGTTTCGCGCCATTACTGGAGAATAATATATGCCATCACGTGGAAATATATATATATATATAAATATATATATATATATATATATATATATATATATATATATATATATATATATATATATATATATATATATATATAAAAGTCTAAAGAGTCTACCAACCAGCAAGCTTATTAAGTATCGGATCGACAAACATGACGATACAGCATAAACAAAAAATAATATATAAGTCCAGAAGATTATGCAACGATACACATGACGGTGTTTCTTGTCAAAAATTTAGACAAAGACTGACCAACGAATGGCCTTAGTCATTGAATGTCAATATAAATAAATGACGTAAACAAGTCGTAACATATTGATCTTGAAAGTTCTCATTTCCAACTTAACCCAAAATAGTTGCTTCCCAAGTCCGCCAGCCGGGGACGTGCCGTGCTGTTACTTTGCTTTGCTCAAATATTCCAACAAGATGTAATTAAAATTACCAAGTTGACAAATTCTTTACGCCAGACGCGCGTTTCGTCTACTTAAGACTCATCAGTGGCGTTTAACTCTAAATGCTTAAAGTATTGTTTCATTCGGTGATGGAATAATATAAGTCCACTGGGATCGTGTAAAAACACAATACAGGTAGTT
This sequence comes from Limnoperna fortunei, assembly GCA_944474755.1. Classification (NCBI taxonomy): domain Eukaryota; kingdom Metazoa; phylum Mollusca; class Bivalvia; order Mytilida; family Modiolidae; genus Limnoperna; species Limnoperna fortunei. The sequence continues at coordinate 46,551,177 of OX104112.1, forward strand.
CAAAATATTATATAAAAGTCTAAAGAGTCTACCAACCAGCAAGCTTATTAAGTATCGGATCGACAAACATGACGATACAGCATAAACAAAAAATAATATATAAGTCCAGAAGATTATGCAACGATACACATGACGGTGTTTCTTGTCAAAAATGCTACAGCATAAACAAAAATGCATTTTTGTTTATGCTGTATCGTCATGTTTGTCGATCCGATACTTAATAAGCTTGCTGGTTGGTAGACTTTTTAGACTTTTATATAATATTTTGAACTACCTGTATTGTGTTTTTACACGATCCCAGTGGACTTATATTATTCCATCACCGAATGAAACAATACTTTAAGCATTTAGAGTTAAACGCCACTGATGAGTCTTAAGTAGACGAAACGCGCGTCTGGCGTAAAGAATTTGTCAACTTGGTAATTTTAATTACATCTTGTTGGAATATTTGAGCAAAGCAAAGTAACAGCACGGCACGTCCCCGGCTGGCGGACTTGGGAAGCAACTATTTTGGGTTAAGTTGGAAATGAGAAATTTCAAGATCAATATGTTACGACTTGTTTACGTCATTTATTTATATTGACATTCAATGACTAAGGCCATTCGTTGGTCAGTCTTTGTCTAAATTTTTGACAAGAAACACCGTCATGTGTATCGTTGCATAATCTTCTGGACTTATATATTATTTTTTGTTTATGCTGTATCGTCATGTTTGTCGATCCGATACTTAATAAGCTTGCTGGTTGGTAGACTCTTTAGACTTTTATATAATATTTTGAACTACCTGTATTGTGTTTTTACACGATCCCAGTGGACTTATATTATTCCATCACCGAATGAAACAATACTTTAAGCATTTAGAGTTAAACGCCACTGATGAGTCTTAAGTAGACGAAACGCGCGTCTGGCGTAAAGAATTTGTCAACTTGGTAATTTTAATTACATCTTGTTGGAATATTTGAGCAAAGCAAAGTAACAGCACGGCACGTCCCCGGCTGGCGGACTTGGGAAGCAACTATTTTGGGTTAAGTTGGAAATGAGAAATTTCAAGATCAATATGTTACGACTTGTTTACGTCATTTATTTATATTGACATTCAATGACTAAGGCCATTCGTTGGTCAGTCTTTGTCTAAATTTTTGACAAGAAACACCGTCATGTGTATCGTTGCATAATCTTCTGGACTTATATATTATTTTTTGTTTATGCTGTATCGTCATGTTTGTCGATCCGATACTTAATAAGCTTGCTGGTTGGTAGACTCTTTAGACTTTTATATAATATTTTGAACTACCTGTATTGTGTTTTTACACGATCCCAGTGGACTTATATTATTCCATCACCGAATGAAACAATACTTTAAGCATTTAGAGTTAAACGCCACTGATGAGTCTTAAGTAGACGAAACGCGCGTCTGGCGTAAAGAATTTGTCAACTTGGTAATTTTAATTACATCTTGTTGGAATATTTGAGCAAAGCAAAGTAACAGCACGGCACGTCCCCGGCTGGCGGACTTGGGAAGCAACTATTTTGGGTTAAGTTGGAAATGAGAAATTTCAAGATCAATATGTTACGACTTGTTTACGTCATTTATTTATATTGACATTCAATGACTAAGGCCATTCGTTGGTCAGTTTTTGTCTAAATTTTTGACAAGAAACACCGTCATGTGTATCGTTGCATAATCTTCTGGACTTATATATTATTTTTTGTTTATGCTGTATCGTCATGTTTGTCGATCCGATACTTAATAAGCTTGCTGGTCTGGTAGACTCTTTAGACTTTTATATAATATTTTGAACTACCTGTATTGTGTTTTTACACGATCCCAGTGGACTTATATTATTCCATCACCGAATGAAACAATACTTTAAGCATTTAGAGTTAAACGCCACTGATGAGTCTTAAGTAGACGAAACGCGCGTCTGGCGTAAAGAATTTGTCAACTTGGTAATTTTAATTACATCTTGTTGGAATATTTGAGCAAAGCAAAGTAACAGCACGGCACGTCCCCGGCTGGCGGACTTGGGAAGCAACTATTTTGGGTTAAGTTGGAAATGAGAAATTTCAAGATCAATATGTTACGACTTGTTTACGTCATTTATTTATATTGACATTCAATGACTAAGGCCATTCGTTGGTCAGTCTTTGTCTAAATTTTTGACAAGAAACACCGTCATGTGTATCGTTGCATAATCTTCTGGACTTATATATTATTTTTTGTTTATGCTGTATCGTCATGTTTGTCGATCCGATACTTAATAAGCTTGCTGGTTGGTAGACTCTTTAGACTTTTATATAATATTTTGAACTACCTGTATTGTGTTTTTACACGATCCCAGTGGACTTATATTATTCCATCACCGAATGAAACAATACTTTAAGCATTTAGAGTTAAACGCCACTGATGAGTCTTAAGTAGACGAAACGCGCGTCTGGCGTAAAGAATTTGTCAACTTGGTAATTTTAATTACATCTTGTTGGAATATTTGAGCAAAGCAAAGTAACAGCACGGCACGTCCCCGGCTGGCGGACTTGGGAAGCAACTATTTTGGGTTAAGTTGGAAATGAGAAATTTCAAGATCAATATGTTACGACTTGTTTACGTCATTTATTTATATTGACATTCAATGACTAAGGCCATTCGTTGGTCAGTCTTTGTCTAAATTTTTGACAAGAAACACCGTCATGTGTATCGTTGCATAATCTTCTGGACTTATATATTATTTTTTGTTTATGCTGTATCGTCATGTTTGTCGATCCGATACTTAATAAGCTTGCTGGTTGGTAGACTCTTTAGACTTTTATATAATATTTTGAACTACCTGTATTGTGTTTTTACACGATCCCAGTGGACTTATATTATTCCATCACCGAATGAAACAATACTTTAAGCATTTAGAGTTAAACGCCACTGATGAGTCTTAAGTAGACGAAACGCGCGTCTGGCGTAAAGAATTTGTCAACTTGGTAATTTTAATTACATCTTGTTGGAATATTTGAGCAAAGCAAAGTAACAGCACGGCACGTCCCCGGCTGGCGGACTTGGGAAGCAACTATTTTGGGTTAAGTTGGAAATGAGAAATTTCAAGATCAATATGTTACGACTTGTTTACGTCATTTATTTATATTGACATTCAATGACTAAGGCCATTCGTTGGTCAGTCTTTGTCTAAATTTTTGACAAGAAACACCGTCATGTGTATCGTTGCATAATCTTCTGGACTTATATATTATTTTTTGTTTATGCTGTATCGTCATGTTTGTCGATCCGATACTTAATAAGCTTGCTGGTTGGTAGACTCTTTAGACTTTTATATAATATTTTGAACTACCTGTATTGTGTTTTTACACGATCCCAGTGGACTTATATTATTCCATCACCGAATGAAACAATACTTTAAGCATTTAGAGTTAAACGCCACTGATGAGTCTTAAGTAGACGAAACGCGCGTCTGGCGTAAAGAATTTGTCAACTTGGTAATTTTAATTACATCTTGTTGGAATATTTGAGCAAAGCAAAGTAACAGCACGGCACGTCCCCGGCTGGCGGACTTGGGAAGCAACTATTTTGGGTTAAGTTGGAAATGAGAAATTTCAAGATCAATATGTTACGACTTGTTTACGTCATTTATTTATATTGACATTCAATGACTAAGGCCATTCGTTGGTCAGTCTTTGTCTAAATTTTTGACAAGAAACACCGTCATGTGTATCGTTGCATAATCTTCTGGACTTATATATTATTTTTTGTTTATGCTGTATCGTCATGTTTGTCGATCCGATACTTAATAAGCTTGCTGGTTGGTAGACTCTTTAGACTTTTATATAATATTTTGAACTACCTGTATTGTGTTTTTACACGATCCCAGTGGACTTATATTATTCCATCACCGAATGAAACAATACTTTAAGCATTTAGAGTTAAACGCCACTGATGAGTCTTAAGTAGACGAAACGCGCGTCTGGCGTAAAGAATTTGTCAACTTGGTAATTTTAATTACATCTTGTTGGAATATTTGAGCAAAGCAAAGTAACAGCACGGCACGTCCCCGGCTGGCGGACTTGGGAAGCAACTATTTTGGGTTAAGTTGGAAATGAGAAATTTCAAGATCAATATGTTACGACTTGTTTACGTCATTTATTTATATTGACATTCAATGACTAAGGCCATTCGTTGGTCAGTCTTTGTCTAAATTTTTGACAAGAAACACCGTCATGTGTATAGTTGCATAATCTTCTGGACTTATATATTATTTTTTGTTTATGCTGTATCGTCATGTTTGTCGATCCGATACTTAATAAGCTTGCTGGTTGGTAGACTCTTTAGACTTTTATATAATATTTTGAACTACCTGTATTGTGTTTTTACACGATCCCAGTGGACTTATATTATTCCATCACCGAATGAAACAATACTTTAAGCATTTAGAGTTAAACGCCACTGATGAGTCTTAAGTAGACGAAACGCGCGTCTGGCGTAAAGAATTTGTCAACTTGGTAATTTTAATTACATCTTGTTGGAATATTTGAGCAAAGCAAAGTAACAGCACGGCACGTCCCCGGCTGGCGGACTTGGGAAGCAACTATTTTGGGTTAAGTTGGAAATGAGAAATTTCAAGATCAATATGTTACGACTTGTTTACGTCATTTATTTATATTGACATTCAATGACTAAGGCCATTCGTTGGTCAGTTTTTGTCTAAATTTTTGACAAGAAACACCGTCATGTGTATCGTTGCATAATCTTCTGGACTTATATATTATTTTTTGTTTATGCTGTATCGTCATGTTTGTCGATCCGATACTTAATAAGCTTGCTGGTCTGGTAGACTCTTTAGACTTTTATATAATATTTTGAACTACCTGTATTGTGTTTTTACACGATCCCAGTGGACTTATATTATTCCATCACCGAATGAAACAATACTTTAAGCATTTAGAGTTAAACGCCACTGATGAGTCTTAAGTAGACGAAACGCGCGTCTGGCGTAAAGAATTTGTCAACTTGGTAATTTTAATTACATCTTGTTGGAATATTTGAGCAAAGCAAAGTAACAGCACGGCACGTCCCCGGCTGGCGGACTTGGGAAGCAACTATTTTGGGTTAAGTTGGAAATGAGAAATTTCAAGATCAATATGTTACGACTTGTTTACGTCATTTATTTATATTGACATTCAATGACTAAGGCCATTCGTTGGTCAGTCTTTGTCTAAATTTTTGACAAGAAACACCGTCATGTGTATCGTTGCATAATCTTCTGGACTTATATATTATTTTTTGTTTATGCTGTATCGTCATGTTTGTCGATCCGATACTTAATAAGCTTGCTGGTTGGTAGACTCTTTAGACTTTTATATAATATTTTGAACTACCTGTATTGTGTTTTTACACGATCCCAGTGGACTTATATTATTCCATCACCGAATGAAACAATACTTTAAGCATTTAGAGTTAAACGCCACTGATGAGTCTTAAGTAGACGAAACGCGCGTCTGGCGTAAAGAATTTGTCAACTTGGTAATTTTAATTACATCTTGTTGGAATATTTGAGCAAAGCAAAGTAACAGCACGGCACGTCCCCGGCTGGCGGACTTGGGAAGCAACTATTTTGGGTTAAGTTGGAAATGAGAAATTTCAAGATCAATATGTTACGACTTGTTTACGTCATTTATTTATATTGACATTCAATGACTAAGGCCATTCGTTGGTCAGTCTTTGTCTAAATTTTTGACAAGAAACACCGTCATGTGTATCGTTGCATAATCTTCTGGACTTATATATTATTTTTTGTTTATGCTGTATCGTCATGTTTGTCGATCCGATACTTAATAAGCTTGCTGGTTGGTAGACTCTTTAGACTTTTATATAATATTTTGAACTACCTGTATTGTGTTTTTACACGATCCCAGTGGACTTATATTATTCCATCACCGAATGAAACAATACTTTAAGCATTTAGAGTTAAACGCCACTGATGAGTCTTAAGTAGACGAAACGCGCGTCTGGCGTAAAGAATTTGTCAACTTGGTAATTTTAATTACATCTTGTTGGAATATTTGAGCAAAGCAAAGTAACAGCACGGCACGTCCCCGGCTGGCGGACTTGGGAAGCAACTATTTTGGGTTAAGTTGGAAATGAGAAATTTCAAGATCAATATGTTACGACTTGTTTACGTCATTTATTTATATTGACATTCAATGACTAAGGCCATTCGTTGGTCAGTCTTTGTCTAAATTTTTGACAAGAAACACCGTCATGTGTATCGTTGCATAATCTTCTGGACTTATATATTATTTTTTGTTTATGCTGTATCGTCATGTTTGTCGATCCGATACTTAATAAGCTTGCTGGTTGGTAGACTCTTTAGACTTTTATATAATATTTTGAACTACCTGTATTGTGTTTTTACACGATCCCAGTGGACTTATATTATTCCATCACCGAATGAAACAATACTTTAAGCATTTAGAGTTAAACGCCACTGATGAGTCTTAAGTAGACGAAACGCGCGTCTGGCGTAAAGAATTTGTCAACTTGGTAATTTTAATTACATCTTGTTGGAATATTTGAGCAAAGCAAAGTAACAGCACGGCACGTCCCCGGCTGGCGGACTTGGGAAGCAACTATTTTGGGTTAAGTTGGAAATGAGAAATTTCAAGATCAATATGTTACGACTTGTTTACGTCATTTATTTATATTGACATTCAATGACTAAGGCCATTCGTTGGTCAGTCTTTGTCTAAATTTTTGACAAGAAACACCGTCATGTGTATCGTTGCATAATCTTCTGGACTTATATATTATTTTTTGTCTATGCTGTATCGTCATGTTTGTCGATCCGATACTTAATAAGCTTGCTGGTTGGTAGACTCTTTAGACTTTTATATAATATTTTGAACTACCTGTATTGTGTTTTTACACGATCCCAGTGGACTTATATTATTCCATCACCGAATGAAACAATACTTTAAGCATTTAGAGTTAAACGCCACTGATGAGTCTTAAGTAGACGAAACGCGCGTCTGGCGTAAAGAATTTGTCAACTTGGTAATTTTAATTACATCTTGTTGGAATATTTGAGCAAAGCAAAGTAACAGCACGGCACGTCCCCGGCTGGCGGACTTGGGAAGCAACTATTTTGGGTTAAGTTGGAAATGAGAAATTTCAAGATCAATATGTTACGACTTGTTTACGTCATTTATTTATATTGACATTCAATGACTAAGGCCATTCGTTGGTCAGTCTTTGTCTAAATTTTTGACAAGAAACACCGTCATGTGTATCGTTGCATAATCTTCTGGACTTATATATTATTTTTTGTTTATGCTGTATCGTCATGTTTGTCGATCCGATACTTAATAAGCTTGCTGGTTGGTAGACTCTTTAGACTTTTATATAATATTTTGAACTACCTGTATTGTGTTTTTACACGATCCCAGTGGACTTATATTATTCCATCACCGAATGAAACAATACTTTAAGCATTTAGAGTTAAACGCCACTGATGAGTCTTAAGTAGACGAAACGCGCGTCTGGCGTAAAGAATTTGTCAACTTGGTAATTTTAATTACATCTTGTTGGAATATTTGAGCAAAGCAAAGTAACAGCACGGCACGTCCCCGGCTGGCGGACTTGGGAAGCAACTATTTTGGGTTAAGTTGGAAATGAGAAATTTCAAGATCAATATGTTACGACTTGTTTACGTCATTTATTTATATTGACATTCAATGACTAAGGCCATTCGTTGGTCAGTCTTTGTCTAAATTTTTGACAAGAAACACCGTCATGTGTATCGTTGCATAATCTTCTGGACTTATATATTATTTTTTGTTTATGCTGTATCGTCATGTTTGTCGATCCGATACTTAATAAGCTTGCTGGTTGGTAGACTCTTTAGACTTTTATATAATATTTTGAACTACCTGTATTGTGTTTTTACACGATCCCAGTGGACTTATATTATTCCATCACCGAATGAAACAATACTTTAAGCATTTAGAGTTAAACGCCACTGATGAGTCTTAAGTAGACGAAACGCGCGTCTGGCGTAAAGAATTTGTCAACTTGGTAATTTTAATTACATCTTGTTGGAATATTTGAGCAAAGCAAAGTAACAGCACGGCACGTCCCCGGCTGGCGGACTTGGGAAGCAACTATTTTGGGTTAAGTTGGAAATGAGAAATTTCAAGATCAATATGTTACGACTTGTTTACGTCATTTATTTATATTGACATTCAATGACTAAGGCCATTCGTTGGTCAGTCTTTGTCTAAATTTTTGACAAGAAACACCGTCATGTGTATCGTTGCATAATCTTCTGGACTTATATATTATTTTTTGTCTATGCTGTATCGTCATGTTTGTCGATCCGATACTTAATAAGCTTGCTGGTTGGTAGACTCTTTAGACTTTTATATAATATTTTGAACTACCTGTATTGTGTTTTTACACGATCCCAGTGGACTTATATTATTCCATCACCGAATGAAACAATACTTTAAGCATTTAGAGTTAAACGCCACTGATGAGTCTTAAGTAGACGAAACGCGCGTCTGGCGTAAAGAATTTGTCAACTTGGTAATTTTAATTACATCTTGTTGGAATATTTGAGCAAAGCAAAGTAACAGCACGGCACGTCCCCGGCTGGCGGACTTGGGAAGCAACTATTTTGGGTTAAGTTGGAAATGAGAAATTTCAAGATCAATATGTTACGACTTGTTTACGTCATTTATTTATATTGACATTCAATGACTAAGGCCATTCGTTGGTCAGTCTTTGTCTAAATTTTTGACAAGAAACACCGTCATGTGTATCGTTGCATAATCTTCTGGACTTATATATATATATATATATATATATATATATATATATATATATATATATATATATATATATATATATATATATATATATATATATACTACAGAAGGAAACATATATTTTATAGGATATGCTTTACACAGTAAATGCACAATACATATACTTAAAGGGAGAATAGTCAATAAGTGGTTGCTTTCATATTTGATACTTATTATGTCCAACGGACGCTGTATTAGGTCAAGGATAGCTGTATTAGTCCGTTGCTAAAGTGAGATTAGTCAATAATTATGATTATCGCTATTTTCCAGTATTTTCCTTTGATCTTTATGTGCGATATTATTCCATTTCACACTACTAGCGTGAGATGGGCCCATCTCAGCTCGCTGTCAAGAAGTCGTTAGGTAAACACTATGACGTCACAATGTTACAAAACAACGATTTATAAATTATTTACGTTTTTTAAACGAGATGCGTTTTCTCGTCGGAGAATCCTCTGCGTCCCACGCAAAAAAGAAAGCGTTGGACGGATTATCGAACTTGCCTTCAATGCGTCTACAACAAGTCTGCTTTGTACATGCAATAGCTGTGAACAGAATGTTCATTCCTCTTCAATTCTGGAGAACTTCGAAATTTACAATATATGTATCAATGTGTTTAATTGCCCGTGTGTTAATTGCATTAGTGAAACGGTGGTTTTATTATATTTCAGAATTTTCTTAAGTTCGTCTCGCTTGTATTTAGTTAATTAACTTTGCAGTTACTCGAAATGTATTTAAAATAGAAACACATGCATACATAAAAGATACTTAACGAAAGCATTTACATAAATCTTTTGAGCATGATTTTTAAACTTGTCAGCACATTTCTATGGTTTATGACTTTGTGTTGCAGATACACCAATACTTCTGTACATTCTCACTAAATATTTCAACCAGTTTCCAACCTGTTCAAAAAATAAAAAATCATATTTTATATGCGAAGATATACGAAAGTGGCAATCAAATTTCAAAGTCCAAAACATTAATACAAATCCCTGGGACAAACAACAACAAACACTACACACAAAAAAACCACACGAACAAAAGCTTACGATAAGAAGTCTCAAGAAAATGACAGTAAACTTAGGTGCTCTGGAAGATTAAGCTGTTACTGCCCGTAGCAACACGCCCATCGGCAGTCAATCAAGGTGCTGTGTCTGTTTGTTTTGATAGGGTTTAACGCCACTTTCAGCAACTTATCAGCTTAACCTGCGTCCAGTTGTATTGTGGATGGAAGCTGTAGAACTCACTGAACGTTCCGACCCTTTTCATGAAAACTGGGAATCCTCGGTAATAAGAGTCGGAGTCGAGCACATAATGCTCGCTTTAGGCCTTGAATCTCCAACCACACTGTAGACAGACACGCAATCAATAATAACTGACTATTTTGTTCGGTTTCATCAACGGTAGATTGTGTAATTATCAATATGGGAGCGACATAAAATCTATGCATAGATTAATGTTGTAAGAAAAATAGCAAAGAAATCCGACCGAACAACAAGAGCCTAAAGTCAAGGGACAGTTACAAATGCGGATATAGACAAAAGCATCACAAAAACCAAAAAAAACACACTAACAAAGAGAGTAACCCGAACCCAATAAAACCCACTGGTGGACTCGGGTGCTCCGGGCGAGTAAACAGTGTCTATCTCTAATTAGACACCCGTCGACTTAATCATTGTCATGTCTGGAGCAAAGTCAAATCCAGGAATAGGAACACTACCTATGACTCGGGGAAAATGTGAGACACGGATTTCCCATTACGATCAATTAAATATTGAGTTAATGGATTGACATTTTAATTTTGTACAATTCTTTTATTATTTTGCATTTTAATACCACTCTGCAACAAATGCATCTATTATATTTTGTACAATTTTCTTTAGCAGATCTTACAAAACGACATAAAATTGCAAACAATGAAGGATGATAATTATTTCTGATTGGTTATTACAATTATTGAATAATAATGATAAAGAAAATTCTAAAACAAAGTGGCTTTATTGGTGTTCTTCATCCCGGGGTAATTGTAAACGTATTACAGCATCCATGTTACTAGTTTATTCGTAATTTAAGTACACCGGGAAGTCTCAATATCCGGTTGTCGAGGTAGTACTTGATCACCTGCGTCATCCCTTGGATTGCGAAGAGATGCAGATTTAGCACCATGTTTGCTCAAATGCATCAACTGACACCAAACGGCAATTTTCCTTCCTTCTGTCGATAATTGCAGGCGCGAATCTAAGATTTTATGTTACAGGATGCCATGATTCAGTCAGTTACACTTTAGGTTCTGGTAAAGGGTAGCAAACGTTTTACCGTTAACCGTGATTTTGAAAATTTTTGGGAAGCGGAGGCAACTTGGTACACGAATGATCCCACAATTAAAACTAGACGCCATTAATTAGTTGTATTGTTTCTTGTTTGTATGGTGTTTAACGCCACTTTCAGCAGTTTTGCAGCTATATCAAAGCGTCCAGTTTCCATTGGGGAGAAAGCCGTAGTGCCATGAGAAAAACCCCGAACTTCGGTAGGAAAACTGGCAATCCTTGTCAGTTAAGATTGGAGACTAGTGCACACTTCTCATAGTGAGTCTCGAATCCCCAACCTCAGTGTTGACAGACTATGTTTTCATTAGCAAGTGTTCAATAGTAGATTTAACTTCTCGGCCACCGATTTAGGTATAAAATTGCTATTACGTGCTTTAAAAGCCACCAAAATAGCATTGTCATTAATTTTATTAGTGTTTGAGACAGGTTGGTCTTCTTTAGGCAACTGACGTAATAGGCGAAAATTAAATCTTATGTATAAAATCAGCAAATGGTACATGCAATCACCGACTTTTATTTGTTTTAAAATATCATGTGCAATCAAATTTTCTAATAGTAAAAAAAAAAAAAACGAAATAATATTCGTACTAGATTAGGCCACGGTTACATGTATATGCATTTTAATTATGATGTTAACTGTTTATGTCAGTTTCATCCACTGCAGACAATAAACAGTGTAATTATCAACATGGGAGCGACATTAAATGTGTGCACAGTTTAATGTTGTAGAAATTAATGGATTGGCATTTTAATTTTGTACCTTCTTTTATTTATTTTTCGTTATTTTATAGCACGTTTCTTACAGGCTCGTGTCTGGTTGAATTAATATTACGTCGAAGTCCAGTAAGCTATATTTCAGCTATATTCAGAGCCAAAAAAATACCTTAAAATACATTAGAGAAATGAACTAACAAAATTGACAGGGAATTTAGACCGCCACTGAGAAGTATTGATTGTTTGTCGCTATTTGCAGCTATTTTTCAGCTATATAGTGGCGTCCAGATTCATTAAAGGAGGACGCCCGTGTACTTTGTGAAACCCCACAACATTCCGTATTAAATTTGACAATTCTTATCAATTAAGGTTGGTTTTAAACACATCCTTCCCTAATAAGGCTCGCATTAACAACAGCAGTGATGACAGCGCACGTGATCAATAGATGACAAACTACCTTAACCACTCGACCACCGAGGTCCCAGTAACAAGTTTTGAAGTCCGATGAAAACGGAGAATCTTGCATATAACAGTTGTTGTCGCGACAATGTTTCTTTTCATCTACTCAATTTTGAAAGCTCTTTAAGAAATAAAGTGAATAATACATATTGATGGGGATTCCTGAAATAAGACATACATTTATTTCGTATTTTAGCAGTTCTTCATATATATGTTATTTAAAATATTTATAATGTGATTGATAACGAGAGGAAATCTGGCTATAAACGATCTCTTACTCCTCTTTGGAACTTTCGAATAAATATACAATGCGTAAGTTGTCAATTTGTCAGGTGGGATGTAGTTACACTGTACAAAGCTAGGGTCTGTCGAATTGCTAGATTGTTTATATTTCTATCGAACAACAACCTGATAAATAGCAGATGAACCAATTTAACCACTCGGCAACCGAGGCCATTGGTAGATTTGGAGATGGTCTGTTATTGTTCGTTTTGGGGATGAAATTTCTATTTTTGTGAAAACATACTACCAACTTGTACTGAGAGCACGTTCTTAAACCTCGTGTTCTCCCCTATTATAATGATTTGGACACTGAAGCTCGATAACATCTGTCGTCTGTTGCAAGGGTGTACGCTGACTTCATGAATCAACATCGCATCTCTCTGCTTGTTCCCCTTCATAGTCAATACATGTACATATGATACTGATTTAAAAACAACCTGACCAAGTATTCTTGGTAAGGAATTGTTTACAGAAAAACAGTTTAGTTGAAAGTTACCAACCCATAATTGAAGTTACAGTTTCATTTATTTTTTCTTCAAACACGTATATTGTTTGTTTCAGCAATTTCGAAATATTATTGCCAATTAAGATTGGAGTCGAGTACACCATGCCTGCAGTGAGAATCGAACCCGTATTCTCAGTGTTGACGGACCACGTGATCAAAAGTAGACGAGCTACCTTAACACTCGGCCACCGAGTAAGAAATATAGCTGTGTTAAATAAATGATTTCTAATAAAAGCATAATATTTTAGTTGTCAATGTCAACAGAACTAGTTTTGAGTAAAAAAGTTGCTCATATAGTATTTCCGATGTTTGCCGTACGTTACCGAGGTCTGCTCCATTAAAAAACAATGGACATCTAAGGCATCAGCTATGATCAAGTGGTCAGTTGTAGTCCGGATACATTAAGATCAAATGAGATTTAGGCAATTTAGTCAGAAGTAAAACTGACGTTGCATTACTGCTAAAAACGTACAAATGCTACGACAGTCTTAACAAAGTCATATTAGTGTAAAAGATCTTTATCGTGAATTAAGATGTATACCTGCACATTTTTATTTATTCCCACCTTTAGACGTTACTGTACAAACAAACACAATACAATTGTACATCACAATAGTTCCGAAACAAGCGCTTATTGGCCGCGCCGATGACGTATTAAACAACAGATATTAAATAGCATTTCAATAGAACCTTTAATGACGGTAATAGTCATAGTTGCATACGGCACTTTACATTTTTCTTTAGTCTCAATCTATGTTTAGCTGAACTATAGGGAACAATTTAAATAAGAAAATGTCATTGCAGTTTCAGAAAAAAACTGTAAGAAATTACGTGTATTTGTAAATAATTAATAATATAATTTTGAGCAAACAATAGATAAGTGTATGAGAACATTATAACCTTGTCGTTTCTTTTTTGGGAAATTGTCTTATTTCGTTGCCATAGTGACGAATGCTGCTCCTACCTGTACTGAAACTTACACGAGTAAATTTTCGTCCGTTTAGACTGGTTCCTGAATGTGAGCGTCGATATTTTTTAAATATACACACAAGTTTTTCCATGTGTTTTCGAAACTTGTTTCCCGTAGCACAATATAAATAAAAATTGATACAATGATTAATGTACATAAGAAGTTCCGTAATCTTCGAAATTAGGGCCTGTCTAGCTAGAAGTTCCAGCGATATGTCGTTTTCTTCCTGCTTCCAGAACGAGTCTAATATTAAGTACACATTAACTGGAAATGTTGTGATGATAAAAGCGAATGAAACCGTTAGTAACATTATGGTAAGTTTGATACATCCTTCACTTGGTAAGCGTTTTTGTAGATGGTTGTTTCTTCCGGAAGTGCAGTTTTGTAACTGTGTTCGACATTTCTTAGCCGATAAAACTTGTTTAACAATCCAAAAATTTAGATTAAATAGCAAAATATAAGGTGCAAAAGAATACAACACCGTATCTATCCATGGCCACACGTTGTTTACTAAAAATTCGTGGTGTGAAACTGCTTCGCATACTGATGACTCGTTTAAATATTTATCCGAAACATGAACTGTCCATAAAAAATGTGAATTTATGGCTATAAGAACAAATAAAATTAAAACGGTTACTAATCTAGCTCTTTGGACGCTGCATAAAATAGACGCTTTCAGAGGATAACAAACGGCAATATATCTTTCAACGGTCACAGCAACAATCATCCACACAGAAAAATCACTGCTAGTGTATGCTAGAAAAATAGTAATTTTACAAATCCAGTTGTGTTTATTCCTTATGTCGACGCCCGTAATATCTCCGACCCACAGGCGCATAAGTCCGAGGTATAAAACCATAAGATCAGCTAAGGCTAAAACTGCTAAGTAAAAATACGTAGAAACTCTCATCATGGATTTACGCAAAATTAGGAAAGATAAAATATTTCCAAAAGTTCCAATAGCCAGTAGAAAAGGCGGTATGTAAGAACTTATCCATTTTTTGGCTCTGTATTCTCCGTATACCATTAAGATAGTTTCGTAGTCATGAACGAACATTGTATTATTTGTAAAGGTGTTTCCTTCGTTAGCAAACATCTGACTGATGTCACAAATGTATACAGAAGATGATATATAAACACAAATAATATTCCTGAAAATCGATATCTAAAATCCACATGCGCAAACTGACAAATTTATCATTGTTTACTCATATTCAACTTTTAAACAATTTTCAATTGTTTGTTACAGTAATACGATTGCTGACTTTCATAATTTCCTATAGATCAGAAGTTCCTGCTATCGTTGATTCCTCAACTCACAAAGTGATAGGTTTCTTAGCGTCAGTTTCTATTGGATTTGGTTACGGAATAACATTTCACACGACGATGTTAATTACTTTCATACTTTGATGAGATAGATGTCTTTATTATATTGCACAATGATCCAGCTTCCAATCTTCATTTATAAATACTTATTATTTACATACAGTTTAACTGCTATTCTTGTCATACGTTGACAGGACATTCAACTTTTCCATTATGGTGGTTTTAGTGAAGACAACGTGGACATTTCTGCCCAGATATTGCATTAAAAGCAAAAGACATCTTCGTGTTCAGTCGGACAAGAAGGAAGAGCCATCTGCCAGGATAACACTTTTCACAAGTGATGTCTCGACATTTATAACCAAACCTCCTTTCAATTTTAAATTAATACTTCATTAGAAGCCTTTTATTAGAACATATGAAGATTGTTTGTGTCTTGTCTTATTATTCTATCAGTCTGAATGTATGAAAAATGAATAAAAAATGTTAAAATTATACTTAATTGTCATAATAAATGTTGCTTGTTAAATTGAAAATAAAATAAGGACAGATATTTTATTACACACATTATATTATATTCGCTGTTTATTATTATGGTTTTTTCGTTTAATTTTATTCACCTCATATTATATGGTGTGATTTTTATCACTAATTTCTTTGGAATTCAAAATTACTTAAAATTAAAAGTACAATTTACTTTTAAAATATACAAATTTCGATATTTGCAAGAACAATTATGGGAAGAATCTGCACAGTAAACAGTTTTAATAACATTGAAGGCAACAGTCCTTTTCGTTGTCAACGTAGGGTTCATTCCAACAGCTTCCGCACAACTTCGTGAATTGTAAAGTTTTTTTACAAGTGTCAATAAAGCAGTTCGAACTCCAAAATACCATGATTTTGCAAGTATTACATGAGTTAGTGTCGACATTATGTACATGTACCATAGAGCATAACAAGACGTTTTTAAGATTTACAAGACTTGTAGCAAGTCAAACGGACCTATAACTTGCTTGTTAGGTCCAAATTAGATCACATGGTTTATTGTTGTTCTTTATAATTGAATAAAGTTTCGGGTACTAAACAAAACAAGAAAGGGAGAGATTATGGAAGAGATTGAAGAGGTTACACAGCTTTATTTAGTCTTAGTATGTTTTTATTGTATATGTGTACACTGGAGCTCGTTTTAAGCTGATGGAAATCAGACTTGTATACGAATCGTGTAATAAATTATTAAATAACTGAAATCGATTCATATCGACAACCTTAGCGACTATACTTGGTAACAAATAATATTATAAATCAGTTAGTGGGTATATTCTTCCTCGGAGCAACTCTCTTACAGCAATATTTACATTGTGGCAAAATAATTTCAGTGCACTACTTCCATTGTATTAAAGCATTTTGCTGTCTAATTGGGGAAGTTGGGTAAAGTAATTATCTACTATTGATCAAGTACTTGGGCTTTCTGCAAAAAAAAAAAAAAAAAAAAAAAAAAAAAAACTGGACGCAGCGATGTATCTGAAAAAATGCTGAACTTGGCGTTAAACACTATTCAAAAAAAGAAACATACATTATAACGTCCATTTAGTCAAGGAGGAATCTGCAGTAATCAGTAGGATTTTTAACTTGTTGAAGTAATGAACATGCTACATACGGTCAAGTATCAGTAATAAGCTAAGTGGCCTACGGTTCATCAGTGAAATATTCTATGGGACGTTGTGTCGGTCATACCAATAATTTGTGTTAAGGATTTACTTTGACAAATCCATACTTATTTAATAACAAATTAACGACCAAAATACTTGTTTGCGAAGATGATAAGGAATACGCTAATATATGATAACAAGAGGACACTTGGGTACAGGGTGGTGTGTTTGCGCAAGTTATCGAATGGCGATTTTAAGTGCATCCCAATTACGCCTGCAAAAGAATGATAATTCTGTCAGTCATGTTTTAGAATGATGATAGCGTATATGATAAAGTAGTAGTATCTCGATTGTCGTATAAGTGTAGTTGATTATAGTTGTCAGTTGTTGTTGCTACTGCTTTAACAATCGTATAGAAACCTTGTTGCTTTCTTGTGTAGAACTTTTCAATTTAGTTGTTTATCAGGCTTGTTATAATAGGCTTATTTCTGAGGTAATTAATTACTATGGATTATTATAGTTTTGGCCTAAATGATTTATATACAGGGAATGTAATAGGAAAAAGTCTTAAGAAGATAAGAAAACATTTTTACGCATTTGTCTTATCTAAATTGTTTTTAAGAAAAAAATATATATATAGATATATTATATGGTTGTTACAATACTTAGACGTTTGAATATAAATTACTTACTGTGACTGTATGACAAGTAACTTTGTCATCCTATATAATATATACAAAAATGCTGAATTAGATTACTGTCAAATTAATACATATTGGTTACGAAAATTCCATCGTAACACGCTAGTACACATGTACTATGTCTATATCTACGATTGCCCCGGTTAATGAAGCTATATTTTTATAAAGCGGATTCGGCCGAGGGGACTAGAGCGGTGGACATATTGCAAGCGAATTGGTGCCACAGTGTCACAACGGTGTGAGTTCGAATCCCGCTGAAGGTAAGCAAAAAATTTGACAGTGTTAAAAATCTAATTCTAACAGTGTATGGCTTAATTTGTAGACGTATATATAAATATTTGATGATTCCATCGTCACACGCTAGTACACATGTACTATGTCTATGTCTACGATTCACCCCGGTTAATGAAGCTATATTTATTAAAGCGCAGGCGAATTGGTGACACAGTGTTAGAGTTCCTAACATTTGACAGTGTTAAAAATCTAATTCAATATATTTATAATATTCAATCTTTGAAAAGTGCTTATGTGATTATATATATTAAATTTTTGTATTAATTAATGTTGCATTATTATAAAGAAATTTGAGCGCATGAATCTTATTAATGTAAAAGCGAGGTATCTCTGAAAAGAATTCGATGACAATATAAACATTTATTATATTAAGACATGTTTGTTTGTTTGCATTTTAACACCACTTTCAGCATTGTGTCAGCTACATGTGTATTATGGCGTCTAGTTTTTATATTAGGAGCAAGCCGGAATACCTGGAGAATCGTCATAGGAAACTGGTAACCCATGTTATTAGGATTAACCACGTTCTACATTAACCACTCGGCCACCGAGAAGCCCTTATTTTAAAATGGGTAAATGGATTAAACTCTCAAAAAAAAACTCTTGTACTTGTAAATCTTACAAAAACGGTGAATTTGGTAAAAACAACAACGGGGTTGAAAACGATTTATATTAAAATAATTACGATGAGCAAATCACCACAATCGTTCTTAATTCTGGTGCTATTTATAATAACAATACATGCAGTTAGGGGCAGTTCAAAAACAACATAAAGTTAATATAAATCAGTTCAAATCTTTGATCCAAACCACTACTTTTGCGGGAACCGGTAAGGCTGACTAAATTAACTTTTCTAAATAAATTGCCAATCAAATATTAAAAAAATAAAAGTTAAAAGTGGTAAGTGTAAGATGAAAGGTTAGCAGTTGACAAAGGGAACAAACATTTCAAAATTAAACAAATGTCATGCGGACACACTTGTCATGCGGCAAAACTGTCTGAACAAAAAAAAAGCCCATTGGACAGACATTATCAGAGAGCAAAATGTCCAGAAAACAGAAATTTTCAAAACCTTCAAATGAAAAAATATATTTTGCAAACAAATACCGAAAGAACAGTACAAGGTAACTTAGGTTGTCAAAATCTCTGCTTCACAATCTAGCACGTTATGTTAAAACTGCACCCAATTGTATACTACACCACAACATGGGTTTAATTAGTATATTTTCTCAAGAAATTGCAAAAAAATTTTATTCTATCAAAACATATGTTTTCAATGACTACATAAATTAACCATGTGTCACAAGCATGATAAACTTCTAAAGTTCCTTCTTGACCCAGAAAAAACCACAGCTGTTTGGGTAAATTGTATTCTGGCATCTATTCTAAAATGCGTTCAGATCGGATTATTGTAAACCATTATTCTCCATAGCATACTATGTCTTTCATAATTGTTTAAAAGACTATCACTTAACGCTACAACTTTTATCAGTGGCTTGCATTGTGTTCGTTCAGAAATTGCACGATATAAATTATATTCCATAATAGAACCTTGCTAAGACTGTTCATCAAATACTGTCTATAGGAAAGTTCCTTTTAGATTTGTTTTCAAACCAATCAACACTTTGACGTTCGCTGATAATTATGGAAATCACGATATTTATTAGATTCAAAGAAAATGCAAGTGATTATGCCATACATCATTTAGCCAGAAACTTACGAAGGTTAGTCGTACGCGTCACTGACCACTATTGATTATAGCATAAATGTAAAAGCAGAACGTTTCTATCGTAAAACATTTGAAACTGTGAAAGTTATGCTGAAATTATGTACGTTAATGTGTTTGTTTGTTTGCTTCAACGCCACATTTAGCACTTTGTTGGCCAAAGAATTGTGTTTTTATTTAGAAGAAAGCTCCAGTACCAGTGAAAACCCCATACTTTGGTAGGAAAACTGCCAATCCTTGTAAAAGATTACTAAATACCTTAACCACATGACCACTGATGCCCCACAACTTTAATATGAAAGTAGTTAAATGCAAATTAAATTACAAAGTGTTCAAATGATGAATTTATGTACGTTAATAATAATTGAATAACACATTTTATTGCAGGAATAACATTATTCCGTATTTATTTTTTATCGTTAAATGTATGGCTGTTAAGCTACAAGCCAAAAACTTTTAAACACACTAATCAAAAGATTCTTTAAGCATGTGTATGAGTTAAGGTTATATGTACATATGTATTGGTCGTCGTGGAAACCTTGTTTTACGGTTATTTGAGATAGATAGGTTACGTAATAAGGAAAAAATTCAATATAAATTATTCCTTCGTTAAGCTAATCCCTCTGTAGACATTCATTGATTCTAGACAATTTTAAGTTCATAAAAATTGTATTAATAGATAACTACACGGTTGGCTGTCATTGTACAATGCTTTAAACACATTTTTTAGAAATCTCTACGTAACATGATATTAAAAAAAATCAACATGACGTTTGAAGGAAGAACGAAAACATCAATGTGTGGGAAGTAAAAATAATATATTTTTCTCTGGGAGGTCAATAAAAAGGATATTATCTATGTTGTGAAAATTAAATTGAAATTATGTTAGATTTGCATCTACATTTATTTATTGCGAATAAGAGTTTAGCATATTTATGTCAGTGTTTTTTTTCAAAACTGTCTGGTTACCAGCAACACCAGTGTTGATAATAAAATTCTCTATAAGTTTTCTTTTGTACATTCCATCTTTGCAAGACAATGGTTGCAATCTGTTTCTACCTATATTCTGTAGCCATTTTGAAATAGGATTGTACGATGATATGCAAACATAAGTCTTCAATGATCAAAATCCTTACCAGACATGTTTTTTTCAGGTTATCTGTTATCAGACCTGTAGTGGTAATAGTATGTTGAATACTGTGCTAAATTCGCATCCATATACTAATTGTAAAAGATGAGGCGTTGAATTGTTTAGTCATCACAGGTGCTTTTCTCAAGATATCGCTTCTAATGGTATATTTTGTATTAAGATGCGATGGTAAAAGTACGATTAAAATCTCAGTGACAGTTGCAGTTTTGTTCAAGGAAAATTTTTAACCGTTTCAGTAAAGTAAATGTACGCTATAAACCTTCCATTGCATGCAGTGTAAAACACATACATGTAAGAATACTTTTTGCAGGATGTTTTAGTAGAAACATAACTTTCCATAGAGCCAGAAGACATGATAGACATGAAAATTTACTCTCATGTAATTTGTTTCGTGCAGGAAAAAAACTTGTTCTATTCCACTAAATAAAGTTGAAGCGAGAGGAAGACTGAGAGTTTCAACACTGTTTCTAAAGAGCGGCTTAAGCGACTTTATAACCGTCTTACATTCCGTCTGGATGACTTGCATAGTGGCTCTGATAGTAGGGTTATATTTCTGCAAAGTGTTAAAGGGTTAGTGTCGATGTTGTTACTGTTTTTTATCATCAATAAATACTGGTTTTGGTTTTAACCATGCCAGATAGTGTGGAATATCATTTGAAGCTGTAGGAAGAATTGCGTTCACAGAGTAATTGCAATACGCATTTGTCTGTGTGCCTATTCAAATTTATCTGTAATTTTAATTAGAAATATATCGTCTACCTCAGGCTTCAGACAGTAGTGTATCCAAGGGTAATTGCAATAAACTTGACTATTGTTTGTGTTTATGTGTGTCTATGAATAGTTTCCAGTTTTGCTATAAAAAAGACAAACATCATTGTCTTGTATTTAATCAGCAACAATTTGAAGTATTTTTATAGTTTAAAATGGACTTTGTTTGTTAACTAATCAGATTGTTATTAATTTTGGCTTGACTTTCGCTGAAATAATAAGATTATTTACGGATACGTGCACCTTCCCTAAGTCTTAAAGACAAAACATTTGCTATAAAAATAGTAAACCACCCAATGTTCTGATCGATGCAACAATAATAAGATCTAATGCGAATACATTAACCAAGCCTTATATCTACACGACTTGATGAAAAGACTTGATTGGTAAATGAAATCGTGTAAGGTCAGAGAGTATATAATAGTTTGTCATTAGGATGTCTTAAACAACGTGCAATTTGTTAAGGAAGCGACCTGTCAACCTTAAATATAATACTAATAATAATGAATTCAATCAAAGTTGAAGTAAAAAGTTATTTTTAGCACACATTTTATTACATCGTGTTGATTAAATTCCGTTTTTTTTGAAAGCTAATATCAATGAAGTTGCTTTTGCTTTAAGATATAATTCAAATTTAATGCACATTTATGAGACAATTTGCGTTTTAAAATCGCGACAAAAAATAAAAATACATTATTTTACAAATTAAGAAGAATATTATTATAAAGTGTATCCTTGTCGACGATAAAAATAAATGTTTCTGTAAATAGATAAATTCAGACGCATCAAAAACAACATAGGAACAAAATTTCCTGACTTCTGTTCAAACAAATGTTTGAAGGTTGAGTATTGCTTTGTATCAATCGAAAATTATTATAATTTGGCAACAACTTTGGGAAAACCTAGGTCTACAATCAAATCTGTTGTGAAAAACATTTAGACATGCGGTTTAACAGATTGTAAAGGAAAATCGACAAAGGACTTCGAGTTTAGGCTATAAACGAAGGGTTGCTTTGAACAGGGTGCCACTACGAGAAGAGAAAAAAATAGATTAAATGTATAAATGAAAAGAGAAACTGGACATTTAATGATCACTGATGTAAATGAAAGACAAAATGTAATTGGACTGAATAGCAAAATTTATACATGAAGAAATGGAGATGAAAAATACACCCAAAATATGTGTGTCCGTCATACCACCGTAAGCTCAGTGTAATGATCTGGAATTGTGTGTCCTATATCAGAATAGAAACAATTACTGATGTTCAATGTGCTAGAAATGCCGATTTATTTATTCAAATATATGATAATAATTTTTAGCCTGTAATAGTGCGACATTTTCCTGATAACGAAAACATCTTTATGAACGACAGTGCCACCATTCATAAAGCGAAAATTGTAAAATAATAGAAAATAAAAGTTATAACATAGCCAGGACAATCATCCGATATAAACATAAATGACAATTTATGGCTCCGTATGAAAAGAGAACTAGAGAATGGCGTCAACTTGATCGACACCCATGAACAGCTGATAACAGAAATTCGGAAAAAGTTTCGTACGAATGAGTTACAGACTAACATAACTGTATTAACAAACGTCTTAATCGCTTATCAAAATATACTAGTATCATTTACTCGTGAGACATTTTTAAGTGGCAAATAATTACATGTACTTTCATTGAATGTACCTATTGAAATAAATGATCGAATACCGTTAAGCGTCAAATTTATTTTAGCTTTTACGAAATCATTATCCATCACGAGAACAAAAACAGACGAGAAAAAATTTTAGTCAGTGCTGCAAAACATCGGAATAGGTCTGACTGTAACGTAGCGATACTATAATTACTATCATGGTTCGAAACACAAAACATCACTAATACACATATCTTGAAACATAATAAAGTCGAACTTCTTACGCAATTAATTTTGTCTTTTCGTTTTCTGTCATTTGGATTTTGAGTCATTTTCTGATACATAGGTGTACTTGCACTTTGTATTTTTTGTCATTGCCGCGCAATGCAATCAGGGACATTGTAGGCACTCGCGGGATTGGGAAATGCCACAATACCCACACCAAGGCCCAATTCTGAAGGAAGCAAAATAACAGTCATTATTTATCTTTGTTAATTCCACAAGCAGTTATGAATCCTGTAAA
Organism: Limnoperna fortunei; assembly: GCA_944474755.1. Taxonomy (NCBI): domain Eukaryota; kingdom Metazoa; phylum Mollusca; class Bivalvia; order Mytilida; family Modiolidae; genus Limnoperna; species Limnoperna fortunei. The sequence goes on from OX104112.1 coordinate 46,575,070, forward strand.
CCTAAGCAGCATGTACATATTGAACGTATTATTGTTGATTTATTTTCACAACAAAATATATTCTTTTTAACAAAAGACTGATAATAATGAAGTCGACGATCACAAAAATAATTTAAAATTTAACCGGAAGATGCGTTAATTTAATGTGGATCAATTATATTTCCTACTTCCAGCAACGTAAACCAGCACTGAATTAGTTTAAGGTTGTGCCGATGGATCATTTTAAGACGTAAATCTCTGTCTATTAGTACTGTATTAAACAAGGTAGAGAATTTTCTTTTCATATTATTTATCTTTAATAGTTGCTTTTGGATTTATAACACATGTTACACACTTTTAAGTTTTGCATGATCAGGCAATACATCTTGATACTGGTAGGTTTTTTGAAAGGCTCGATCCACTTTATATAATTTCTAATTGCAAAGATTAATGTAAGAGAAAATTAAGTTAATCATTTGTCATTATAGTATTAATATGTTCATTAACGAACATTGTGCATTGAATAATAATAGTTTAGGTAAAAGTACCCTAGTACATGTTTAGATATAATCTGTTTAAAAGGATATCTAACACAGAACTATAGGTAAATGTCAGCTTAACTTTCTACACTAGTGCATCTCATCGTATGTCAAATATTATTCACGTGTAAACATTTTTGTCAACACTTTTTTTCTTGGCGACATGTTGGCTTGATAAGTGCCTCTATAAATTTCTGTGTTTAATATTAAAAGTGAAAAGTAAAACGTGTTAGTAAAATATTCACAGCTATGGGTAAATAAGTCGATATTAGCACAGTTTATGTGCTATTTAATTTTCATTGGTAGTAATTTTACATGACACATGGTGTGCAATGATATGCTTCCATAATTATAAAAAGGGTTGATGACTTCAAAAATTTTACCTTTTATGTCACAATTTGCGTGACGAGCAGTATTAACTTGCGTGTTTGGGATATCCAAGAAACGTTGTTTACATCAAAACATATTGTTATTAACGGCAGCATATTTAGGAGATAGTATGGAAAATATGAGCTTGCAAACCAGCAGTTTATACTCGTTAAATAAAATAATCACATAATCACCAAACAGAAAAACAAACACGATATAGAGTCATTAAAACTATTTTCTTTATTGTGTGTATATATATATATATATATATATATATATATATATACAAGTCCAGAAGATCATGCAACGATACACATGACGGTGTTTCTTGTCAAAAATTTAGACAAAGACTGACCAACGAATGGCCTTAGTCATTGAATGTCAATATAAATAAATGACGTAAACAAGTCGTAACATATCGATCTTGAAATTTCTCATTTCCAACTTAACACAAAATAGTTGCTTCCCAAGTCCGCCAGCCGGGGACGTGCCGTGCTGTTACTTTGCTTTGCTCAAATATTCCAACAAGATGTAATTAAAATTACCAAGTTGACAAATTCTTTACGCCAGACGCGCGTTTCGTCTACTTAAGACTCATCAGTGGCGTTTAACTCTAAATGCTTAAAGTATTTTTTCATTCGGTGATGGAATAATATAAGTCCACTGGGATCGTGTAAAAACACAATACAGGTAGTTCAAAATATTATATAAAAGTCTAAAGAGTCTACCAACCAGCAAGCTTATTAAGTATCGGATCGACAAACATGACGATACAGCATAAACAAAAAATAATATACAAGTCCAGAAGATCATGCAACGATACACATGACGGTGTTTCTTGTCAAAAATTTAGACAAAGACTGACCAACGAATGGCCTTAGTCATTGAATGTCAATATAAATAAATGACGTAAACAAGTCGTAACATATCGATCTTGAAATTTCTCATTTCCAACTTAACACAAAATAGTTGCTTCCCAAGTCCGCCAGCCGGGGACGTGCCGTGCTGTTACTTTGCTTTGCTCAAATATTCCAACAAGATGTAATTAAAATTACCAAGTTGACAAATTCTTTACGCCAGACGCGCGTTTCGTCTACTTAAGACTCATCAGTGGCGTTTAACTCTAAATGCTTAAAGTATTTTTTCATTCGGTGATGGAATAATATAAGTCCACTGGGATCGTGTAAAAACACAATACAGGTAGTTCAAAATATTATATAAAAGTCTAAAGAGTCTACCAACCAGCAAGCTTATTAAGTATCGGATCGACAAACATGACGATACAGCATAAACAAAAAATAATATACAAGTCCAGAAGATCATGCAACGATACACATGACGGTGTTTCTTGTCAAAAATTTAGACAAAGACTGACCAACGAATGGCCTTAGTCATTGAATGTCAATATAAATAAATGACGTAAACAAGTCGTAACATATCGATCTTGAAATTTCTCATTTCCAACTTAACACAAAATAGTTGCTTCCCAAGTCCGCCAGCCGGGGACGTGCCGTGCTGTTACTTTGCTTTGCTCAAATATTCCAACAAGATGTAATTAAAATTACCAAGTTGACAAATTCTTTACGCCAGACGCGCGTTTCGTCTACTTAAGACTCATCAGTGGCGTTTAACTCTAAATGCTTAAAGTATTTTTTCATTCGGTGATGGAATAATATAAGTCCACTGGGATCGTGTAAAAACACAATACAGGTAGTTCAAAATATTATATAAAAGTCTAAAGAGTCTACCAACCAGCAAGCTTATTAAGTATCGGATCGACAAACATGACGATACAGCATAAACAAAAAATAATATACAAGTCCAGAAGATCATGCAACGATACACATGACGGTGTTTCTTGTCAAAAATTTAGACAAAGACTGACCAACGAATGGCCTTAGTCATTGAATGTCAATATAAATAAATGACGTAAACAAGTCGTAACATATCGATCTTGAAATTTCTCATTTCCAACTTAACACAAAATAGTTGCTTCCCAAGTCCGCCAGCCGGGGACGTGCCGTGCTGTTACTTTGCTTTGCTCAAATATTCCAACAAGATGTAATTAAAATTACCAAGTTGACAAATTCTTTACGCCAGACGCGCGTTTCGTCTACTTAAGACTCATCAGTGGCGTTTAACTCTAAATGCTTAAAGTATTTTTTCATTCGGTGATGGAATAATATAAGTCCACTGGGATCGTGTAAAAACACAATACAGGTAGTTCAAAATATTATATAAAAGTCTAAAGAGTCTACCAACCAGCAAGCTTATTAAGTATCGGATCGACAAACATGACGATACAGCATAAACAAAAAATAATATACAAGTCCAGAAGATCATGCAACGATACACATGACGGTGTTTCTTGTCAAAAATTTAGACAAAGACTGACCAACGAATGGCCTTAGTCATTGAATGTCAATATAAATAAATGACGTAAACAAGTCGTAACATATCGATCTTGAAATTTCTCATTTCCAACTTAACACAAAATAGTTGCTTCCCAAGTCCGCCAGCCGGGGACGTGCCGTGCTGTTACTTTGCTTTGCTCAAATATTCCAACAAGATGTAATTAAAATTACCAAGTTGACAAATTCTTTACGCCAGACGCGCGTTTCGTCTACTTAAGACTCATCAGTGGCGTTTAACTCTAAATGCTTAAAGTATTTTTTCATTCGGTGATGGAATAATATAAGTCCACTGGGATCGTGTAAAAACACAATACAGGTAGTTCAAAATATTATATAAAAGTCTAAAGAGTCTACCAACCAGCAAGCTTATTAAGTATCGGATCGACAAACATGACGATACAGCATAAACAAAAAATAATATACAAGTCCAGAAGATCATGCAACGATACACATGACGGTGTTTCTTGTCAAAAATTTAGACAAAGACTGACCAACGAATGGCCTTAGTCATTGAATGTCAATATAAATAAATGACGTAAACAAGTCGTAACATATCGATCTTGAAATTTCTCATTTCCAACTTAACACAAAATAGTTGCTTCCCAAGTCCGCCAGCCGGGGACGTGCCGTGCTGTTACTTTGCTTTGCTCAAATATTCCAACAAGATGTAATTAAAATTACCAAGTTGACAAATTCTTTACGCCAGACGCGCGTTTCGTCTACTTAAGACTCATCAGTGGCGTTTAACTCTAAATGCTTAAAGTATTTTTTCATTCGGTGATGGAATAATATAAGTCCACTGGGATCGTGTAAAAACACAATACAGGTAGTTCAAAATATTATATAAAAGTCTAAAGAGTCTACCAACCAGCAAGCTTATTAAGTATCGGATCGACAAACATGACGATACAGCATAAACAAAAAATAATATACAAGTCCAGAAGATCATGCAACGATACACATGACGGTGTTTCTTGTCAAAAATTTAGACAAAGACTGACCAACGAATGGCCTTAGTCATTGAATGTCAATATAAATAAATGACGTAAACAAGTCGTAACATATCGATCTTGAAATTTCTCATTTCCAACTTAACACAAAATAGTTGCTTCCCAAGTCCGCCAGCCGGGGACGTGCCGTGCTGTTACTTTGCTTTGCTCAAATATTCCAACAAGATGTAATTAAAATTACCAAGTTGACAAATTCTTTACGCCAGACGCGCGTTTCGTCTACTTAAGACTCATCAGTGGCGTTTAACTCTAAATGCTTAAAGTATTTTTTCATTCGGTGATGGAATAATATAAGTCCACTGGGATCGTGTAAAAACACAATACAGGTAGTTCAAAATATTATATAAAAGTCTAAAGAGTCTACCAACCAGCAAGCTTATTAAGTATCGGATCGACAAACATGACGATACAGCATAAACAAAAAATAATATACAAGTCCAGAAGATCATGCAACGATACACATGACGGTGTTTCTTGTCAAAAATTTAGACAAAGACTGACCAACGAATGGCCTTAGTCATTGAATGTCAATATAAATAAATGACGTAAACAAGTCGTAACATATCGATCTTGAAATTTCTCATTTCCAACTTAACACAAAATAGTTGCTTCCCAAGTCCGCCAGCCGGGGACGTGCCGTGCTGTTACTTTGCTTTGCTCAAATATTCCAACAAGATGTAATTAAAATTACCAAGTTGACAAATTCTTTACGCCAGACGCGCGTTTCGTCTACTTAAGACTCATCAGTGGCGTTTAACTCTAAATGCTTAAAGTATTTTTTCATTCGGTGATGGAATAATATAAGTCCACTGGGATCGTGTAAAAACACAATACAGGTAGTTCAAAATATTATATAAAAGTCTAAAGAGTCTACCAACCAGCAAGCTTATTAAGTATCGGATCGACAAACATGACGATACAGCATAAACAAAAAATAATATACAAGTCCAGAAGATCATGCAACGATACACATGACGGTGTTTCTTGTCAAAAATTTAGACAAAGACTGACCAACGAATGGCCTTAGTCATTGAATGTCAATATAAATAAATGACGTAAACAAGTCGTAACATATCGATCTTGAAATTTCTCATTTCCAACTTAACACAAAATAGTTGCTTCCCAAGTCCGCCAGCCGGGGACGTGCCGTGCTGTTACTTTGCTTTGCTCAAATATTCCAACAAGATGTAATTAAAATTACCAAGTTGACAAATTCTTTACGCCAGACGCGCGTTTCGTCTACTTAAGACTCATCAGTGGCGTTTAACTCTAAATGCTTAAAGTATTTTTTCATTCGGTGATGGAATAATATAAGTCCACTGGGATCGTGTAAAAACACAATACAGGTAGTTCAAAATATTATATAAAAGTCTAAAGAGTCTACCAACCAGCAAGCTTATTAAGTATCGGATCGACAAACATGACGATACAGCATAAACAAAAAATAATATACAAGTCCAGAAGATCATGCAACGATACACATGACGGTGTTTTCTTGTCAAAAATTTAGACAAAGACTGACCAACGAATGGCCTTAGTCATTGAATGTCAATATAAATAAATGACGTAAACAAGTCGTAACATATCGATCTTGAAATTTCTCATTTCCAACTTAACACAAAATAGTTGCTTCCCAAGTCCGCCAGCCGGGGACGTGCCGTGCTGTTACTTTGCTTTGCTCAAATATTCCAACAAGATGTAATTAAAATTACCAAGTTGACAAATTCTTTACGCCAGACGCGCGTTTCGTCTACTTAAGACTCATCAGTGGCGTTTAACTCTAAATGCTTAAAGTATTTTTTCATTCGGTGATGGAATAATATAAGTCCACTGGGATCGTGTAAAAACACAATACAGGTAGTTCAAAATATTATATAAAAGTCTAAAGAGTCTACCAACCAGCAAGCTTATTAAGTATCGGATCGAAAAACATGACGATACAGCATAAACAAAAAATAATATACAAGTCCAGAAGATCATGCAACGATACACATGACGGTGTTTCTTGTCAAAAATTTAGACAAAGACTGACCAACGAATGGCCTTAGTCATTGAATGTCAATATAAATAAATGACGTAAACAAGTCGTAACATATCGATCTTGAAATTTCTCATTTCCAACTTAACACAAAATAGTTGCTTCCCAAGTCCGCCAGCCGGGGACGTGCCGTGCTGTTACTTTGCTTTGCTCAAATATTCCAACAAGATGTAATTAAAATTACCAAGTTGACAAATTCTTTACGCCAGACGCGCGTTTCGTCTACTTAAGACTCATCAGTGGCGTTTAACTCTAAATGCTTAAAGTATTTTTTCATTCGGTGATGGAATAATATAAGTCCACTGGGATCGTGTAAAAACACAATACAGGTAGTTCAAAATATTATATAAAAGTCTAAAGAGTCTACCAACCAGCAAGCTTATTAAGTATCGGATCGACAAACATGACGATACAGCATAAACAAAAAATAATATACAAGTCCAGAAGATCATGCAACGATACACATGACGGTGTTTCTTGTCAAAAATTTAGACAAAGACTGACCAACGAATGGCCTTAGTCATTGAATGTCAATATAAATAAATGACGTAAACAAGTCGTAACATATCGATCTTGAAATTTCTCATTTCCAACTTAACACAAAATAGTTGCTTCCCAAGTCCGCCAGCCGGGGACGTGCCGTGCTGTTACTTTGCTTTGCTCAAATATTCCAACAAGATGTAATTAAAATTACCAAGTTGACAAATTCTTTACGCCAGACGCGCGTTTCGTCTACTTAAGACTCATCAGTGGCGTTTAACTCTAAATGCTTAAAGTATTTTTTCATTCGGTGATGGAATAATATAAGTCCACTGGGATCGTGTAAAAACACAATACAGGTAGTTCAAAATATTATATAAAAGTCTAAAGAGTCTACCAACCAGCAAGCTTATTAAGTATCGGATCGACAAACATGACGATACAGCATAAACAAAAAATAATATACAAGTCCAGAAGATCATGCAACGATACACATGACGGTGTTTCTTGTCAAAAATTTAGACAAAGACTGACCAACGAATGGCCTTAGTCATTGAATGTCAATATAAATAAATGACGTAAACAAGTCGTAACATATCGATCTTGAAATTTCTCATTTCCAACTTAACACAAAATAGTTGCTTCCCAAGTCCGCCAGCCGGGGACGTGCCGTGCTGTTACTTTGCTTTGCTCAAATATTCCAACAAGATGTAATTAAAATTACCAAGTTGACAAATTCTTTACGCCAGACGCGCGTTTCGTCTACTTAAGACTCATCAGTGGCGTTTAACTCTAAATGCTTAAAGTATTTTTTCATTCGGTGATGGAATAATATAAGTCCACTGGGATCGTGTAAAAACACAATACAGGTAGTTCAAAATATTATATAAAAGTCTCAAGAGTCTACCAACCAGCAGGCTTATTAAGTATCGGATCGACAAACATGACGATACAGCATAAACAAAAAATAATATACAAGTCTAGAAGATTATGCAACGATACACATGACGGTGTTTCTTGTCAAAAATTTAGACAAAGACTGACCAACGAATGGCCTTAGTCATTGAATGTCAATATAAATAAATGACGTAAACAAGTCGTAACATATCGATCTTGAAATTTCTCATTTCCAACTTAACACAAAATAGTTGCTTCCCAAGTCCGCCAGCCGGGGACGTGCCGTGCTGTTACTTTGCTTTGCTCAAATATTCCAACAAGATGTAATTAAAATTACCAAGTTGACAAATTCTTTACGCCAGACGCGCGTTTCGTCTACTTAAGACTCATCAGTGGCGTTTAACTCTAAATGCTTAAAGTATTTTTTCATTCGGTGATGGAATAATATAAGTCCACTGGGATCGTGTAAAAACACAATACAGGTAGTTCAAAATATTATATAAAAGTCTCAAGAGTCTACCAACCAGCAGGCTTATTAAGTATCGGATCGACAAACATGACGATACAGCATAAACAAAAAATAATATACAAGTCTAGAAGATTATGCAACGATACACATGACGGTGTTTCTTGTCAAAAATTTAGACAAAGACTGACCAACGAATGGCCTTAGTCATTGAATGTCAATATAAATAAATGACGTAAACAAGTCGTAACATATTGATCTTGAAATTTCTCCTTTCCAACTTAACACAAAATAGTTGCTTCCCAAGTCCGCCAGCCGGGGACGTGCCGTGCTGTTACTTTGCTTTGCTCAAATATTCCAACAAGATGTAATTAAAATTACCAAGTTGACAAATTCTTTACGCCAGACGCGCGTTTCGTCTACTTAAGACTCATCAGTGGCGTTTAACTCTAAATGCTTAAAGTATTTTTTCATTCGGTGATGGAATAATATAAGTCCACTGGGATCGTGTAAAAACACAATACAGGTAGTTCAAAATATTATATAAAAGTCTCAAGAGTCTACCAACCAGCAGGCTTATTAAGTATCGGATCGACAAACATGACGATACAGCATAAACAAAAAATAATATACAAGTCTAGAAGATTATGCAACGATACACATGACGGTGTTTCTTGTCAAAAATTTAGACAAAGACTGACCAACGAATGGCCTTAGTCATTGAATGTCAATATAAATAAATGACGTAAACAAGTCGTAACATATCGATCTTGAAATTTCTCATTTCCAACTTAACACAAAATAGTTGCTTCCCAAGTCCGCCAGCCGGGGACGTGCCGTGCTGTTACTTTGCTTTGCTCAAATATTCCAACAAGATGTAATTAAAATTACCAAGTTGACAAATTCTTTACGCCAGACGCGCGTTTCGTCTACTTAAGACTCATCAGTGGCGTTTAACTCTAAATGCTTAAAGTATTTTTTCATTCGGTGATGGAATAATATAAGTCCACTGGGATCGTGTAAAAACACAATACAGGTAGTTCAAAATATTATATAAAAGTCTCAAGAGTCTACCAACCAGCAGGCTTATTAAGTATCGGATCGACAAACATGACGATACAGCATAAACAAAAAATAATATACAAGTCTAGAAGATTATGCAACGATACACATGACGGTGTTTCTTGTCAAAAATTTAGACAAAGACTGACCAACGAATGGCCTTAGTCATTGAATGTCAATATAAATAAATGACGTAAACAAGTCGTAACATATTGATCTTGAAATTTCTCCTTTCCAACTTAACACAAAATAGTTGCTTCCCAAGTCCGCCAGCCGGGGACGTGCCGTGCTGTTACTTTGCTTTGCTCAAATATTCCAACAAGATGTAATTAAAATTACCAAGTTGACAAATTCTTTACGCCAGACGCGCGTTTCGTCTACTTAAGACTCATCAGTGGCGTTTAACTCTAAATGCTTAAAGTATTTTTTCATTCGGTGATGGAATAATATAAGTCCACTGGGATCGTGTAAAAACACAATACAGGTAGTTCAAAATATTATATAAAAGTCTAAAGAGTCTACCAACCAGCAAGCTTATTAAGTATCGGATCGACAAACATGACGATACAGCATAAACAAAAAATAATATACAAGTCCAGAAGATCATGCAACGATACACATGACGGTGTTTCTTGTCAAAAATTTAGACAAAGACTGACCAACGAATGGCCTTAGTCATTGAATGTCAATATAAATAAATGACGTAAACAAGTCGTAACATATCGATCTTGAAATTTCTCATTTCCAACTTAACACAAAATAGTTGCTTCCCAAGTCCGCCAGCCGGGGACGTGCCGTGCTGTTACTTTGCTTTGCTCAAATATTCCAACAAGATGTAATTAAAATTACCAAGTTGACAAATTCTTTACGCCAGACGCGCGTTTCGTCTACTTAAGACTCATCAGTGGCGTTTAACTCTAAATGCTTAAAGTATTTTTTCATTCGGTGATGGAATAATATAAGTCCACTGGGATCGTGTAAAAACACAATACAGGTAGTTCAAAATATTATATAAAAGTCTAAAGAGTCTACCAACCAGCAAGCTTATTAAGTATCGGATCGACAAACATGACGATACAGCATAAACAAAAAATAATATACAAGTCCAGAAGATCATGCAACGATACACATGACGGTGTTTCTTGTCAAAAATTTAGACAAAGACTGACCAACGAATGGCCTTAGTCATTGAATGTCAATATAAATAAATGACGTAAACAAGTCGTAACATATCGATCTTGAAATTTCTCATTTCCAACTTAACACAAAATAGTTGCTTCCCAAGTCCGCCAGCCGGGGACGTGCCGTGCTGTTACTTTGCTTTGCTCAAATATTCCAACAAGATGTAATTAAAATTACCAAGTTGACAAATTCTTTACGCCAGACGCGCGTTTCGTCTACTTAAGACTCATCAGTGGCGTTTAACTCTAAATGCTTAAAGTATTTTTTCATTCGGTGATGGAATAATATAAGTCCACTGGGATCGTGTAAAAACACAATACAGGTAGTTCAAAATATTATATAAAAGTCTAAAGAGTCTACCAACCAGCAAGCTTATTAAGTATCGGATCGACAAACATGACGATACAGCATAAACAAAAAATAATATACAAGTCCAGAAGATCATGCAACGATACACATGACGGTGTTTCTTGTCAAAAATTTAGACAAAGACTGACCAACGAATGGCCTTAGTCATTGAATGTCAATATAAATAAATGACGTAAACAAGTCGTAACATATCGATCTTGAAATTTCTCATTTCCAACTTAACACAAAATAGTTGCTTCCCAAGTCCGCCAGCCGGGGACGTGCCGTGCTGTTACTTTGCTTTGCTCAAATATTCCAACAAGATGTAATTAAAATTACCAAGTTGACAAATTCTTTACGCCAGACGCGCGTTTCGTCTACTTAAGACTCATCAGTGGCGTTTAACTCTAAATGCTTAAAGTATTTTTTCATTCGGTGATGGAATAATATAAGTCCACTGGGATCGTGTAAAAACACAATACAGGTAGTTCAAAATATTATATAAAAGTCTCAAGAGTCTACCAACCAGCAGGCTTATTAAGTATCGGATCGACAAACATGACGATACAGCATAAACAAAAAATAATATACAAGTCTAGAAGATCATGCAACGATACACATGACGGTGTTTCTTGTCAAAAATTTAGACAAAGACTGACCAACGAATGGCCTTAGTCATTGAATGTCAATATAAATAAATGACGTAAACAAGTCGTAACATATCGATCTTGAAATTTCTCATTTCCAACTTAACACAAAATAGTTGCTTCCCAAGTCCGCCAGCCGGGGACGTGCCGTGCTGTTACTTTGCTTTGCTCAAATATTCCAACAAGATGTAATTAAAATTACCAAGTTGACAAATTCTTTACGCCAGACGCGCGTTTCGTCTACTTAAGACTCATCAGTGGCGTTTAACTCTAAATGCTTAAAGTATTTTTTCATTCGGTGATGGAATAATATAAGTCCACTGGGATCGTGTAAAAACACAATACAGGTAGTTCAAAATATTATATAAAAGTCTCAAGAGTCTACCAACCAGCAGGCTTATTAAGTATCGGATCGACAAACATGACGATACAGCATAAACAAAAAATAATATACAAGTCTAGAAGATTATGCAACGATACACATGACGGTGTTTCTTGTCAAAAATTTAGACAAAGACTGACCAACGAATGGCCTTAGTCATTGAATGTCAATATAAATAAATGACGTAAACAAGTCGTAACATATTGATCTTGAAATTTCTCCTTTCCAACTTAACACAAAATAGTTGCTTCCCAAGTCCGCCAGCCGGGGACGTGCCGTGCTGTTACTTTGCTTTGCTCAAATATTCCAACAAGATGTAATTAAAATTACCAAGTTGACAAATTCTTTACGCCAGACGCGCGTTTCGTCTACTTAAGACTCATCAGTGGCGTTTAACTCTAAATGCTTAAAGTATTTTTTCATTCGGTGATGGAATAATATAAGTCCACTGGGATCGTGTAAAAACACAATACAGGTAGTTCAAAATATTATATAAAAGTCTAAAGAGTCTACCAACCAGCAAGCTTATTAAGTATCGGATCGACAAACATGACGATACAGCATAAACAAAAAATAATATACAAGTCCAGAAGATCATGCAACGATACACATGACGGTGTTTCTTGTCAAAAATTTAGACAAAGACTGACCAACGAATGGCCTTAGTCATTGAATGTCAATATAAATAAATGACGTAAACAAGTCGTAACATATCGATCTTGAAATTTCTCATTTCCAACTTAACACAAAATAGTTGCTTCCCAAGTCCGCCAGCCGGGGACGTGCCGTGCTGTTACTTTGCTTTGCTCAAATATTCCAACAAGATGTAATTAAAATTACCAAGTTGACAAATTCTTTACGCCAGACGCGCGTTTCGTCTACTTAAGACTCATCAGTGGCGTTTAACTCTAAATGCTTAAAGTATTTTTTCATTCGGTGATGGAATAATATAAGTCCACTGGGATCGTGTAAAAACACAATACAGGTAGTTCAAAATATTATATAAAAGTCTCAAGAGTCTACCAACCAGCAGGCTTATTAAGTATCGGATCGACAAACATGACGATACAGCATAAACAAAAAATAATATACAAGTCTAGAAGATCATGCAACGATACACATGACGGTGTTTCTTGTCAAAAATTTAGACAAAGACTGACCAACGAATGGCCTTAGTCATTGAATGTCAATATAAATAAATGACGTAAACAAGTCGTAACATATCGATCTTGAAATTTCTCATTTCCAACTTAACACAAAATAGTTGCTTCCCAAGTCCGCCAGCCGGGGACGTGCCGTGCTGTTACTTTGCTTTGCTCAAATATTCCAACAAGATGTAATTAAAATTACCAAGTTGACAAATTCTTTACGCCAGACGCGCGTTTCGTCTACTTAAGACTCATCAGTGGCGTTTAACTCTAAATGCTTAAAGTATTTTTTCATTCGGTGATGGAATAATATAAGTCCACTGGGATCGTGTAAAAACACAATACAGGTAGTTCAAAATATTATATAAAAGTCTCAAGAGTCTACCAACCAGCAGGCTTATTAAGTATCGGATCGACAAACATGACGATACAGCATAAACAAAAAATAATATACAAGTCTAGAAGATTATGCAACGATACACATGACGGTGTTTCTTGTCAAAAATTTAGACAAAGACTGACCAACGAATGGCCTTAGTCATTGAATGTCAATATAAATAAATGACGTAAACAAGTCGTAACATATTGATCTTGAAATTTCTCCTTTCCAACTTAACACAAAATAGTTGCTTCCCAAGTCCGCCAGCCGGGGACGTGCCGTGCTGTTACTTTGCTTTGCTCAAATATTCCAACAAGATGTAATTAAAATTACCAAGTTGACAAATTCTTTACGCCAGACGCGCGTTTCGTCTACTTAAGACTCATCAGTGGCGTTTAACTCTAAATGCTTAAAGTATTTTTTCATTCGGTGATGGAATAATATAAGTCCACTGGGATCGTGTAAAAACACAATACAGGTAGTTCAAAATATTATATAAAAGTCTAAAGAGTCTACCAACCAGCAAGCTTATTAAGTATCGGATCGACAAACATGACGATACAGCATAAACAAAAAATAATATACAAGTCCAGAAGATCATGCAACGATACACATGACGGTGTTTCTTGTCAAAAATTTAGACAAAGACTGACCAACGAATGGCCTTAGTCATTGAATGTCAATATAAATAAATGACGTAAACAAGTCGTAACATATCGATCTTGAAATTTCTCATTTCCAACTTAACACAAAATAGTTGCTTCCCAAGTCCGCCAGCCGGGGACGTGCCGTGCTGTTACTTTGCTTTGCTCAAATATTCCAACAAGATGTAATTAAAATTACCAAGTTGACAAATTCTTTACGCCAGACGCGCGTTTCGTCTACTTAAGACTCATCAGTGGCGTTTAACTCTAAATGCTTAAAGTATTTTTTCATTCGGTGATGGAATAATATAAGTCCACTGGGATCGTGTAAAAACACAATACAGGTAGTTCAAAATATTATATAAAAGTCTAAAGAGTCTACCAACCAGCAAGCTTATTAAGTATCGGATCGACAAACATGACGATACAGCATAAACAAAAAATAATATACAAGTCCAGAAGATCATGCAACGATACACATGACGGTGTTTCTTGTCAAAAATTTAGACAAAGACTGACCAACGAATGGCCTTAGTCATTGAATGTCAATATAAATAAATGACGTAAACAAGTCGTAACATATCGATCTTGAAATTTCTCATTTCCAACTTAACACAAAATAGTTGCTTCCCAAGTCCGCCAGCCGGGGACGTGCCGTGCTGTTACTTTGCTTTGCTCAAATATTCCAACAAGATGTAATTAAAATTACCAAGTTGACAAATTCTTTACGCCAGACGCGCGTTTCGTCTACTTAAGACTCATCAGTGGCGTTTAACTCTAAATGCTTAAAGTATTTTTTCATTCGGTGATGGAATAATATAAGTCCACTGGGATCGTGTAAAAACATAATACAGGTAGTTCAAAATATTATATAAAAGTCTAAAGAGTCTACCAACCAGCAAGCTTATTAAGTATCGGATCGACAAACATGACGATACAGCATAAACAAAAAATAATATACAAGTCCAGAAGATCATGCAACGATACACATGACGGTGTTTCTTGTCAAAAATTTAGACAAAGACTGACCAACGAATGGCCTTAGTCATTGAATGTCAATATAAATAAATGACGTAAACAAGTCGTAACATATCGATCTTGAAATTTCTCATTTCCAACTTAACACAAAATAGTTGCTTCCCAAGTCCGCCAGCCGGGGACGTGCCGTGCTGTTACTTTGCTTTGCTCAAATATTCCAACAAGATGTAATTAAAATTACCAAGTTGACAAATTCTTTACGCCAGACGCGCGTTTCGTCTACTTAAGACTCATCAGTGGCGTTTAACTCTAAATGCTTAAAGTATTTTTTCATTCGGTGATGGAATAATATAAGTCCACTGGGATCGTGTAAAAACACAATACAGGTAGTTCAAAATATTATATAAAAGTCTAAAGAGTCTACCAACCAGCAAGCTTATTAAGTATCGGATCGACAAACATGACGATACAGCATAAACAAAAAATAATATACAAGTCCAGAAGATCATGCAACGATACACATGACGGTGTTTCTTGTCAAAAATTTAGACAAAGACTGACCAACGAATGGCCTTAGTCATTGAATGTCAATATAAATAAATGACGTAAACAAGTCGTAACATATCGATCTTGAAATTTCTCATTTCCAACTTAACACAAAATAGTTGCTTCCCAAGTCCGCCAGCCGGGGACGTGCCGTGCTGTTACTTTGCTTTGCTCAAATATTCCAACAAGATGTAATTAAAATTACCAAGTTGACAAATTCTTTACGCCAGACGCGCGTTTCGTCTACTTAAGACTCATCAGTGGCGTTTAACTCTAAATGCTTAAAGTATTTTTTCATTCGGTGATGGAATAATATAAGTCCACTGGGATCGTGTAAAAACACAATACAGGTAGTTCAAAATATTATATAAAAGTCTAAAGAGTCTACCAACCAGCAAGCTTATTAAGTATCGGATCGACAAACATGACGATACAGCATAAACAAAAAATAATATACAAGTCCAGAAGATCATGCAACGATACACATGACGGTGTTTTCTTGTCAAAAATTTAGACAAAGACTGACCAACGAATGGCCTTAGTCATTGAATGTCAATATAAATAAATGACGTAAACAAGTCGTAACATATCGATCTTGAAATTTCTCATTTCCAACTTAACACAAAATAGTTGCTTCCCAAGTCCGCCAGCCGGGGACGTGCCGTGCTGTTACTTTGCTTTGCTCAAATATTCCAACAAGATGTAATTAAAATTACCAAGTTGACAAATTCTTTACGCCAGACGCGCGTTTCGTCTACTTAAGACTCATCAGTGGCGTTTAACTCTAAATGCTTAAAGTATTTTTTCATTCGGTGATGGAATAATAAAAGTCCACTGGGATCGTGTAAAAACACAATACAGGTAGTTCAAAATATTATATAAAAGTCTAAAGAGTCTACCAACCAGCAAGCTTATTAAGTATCGGATCGACAAACATGACGATACAGCATAAACAAAAAATAATATACAAGTCCAGAAGATCATGCAACGATACACATGACGGTGTTTCTTGTCAAAAATTTAGACAAAGACTGACCAACGAATGGCCTTAGTCATTGAATGTCAATATAAATAAATGACGTAAACAAGTCGTAACATATCGATCTTGAAATTTCTCATTTCCAACTTAACACAAAATAGTTGCTTCCCAAGTCCGCCAGCCGGGGACGTGCCGTGCTGTTACTTTGCTTTGCTCAAATATTCCAACAAGATGTAATTAAAATTACCAAGTTGACAAATTCTTTACGCCAGACGCGCGTTTCGTCTACTTAAGACTCATCAGTGGCGTTTAACTCTAAATGCTTAAAGTATTTTTTCATTCGGTGATGGAATAATATAAGTCCACTGGGATCGTGTAAAAACACAATACAGGTAGTTCAAAATATTATATAAAAGTCTAAAGAGTCTACCAACCAGCAAGCTTATTAAGTATCGGATCGACAAACATGACGATACAGCATAAACAAAAAATAATATACAAGTCCAGAAGATCATGCAACGATACACATGACGGTGTTTCTTGTCAAAAATTTAGACAAAGACTGACCAACGAATGGCCTTAGTCATTGAATGTCAATATAAATAAATGACGTAAACAAGTCGTAACATATCGATCTTGAAATTTCTCATTTCCAACTTAACACAAAATAGTTGCTTCCCAAGTCCGCCAGCCGGGGACGTGCCGTGCTGTTACTTTGCTTTGCTCAAATATTCCAACAAGATGTAATTAAAATTACCAAGTTGACAAATTCTTTACGCCAGACGCGCGTTTCGTCTACTTAAGACTCATCAGTGGCGTTTAACTCTAAATGCTTAAAGTATTTTTTCATTCGGTGATGGAATAATATAAGTCCACTGGGATCGTGTAAAAACACAATACAGGTAGTTCAAAATATTATATAAAAGTCTAAAGAGTCTACCAACCAGCAAGCTTATTAAGTATCGGATCGACAAACATGACGATACAGCATAAACAAAAAATAATATACAAGTCCAGAAGATCATGCAACGATACACATGACGGTGTTTCTTGTCAAAAATTTAGACAAAGACTGACCAACGAATGGCCTTAGTCATTGAATGTCAATATAAATAAATGACGTAAACAAGTCGTAACATATCGATCTTGAAATTTCTCATTTCCAACTTAACACAAAATAGTTGCTTCCCAAGTCCGCCAGCCGGGGACGTGCCGTGCTGTTACTTTGCTTTGCTCAAATATTCCAACAAGATGTAATTAAAATTACCAAGTTGACAAATTCTTTACGCCAGACGCGCGTTTCGTCTACTTAAGACTCATCAGTGGCGTTTAACTCTAAATGCTTAAAGTATTTTTTCATTCGGTGATGGAATAATATAAGTCCACTGGGATCGTGTAAAAACACAATACAGGTAGTTCAAAATATTATATAAAAGTCTAAAGAGTCTACCAACCAGCAAGCTTATTAAGTATCGGATCGACAAACATGACGATACAGCATAAACAAAAAATAATATACAAGTCCAGAAGATCATGCAACGATACACATGACGGTGTTTCTTGTCAAAAATTTAGACAAAGACTGACCAACGAATGGCCTTAGTCATTGAATGTCAATATAAATAAATGACGTAAACAAGTCGTAACATATCGATCTTGAAATTTCTCATTTCCAACTTAACACAAAATAGTTGCTTCCCAAGTCCGCCAGCCGGGGACGTGCCGTGCTGTTACTTTGCTTTGCTCAAATATTCCAACAAGATGTAATTAAAATTACCAAGTTGACAAATTCTTTACGCCAGACGCGCGTTTCGTCTACTTAAGACTCATCAGTGGCGTTTAACTCTAAATGCTTAAAGTATTTTTTCATTCGGTGATGGAATAATATAAGTCCACTGGGATCGTGTAAAAACACAATACAGGTAGTTCAAAATATTATATAAAAGTCTCAAGAGTCTACCAACCAGCAGGCTTATTAAGTATCGGATCGACAAACATGACGATACAGCATAAACAAAAAATAATATACAAGTCTAGAAGATTATGCAACGATACACATGACGGTGTTTCTTGTCAAAAATTTAGACAAAGACTGACCAACGAATGGCCTTAGTCATTGAATGTCAATATAAATAAATGACGTAAACAAGTCGTAACATATTGATCTTGAAATTTCTCCTTTCCAACTTAACCCAAAATAGTTGCTTCCCAAGTCCGCCAGCCGGGGACGTGCCGTGCTGTTACTTTGCTTTGCTCAAATATTCCAACAAGATGTAATTAAAATTACCAAGTTGACAAATTCTTTACGCCAGACGCGCGTTTCGTCTACTTAAGACTCATCAGTGGCGTTTAACTCTAAATGCTTAAAGTATTTTTTCATTCGGTGATGGAATAATATAAGTCCACTGGGATCGTGTAAAAACACAATACAGGTAGTTCAAAATATTATATAAAAGTCTAAAGAGTCTACCAACCAGCAAGCTTATTAAGTATCGGATCGACAAACATGACGATACAGCATAAACAAAAAATAATATACAAGTCCAGAAGATCATGCAACGATACACATGACGGTGTTTCTTGTCAAAAATTTAGACAAAGACTGACCAACGAATGGCCTTAGTCATTGAATGTCAATATAAATAAATGACGTAAACAAGTCGTAACATATCGATCTTGAAATTTCTCATTTCCAACTTAACACAAAATAGTTGCTTCCCAAGTCCGCCAGCCGGGGACGTGCCGTGCTGTTACTTTGCTTTGCTCAAATATTCCAACAAGATGTAATTAAAATTACCAAGTTGACAAATTCTTTACGCCAGACGCGCGTTTCGTCTACTTAAGACTCATCAGTGGCGTTTAACTCTAAATGCTTAAAGTATTTTTTCATTCGGTGATGGAATAATATAAGTCCACTGGGATCGTGTAAAAACACAATACAGGTAGTTCAAAATATTATATAAAAGTCTAAAGAGTCTACCAACCAGCAAGCTTATTAAGTATCGGATCGACAAACATGACGATACAGCATAAACAAAAAATAATATACAAGTCCAGAAGATCATGCAACGATACACATGACGGTGTTTCTTGTCAAAAATTTAGACAAAGACTGACCAACGAATGGCCTTAGTCATTGAATGTCAATATAAATAAATGACGTAAACAAGTCGTAACATATCGATCTTGAAATTTCTCATTTCCAACTTAACACAAAATAGTTGCTTCCCAAGTCCGCCAGCCGGGGACGTGCCGTGCTGTTACTTTGCTTTGCTCAAATATTCCAACAAGATGTAATTAAAATTACCAAGTTGACAAATTCTTTACGCCAGACGCGCGTTTCGTCTACTTAAGACTCATCAGTGGCGTTTAACTCTAAATGCTTAAAGTATTTTTTCATTCGGTGATGGAATAATATAAGTCCACTGGGATCGTGTAAAAACACAATACAGGTAGTTCAAAATATTATATAAAAGTCTAAAGAGTCTACCAACCAGCAAGCTTATTAAGTATCGGATCGACAAACATGACGATACAGCATAAACAAAAAATAATATACAAGTCCAGAAGATCATGCAACGATACACATGACGGTGTTTCTTGTCAAAAATTTAGACAAAGACTGACCAACGAATGGCCTTAGTCATTGAATGTCAATATAAATAAATGACGTAAACAAGTCGTAACATATCGATCTTGAAATTTCTCATTTCCAACTTAACACAAAATAGTTGCTTCCCAAGTCCGCCAGCCGGGGACGTGCCGTGCTGTTACTTTGCTTTGCTCAAATATTCCAACAAGATGTAATTAAAATTACCAAGTTGACAAATTCTTTACGCCAGACGCGCGTTTCGTCTACTTAAGACTCATCAGTGGCGTTTAACTCTAAATGCTTAAAGTATTTTTTCATTCGGTGATGGAATAATATAAGTCCACTGGGATCGTGTAAAAACACAATACAGGTAGTTCAAAATATTATATAAAAGTCTAAAGAGTCTACCAACCAGCAAGCTTATTAAGTATCGGATCGACAAACATGACGATACAGCATAAACAAAAAATAATATACAAGTCCAGAAGATCATGCAACGATACACATGACGGTGTTTCTTGTCAAAAATTTAGACAAAGACTGACCAACGAATGGCCTTAGTCATTGAATGTCAATATAAATAAATGACGTAAACAAGTCGTAACATATCGATCTTGAAATTTCTCATTTCCAACTTAACACAAAATAGTTGCTTCCCAAGTCCGCCAGCCGGGGACGTGCCGTGCTGTTACTTTGCTTTGCTCAAATATTCCAACAAGATGTAATTAAAATTACCAAGTTGACAAATTCTTTACGCCAGACGCGCGTTTCGTCTACTTAAGACTCATCAGTGGCGTTTAACTCTAAATGCTTAAAGTATTTTTTCATTCGGTGATGGAATAATATAAGTCCACTGGGATCGTGTAAAAACACAATACAGGTAGTTCAAAATATTATATAAAAGTCTAAAGAGTCTACCAACCAGCAAGCTTATTAAGTATCGGATCGACAAACATGACGATACAGCATAAACAAAAAATAATATACAAGTCCAGAAGATCATGCAACGATACACATGACGGTGTTTCTTGTCAAAAATTTAGACAAAGACTGACCAACGAATGGCCTTAGTCATTGAATGTCAATATAAATAAATGACGTAAACAAGTCGTAACATATCGATCTTGAAATTTCTCATTTCCAACTTAACACAAAATAGTTGCTTCCCAAGTCCGCCAGCCGGGGACGTGCCGTGCTGTTACTTTGCTTTGCTCAAATATTCCAACAAGATGTAATTAAAATTACCAAGTTGACAAATTCTTTACGCCAGACGCGCGTTTCGTCTACTTAAGACTCATCAGTGGCGTTTAACTCTAAATGCTTAAAGTATTTTTTCATTCGGTGATGGAATAATATAAGTCCACTGGGATCGTGTAAAAACACAATACAGGTAGTTCAAAATATTATATAAAAGTCTAAAGAGTCTACCAACCAGCAAGCTTATTAAGTATCGGATCGACAAACATGACGATACAGCATAAACAAAAAATAATATACAAGTCCAGAAGATCATGCAACGATACACATGACGGTGTTTCTTGTCAAAAATTTAGACAAAGACTGACCAACGAATGGCCTTAGTCATTGAATGTCAATATAAATAAATGACGTAAACAAGTCGTAACATATCGATCTTGAAATTTCTCATTTCCAACTTAACACAAAATAGTTGCTTCCCAAGTCCGCCAGCCGGGGACGTGCCGTGCTGTTACTTTGCTTTGCTCAAATATTCCAACAAGATGTAATTAAAATTACCAAGTTGACAAATTCTTTACGCCAGACGCGCGTTTCGTCTACTTAAGACTCATCAGTGGCGTTTAACTCTAAATGCTTAAAGTATTTTTTCATTCGGTGATGGAATAATATAAGTCCACTGGGATCGTGTAAAAACACAATACAGGTAGTTCAAAATATTATATAAAAGTCTAAAGAGTCTACCAACCAGCAAGCTTATTAAGTATCGGATCGACAAACATGACGATACAGCATAAACAAAAAATAATATACAAGTCCAGAAGATCATGCAACGATACACATGACGGTGTTTCTTGTCAAAAATTTAGACAAAGACTGACCAACGAATGGCCTTAGTCATTGAATGTCAATATAAATAAATGACGTAAACAAGTCGTAACATATCGATCTTGAAATTTCTCATTTCCAACTTAACACAAAATAGTTGCTTCCCAAGTCCGCCAGCCGGGGACGTGCCGTGCTGTTACTTTGCTTTGCTCAAATATTCCAACAAGATGTAATTAAAATTACCAAGTTGACAAATTCTTTACGCCAGACGCGCGTTTCGTCTACTTAAGACTCATCAGTGGCGTTTAACTCTAAATGCTTAAAGTATTTTTTCATTCGGTGATGGAATAATATAAGTCCACTGGGATCGTGTAAAAACACAATACAGGTAGTTCAAAATATTATATAAAAGTCTAAAGAGTCTACCAACCAGCAAGCTTATTAAGTATCGGATCGACAAACATGACGATACAGCATAAACAAAAAATAATATACAAGTCCAGAAGATCATGCAACGATACACATGACGGTGTTTCTTGTCAAAAATTTAGACAAAGACTGACCAACGAATGGCCTTAGTCATTGAATGTCAATATAAATAAATGACGTAAACAAGTCGTAACATATCGATCTTGAAATTTCTCATTTCCAACTTAACACAAAATAGTTGCTTCCCAAGTCCGCCAGCCGGGGACGTGCCGTGCTGTTACTTTGCTTTGCTCAAATATTCCAACAAGATGTAATTAAAATTACCAAGTTGACAAATTCTTTACGCCAGACGCGCGTTTCGTCTACTTAAGACTCATCAGTGGCGTTTAACTCTAAATGCTTAAAGTATTTTTTCATTCGGTGATGGAATAATATAAGTCCACTGGGATCGTGTAAAAACACAATACAGGTAGTTCAAAATATTATATAAAAGTCTCAAGAGTCTACCAACCAGCAGGCTTATTAAGTATCGGATCGACAAACATGACGATACAGCATAAACAAAAAATAATATACAAGTCTAGAAGATTATGCAACGATACACATGACGGTGTTTCTTGTCAAAAATTTAGACAAAGACTGACCAACGAATGGCCTTAGTCATTGAATGTCAATATAAATAAATGACGTAAACAAGTCGTAACATATTGATCTTGAAATTTCTCCTTTCCAACTTAACCCAAAATAGTTGCTTCCCAAGTCCGCCAGCCGGGGACGTGCCGTGCTGTTACTTTGCTTTGCTCAAATATTCCAACAAGATGTAATTAAAATTACCAAGTTGACAAATTCTTTACGCCAGACGCGCGTTTCGTCTACTTAAGACTCATCAGTGGCGTTTAACTCTAAATGCTTAAAGTATTTTTTCATTCGGTGATGGAATAATATAAGTCCACTGGGATCGTGTAAAAACACAATACAGGTAGTTCAAAATATTATATAAAAGTCTAAAGAGTCTACCAACCAGCAAGCTTATTAAGTATCGGATCGACAAACATGACGATACAGCATAAACAAAAAATAATATACAAGTCCAGAAGATCATGCAACGATACACATGACGGTGTTTCTTGTCAAAAATTTAGACAAAGACTGACAAACGAATGGCCTTAGTCATTGAATGTCAATATAAATAAATGACGTAAACAAGTCGTAACATATCGATCTTGAAATTTCTCATTTCCAACTTAACACAAAATAGTTGCTTCCCAAGTCCGCCAGCCGGGGACGTGCCGTGCTGTTACTTTGCTTTGCTCAAATATTCCAACAAGATGTAATTAAAATTACCAAGTTGACAAATTCTTTACGCCAGACGCGCGTTTCGTCTACTTAAGACTCATCAGTGGCGTTTAACTCTAAATGCTTAAAGTATTTTTTCATTCGGTGATGGAATAATATAAGTCCACTGGGATCGTGTAAAAACACAATACAGGTAGTTCAAAATATTATATAAAAGTCTAAAGAGTCTACCAACCAGCAAGCTTATTAAGTATCGGATCGACAAACATGACGATACAGCATAAACAAAAAATAATATACAAGTCCAGAAGATCATGCAACGATACACATGACGGTGTTTCTTGTCAAAAATTTAGACAAAGACTGACCAACGAATGGCCTTAGTCATTGAATGTCAATATAAATAAATGACGTAAACAAGTCGTAACATATCGATCTTGAAATTTCTCATTTCCAACTTAACACAAAATAGTTGCTTCCCAAGTCCGCCAGCCGGGGACGTGCCGTGCTGTTACTTTGCTTTGCTCAAATATTCCAACAAGATGTAATTAAAATTACCAAGTTGACAAATTCTTTACGCCAGACGCGCGTTTCGTCTACTTAAGACTCATCAGTGGCGTTTAACTCTAAATGCTTAAAGTATTTTTTCATTCGGTGATGGAATAATATAAGTCCACTGGGATCGTGTAAAAACACAATACAGGTAGTTCAAAATATTATATAAAAGTCTAAAGAGTCTACCAACCAGCAAGCTTATTAAGTATCGGATCGACAAACATGACGATACAGCATAAACAAAAAATAATATACAAGTCCAGAAGATCATGCAACGATACACATGACGGTGTTTCTTGTCAAAAATTTAGACAAAGACTGACCAACGAATGGCCTTAGTCATTGAATGTCAATATAAATAAATGACGTAAACAAGTCGTAACATATCGATCTTGAAATTTCTCATTTCCAACTTAACACAAAATAGTTGCTTCCCAAGTCCGCCAGCCGGGGACGTGCCGTGCTGTTACTTTGCTTTGCTCAAATATTCCAACAAGATGTAATTAAAATTACCAAGTTGACAAATTCTTTACGCCAGACGCGCGTTTCGTCTACTTAAGACTCATCAGTGGCGTTTAACTCTAAATGCTTAAAGTATTTTTTCATTCGGTGATGGAATAATATAAGTCCACTGGGATCGTGTAAAAACACAATACAGGTAGTTCAAAATATTATATAAAAGTCTAAAGAGTCTACCAACCAGCAAGCTTATTAAGTATCGGATCGACAAACATGACGATACAGCATAAACAAAAAATAATATACAAGTCCAGAAGATCATGCAACGATACACATGACGGTGTTTCTTGTCAAAAATTTAGACAAAGACTGACCAACGAATGGCCTTAGTCATTGAATGTCAATATAAATAAATGACGTAAACAAGTCGTAACATATCGATCTTGAAATTTCTCATTTCCAACTTAACACAAAATAGTTGCTTCCCAAGTCCGCCAGCCGGGGACGTGCCGTGCTGTTACTTTGCTTTGCTCAAATATTCCAACAAGATGTAATTAAAATTACCAAGTTGACAAATTCTTTACGCCAGACGCGCGTTTCGTCTACTTAAGACTCATCAGTGGCGTTTAACTCTAAATGCTTAAAGTATTTTTTCATTCGGTGATGGAATAATATAAGTCCACTGGGATCGTGTAAAAACACAATACAGGTAGTTCAAAATATTATATAAAAGTCTAAAGAGTCTACCAACCAGCAAGCTTATTAAGTATCGGATCGACAAACATGACGATACAGCATAAACAAAAAATAATATACAAGTCCAGAAGATCATGCAACGATACACATGACGGTGTTTCTTGTCAAAAATTTAGACAAAGACTGACCAACGAATGGCCTTAGTCATTGAATGTCAATATAAATAAATGACGTAAACAAGTCGTAACATATCGATCTTGAAATTTCTCATTTCCAACTTAACACAAAATAGTTGCTTCCCAAGTCCGCCAGCCGGGGACGTGCCGTGCTGTTACTTTGCTTTGCTCAAATATTCCAACAAGATGTAATTAAATTAATTAAATTTGCTTTGCTCAAATATTCCAACAAGATGTAATTAAATTACATCTTGTTGGAATATTTGAGCAAAGCAAAGTAACAGCACGGCACGTCCCCGGCTGGCGGACTTGGGAAGCAACTATTTTGTGTTAAGTTGGAAATGAGAAATTTCAAGATCGATATGTTACGACTTGTTTACGTCATTTATTTATATTGACATTCAATGACTAAGGCCATTCGTTGGTCAGTCTTTGTCTAAATTTTTGACAAGAAACACCGTCATGTGTATCGTTGCATGATCTTCTGGACTTGTATATTATTTTTTGTTTATGCTGTATCGTCATGTTTGTCGATCCGATACTTAATAAGCTTGCTGGTTGGTAGACTCTTTAGACTTTTATATAATATTTTGAACTACCTGTATTGTGTTTTTACACGATCCCAGTGGACTTATATTATTCCATCACCGAATGAAAAAATACTTTAAGCATTTAGAGTTAAACGCCACTGATGAGTCTTAAGTAGACGAAACGCGCGTCTGGCGTAAAGAATTTGTCAACTTGGTAATTTTAATTACATCTTGTTGGAATATTTGAGCAAAGCAAAGTAACAGCACGGCACGTCCCCGGCTGGCGGACTTGGGAAGCAACTATTTTGTGTTAAGTTGGAAATGAGAAATTTCAAGATCGATATGTTACGACTTGTTTACGTCATTTATTTATATTGACATTCAATGACTAAGGCCATTCGTTGGTCAGTCTTTGTCTAAATTTTTGACAAGAAACACCGTCATGTGTATCGTTGCATGATCTTCTGGACTTGTATATTATTTTTTGTTTATGCTGTATCGTCATGTTTGTCGATCCGATACTTAATAAGCTTGCTGGTTGGTAGACTCTTTAGACTTTTATATAATATTTTGAACTACCTGTATTGTGTTTTTACACGATCCCAGTGGACTTATATTATTCCATCACCGAATGAAAAAATACTTTAAGCATTTAGAGTTAAACGCCACTGATGAGTCTTAAGTAGACGAAACGCGCGTCTGGCGTAAAGAATTTGTCAACTTGGTAATTTTAATTACATCTTGTTGGAATATTTGAGCAAAGCAAAGTAACAGCACGGCACGTCCCCGGCTGGCGGACTTGGGAAGCAACTATTTTGTGTTAAGTTGGAAATGAGAAATTTCAAGATCGATATGTTACGACTTGTTTACGTCATTTATTTATATTGACATTCAATGACTAAGGCCATTCGTTGGTCAGTCTTTGTCTAAATTTTTGACAAGAAACACCGTCATGTGTATCGTTGCATGATCTTCTGGACTTGTATATTATTTTTTGTTTATGCTGTATCGTCATGTTTGTCGATCCGATACTTAATAAGCTTGCTGGTTGGTAGACTCTTTAGACTTTTATATAATATTTTGAACTACCTGTATTGTGTTTTTACACGATCCCAGTGGACTTATATTATTCCATCACCGAATGAAAAAATACTTTAAGCATTTAGAGTTAAACGCCACTGATGAGTCTTAAGTAGACGAAACGCGCGTCTGGCGTAAAGAATTTGTCAACTTGGTAATTTTAATTACATCTTGTTGGAATATTTGAGCAAAGCAAAGTAACAGCACGGCACGTCCCCGGCTGGCGGACTTGGGAAGCAACTATTTTGTGTTAAGTTGGAAATGAGAAATTTCAAGATCGATATGTTACGACTTGTTTACGTCATTTATTTATATTGACATTCAATGACTAAGGCCATTCGTTGGTCAGTCTTTGTCTAAATTTTTGACAAGAAACACCGTCATGTGTATCGTTGCATGATCTTCTGGACTTGTATATTATTTTTTGTTTATGCTGTATCGTCATGTTTGTCGATCCGATACTTAATAAGCTTGCTGGTTGGTAGACTCTTTAGACTTTTATATAATATTTTGAACTACCTGTATTGTGTTTTTACACGATCCCAGTGGACTTATATTATTCCATCACCGAATGAAAAAATACTTTAAGCATTTAGAGTTAAACGCCACTGATGAGTCTTAAGTAGACGAAACGCGCGTCTGGCGTAAAGAATTTGTCAACTTGGTAATTTTAATTACATCTTGTTGGAATATTTGAGCAAAGCAAAGTAACAGCACGGCACGTCCCCGGCTGGCGGACTTGGGAAGCAACTATTTTGTGTTAAGTTGGAAATGAGAAATTTCAAGATCGATATGTTACGACTTGTTTACGTCATTTATTTATATTGACATTCAATGACTAAGGCCATTCGTTGGTCAGTCTTTGTCTAAATTTTTGACAAGAAACACCGTCATGTGTATCGTTGCATGATCTTCTGGACTTGTATATTATTTTTTGTTTATGCTGTATCGTCATGTTTGTCGATCCGATACTTAATAAGCTTGCTGGTTGGTAGACTCTTTAGACTTTTATATAATATTTTGAACTACCTGTATTGTGTTTTTACACGATCCCAGTGGACTTATATTATTCCATCACCGAATGAAAAAATACTTTAAGCATTTAGAGTTAAACGCCACTGATGAGTCTTAAGTAGACGAAACGCGCGTCTGGCGTAAAGAATTTGTCAACTTGGTAATTTTAATTACATCTTGTTGGAATATTTGAGCAAAGCAAAGTAACAGCACGGCACGTCCCCGGCTGGCGGACTTGGGAAGCAACTATTTTGTGTTAAGTTGGAAATGAGAAATTTCAAGATCGATATGTTACGACTTGTTTACGTCATTTATTTATATTGACATTCAATGACTAAGGCCATTCGTTGGTCAGTCTTTGTCTAAATTTTTGACAAGAAACACCGTCATGTGTATCGTTGCATGATCTTCTGGACTTGTATATTATTTTTTGTTTATGCTGTATCGTCATGTTTGTCGATCCGATACTTAATAAGCTTGCTGGTTGGTAGACTCTTTAGACTTTTATATAATATTTTGAACTACCTGTATTGTGTTTTTACACGATCCCAGTGGACTTATATTATTCCATCACCGAATGAAAAAATACTTTAAGCATTTAGAGTTAAACGCCACTGATGAGTCTTAAGTAGACGAAACGCGCGTCTGGCGTAAAGAATTTGTCAACTTGGTAATTTTAATTACATCTTGTTGGAATATTTGAGCAAAGCAAAGTAACAGCACGGCACGTCCCCGGCTGGCGGACTTGGGAAGCAACTATTTTGTGTTAAGTTGGAAATGCGAAATTTCAAGATCGATATGTTACGACTTGTTTACGTCATTTATTTATATTGACATTCAATGACTAAGGCCATTCGTTGGTCAGTCTTTGTCTAAATTTTTGACAAGAAACACCGTCATTTGTATCGTTGCATGATCTTCTGGACTTGTATATTATTTTTTGTTTATGCTGTATCGTCATGTTTGTCGATCCGATACTTAATAAGCTTGCTGGTTGGTAGACTCTTTAGACTTTTATATAATATTTTGAACTACCTGTATTGTGTTTTTACACGATCCCAGTGGACTTATATTATTCCATCACCGAATGAAAAAATACTTTAAGCATTTAGAGTTAAACGCCACTGATGAGTCTTAAGTAGACGAAACGCGCGTCTGGCGTAAAGAATTTGTCAACTTGGTAATTTTAATTACATCTTGTTGGAATATTTGAGCAAAGCAAAGTAACAGCACGGCACGTCCCCGGCTGGCGGACTTGGGAAGCAACTATTTTGTGTTAAGTTGGAAATGAGAAATTTCAAGATCGATATGTTACGACTTGTTTACGTCATTTATTTATATTGACATTCAATGACTAAGGCCATTCGTTGGTCAGTCTTTGTCTAAATTTTTGACAAGAAACACCGTCGTGTGTATCGTTGCATGATCTTCTGGACTTGTATATTATTTTTTGTTTATGCTGTATCGTCATGTTTGTCGATCCGATACTTAATAAGCTTGCTGGTTGGTAGACTCTTTAGACTTTTATATAATATTTTGAACTACCTGTATTGTGTTTTTACACGATCCCAGTGGACTTATATTATTCCATCACCGAATGAAAAAATACTTTAAGCATTTAGAGTTAAACGCCACTGATGAGTCTTAAGTAGACGAAACGCGCGTCTGGCGTAAAGAATTTGTCAACTTGGTAATTTTAATTACATCTTGTTGGAATATTTGAGCAAAGCAAAGTAACAGCACGGCACGTCCCCGGCTGGCGGACTTGGGAAGCAACTATTTTGTGTTAAGTTGGAAATGAGAAATTTCAAGATCGATATGTTACGACTTGTTTACGTCATTTATTTATATTGACATTCAATGACTAAGGCCATTCGTTGGTCAGTCTTTGTCTAAATTTTTGACAAGAAACACCGTCATGTGTATCGTTGCATGATCTTCTGGACTTGTATATTATTTTTTGTTTATGCTGTATCGTCATGTTTGTCGATCCGATACTTAATAAGCTTGCTGGTTGGTAGACTCTTTAGACTTTTATATAATATTTTGAACTACCTGTATTGTGTTTTTACACGATCCCAGTGGACTTATATTATTCCATCACCGAATGAAAAAATACTTTAAGCATTTAGAGTTAAACGCCACTGATGAGTCTTAAGTAGACGAAACGCGCGTCTGGCGTAAAGAATTTGTCAACTTGGTAATTTTAATTACATCTTGTTGGAATATTTGAGCAAAGCAAAGTAACAGCACGGCACGTCCCCGGCTGGCGGACTTGGGAAGCAACTATTTTGTGTTAAGTTGGAAATGAGAAATTTCAAGATCGATATGTTACGACTTGTTTACGTCATTTATTTATATTGACATTCAATGACTAAGGCCATTCGTTGGTCAGTCTTTGTCTAAATTTTTGACAAGAAACACCGTCATGTGTATCGTTGCATGATCTTCTGGACTTGTATATTATTTTTTGTTTATGCTGTATCGTCATGTTTGTCGATCCGATACTTAATAAGCTTGCTGGTTGGTAGACTCTTTAGACTTTTATATAATATTTTGAACTACCTGTATTGTGTTTTTACACGATCCCAGTGGACTTATATTATTCCATCACCGAATGAAAAAATACTTTAAGCATTTAGAGTTAAACGCCACTGATGAGTCTTAAGTAGACGAAACGCGCGTCTGGCGTAAAGAATTTGTCAACTTGGTAATTTTAATTACATCTTGTTGGAATATTTGAGCAAAGCAAAGTAACAGCACGGCACGTCCCCGGCTGGCGGACTTGGGAAGCAACTATTTTGGGTTAAGTTGGAAAGGAGAAATTTCAAGATCAATATGTTACGACTTGTTTACGTCATTTATTTATATTGACATTCAATGACTAAGGCCATTCGTTGGTCAGTCTTTGTCTAAATTTTTGACAAGAAACACCGTCATGTGTATCGTTGCATAATCTTCTAGACTTGTATATTATTTTTTGTTTATGCTGTATCGTCATGTTTGTCGATCCGATACTTAATAAGCCTGCTGGTTGGTAGACTCTTGAGACTTTTATATAATATTTTGAACTACCTGTATTGTGTTTTTACACGATCCCAGTGGACTTGTATTATTCCATCACCGAATGAAAAAATACTTTAAGCATTTAGAGTTAAACGCCACTGATGAGTCTTAAGTAGACGAAACGCGCGTCTGGCGTAAAGAATTTGTCAACTTGGTAATTTTAATTACATCTTGTTGGAATATTTGAGCAAAGCAAAGTAACAGCACGGCACGTCCCCGGCTGGCGGACTTGGGAAGCAACTATTTTGGGTTAAGTTGGAAAGGAGAAATTTCAAGATCAATATGTTACGACTTGTTTACGTCATTTATTTATATTGACATTCAATGACTAAGGCCATTCGTTGGTCAGTCTTTGTCTAAATTTTTGACAAGAAACACCGTCATGTGTATCGTTGCATAATCTTCTAGACTTGTATATATATATATATATATATAATACGAAAAGACGAGAACAATCGAACTGCCAATCAGAAAAAATTGAATTAATCACAAAGGGAAAACATAACTCACAAATCCGTTAGAAAAATCAAAAAACATGTACCAAAAATGAGAGGTTAATAATGGCGTGGACATATCTGGTAAAACCGTATTGCACATGTTATTTCCGATCAGATTCGATACCCGCTATTCACGAACATTTAATTGATGTACCTATTAAACAAGAGTGTATTGATCATGAAACCGCTAAAAAGGTTAAAAGGTTTCTATTACGAACAAGAAGCTTAATAATCATCCAACACGAGTCATCATTTACGTTTCTTCTAACATATTGGTGGCTTAGTTCCTTCACACAATGACATTAACGAGATGTCCTTTGTCATGAGTGAACATTTATTTTAGCTGCGACTGTATTATCCATAAGAAGACCTACTTAATGTTGTATTAAAAATTAAATTGAAGACATTTGTGTGTTTGAATAAAAAATTTCCATTTCAGAATTATTGTTTGTTGAATGGGTTTAGCACCACATTTAGTGATTTTCTAGCTTAATCATCGTGTACGGTGCTTATTGGTAAGGTAGGCTGTTTAACAGGTAAACGACCATGATGATTAGCATGAAACTTAGCTATGTTGTTTTTTTTAAGTTAATGTAAAGTAGGAGTCGAATCCTTATATTATTAACATCTCCGCCCATAAAAAATATTTTTATAATCCTGGTAGAGAGTAAATTGTGCCGACTCAAACCCGTGTCACGAAATGCATTGATTTGCTCTCTGACGTTTCATGCTTTCTGTTATTAGAGGATTTTCGGACTACTACTTCATCAGCATCCTCACATTATTTGTTTTATTTGTCGTCAATGTTGCAAATTTTTAGTTCATCAACTTTGCCTCTTGTGTTATTGACATATTCATGTGATAGATTGCATAAATTAATTCAGATCAGAGAACAAAAATTATGAAAAACGATGATGATACGCGACATCTTCCTATTTAGAAATTTAAAAAGGTACCATAAATGTTAACTAATATAAAGGGAAGAAACAAGACAAACCTTGCAATTTAATTAATAATTTGACAATTCCAGCAAATTTTAAGAAACAAATAAGTGAACAGACAAATACGAAAACATAATACTTGTATGTAATACCTTACACTCGCATTAATTGTGTCCAAACATATAATAACAAATACATGTGCATACCGGCAACATGCAGACAAAGGACGTAGAAGTTAAACACAAGAGCATGCAAGTATATAAATACATGCAATGTAATTTTTATGTCGATCTCGAACCGGTTCTATACACAAAAAATACAATTAAAAAAATCATTTGCAGCTGTAGGAAGAATTGTGTTCACAGATTAATTGCAATACGCCTTTGTCTGTGTGCCTATTCAAATTTATCTGTAATTTTAATTAGAAAAATATAGTCTACCTCAGGCTTCAGACAGTAGTGTATCCAAGAGTAATTGCAATAAGCTTGACTATTGTTTGTGTTTATGTGTGTCTATGAATAGTGTCAATTTTTGCTATAAAAAAGACAAACATCATTGTCTTGTATCCAATCGGCAACAATTTGAAGTATTTTTATAGTTTAAAATGGACTTTGTTAACTAATCAGATTGTTATTAACTTTGACTTGAATTTTGCTGAAATAATAAGATTATTTACGATACGTGCACCTTCCCTAAGTCTTAAAGACAAAACATTTGCTATTAAAATAGTAAACGACCCAATGTTCTAATCGATGCAACAATAATAAGATCTAATGCGAATACATTAACCAAGCCTAATGTCTACACGACTTGATGAAAAGACTTGATTGGTAAATGAAATCGTGTAAAGTCAAAGAGTATATAATAGTTTGTCATTAGGATGTCTTAAACAACGTGCAATTTGTAAAGGAAGCGACCTTTCAACCTTACATAAATTACTGATATAATGGATTCAATCAAAGTTGAAGTAAAAAGTTATTTTTAGCACATATTTTATTAAATCTTGTTGATTAAATTCCGTTATTTTGAAAGCTAAGCTATGTTGTTTTTTTAAGTTAATGTAAAGTAGGAGTCGAATCCTTATTACATTAACATCTCCGCCCATAAAAATATTTTTATAATCCTGGTAGAGAGTAAATTGTGCCGACTCAAACCCGTGTCACGAAATGCATTGATTTGCTCTCTGACGTCTCATGCTTTCTGTTATTAGAGGATTTTTCAGACTACTACTTCATCAGCATCCTCACATTATTTGTTTTATTTGTCGTCAATGTTGCAAATTTTTAGTTCATCAACTTTGCCTCTTGTGTTATTGACATATTTATGTGATAGATTGCATAAATTAATTCAGATCAGAGAACAAAAATTATGAAAAACGATGATGATACGCGACATCTTCCTATTTAAAAAGGTACCATAAATGTTAACTAATATAAAGGGAAGAAACAAGACAAACTTTGCAATTTAATTAATAATTTGACAATTCCAGCAAATTTTAAGAAACAAATAAGTGAACAGACAAATACGAAAACATGTGCATACCAGCAACATGCAGACAAAGGACTTAGAAGTTAAACACAAGAACATGCAAGTGTATAAATACATGCAATGTAATTTTTGTGTCGATCTCGAACCGGTTCTATACACGGAAAAAAAATACAATTAAAAAAAAATTTTCAGAAAGTAACTTTTTAAAAAATAGATTCTATTCATCCATCAATGTTAAGGAAAGTTGTAATTAAAAGTGAGCTATTAATACAGCGCGCCATAAAGAAAGCTTTTTTACGAATAGTTAGTATGTATTCCTATGTTTTCATTAATTCATCTTAATGGGTCAATAGACTTGTATTCATTATAAACCCATTACAACAACTGGTGCACTGTGAGGGAGAGATTATGTCAGACAGCTCGGAGCACAAGTTTGCAAAGTGCTGCTCAAGTGTAAAAGAAACAAAAAGAGCTATGCTGTTGGAATATGTTTTCAAAAATTAGTTTGAACAATGACATTTGTTACATTGATTGATATTAGTGTTCACAGATCTTCTATTATTGATGTAATTGAGCTGGTTCGTTGTGTACTATCTGTAGGGAAAGGTAAACAGTTATTTGGTGTAATAACTTTGTCCGATATGATTACCAACAAAATAGAAATAAATCGCGTTAAAAAGTCAAATCTGTATAATAAAAAATATACATGGAAATAATAGCAAACTGAGAAGTTATTTCCATTTATATCTTATGTAAGACAGGAGTAAAAACCATTGTAGAAGTGGCAACTTCTGCGAATACATGGATTTACAATATAGTAATCTGCAAAGGGTTTGCGCAATTTAAGGTATATCCATGTGTATGTAGAAAGATAAAACCTTTTTGAATATATACCTCCATAGCTAGTTAAAAGAGGCGAAAGCACAAAAAAACAAACAAACGAACAAAAAAAGAAACAAAAAACACCATTCAATTATAAAAAAAAACAAAGAAACAAAAAAAAAACAAAAAAAAAAAAAAAAAAACAAAAACAAAAAAACAAAAACAAAAACAACACCAAAACAAAAGAAAAAAAATAAATAACTTTTTCATTCATATACACAACGTTTATATGATAGTATAGCTACATGTATGCTTTTGAATATAGAGATGAACGCATTACCTTTAGCTTTAGTGTCGATAAAGCAAAATGAGAAACCTATTGAAAAAAATTGATAGGTATTCACTGCATGACTGAATTACTCGGAAAACTTAGTAGAACATTGCTATTGATATAATACCATTTGTTTGACCTGTTTTACTACTCTTCTCTTGCGTTTTATTGTAAAGTTGGCTTAAGCAATTAATGTTTTAGCAAAGTTGGCTTAAGCAATCAATTAAACGTTGTAACAATAACAACAAATAATGCAAAAGGCGTCAAAATATATCAGCCTCAAATATCTTTATTAGAATGGGTCTTCAAGGTGCCAAAAGTATGACACATATTCAAAAAGGAATACAATTAAGCGTCTTGATCTGTCATAGAAGGAAAGTCTCTATGATACTTAGTAAAATATCCATCTAATATTAAACGAGCCCCTGGTGATTTCGGGAATAAAACGTGCATATGTTTTAATTCCCAAAACTTAAGTAATGTATATTGAATTAATACTCTGGATATTCTTTATATTCAAGCGGATATCCAGATAAATATTACATGGTTAGTTGTCCATAGGGATTCACAAAAGTATTATAGCAATATTGTGACAAAGATACACAACCATACTCGTCTCCGATGTGAATTAAATGGTAGGATTTGTCTAGATTCCAGTCAAATATAAACTGAAATGACTTACAGAACGACTGGCAGCATAGATCTCTGCAAATCCTACGCTTTTGATATTGTGATTATTAAATAATGCATTTATTCGATTCATTTAATTGATAACAAAGACATAAACATTGTATTTTTGTTCAGCCTGGATTACACGAGAATTGTGCACAGATAGTTATGTAAATGCCATAATAACAAATTCTCTATGGTGGCGGTATGTGTTTCACTTGCGCAAAGTAACATTTGAATATTCTATGAATAATGCTTCATCTGACATTTCGCAAATACATAAGACCAAAAGTCTTAAAAATCATCTTTTATGCTCGAATTAACGAGTCCATGTATAAAAAATAAGGTATAGTGGATATTGATATCTTAACAATTTCATTTTACAATTTTACAAAAAATGTTACCATATACTGTCGCATTGCTTTTTATTTGCGATGATTCCTAAAGAGTGGGCGGTAAAAGGATATCTTTACTTATTCACTTAAATTGGTATATTGTAACCATAAATCTTCAATATCATTTCGTAAAAATGGTCTAATTTATATCAAGGTCATTGACATGGATGTCCGGTTTCCTACCGCATGTCGGGGTATTCGCAGGGTACTCCGACTTCCTCCCTCAATAAAATCCGCACGCAATTATATAGCTGAAGATTGCTTAATGTGGCGTTAAACATCATTTAAAATAAAAAGCAAACCATTACGGAATTTCCTTAATATGATGCTATGAGTTATTAAAGGAAGAAAAAGTCGAGTTCACAAATGTTACTGTCGTAAATCAGTATCCGCGTCTATTGATCTTCAAATATTACCTTCATGCTCATCATGAGTATCATTTGCTTGTTAACAAATGCATTGTTCTACAATAATTCCTATTGGACAGTATTAGTAGCATTACGGAATTGCCAGCGGTAAAATATTGATATAGTTGAGCTTTTGTCATTATTTCCTATTTATCGTTTTTTCTTGTTAGTCTCATGAGTCTCAGCCTAAACTCTAACTATAATTGTCTGCCTCAGGAGTAGCTCAAACCTTATCTTTTAAATACATATAGTAGGTTAGAACATTTTAGTTTATCCGTACCTTAATGACTAATGTTCAGTGTTCGTTATATTGGGCTTTACAAATACAAAAGAGGGACCCTCGGTGGCCAAGTAGTTAAGGTAGTTTGTCTACTATTTATCACGTGGTCTGTCAACACTGAGGTTGCGTATTCGAGTTTTACTGCGGCAAGGTGTACTCGACTCCACTTAATGGACAAGGATTGCCAGTTTTCCTACCGAAGGTCGGGGTTCCCTTAGGTACTTCGGCTTCCTCCCCAATAAAAACTGGACGCAATGAAATAGCTGAAAAATTGCCGAAAGTGGCGTTAAACATCGATCAAACAAACAAATACAATTTACACTGTAAGTTTATAGTAACATTGGTCATAAATACAAACGACCAACGACACTAGGAGTGTAAATCTTTTTCCGACACATATATTGACCTCTTTTCTAGTCTTAAACCGCCCCTTGGTTTACATTACATTAGTACGACTTATTTTTTCTACGTCTGTCAACTGTTTGAAACTTCCTAGGGATTATGCCATCGCGGTTAGGAAAGAAGTTTTTTTACAACAGAATATATATTAACAAGTATTATTTGCGACATACCTTCTTTTATTTTGTTTGAAACCTGCGCGGATAGAGCCTTTTATTGATGAAGGTAGATAATTTCTGCAAGAGAAATTCAGAAATAAAGAAATTGATGCAGTTAATATCAACAACGTTCTAAATAGCGAAATATCAGATCATTGTTTTGTTATAAATATACCAACACCACTGCCGTATAACTTTAATTACAAAAAGGATTGCCGGACGTCGATGAACCCATTGAATGCACTTGTTCTGATTTTTTTTAAATACAATCCTTCTAGTAATATCATTACTGAGAATCTGCACATTGACTAGGTGAATCGCAGACACATTTATTACCAGAGAGTGAATTTACAGAGAGAAAGAAAACAATACACAAAACTAGATGTGTCTAACTGGGTATAAATAAGGTCTGGTTACAACGTGGCATTACGGATCTAAGACACGTTGAACAACGTTTGAAAATATGATTCCAAATAGTTTTACCATTTTTTTCATTTACTTAAAAAGGATAGTAATGTGATGATCGTTGGATATACCTATTTTAAACACTTTATTGTAAAACCATTTTTGTCATGACACCAATTCTGTAAATAACGTAGTGGAAGCGGGTAGTTTGGCATGCCATAAAACCAGGTTTAACCCACCTTTTCTTTTAAAATGCCTTTACCAAGTCAGGACCATTACAGTAGTTTTTTGGTTGTTGGTTCTCAAATTTACCGGTTTTTGGACTTATGATATCTGGCCCGTCTTCAAAAAGGAAAACACGGTTAAAGAAAACTATTAAACTCTTCTGAACAAATATTATCGAATATGTAAAGAAGTAGAAACTTATATACACATACAAACTATAATAAGTATCAAAACACCATAATACATTCACAGAATCTGCATTGGGACAAACACAACATAAAGAAAAAAACTCAAAACTAACATTAAAAACCAAAAAGGACCCTCCAAAAACATAAGTGCAGTCAGGTGCTGAATCAGCATCTAATTTGATTGCTTGATTAAATGAGTAAAGTCAAGTGGGCAATATTTCAGGAGGAGAACAAGTTATTAAGAACTAAATCAACAGGCAGGGAAAAGAATTAACCAGCAGGACCACAATTAAACTGTCACTGAAGTGTAGCATCTAACATATACACTTTGAGGTACTCGGTCACGTCCATGAAAACTTCAAATAAATAAAGTGGAAAACCTACATATGGATCAGAGAAAGTTATTTAGCTTTTCAATCAGGTAATCATAATTCATATAGAACATAATGATCTCAAATCTGAAGTCTTGAGCACGGTAATTTTAAATTCGCGAGAAAAAAATTAAAGTTCAATAACAAATGCGAAGTTATGTCTACATACATTTTCTGATTGTGTATATAATGTCTGTTATTAGAAATACATTTAAGTAATGGAAAGAAAAATACTGGTATCTGGAATAAATCTTTGTCTATTAAAAATAACTAGTAGAAATTTACTAAAATTGAACATTTTGGAACAGAATGTCCTTCTTTGATCATTTTTTTTATTAATTTGCCTATACAGTTCTCTTTTCAGCTACCACTTTGTATTGACACTAGTAAAACGATCATTTTTATGTTACTTTCGTTTATGATTATTGAAATTTTTATGGATAATATGACTTAAACCTGTAGTTTCCAGATCCGTCATAAATTCATGAAGACTTTTCGGAAAGTAACCACAGAAACTGCGCTATTTACATCATTTTAAGACTTATACCTACAACTCGAATATGAAACAAATGGTTATCTCAGTACAAAAGGAGGACAAATCACGCACTTTGCATATGTTAGACTTGCGCTTTATCAGTATGTGGAGGCCCCAATAGATTTAAAGTTGCATATCTTAAAAGACAAAACAACTGTTATTAAATATTTTGTATATGCATGTTTTTATATGTTAACCACAGTTAAGAATGATAGTGGGTGCATAAAATTATATTTAGGTACATGTCCACACTATGTCAAATGCGTTCGTATTTTTAGTTCCAAAATCGATAATGTAATCACGTACAAAAGTTAGGTTAAGATGTGATTGTTTTTCTATCTTAGTGAAGATACTTAATTTTATTTCCTATTCCTAATATGTGCAACTTACCTGTCAAAAAGAATTGTAGATATGACAAACAACATGGGAACTGTGTTAACTATTGGACAAATAACTGTAGCTTATCAGGCTGTCGAATGCGTAGTTCGTTCAGGTACGTAAAAAATTATAGTTTCCTTGTATCATATGTTTTACTGTTTTGGATTTGTACAGCGATATGAGTAGTTATTTTATTAGATAGGAACACAAACTTCATTCAATAATAATAATAATTTTAATAAAAGTTCCTGATTTTATGTTTTCGTTAATTTCGTGAGTTTGTCTCAAATTAAAATTATCAAGCAATCAGATTGTTCAGTATTAAAGTAAAATGAAAGATACTCTTATATTTGCCCTGTTTTATGAAACTGAGCATATATGACAGATCACAGAAAAATACTTTAACTTACTTTAGCATAGGTGTTTGTGGCAGTAACAGTAGACATCAATTAGGTTATATCATGTATATGCATGTTGTAAATTTGGTAAAAATTAAAGTTTGTCGGTGTTAACTGATAACAGTGTCATATTAAATTAAGCGAAATCAATCTTATGTCTTTGAATTGTTGATATCAGGAAGTGCCGGGGAGTAAAAAAGGCTTATCCTTTCTGCACCTTTTAGACTTACAAAATTTCAAGCTGATTTTATAGATCAATCATTTGTAATAAGACATTTACACAGAATTATCCGTGCGACTTGAATAATCCATGTTCGTAAGTGTCAACGAGGGCTGAAAATGACAGCAATATATTATATCACGATATGTTAAATTATTTTGTAAAGAAAAATAATTCCAGGCCTAACTAAAATGTCTCTTTAGATTAACGATTTATCTGGGTTTTATTTTACTTATGCACAATTAATTATATTCCAAAGTCATCAGTGCTCAAGTGGCTGTTGATATTTCTCTATAAGAAAAATGACTGGTTGAAATATTTAATCAAATACTAACAAATTGACTAAAGTTGTTTGCTATCATACGATGACCTTTCCATAACAAAATAATACTTTTGCTATACTATCGTCACATGGCGGCTTTAGAAATAACAACATGAGCTCATTATTAATTAACCAAGTCACACTAAAGGAAATGTGTGCATACCACTCCAATCTGACAATAACGATTACTTTACAACACGATAAACAACAATAATGAAACACTTTAAAGTATATAACATGAGTACGGTACCAATTATTAGAAAGTATTATAATTGGAGAATAAACTGGACCTTTGTTCATCGACCAGGAGCGTCGAAAATGTTAACACCTTTAACTTTGCTAGCAACATCCATTTTGTCATTTCATGTAAGGTCTTGTTCGGGAATGCTCTGTGCAGCTCACTTTAGTCAAAACAAAACATCTCCCTCATAAAACAAGTGTGCAATTCCGATAACAAATGATGCTTGCCAAAGGAATAGTTATAGTATTCACACCAAGAAATGCTGCAAAATTATATTCGAAAAACACATTTTTTTTTAAACGAGGTCATAATAGACAAATATTTGTAAATTCATTGTATTTTCTTTCTCAGTGTCGAATTTTGTGTAGTAAAATCGATTATAAGAATGAATTGAAGTTAAACAACCTTGCTTTCAGAATGATTTAATGGTTTCCCACTGATTTATCGATTTCAAATTGTCTTTCTTTAAGAGGATCAAATTCAAATCCAATTAGTTATTTCGTTTGAAAGAATAAATACATAATGTTTTAGCGTATGCGACAGTTTTGATATAGAGAATATGTTTGAATATTTGTATTTTAGCACAGCTGATCCGGTTGTGGTCATTTTAGTTTTATGACATATGAAGACGATTTTAACATTTGTTTTTGTCACATTAATCGTTTTTATATTTCACATCCCATAATTCATACCATTAACAATAGTCAACTGTTTTGGTCAGAAATAAATATAAAAAAAACATCTGCACTTTAAGCGTCGGCACGGAATCAGTAAAGGTATGCATTTACTTACGAATTTTATATATTGTTTAATATACATGCTATGAAATTCACGGATTGTTGTTTCTTTAAATAAATTAATTAAAATAAATAAATCTGTTAACAAAGGTAAAACTTGTGATGCCTGGTTTTATAAAGAATCATGTTAGTTTCCGACAGTAAATCAAATTATGGGAAAAATGTCAGACTAATGATATAAGGATTTATAAAAATATGTTCGAATTCTTATTATTGAAAAAACAGAAAATTATCATTATAATCATATTTGCTATATCCAGGTGATACTATTAAGATACTGCTGGAAAGTTATATAATTTTTACGTATCACAGGGTTTAAGCATGTACAATGATTGTGCTAAGAAAAATAAGTCAAAAGTAGATGTATCTACTGAAGTAATTACATTAAAAAAAATTAAGATAAAACAACAAACACATATATAAATCATCAGAATACAGAAATCATTATCAGTTAAAATAACATAAGTTAGAAATGCAATATACCTTTTGGCAAAAGATTTTGAGTGTTTGTCAAGGAAATCAGAAGAATTAGAAAATATCGAATAATCGAACAAATTGTAAATTAAGTGGGTATGGCAACCACATGCCAACATATTAAACAAATAAACAAATAAACAAAGAAAACTAATACGGCAACAATATGGCCATGACAAACTGTCCATGGAAATTCGCGATTTAATTTTAAAGACATTTAACTCGCTTTTTACTAATATTTGTCGTGCAATGTTTGTCCAGGGGTATTATGCAGAAAATTTAAACGAATTATACAGTGAATTTTAAATCGATTATGTTGAATATAGATTTACGCAAAAGGTAATTTGTTTGAGCTTATTTAAGACATACAGTTATTGTTTGGAGATCTGGACAGTTACGCTGTAAAGATGAAAAGCGAATTTCGGCGGGTAAACCCGTTATAGTGTTAATAAGTTGATAAGTTTGAGTTTCCATAAATCATGTCCAACACTCATCACAAAAATAACTTTTCGCTATATAACATAATAATTCTTATCTTACATTCATTCGTTTTAAGTTTATAATCATTTTTGATTGGTCAAAAGTCCTTTAACTTGTACTTCACAGATCCCGTTCATACTATGATGAACGACTTTTGGGGAACTACTTTTTTGTTGCTAAACATATACAAATATGGCGGTCATGTGTCGTGTACGCTTCAGACAATAAATTAAGCCAGTACAATCGAATTTTATCGATACAAATATCATGAGCGATGTTTTGCTTAAATGGAAGCAGCTGTATAT
Source organism: Limnoperna fortunei (assembly GCA_944474755.1). Lineage (NCBI taxonomy): Eukaryota > Metazoa > Mollusca > Bivalvia > Mytilida > Modiolidae > Limnoperna > Limnoperna fortunei. The sequence continues at coordinate 46,618,198 of OX104112.1, forward strand.
TATTATTACGAAATCATTAATTTTTTTAGCGAAATACATACAAGAAAATATTTTTACAATACACTACGTTCTGGATTCATTGTTCACATTGCTGAATGACGGAAATTTGAATGTGGACGAAATACGAATGTGAAGGCATATATAAACGATACTTGAAAATTGCGTTTCTTGTAATTTCAATTATGAATCATTTCAAATACACACAATAACACCTTTTTTTCTTAGTCGCAAAAAATCAAGCAAGATGCACAGATTTGTCACCAACTCCATGTTTCAGCACAGCTCCATCAATTTTCACTGATAAATCCATCGAACAGTCGATACATTTAGTTTATCCTGTTCGTATTTAGGAAACAACGTCTAGCTAGGTTTACGTTGCATTTAAGCAGACATGATGTCATAAATGACGAAATATTGTTTTTTGTTCAGTCTTCTTTTGTTTTTAGTAATATTTTTTTAGCAAATCGTTTAATGTGTCTGTTGTCAATGCCCGATATTCCTATCAAACCAACCACGTCTTTGTCTTCAGTTCGATGTGCATATTCCTACGCGTCACACACTTATGATACAATTTTATTGAAAAGAAAATATTTTTAAAAATTGGAAGAATTATAAGGATTAAAAGCTTTTTTGGAAATTTATAGATGTATGATCGAGGTCGACTCAATCAGAAACTTACCATAAACGGCATGCCCGTTTATTTGTATCTGAGTGAGTCGACCTCGTTTATAGAATAAATATTGCAATTGTTTTTAATTAAAAAAGTACTTGACGAGAACACCAGTAATAAAGATGACAAATATTGCATTAAATGTGCGATAAACTTCTACAGAAACGTGTAAAAGTAACCTACAAAGTGTTAGTACTTATTAAAACTAGCATCGTCCTACATGAAACAGTGTAATTATAAAATACGCAATGAACACCTTTGTTTTGTATTTTTAGACATTTTTATTCTTATAAAACAAATTTTATGCCAAGAATAATGCAAAGGGTCCAAAATACTAACAATTTAATTCAGGAAAAATGCATGAAATAAAGATTTTAGAATTAACACATACTATAATAATTTGGGCGACATCAGCATTGTTGAATTGGTCCTTGTTAACTTGTAATCCCTTATATATTTTTCAAGCCAACTAGCTGTCTTTGCCATGCACAATTCTGAAACCTGGCGACTATTTACGCAACAAATATGACACCATTCTAATAAAAAGAGATATATAACACAGCCAGCGTCTAGTCATTTTTAAAGAACAAGGAGCACCACAGAAGAAAGATAAATCGCCATATAAAAAGTATATCTTGATTTTAAAACTGAGTCAAATGTACTTTTTAACAGCTGGTTGGTGTCTAATAACGCTGCTTTGTTCTTAACGACTAACGCATTTTTTGCTGATGATAACACCATGCATCATTCCTATTTAAATTGCACATATGTATTACTCTGTTAGAAATTAAATGCTATTTAATATAGTGTTTAACATACATTGAATGCATCCCAACCCATGTTTAGAGAAACTTCGCTTTTAAAAATTTTACTTGGCTATAATATCAGTTTATATAGCTGTAAAACCTAGAAACGTGCTTTTATTAAATACATTTCGGAAATATTAAGAACACAAGTATTAAAGCGTATCGGATGTTTTTCTTAATTAATCTAATAATCTACCAGTGTTGTCGTTCTGGCAATGTAGCAACAACATATATAATTAAGATAACTGTCAACATGCTTGACGTTTTTGTAGGGTTTGAAAAGAGTGGGCTGATTGTAGTCTCTACAAACAAACTACATTTGCAACCCTACGCATTTCTGGTACTTGTTTTATTGTATGAATGCGAAATACAAGATCATAAAGTGAAAAATTGCACGTTTTCATCAATTCAAACAGATTTTACAGTTTTTACACAACAATAAAATCAATGCATTTAAAACAACACAACAAGTATTTTATGTGTGTGATCCTTTTATTTGCAAGTTTTATGTAATCGCCGTCATGCTTTAGCTTTTAAACACCTACTCTTTTACTTATTGATTGCAATTTTTCTGTATACTTTTTATATTTCTGTTTTCCTATGCTGTATGTGTGAATTTTACTGTTAACTTTGTTTTGTTATTACCTATACTAAGGGTTTATACTATATCTGTAGGCTGTCTTTTAAAGATTTAAATAACTATTTTTAGTATTGTAATTTTAAAACATTTTGTCCGAATATGTATGTAATTCGACAGCTCATAATACATTATTGTTGATTATAGTGTCCTTTTATTTGACAGGTTGAATTTAATGTAGACAAATTTTACAGTTATGTTTAGTTTACTTTAAAACGTACAATATTCAGTTTTCAGACCCTAAAACTGTAGAACTTATAGTTACCAAAAACAAAACAATCTTTCTACATAAATTCAGGATTTTCCGGCTTTGTTATCAGGCTGTATTTTCATTTTGTATTTTCAGGTCTTGTCAGTTTGTAGGTGTTAACTTACAAGTGAGCTATTTATTTAAATATTATTGTTATATTGTTCGAAATTCGGACTACAGCACAGGACACGCAACAGATATAAAATAGGCACATTTGCGACACGACTGGCTTGTTTGTCAATGTACAAATACAATTTCTGATTTTAATAAACACAATACAATAATATCGTATCTGAAAATGCACATTGTCTACTACGATTTAAATTTTTTTCATAGGAAACTCCCAATAGACTCATTAAATATATAAATATAAGCCTAAAATGCATTTTAGGCTTGTAAAATGTATTCAAGTTTACATTTAACAAGTTAAAGTGGAACTAAAATCTCGAGAAGTGATCTATAAACATTGGAAATTGCACATAAAATACCAAACTTCATATGCTGCAAAAAGATTTAAATGTTATGATGACATTATAGAAATATTAATTTTGTCTCAATGACAGTTTAACATTAGAGAATTAGCAATTGTATTAGAATAAAATATCATCACAGATACCAAGGTTAAGAGAATTTTCTACACCAGACGCGCGTTTCGTCTATTCAAACTCCTTAGTGGCGCTCAAATCCAAACAATATTTAAATCCAAATGATTAAAATGCTGTAGAGCTTTCGTCACCAAACGTCCAAAACGTTATGCCAAATTTGGCTAAAGCTATATTCACCATGGAAATAGAATCCCTTGAATTAAAATACTTTTCGAAATTGAAAGGCAGTTAATTGAGACGATGACTATTTTACGGACATATTTTAAAAGGACAGCGTTTTTTCATCTTATATTTTCTGTACCAGATATTTTGTAATTTAGATTTTATTGCCTTTGTTCATCTGACCAAAATAGTTCATATTTTGTGTTACATATATAGTTCTAACATTGTTGGGCTTAAATATATATATCTAGATTAGATGTTCTAAAGTTTCTTAAAATAAGAATAGCATTATATTCAATGGCAATTAGTACATGCGATTTCGAATAAAGATATGATTCTAAACATAACAAAAAATTGTTTACAAAAGCAATGACATTCCAACATAAAATCAAGGACACAATATCAAATAAAAAATAATTAAGAAAAGTTCCTCCCCTTCATGTCATAAAAGAGCAATTTACAAGTAGATTAATAATATACAGTCGAAATTTCTAGCGACTATTTATAAGGAAATGTTACAAAAATAAATAGCAAATTACAAAATGCGTCTAAATCTCATTTTAAAAGCTGTGTTATTAAGCATACGACTCGGAAACAATCTGCGTTTACGTTGGTGTCATTTCTGTAATCACCGACGTTAAATGGCATAGACACTGTGCTAGTTGCTTCTAGTAAAATACGTTTTGATAACAAAAGTTTAGTAAAGAAAGACAAACACGTGATAGCAAAATATTTTAAAAACAAACAAAGACGTAGACGCGCGTTACGTCTACTCATGACTTATAAAAGGAGGTGATAGTTTTTTCATTGTTCAAAAAGGTTCCTCAAATAAAATAATATTGATTAACTGACATGCATTATTCGAAATAATTTACTTATATTTTACTTTATATTGCTATAAAATGTAAAGAGAAGATATTAAAACCGACGCACACGTAAATCAACCATTGACATCATAAGTGTATTGAGTGAGAAAGTACAAAGAAGACGTATTTTCATAAAATGAATAGCATGTCTACAACAACAATGGACCGTCTAAATCTATCTTTGGTATCGCAACAACTTGACGTATGACATTGGAATTTCTATTAACTATATTCAATTTACATTAATAAAATAAATTGATCAGTCATCAATCACTATAAATAAATAAATGAATGTAATTCCGAAAAGCCATAGCGTTATGTTCGTTTTTATTGCATAGTGTTCTGTCTTCCTTGTATAATTGAAACAAAAATTATTTGCAACGGTTTTTGCCAATTGTTTGGATTGTAAATAACATGGTTCGGTAATCGTTATTCAAATAAAGGTAATAACAAAATAACGAATATGACAGGACGTATGACAACGCTTACGGCGCTAGACATTGCGTTTGACACAACTACCGCGGAAAGCAGGACGTGCTAGACAGGACGTTTGAAAGAACCAATGCCGCAAGGCAGATCATATGACAGTCTAAGGCGCTTAAAAGAACGTTTGACACTGCCTACGACACTAGACAGGACGTTTGACACAACAAACGCCGCTAAACAGAATGTATGACACAGGCTAAGGCCACAGAAAGAACGTTTGGCACTACCAACGGCGATAGACACGATGTAGGATACAGTTTACGTCCTTTAAAAATTTCACTGTTTTTACTGTGACGTTACGTAAAGTTTCGCAGAAACCAAATCAGACACGTTTGTGAGTTTTGTTTATGCTGTTTGGGGCATGTTTGTGGATACTGACATGTATCTTAGTACTGCATATCTATTTTTATGTACCCATATTAGTCGGAACGGATTATAGAACGTATTTACTTTTTAAAGTTCTCCATATATCTGCGACCTTGTTTAATTTCATCAGTATTTTAAGACTTTACTAGCTTAAGATTTAACTTTTATTTTTGCTACTATTTGATTTCCTGTCAATAGTGTTTAGTGCATCAATAATATATCCTCCTATAATAAGTGATCCTCAATAATTGGTGTTTATAAAGTCGTTTACATTCTTGCGAAATGATTTTCTGTCATTGTCTTCATTTTGGGAATAGAAGTTAACAAAGTACGTTAATTCATTTCTTTTGCTTATATTACAAATTTTTATGCAATTACGTTAATTGAAATATCTATAAATAGCACCTTACTCTCAGAATATAATTCATCTGTCGCTTTGCTGAGAGCTTCCACAATTAGTTGACATCAGTCTCAATTACCAAATAGATCTCTGCCAAATAATTCAATATCGTAAAGGATTATGCGTGATATTTATCTTTATGTATGACTTCTGGCAATTGGTAATATGTATTGAATGTATTAACTACATTTTGCATGTATTCATTTTGCAGAATGTTTGTAGTACATTTAGAAAAATTAGCTTCGCTACTCGTAGGTGCCGTAAAAATAATGAATGTACATTGGTCTTTTCTAATTGACTAAAGAATGAAATGTTACTCTTTTAGTGTCAATTAACTGACGGATTACATTTTAGTATAAAATTACAATGTAAATAGATAATCTTCTTAACTAGTTAACGACAACGATTTGAATTAAACTGATATGTAAGCAGATATGTAAAAAGATGAAATAATTTTATGACATGGATTCAGACGAAAACAAAGTTATGCTGTTCATGCCCACCTTCTATTAATCCATTAAATATCTATTGGTGATTATTTTTATTAAATAGCTTAAGCAAAGTCTGTATATTTGATGGCATGCGAAATAATTTTAGTTTTTTTGTCTGCATCCGTCTAACTGTCCATGTATGAATCAATGTTCATTCATTAAACAACGTTCTACTGGAAAATTCTGTTGACATTCGCGCTATTTGAACACGAATATTTTGCACCGAGGTAAGCGGCATTGTTGAGAAGATATATCGCTATCTTTATGATTTAGTTTATAGTTATGGGAAATCCATCTGCCAAAGTGGAATTAAACATTTTTTTACTTTGCCATATGTAGATTGTCCAATTCCTGGATTTTACTGTTTATGGGCATGACTGTGAGTTAGTGGTGGCTTATTAAATGTCTTTACAGCTTACTTATCCAGAGTACACGAGTGCATCCAAGGCTGTTGTTGGGTTTATATATATGTCTTTATCAGGCTTTTTTCCAATGTCACTTTCTTCAATATAATGTTTAATTGTATGTTAAGTAAATTCCATAAACAAAAGTAAAGATCACGATCATGACAAACGTAATGGGGTAACCATGGTAATTTACCATAGACTTCTTTCGTTTGTGACCTCACCCTTATTTTAATAACAATTAACATGACGTTTGTCACTAGTAAAATAGAATATGATCATGCTTCCGGGACACCTTGTGTAAAAATGTGTTCGTGTTGCATATTCGTGTTGTTTTTCTTTTGTATGTTTGAGTATTCTCTGTTTCGTATGTCACTACCGAATGTAATATTAAGTTTATAGAAGTTTATTCAGCTTGAAAGCATCGAATTATATAAGATAATAGGTTTTAAATCTGTAAGAATAATTTGATAGACTTTATTATGCCGTAACATCATTTATTTTCTGTTGTTATATATAGTAATAAAATGACGTTCAATGTCCGACTCTTTATTTGTCAATCTTTTGTAATGTTGTATCATACTGATTACAGCAAAACAGAGGTTCAGAATTTCACTGGTGATAAATCAAGAATAAATTACTTATTTTTCATTTTAATTGTAGTTGGACGAACGCTGCACAAGACAATGATTGACAGGAAGATTATGTGTTCAATTGAAGGATAAGTCCTAATTATTTCAGCTAAAAGAAAAAAAAGTATCGTTACAAATTAGTTATGCATTAGAGATTTGTGAAAAATATTTAAATCACACATTGGACTTTACTTATAATAAATTGTTTTTATATATAATGTTGCAATAATATAAAGTATTGTTAGAAGTGATAAAAATCAATTTTATTAGTCACATAATCAATCATTTTACGCCTGGTGGGAGTCTTATTAGGAAAGAAATGTTTGTTGTGAATGATATATTTTTAAGGCAAGATGAGTTCAGTTTAAACTTTAAATGAACGGGATTGATAGTTAACTTTAATTATTTTTGTGCAGATAGTTTGCTCAGTCTAACGTTAGTTTTATTCTAATTAACATAGGCCTTTGATAAAATGATGATTGCCCTCAACGACACAGTAACCGCTTATTAATGGAACACATACTTTTTTACTTGATGTCGAACTGGTAAGTACACTGCTCTTTCAACGACACTTATTCTCGGTATAAATCACATCAAAACACTTTGATGTTGAATGATTCAATAATACGTGTAACACGCAAAAATACAGACGCTTCCATTTCGTTACTTTGGGCTCAAATTAATTGACATCATTTAAGTCTGATGAAAAACTTGTCTGCTATTGAATTAACAATAAATTTTACCGCACCATGTCTAGAAATTTTGACTTAACCTCACCATAATATGATAGATCATCAGTATATGGTTTACAACATATATAGGACCTAGTATTTGACTTCACCTTTAGTATTGAAAGTAACACATAAATGAAAAATCGTGAATTCAACCTATTTATTTTCGTGCGCATGTATTGTACCAAAAACAAAAAAAACAATATTAATCAGTTATTTCAAAAGCACCAATAATATACAGAGCGAAAATTTAGTATTCAGAAAGGTAGAGATTATTTTTTTTCCAAATTAACGCATTTTCTTAGCTAAACGTTCTACCATTTGATTACTTATTGGCGCATTCATGCGAGCATACTACAACATAAACAATTTGTTTTCTTTTGCAGATATACGTTTACGTTCTGCGTTGTAAAAATGTTTTATCAATTTCATTTAATATGACTATGAAATCGATGTTACTTTACAAAGTCAAATAATAGCTGTATACGTCACTCCAGCTGTCGAGCGTTTATAAGTATTTCGTCGAAATCAATTTGCTTAGATGTGCGGTATCATATTATAGGAATTATTTTGTAAAGTTATGAAAATGATCTTATTTCTAACTGAATTATTTTCAGGTTGTATTGAAACAGTATGGAAAACTACTACCGGACGTAGGCATTTTAAAACTTGGCTTTATATTAAAAAACTTATTTGTATATGTTTTTAACCTAATTGACACATAGTTGCACACATGTGTTGTGTTTTCTTCAATTATTTTAAAGCTTGTTTCATCTTTCTAAATACTTGTATAAATTTATAAGTTACGCTTGCTACTATCTGGTTTAAAAATTGCAACACGTAGCTGAGATAGACATCTAAATAAATAATATATTTATTGTAGCATAATAAAAACTATAGTATATATGAATAGTCATATCGTATCTCGTAAATAGCCATAACAGTTCCAGTCGCTAAGCTCTGATCAAGACATCATTACACTTACCAGCTACCTCTCTCTTTACCTAAATGTGTCTACATACACATATTTGTAGGCTATTTTGATCAATACTGACTTGTATGTCAAGGTTTTTTATTGTTACGTCTTTGTTACTATGACAAACATGTCTCGTGTTGTGAAAAAATAAGATGTTTAGTAATAATATATCCTTTATCAAAAAGATGTACTTTCAATCCGAAGACAAAAAAGAAATGATTGTTTGAAGTTTGCTGTGTCGTCAGACATTTAAATTGAATTCGACAAATTAAATTCCTGATTATAAACTTTCCATCTCTGCAGCAAATTTTTTGCAGCACCTGGTTATGGAGTATTTGTACCACTACTTATAAGCTATATTCTACATCGGTTTAATTAAAGAAACATTATTGTTCGCTAGAAGACCTATAAGGTAGGTCAAATTTGTTATAATCCCAATTGTACTATTTATTTTTAGTAACCATCCTCCCCATTTCATTGAACAACTCAATCAAGCACTAATCTTCAAATCAAAGCAATAATAATTTATATTCGAGATGACCTAAACATTAAAACTACATTCAATTGCTATTGTGAATCGCAGAATGCAACAGGAAGGAATAATACTACAATGATAGGTACGCTATTAGATTATCAGTATAGTATTTACTTTGTTGACAGGCGTGTCAACAGTGAGACTTTGTGTTAACTCAACTACGGGCAAGGCACGCATAATTCCAATTTGAATGTACAAGTTTTCGAAAGGAGTTCAGGGCATTTTAGAGACGCGTATGCTTCCTACTATACCAAACACTGGACGCGATATAGCTGACAAAATTTTAAAAATGACGTTAGTACTTTTTTAAAACCAACAACAAACAGTTTGAACAATTAGTTATTTTGTTAACCCCTCCCTATATTTTTTATATAAAAGTATTATATTATTAGATAATTTTGCTGTATTTCAATTTTCCAACGTCTAACATGTGATATTTTGCATTTTGGCGGATTGACTGGTTTATTGCGGATTGCACGGTTAATAAAAATAGAACACAAAATTCAAAAAATTGTGTGACGTTTAAAAATCAGCCAATCATATTTTACATCCGGCTATCAATCAAGAAACAATGGACAGTGTTGAGCACAAAAGATTTGTATCCTTAAATAAGGATGAGATATACTTTTTATTTTTATTTTTAATTATTAATATTTTTTATGTAACAAATTAAAATACAGCAAAATGATCAATTAATAATATAAAAAACACAGCCTTTCTCTTAGTCAAAACAGGTTATATATATCGACCTCAGACTAAGTCCTCGGTCGATATACATCTCTCAGTCGATATAAACTTGTATTGACTAAGAGAAAGGTAAAGGCTTTATTTGTATAATATCACCGAAGCTAATTGAATAATGCAAAACATTCTTCGTTTCGGATTGACGATAGATACTTGTTGGATTTTGTATTTTAGAAATATGACCAGTATAGGTTTTATTGTCTAAAAAGGTTTGACTACACTACTTGTAGGGATAAACTTTTTATTGTGGTTACATCGGGGAGATTACCTAATGTCTATTTAAAGGACTATATAATATAAATGTATGAAAATCATTATAATGTTCGAAATGTTTTAAAATGTAATGTATTATTTAGGTAAATTAAAGTGTTAATTGTGCTCAAGCGGCACAACCAACAACAGTATTCTAGAAGAGTATGTTTCTGATTAAGCGAAAAAGTTGGTTCAGTTTAGGTTTTTTAAATCTCAGTGGTTTTTTGGTTGCTTCAAAAATATTTCTGTTAATTTAAATATCACTTAATTTAATTTGATTACTCGTGCTAAAAGTTTATTTGATGTTCAACAATGTTAGTTGATAATGTTAAACAAATAATCCATAAGTTTTGAAAGCTTGTCAACAACTTGCCCATGTCATCTGAAAACCTTTAAAACTGATATGTAATGTACATAAATACATTGCGTTTTGCAGTGTTCAATAACCATATATATATATATCCATTTCCTATCCTTTATAACAAATTCATTTAAATGTCTAGACATGGATAAACATAGGACATGAACTTTGTCGGGGTCATTGACATATCTCATTTGCTTAAGATCTCACATATTAACAATGGACTTGCTTGGGTTATTATTATCCAATCTTCTTGTTCTTTTTACTCAGCATTTAATCTTACCATACAGTTAAAAAAGGATGATGATAAAATTAATCCATTTGTATTCAATACTGCATACTTTTGAAATCCACATAAGAAACCGAGAGATAATCACAAATGTGTCTTGTTTACATTTCATCGTCTAGACAGGCGACAGGTATGACTTTTTTCATGCACAAAATCATATGGTTAAGACTTTCATTCATGGCTACTCTCTCAAACAGTGCGTTATATTGATAAAGTCTGAAGACGTACGCAGGGTTTATATAATATACATCGGTGAACATTGAAGTGTCTAGCAACCTCAGCAGTGATTCACTGGCCTGGATTCAACAGATAGCGACGTTCCGGCTAACAGTGTCTAACCTCGGAATAAGGTGTCATCGTCAGATGCCAATTGGACTACTGCGTTAGAAAAAAAAAATTAGTACCGAGTTTTTATACCCGCAGTAAACGCTAACAAATCACCCATGAGATTTACGTGCAAACCAAACTGATTTTTGTCAAGCCTCAATACATGACATGTTTTGAAACTTGCGTACCAGAAGTTCACCCTTGATTGAATTTAAATGCAGTCCGAGGTTAAAATATAATATTTGGGTTTAAATGTAATCACCAATATTTATTTTCCCAGTTTGCCAATTTATATTTAAATGGGAAAGGTGGCAGAACAACACCAAGTTAAAATAAGCGTCATCACTTGCAGCTTCCGTAACTTATGCACACATTGCGGTGAATCGATTTCAATTGCATAAAAATAACTTTTTTTCTTATATCGAGTGTCTTTCTTTGACTGTTATCACGTGGGCATCAAAACTTATTTTGATAAATCAAAGATAATAAATTTTCGAAACGCAAAACTCTCAGAACATTTTCATCTACAATAAATGTGAAAAGAAATATATTTTAAGCATTTAAGAAATGCAATACGTTTTATAAATCTAGTTGAACTTTGGTAAAATAAGACACTAAAAAGCTATAATGTAGTAATACAGTAGTTTATCCTTGCACAAAAAGATAAGTAAAACAATCATAAAGATAAAGGCAAGAGAATTAACGTTTTTTGCGACCATGCATATTTAGCTACCTTTATTCACAAATGATTAATTAGATACATTATTGAACTTAGAAGAAACGGCAAGGAAAAAGTGAGAACAAAAAAGACCCGAACGCCCAGGATAGGTCACCAATCAACCGGGCGAGTTACTCATCGTACGTAAGCTAATATACTAGTTTGTCATTTTTGTAACTATGCAAACCATCAATTAAAACTTACAGTATGAAATGTTACTTAAAGGCTATATGCATCGAATACACGACAGCATTCAGGTTTGTCGAGATCTAATATTGATAGTATTATACAAAGTATAGAAAAAAATGAATTCATCTATTCAGTGTAATTCATTGAATACATTGTCAATAATTTTTCGAAAGATATATGAAAATATGATGAAACACGAAGGCTGAGCATAATCCATATACAATGTAAACTTAGATAAATGCCAACGAACGATATATTATGTAACATCAATTAGATAGTGGTCATTACAGTGTTAACTTTGCATAAATGTTCATAAGCTGAAATTTATGTAGTTTACTTTTTCTTGAATAGAATGAAAAAAAACATTATTATATCTAGAAAGGTTCGTTTCAGCTTAGCTATGTATCAAAATATGATTATTTCTTTGCAATTATGTCTGATCCGAAGATAAAATAGAGGTACACTCTAAACAATAATTACAAAATTACAATTACAAAAAGAAGGTTTCAATTAAAAATTAGTACATGCTTCTATTATTGAATAAACTATTACAATAGTTGAAAAGTGTGTAACGTCAGCTGACCAAAATTTTTATTGTTCCGTGTCATGTTACAAATTATTACAATTCATACGTTAAAATATATAAATTTGGTTCTTCTGTTACTTACCCTTACGATGAAGATTTGCTAATTGAATTATTTGTAGATCTAGATAAATTAATTATGAAATAAAAGTAAATTTTAACTTATACGTTACCCGTTTTGTGGAGTATTTTACAAACCCATCGAAAGCAATTTTTGTCAATTAGGCTCCACCAATACCACACAAAATTAATTGAAAACAATGTCAAAAAAGTATTCTCTACATAAATTAATAGAATCGGTATTAAATATAATATGTTAAAGCCGATGCTTTAAGTTAAATTTGCAATAATGTGCATGTGCTGTTTACTATGCTTGATGGTAAATGTACCAGATTGTGCGCCACGTTAACCCATTAAAGAGATTGTCTGCTGGTCCTATTAATCTCTATAGCGTTCATTGCGGTTACAATGTTTAAACTTAAATATAGACAAATGCTTTGACCGCGCTTACACAATGAATAACCTGAAGATTACATTGATGTTCGGTTTTATGTCATAGATATTTTTAATTAATTTTTACGACCAATTTTTGTCAGAAAGAATTAATTTTGTGAAATGTGAAATCTTTGATATTTTTAATATAAACATCTACAACAATAATTACAAATAATTAAACCAATACCAACAATACTAAGGCGAAACTCCAGTCACTTTATGAAAACTTTTTGAAACCACACCGCACAAATTTTCCTATTCATATTTTCAAAATGTGTCTTGACATGTTTTATCATGTAATTAAATAGTTTCATACTTTAAGATTTTGCTTTTGGTATTTTTCAACCTTTAAAAATGTATATTAACCTTGCTTTTCAATTGCTTTATTACAGTATACATTAATACATTTGTTGTTTTAAAAATGTTAAAATTATGATGAATTGGCGCACTATAAAATGAATATTTCTGACTGTTGTTATACTCAGAATACAAGGCATTCATAAATGCCAAGCTCAGTTATAGTTTTATTTGATGCTAAAACGTTTGACGAAGTAATACCCTACTGAAAACGATGCCACAGCGATATTTGCCTCGTTAAAAAACAAAGCTGAAAAATGAGTTAACGTACACATCGGTAGGCCATGTAATGAAGGAGAATTGGGAAGCACCTAAAATTATGTCATACAAAAATATTGTAATTTTATTTGTTTGCTGTTCGTATCAAACGTAGAGGAGGAACATTTCTGCACACTAAGTGTAGCATGAAACCATATTCACTAGTCCCTATAACAAAAAAACAAAAAATATTTTTATGTGAGTCCTTGATCAAGATACCGTCCAGAAATTGCAGCTAAAAGTTCGACCAATCTTGATTCTTTTGCGGAAACAAAGATGGTTGATAAATAAATATATAATCTAGAGAAAACCTTGTCCGAAAAACTAATTTGACAAAATGATGATGGCGAAACAGTTTCTCGGTCAAATAATTGCCCAGACGGTAATGTTCGCAAAACATTAGTTATTCACTAATTTTATGTCATTTTCAATTTAGGGCCTGTCATATCGTAAAGACCTTAATTGCTTGCCACTTCTATAGAATCCTTATTTGCATTTGTCTAGAAATAACGATCGGATAAAAGTACTTATCTGTGTACTTTCGGTATGAGGTTACACGTACGTACGATTTATAACCTTTGGTGATTAAAATCGTATGCACCTTGACCAAACTCAATGCACCGTGCGTTACGTCATTGACTATGAACGCGTTTACCTAGGTTATATTTTAGAATGTTATGAAACCTAGCCAATATCATTAAATTGCTGCATATTTAAATACATTGTAATTGTTAGAGCTTGTATACTTTTAGAAAAGCAGTGTTAGAAAGATACCTTGTTGAAAAAGAGACATTAAAATCAGCAAAACATAGCCTCAGATCCCTTTATGATGTACTAAACATAACTAAGTCAGAAGAGCTATGATGAAGATAAACCATTCCTTTATGCTATATTTATGATTTCAACACAACAAATAGACCGACTTTTGAGAACTAAAACCGACAAAACATTAGTTTCTTTGTCGACTATCAAGAATTGATTGACCGTTATGAGCGTTTTTTGTCAAAAAAGATGTTTACGTGTTTTTTGTGCAACTACTATAATTGATTACCAAGAAATAAAAGCATTTTTACAGATTTACATGCCTGACATTATGCATTCTAAATTCTTATCATTTTAATGTCTCATTAAAAATTAAACTGTAAATGTGCGTCCGTTTGAATATAAATTCTATTTGTCTAAAGTAAAGATTTTACAGAACAGAGCAATCAAAGCTTATATAGAACTTCGCATGTACTACATGAAATTTATTTTAACTGGTTTTCTATCTGGTGCATGAAGGCCTCTGCTTTTGGTCTTGAAGAAAAGCAGATGGATACCATGTTTTTGTACTCAAATGTACAAATTACTAGCGGTGTCAAGAATTTTTATGAGCACCATACGAGCGTAGATAGGACTACTAGTTGAAATATAAACACCTTCAGAACTGTTAATTGCATTTGTTTAATGCTTGAAAAAGCAACTAATTTTGGTTTGAATATTACTGCTAACCAAGTTACATAGCCAGATTGCTTTATATTACATCTAGAGAGCGGTAAGTAAAATAAAACCAGAAAGAGCTTTGCTTCTAATGTCTATAATTGTAATGTAACAGATTGTATCTAATTCTATTTTCCAATTTGTAAACTGAGACCATACTGTGAGGGTCCACAAAGCTTCCCATCGCGTCTTTGGGTGGCGGATATTGTTTGCCCCTTTTTTAAGGTCAACATAGCGAAAGTCTGACTGCGGACCATAGTGGTATACATGTTTGGGTAGTGCCACGCTCCCTTCATGTTAAGTATCCCTTGTGTACATTTTGATAAGAGTAGGCTCGTTGCAGCCGCTACAAAAAACATAATTCTCCGCACTTACCCTAATACTTTTACAGAGGTAGTCAAAATTGTGCTCCGACGTCCCATCCCGCCCTTTTGTCGTTGATTTATTGTTTATTAACTAGTTCACGCCCCAAATATAGCTGAAATACTGATCGCTCGACGTAAAGCAAACATTCAATAATTTAGTCAACTAATTTGTAAAACAGTGCTACAATTATGTTGACTCAAGCTTTTTAACTTGTTACAAAATAATTAGACTTTTTAACCACAACCATAAAAAATTTACATACGTAAACTAAACTCATGTAAGCTACTGTCTTGTTCGAGCAAATCAATTTAAGATGGCTGAAACAGGCTAATATCGTGCCCGCAGTGCGAACAACAAACCGTTTATGTTCTTTCTGCAAAAATTACAAGCAACGTCTATCTCCAAAACTCCATTTTCTAGAATGCAAAAAGTCATATTTGTCACAAAAATCTAAATATGGATGTTTTCTTGAAAGGCTTTAATGTAATGTGACTAAACAGGGTTGTTGTATGATGGCGTAGCTACAATTTTTAAAATTTGTACTGGTATAAATCTTTTAATGATTGGCATGGACAAAACTATTATTTACCTTAACTGAGATGAAAGAGGCATACAATTCTCAGCAGAAAATGTATTTTATTAATTTCAATTTAAGATGTGATTTGTTGACCGTTGCTAACAAAATAGAAAAATTGGAAGGTTTGCACTTATAATTTTATTTCATCTAAACTTTAATGATGAGTGACAAAATTCTTTATACATAATGACATGCCTACCACAATGTATTTGAAATTCTGATCACTTCAACGCCTCCAATAAAAAGGAGCAAAGTGTGAATGTGCATTGACTTGAACATAAATTCATTGAAAAATGAAGTGTTAACTAAAAAGTACACTCAAGCAAAACGTTCACGTGTACTAATTGCAATGTAATTTGTATCGCCTTCGCACCAACCGATTTCTTGTTTAGGGATAAGGACCTCAAACAAACAAACTATTTTATCTCAAGGTACATGTACACACCATATTTTTTGGGGGTATTTATATAGGAGATGAAAACAAAAACATGTATATATATATTCGGAATCTTTACAAGGGATACTGCATGATGAATTTTGAATAGAGTAGTATTTTGACACTTTAAATTAAAATAGGCTGGAATATGTTCAGTCGTAGTGTATATTGAAAACGGAAAACGTTGGTGTATACTTAGAATTAGTTATGATATTTTATATCTTATTATGTTTTAAATTTTTTTTACCAAAATTATGTCAAACAATTATATGAGGCAATGAATAGACGCCATTTTGAAATTGATTCACAGAGAATACAGTCTGATATGCCAGTGATATTAACCCATCACATTATAGGGAGTCACTACATTACTGCACCATAGTAGCGTGGATTGTGTAGGTATGATTACTTAGACAAAATATTCAAGAATCCTTTTTTATCGGACTGGAGCACCATACCTATATTATAGTATAAGAGTGTTATTTGAATCATTATTTTATACTTAACACGATTTTTAGATCAAGTTGATACGCGTTTTCGTATAAACACCAAGCGGAAAGTCTGAATAATACCACTGAAAGTCAGAATTTTTTTAAATTGTATTCAACACTAGACCCTAGTCCGTATTTGTATAATAGCGGAACATGACCTAATTTTTCAATCGGAACATCTCTCGGCTATTTCCGTCAATAGTCGGAAAAGTGACCTCGGCGATATGTGATCACCATTTTGAACTGTTTTCAGTCATTTAAAAGATTCTGTTACGTCACAAGTTCGTTTGTGACGTTTAAGTTCATTCATTTGATTGGCTTGTCATTGACTGTTAACGCATTGTTACTGATGACGTCAGATTGCAAAGAAATACTTATCTATTTAAGCGTTGTCGGAGAAGGAATGCTCGTGGCAGTGTTAGCAAATTTAGATTTAACAAATACAATTATATCCGATTTTTAGGTCTGCTTCGATAAGGTCTGTATAGTTGAATAATTAAAGGATAATATATTTCCTCGCACTAAAGTAATGTTGATGTGTAAACAGGCTAAGCGTATTACATTTGGACAGATTTTTGGACCATATCCATACACTTATCTTCGAGATTACTTTTCAACCATAGGCGAAAATAACCGAGGTGATCCGATTGCTAATTTTTGTCAATAAAAATGGATTCAAAACCTGGGTTATAATTGTATTTTTCCAACTGAGAAGGCACATGTAATCGCTTATTTTTAACTGTAGAAATTAGATTTAAGTTAATAGGAAGTTTCTTCTTGTGTATTTCTATAAACTGACTTGCAATCATTCCTAATTCTGTTCATTATTAGGACTATATTAATTAAGTTTAGCTCATTCTGATATTAAATTCCCGAATACATTGTCAGTTTATTTTATTGCTGTAATAATGTCATTATTTTATGACATAATTTCAGATGTTTTTATAGTTTCGTCTGATACTTTCAATACGCTGAAATGTTTTTATCCGAGATTCTGTTTTATCTAACACTTCGCTATTTTTTATATGTAATCCATTTGACGAGCGTTTTCTGTTTTGGTATTTTTATCTTAGGGATTTAATGCATAATCAATTTAACTCAGTGATATTAATAATCTTTACAGAGATCTTGATGCAAAGGAATAAATTTGCTTCAGTAAATGCTTGCTTATATGGTAATCTGAAAATGGTAAGAACAAGGGAGTTGAAACATTTATGCATACTAAGTAAAATTGCATCTGCTGTTGTTACGTTACAAAATAAACATATCTTAATTGATAGATAAATCTAGATCCTTATATTAATTTTTTTATGAATGTTACTCTCAAAAATTATTACCTGCAAGAAAGGTCATTGCTGGCAACATCTGAAACAGTTTATTAATTTAATAGTCCATGACTTAACGTTTGCGAAAAAAAAACAGACATTCTCAGTTTTTTTCCTTTTTGTGTGATATTTTGATTTATTTTTCTGAGATGTTTTATTAAACTGTACATTATGTTTAATTTACTGTTTCTGAATACATGTACGTGTCATCATGCTGCTTTTTGTATGGCTATTTTCAATTAATGTCTGCTTTATTTGTTGAATTTGTTTTGCAGTTTTGCATATTTTTAAGAGTTATCGTACGACATGTATGTAAATTAACATTTTAAGATAATTGTTTGTTCCTTTTTACCACACACTCATACTTGCACAACCTGATAACATTTAAGTTCTCCTCTGCAAAGACTCACCAAAATGATCTGAATATGAATATATCATATTACCGGGGATTGACTAATTTTCTTATATAACATGCACAAATCAATTCACATGACATTTATTAACTGTCTCCCATAGAGTACTATTAAAACGACATTAACATTTCCTAACAGTTGATGTACGTATTACGTATGAAGACCGTAAGTTCTCAGAAAAAGTTAGAATTGTGTTTAAAAAAACTGCAGTAACACGACACAAAAAATCTTTGATTACTATACCAGAATGTCAAGACATAAAAGGCTTGCACGAAGTGGACAAAGATACTGATTAAGCACTCAAAACGTTTTGAAGCGTATAGAAGAACTAAAGAGGTATTTAGGTAGGCTTCATATATAATTAATAATTATTGCAAGTACTTTGAGTCATGCGGAAATATATTATTTAAATCTCTCAAAGACATCAAAGAAAAGAAACAAGAACTTGTTGAAGCCATAGTACATTTTGATACATCGGATCAGTCAGTTGTCAGAAGCGTTCTAGAAGCTGATGCAGTAAGAGTAACTTTGAATTTTGAAGGATAAAAATGATTTAAAAAATTTAAGGATTGTGTAACATGAAGTGATAGTGTCTACAGCAGATACAAAAGTGAAATACTTAAAAGGCAAAAATACATGACTTCCACTTCAATTCATAGGTTTATTAACAGACATTTTATAAACATCAGATAACAATTGCTTTTTATTGGTTCCGTTTACTCACTTTCTCTTTTTGTGTTTTTTTGTTTTTGTTTTGCTTTGTATATGTTAGAATATATCCGGATTTTTAATTGTCACCTGACCTCGGCTGTTGTTCGGTCGGTTTCCTTTGCCATGTTTTTTTCATTATGGAGACTTTTCATTATGGAGACTCAACAATTCACTGTCAATACATCCACAACCCCCAATCAATGATCATCCGGCAATCAATTTACCTTCCTTTTAATATTGTTAATCCGCAAGTTCCTCATAACGATTTTGCTGGAGGTTTTCAAACAAAGTGTACAATCGTTTGCAATGAGCATAATCATTTAGTGGAGGTAACGTCAGCAAAGAATTCCAAAGATGCATAGAAATTGACACACCATAGACTTTCCGATCATGTTGAGCATCATTTTTATAGAACTTAAAGTAAATCCATTTCATAAAATCAAATTACTCGGATAATGTTTGGGGTACCCATTTTCCCACTTTGCTAACGTATTTGCTCGACATATTTTACTTTCCCATTAGGTAGAGTAGCGTGAATATGGGAACGAGTACAACAATATCTTAAAATAAAACGATTGCTGCATTCCTTAGTTCATCAAACAGACATTTTTTCAAGGTTTCATAAGTTCATGATGCAAAGTATTTTTCGTGACCTATAGTGTTTTAATGGTGTTTTAGACCAAAACATATCATATATCGTATTGTATTTTTTCGTTTCAGTTGTTTTGCGCAGTTGAGATTAAAACTTTGCTCAATTTGATTGCAATCTTCTTTTTTGTTGTTGCTATTTTACATTATTTTCTGATTTATTTTCATGAGACTTTACATACACGCACATTATGCTTAATGTTGTATTCCGAAGATATTATTATGTACAATCAAATAGCCCTTTTTAGTTGTGAGGTTATTTTTATTGAATATGTGTTGTATTTCTTGCAACTTAGAATAATGGCCATACAAATGCAATAATCATTTGGTGTTGATCAGTGTATTGGTATGTACGTACAAATAGTAGTTTTTACCACACACACATGATATGCAATACTATATACTTATATAATATTTAATATGAATAAAAAGTGTTTTTTTAGATTTACGTTGTATGACATGTTATCGCTATTGCGTAATATGTTCCTGTGATATTAATTATTAAAAACCATCTAACTCTACTAGCGTTAAATAGGACCATCTCACCTAGCTGTCACGACTTTGTTATGTTAACAGAATGGTCTACAATGCTACAGAACAACGATAACTACATGTAGATGATGAAGGTTTAATTTGATTGCATTTCTCAACATCCATCTAATCTTAAGGATCTCGCCCCCCCCTCCCATCGACGAGAAAAAACCCTAAATAATCTATAATTACCTATTATACATGCAATTGGTAAACATTCTGCTATTGTCTCGACTAGCGGAGCATTGGTCAGTGAAAACGTGTACAGGTCACAGTCTTAACAAACTTCTTAAATTGATATTTCATTGAAAATTTTAACTTTTTTCGCCTATTGAAAACTTCAGCAACCTGATAGGTGAATATTTGATTAGATGATAGGTTAAGAAAATTATCAGGTTTGAGGTGTTTTATGAAAGCTGTCGTATTTTTGCCTGTGCACAGAATATGCAGTATGTAATTAGATGTAAATGACAGCAATCATAATAAAAGTCAACTTGCTAAAATGGACTTCCTGAATTGACTTGACAGTTTGTTATTAATATGGAAAGTTTGCCAAAAATATTTCAGAGTCATTGTCATTTTGTCAAATGAAAAGTAATTTATAAATGATTTTTGATCAGTCTGATTGAAATAATTATGCATGAGGATTGACTTAAATGTCTAAATGAAGATATAATTGCATTGTGCTTGCGGTACAACACGCAGGTATGGCTTTAAAACATATGCAATAAGACCGACAAAGATCTTATTCAACAGAGCAATTACTTAGTTTCCTTAATATGAATACACGCAAGTGCGCGAAAAGTAGACCGAAGGCTTTTGCTATTTGTTTGTTTCAATCATAAAAAGATTAAAAGGTACATTAAATCTGGAATGGGATTCGTTATTCTGCATTATATCCGGAAACGATATTATGTTTTTGTTGATACGCATGTGCATTTTATTTGTTAAAACCAGGTTGAAAGTGATTCACGGTAAATTGAAAACGATTTAAAGCGCTTTATCGATTTTAAAAAAGAAAATTCATAACTATTTCTGTTATTCGTATCGATTAGGATTTGAAAGCTATTGCAATTCAATAAAATGCAGTGAAAGAACTATGAGAATGAAAATGTGACTTATTAATCTGACATAACATTTACAGCATGTTATAGAAAAGATACCTTACATCGCCATGACAATATAAAGAAGTAATTTATACTATGCCCTTTGTATTTGTCTGCAATACATTTAAAGATTTTTTATGACAAATCAAACTGCTGGAAATGTCAGCCAATTCTTAATATTACACGTATTTAATACGCTATTGAGAAAGTATGCTAAGATAAAAATTTTAGTGCTGTAATGTTTTCAATAAGGCTTTACGCTGTTTTTAACCTTGTATTTAAACGCACCATTCAGGAATAAATTTGTTTTATTTTTATAAATAGCTTGTTTAAACAAGGTATCATATTCTTGAAAAAAATGTGAAATCAGAATAGATAAATGTCTATCGTAAAGCAGCCTAAACCAAAATACATCCGTGATGAAGTCTCTTTTTATCAACCATCATGAAAAATGTATGTTTTATTTAATCGTTATTAAATATATCACAATATATTTTTCTTGTTAACCATATTACATAATGCCTCCAAAAACCAGCATTTATTTTCTACGCGGAATAAATTGTGGGACTCGAAGATGGCATGAAGGTTATAGGTAGCGTAAAGCATTTAACTAGAATATGACTTTTCTATTGTAGAGAAAAGCGCAGATTGAGCAACATTGTTTTCTTAACACCTAATGTTTATGCTTCTATTAATGTTGAAAAGTTATATCAGCTTTTGTGAAAACATACATGTGTCATCTGTCCCAATTTTATCAGTAAAACATTTTCACGCATCTAAATGTTTAATACCAACAATTCGTCCGACAAAACGCAATACTTGCTAATTTGAAGTCAAACGTGGCTCACTTCTACCTTGTGAAACACGATTTCAATGGAGACGAAGTGCGGAAATATATGTAAATATGTAAGCATCTGTACAAACTGTTAATAGACATTAAGAGAAAAGATAAGGATAAAAGACGTTGTCCTAACGGTGCTAAAAAGTGATATGACAAAAAATCATATTTTGTTAAAAATTTGCTTAAAACTCCCGATTCTCATGTTCATGTGGTTGACTGGATTTTGCTAATGATTAACACGTAAGCAATATAAACTCGGATCGACAATTGTAAACAGGTATGATAGTACCCAAGTTGCTGATGAGACAACATATTATACAAGTATGGCCTTCTTAAGAAGTTGACATCACGATTTGTTAACTTGCGTGGGTTGTCATTCCCAAGGGCTT
Organism: Limnoperna fortunei; assembly: GCA_944474755.1. Lineage (NCBI taxonomy): Eukaryota > Metazoa > Mollusca > Bivalvia > Mytilida > Modiolidae > Limnoperna > Limnoperna fortunei. Next base: position 46,641,101 of record OX104112.1, read on the forward strand.
TCGCAAGTGGACAATTCTGGATGTCGACTAATTAAGAAGGCCACAATTGTTTTATTAAATAGAGCGAATTAACCTACACCAACATTTTTAGATCAAGCATGCTTTTAATGGCATTATTTCTTATAATGATGTGTTTTCAAAACTTTGTTAAAAATTTGAAAAGAAATACCCTTAGCGTAATTGTGTGCAACCGGAAAAAAAGTGATGGAAAATTTTTAAAAGCTTTACTAAGGACGACGAACGGCAGACCCAAGTGGTAGGAAAACGTCACATGGACATTTAGACATGTGAGCTGTAAAGAATTTAGAAAATTAAATTTGGCTGTCATTACACGTTCAAGAATGTGTAATATGTTTCAGTCTTGCATAACAGTACAAAAAACTCAACTGCATAGAAAATGAGAAGTAAAATGCTTGTATAACATGATACCAATTCCCACTGTAAAGTTTAAATCCTCTAAATGTAATTTAAAGTACATAGCTGTCATTATCATTCATTTACATATTTCAACGACTGTGTGTTTAAGAAGACAAAATTAGAAGTGCACCCACACGTTTCTTCCACCTACTCCCACTTTTGAAAAATCACTAGTCCTCCTATTCCCACATGCAAACTACAATAGATGTTTTGATAGCTAAATTGTTTTCATAGCAGTTAGGATTAATTAAATTTTACCTAAGATTTACCTGTATTTTTTCATTTTGTTATAAATTAAGATAAAATAAAAATGATATTTATAGACATATTTGCAGATGAGTACTGTAAGCTTCGAAATAACGAGTGAAAGATGTTCATTTTGCCCTAAATAGAGCAAATGAACGTACAACAAACAAGTTAAATTAATTAATTTTTACTACCTTCTTCCAAGCTTTAAAAACAAGATTTGCCTGTCATTTGACTTAACTTGTGTTCTACAGAAAACCTCAAGCTTTATGAACTCCAAGTAAACTTTTTGGTATAAATTCTGGCACATTTAAAATCAAGTCATTTTTAAGTAACAATGGCTAATGCGCTACTCCGATTTCCTCTATTTATGAAGAGGAGTCCGTAAAAGTAAGAAATGATGACTGGGACAATGACACTCAACACCTTGTAGAAAATATTCTGACATTTCCAACAATTAAAACTGCCATGTACAACAAACGAAAGAAGACCCTTCCAGTTTTACCCAAAACCGTGGAATGCATCAACATATACATTGATTAAATTCTTAGATTTTTCCATAGTAAATTGTGCTCATATGTATTTTATGTGTCATACACTAAATGTGTAGTGACATTTGTAATGTGACTGCTACATCTATTTTGTACTCTTTTATTGTGTAAAGCTGCTGGAGTTTATTGTTGCATTATTACTGTAAAAAATAAAATATTTACTGAAAGGAGTAGATTCAGTAACTATCAAAATCGGCCCCATCTCAGATCTTGATAATATTTGTTGTGTTAATAGAGGAGGGACTATAATAACTAAAACCGGTGCAAAAAAAACAAAAAAATCGTCCATGGTTACCATAGCAACAGATCTGCAAATTAGGTGAAATATCATCAAATTTTTAATACATCGAGTAATATGAAATAACTTGGCATTTAAAATAGCACAACATTATAGAATATAGTCATGGATCATTGCCACTAAGCCAGTTAAGCCTTGCTTACAAGTAATTATACCCCACGCAATGAAGTTGCAAGGGGTATACTGTTTCTGACCCATCCGTCAGTCCGTGTTTTCTGTTGTCGCCTGGATAGCACTCTCATTTGTTAAAGGATTTTTACCAAACATTGGGAAATTGTTACTATTTGTACCTGCTAGGATAGGATTGATTCTCTGAGAAATCTGTGAAGGGGGACTATTTTTGGGGGGAGGGGGACTTTTTAAACATTCAATCATGTACATGTATAATCAATGTTGTCACCTGGAAAGCGCTTTTATTTCTTCATGGAATTTCGTGAAACTTTGGAAAATTGTTATTAATAGTAGTTGCTTGGATGGGATTGGTTTTCTGGAAAATTCATTAAGGGGGACCGTATTACCGGTTATTACTTGGTAAACTTTCATGTACATGCAAAATCAATGTTGTCACCTGGATAGTGCTTTTATTTCTTCCTATATTTCGTGAAACTTTGGGAAATTGTTACCAATACTAATACTTGGTGCTTGATTGGGATTGATTTTCAGGGAAATCTGTCAATGGGGTGGGGACCATTTTGTTCAGAAGGGGAGCTTAGTAAACCTTCATGTGCTTATTCAATGTTGTCCCATTAAAACAGGGATAGAATGAGGAAGTACCTGACTGTGCAAATATATTACATTGATATGGTCCAGGTTAAGTAAGCACTATTAATGGTAATTTTTTGCATCAGGGTATTAATTATCAAATATAGTATATCATATAATATTTCTTTTTATTATCATTGTTTTTAGAAGCAACTTATGACAAGTTAGGTCAACAACAAAAATTATAAATTCAAAACTAATTAAATGCCTTCCATTATTGTCAAAGTGACACAATATCATTACTTTTTATATTCTCCTTTCTGTAAATATCACAAAAATAAATGGTTGATTCCGAATGAAACCATTAAAGGATCATTTTACAAAAAATATGATCTAATTACCCAATGGTTTTCAAACAATAATAATTTAAGATAACTGATTGGATATTATCTAGAGTTAATCAGATGACAAAAGGAAATAGTTCACTCTTCTACTATGCTACAAACAGTTTCAGTTTCGGACTCAGAGGAGTCTATAGGTTCTGGTATGTTGGTGGCATCAGATAAATATGCACCCCAGTCTTGTACTCCTAACTTCCGATCACTTGCATCTCGTTCACTGCTCAAATACCACAAAATTGCGGCTATATGGGCGCAAACACCCACAACACGTGCACCTGCACGACATGTACAATACCAGGACTCCACATTATCTTCAGAATACTTGATCCAGACTAAATATGTTTTAGAAGATATGTGCCTACTCTGTATGCGAACGCGTATGAGATGGTCATTCTCTTTATGTAAACATATTTCTGAGTCTCCCTCTATATATTCCTGTATATAAGACGGACTTAATTTTAGCTGGTATATTCCACAAGTGATAGATCTTAGTTGTTCCTCTGTCAGTTTTGGAAATGAAAAAGAACTCTCCTCTATCGGAATCCATTGTGCTTTTCCTCTAGCTAAGTTTTTATCTTCAACATATTTTCTCAGCGAATTTACCTGAAAAATATAAAACAAATCATATTCCTTAATATATTCAAATATTGTTATGTGCATCCTTGTCATAAATGACCCTGTTCATAAGCACAGACAATTTTAAGAAATTGAAAGGCCATCATTTGGACTCTAAACTACTTTTTAACTAAGTTTTACAGTTGTACTGTGTATTTTTTTGCACTATCGCGGCTTCCTCCACCAGTCAAAAAATGACCATCATGATATAGCTGATATATTGCTGATCCAAAACAAACAAACATATTGCTTTGGTTTTTCATGTTTATACTCCCTTCACATACACGAGAATGTCTTATGAGTTTTTATGACTTTCACATGGTGAAGTTTTAAAAAGTGATTTAATTTTTTTTGCAAGCCATTTTCAAGATCTTTCCGAGCTTTCAAGATTTCTTACAATATGAGGAAATTTTACACACACTGTGTGCTTTTATTGCCAGGTGTTAATTTATAGCTGGCCATGGGTTGTTTTACATACATTTTGGGTTGATGTCTCTTAGACATTACCCCATTTCCACATTGATTCATATTGTATCATGAATTCAGTGCATTTATATTACACTTTTCACAATTTTTTTATTCAGTTGAGTCGAGAGTTAAGTAAGAATAGAGAAAAAATATTGTCAAAATTAAACAGTATGCTTCAATTCAGACTATTTCTTAAACCCTTGATGATGAATAAATAACTATTTAATCAATTATTTGAAGGCATACCTCTGTTGATTTCTACTGCATTTCTCTGGCTAAACGTTCATCTTCATCAGGATTTTCTGTTTGGCTTAGAGCTGGGAAATATTTATTGGAAATAGCAAAGACAATGCGCACATAATCCCCAATGTATGGAACCTGATTAGTCGGCAGGTATTTGAAGCTTTTTATTCTGGCATCGGCGGACTCAACAACCCATCTGATCTGAAATATGATAAGATAAAAATAATAGGGTGTGGCTTGCGTTTTGATAAAAGTCTTTATTGACTAACAGTAAAATATTTGTCTAAATATGATGAAAACAGCCTATACTATATAAATCACAAAACTATGCCAATATGTAATTTATCCGTCCAATATGGATATTGGACGGACACTGTTATTACCTTATTATTAAATCAGTCAATGTCAAATACTGGACTAGTCAATATGGCATATTGGACTAGTCAATATGGCATATTGGACTAGTCAATATGGCCTATTGGACTAGTCATTATGGCATATTGGACTAGTCAATATGGCATATTGGACTAGTCAATATGGCATGTCAGCCATATTGGTCAGGTTAGTCAATAAAGGTATAATTACGTAAAGTTTTCCATATTGGCTGAGTTATTGGTCCATATACTTCGGCTTTGCCTCAGTCCAATATGGCTAGCCTTGGACCAATAACTAAGCCAATATGGAAAACTTTACGCAATAATACTATAATTATTGTATTGTTTATGTTTATTTCTTTGGTAGCGCCACTACATGTATTTGTGCAAACTTGGTAGAAGACATACAGATGATGTGTGCAAGGCTTCAAAGCAATCCCTTTAGTGTTTTTATAGGATATTTGTTGAAGAAAAGTTAATGGACTGACAGACGACAAGTGATGGCAATAGCTCAAATGACCTTTCGGGGTCAGGTGAGCCTTTAAGTTAAAAACGAAGATCCTGATTTTAATCTTAAATACATACTTGCATTAAGTTACATTATCTACTTATTTTCTGAGCAAGAAAAGCCAATATCACATTAATAAGAATCATAATTTGGAAAAAAATACAAATAATTGCAGCAATACAAATATGTTTATAGATGATCTTCCAATTTGGTCAAGACCCAAAACAACTCTTTGATTAGAATTCTCCCTGAAAAGATCAGGTGAGGAAAAGTTAAAGGTCAACCTGGTTCAGTTTAGCCATGATTAGTAACAGTGTCCTTCCTAGAAATTTTCAATAGAACGGCGTGTGAATTAGCACTGGCCCGCTGCACTGTGGCCAGTGAAAATCCTTTAGGGCAAGAGAAATTTAACTAATTTTATATTGGATCAATAGGACAAAAACAAATTATTGAGGAATTAGAAAAGTATGCACGTTAATTGAGTTAGTCGTCACGATACCGTACCTTGTCCCTTTAGAATTAGAACTGATTATAACTGTTTCAACAGTGAACAATGGTCGTACACATTTTTATTTGTTTTGGCCAGTTTTGAGACTGTCGACAGACTACTTGTTTACTAAGACCAATATGTATGTGATTTATAGTACAATGTATACCATTATTATCTGCAAAACTGGGTTGTTGAGCCACTGTTCTCATTTGTCTTGTCGTCTGGTTGTTTACTTTGTCGTCTGGTTGTTTACTTTCGGCGGTACTTCCGGTAAATTCTGATAGTTCTCGAGTTGTCTCCCATGCGTCGTATAAAAAATTATACTCGAGATTTTTAAAATTTGATATAGAGCACAGCCGTCGACAACTTCGTTGTTTGACTAAAACATTACAACTTTTTGCGGAGATCGTTTTATTCTCATTTGACGGTTGTCGACCGCTGTGCTCATATTTAATTTTATGACGAAAGTTCGAAATATCGAACAAAATGTCATCAAATGGCCATTCTCGTCAGTGAATGACCGGTGTTCTTGTAAAACGCACGGAAGTCTGTTAACAAATAATAGTATTTTTCTACAAAGGGGTGTTACCCCTATATAAAAACACAATCAATATAATTAAATATGGAAGTCTATTTTTAAGTAAATACGAGGCCGCTCAACCTAGTTACCGAATCTACTCCTTTGTCTTTTTTTAAAATAAATCATAAAACAGTTACACATAAAAATCAAAATTTAACCAACATTTGATTAAAAACTTATGAGCTGATGTTTTTCCAGTATTATCCTTTGTTTACACAAGTTTACCACCCACTCCCACTTGAAATTTTACCTTTTTCTTACCTGAATTTTAAAAAAGTGGGAATATTACACGAATAACTGGAAAAATTAACCAGTGAACATACGGCTGTATTTTATAAAGTTTGTTTATTTGTAAAGATTATTGTATTTGTGATAAATGTGTAGAGAGCATATTTTCCTAAATGTTAAAAAGCATTATTTTTTACGCGTACGTGGATATAAAAATATACAACTGGTCATTTTATGAAATTAAAATACTTTTGAATTGGATATTTCTATTACATTATTCTAACATGCCTGCTGAAGGCCGTAAAAAGGAAAATAGCAATGAAGTATGTTTGACAAAACAGGGCATTATTAAATGCTAACATTAAACCATCTTAAAAAAACTTCAAAATTATATTATAACTAAAATTATGAAACGAACAATTCTACATGACATGCATATAAGATATTGAAAACATGATGTAAACCTAATAATATATCAAACTTAACATTAGATGTTTAACAAAATAAACAACAAATGATCTGAAAAAAGACAACAAAATATCATTGGGCAAGAAAACGTAAAACGGAGAAAAGAAACACCTAATGCTAAAATAAAAAAACATTGGAAAATTAAAAAGTTCATTTGTTCTGAGAACAAATGAGAAGGTCTTTCCCACTGTTCCTCTGAAGTAAGAAAAGTTAGTTGATGCTATGGGATTTTGCGTCTTGCTATAGCACAAAGGTCACTTCCAGTCATAAAAATGAGTTATTTGAGTAAAGAAAGTGGTCCCGAGCCAAAAAAATATGGTTGTTAAAGACTTTCATTCCGTTGCTAGGGACAAAAGGCCACTTCCGGCCATGTAATGACATATTGCAGAAAAGTACATCATTCTGATTCTAAAAATATATGGTTGCTAAGGACTTTTTATAAGAGTTACCTTGTTGCTATGGTATGACCTTGACCTATGACCTTTGCCCTTTGGCTCAAATTGAAGCTCTTTTCCTACTGATCATGATAAACAATATGTTTACTATATTATCTCTAACCGTTTTCAAGTTTTAACCAAAAAACCGATCAACAGAAATGCGTCAAGGGCTGTAACTCGAAAATTGTTCATCGCACAGCTTCGGGTCAAATGTACCAAATGGAGGTCTTGATAAGAGCAGTATTTTTCCCATTTGTTGTCTGCTTCTATCTTTTATGGTTTATGAGATATAGTGCTAACAAGACCGATGGTGACCTTTGACCTTGACTTTTGACCTTTGACCTTTGGCTCAAATTGAAGCTCTTTTCCTACTGATCATGTTAAATCTATATGTTTACTATATTATCTCTAACCGTTTTCAAGTTTTAACCAAAAAACCGATCAACAGAAATGCGTCAAGGGCTGTAACTCGAAAATTGTTCATCGCACAGCTTCGGGTCAAATGTACCAAATGGAGGTCTTTATAAGAGCAGTATTTGTCCCATTTATTGTCTGCTTCTATCTTTTATGGTTTATGAGATATAGTGCTAACAAGACTTATGGTGACCTTTGACCTTTGACCTTGACATTTTCAAATGTAACATATGTCACTTAGGATCAATGGTGGTGGTCCCAAGTCTCTAGGACTTACGGTTTTTGAGAAAAAAAATTTGACGCGTTGCGACATTTTTCAGGTAAAAAACGCGTAACAGGAAGTTGATTGGAAAAAAAATTTTGCATGACAAATTATTGCCATAGGGCCAGCGACATTTTTTACACTTCAGATTATAAGAATTGGTTACGGTTTCTGACTTTATCTGCTAACAAGGGTTTTCGTGTTGGGGCAGATAACTCTGTTACTAAAAATAGATCGGTCTAAAAGCATGAGCCATGTCATCTCCGGATATGACCGATTGATGTTACCAAGTATCGAAATGATACGTCCAGACACTTTTTGGCAAACCTCCGCGGAAGAAGAAAAATAATAATAATTAAAATGCCATTTGTTCTGAGAACAAATGAGAAGGTCTTTCCCACTGTTCCTCTGAAGTAAGAAAAGTTAGTTGATGCTATGGGATTTTGTGTCTTGCTATAGCACAAAATGTCACTTCCAGTCATAAAAATTAGTTATTTGAGTAAAGAAAGTGGTCCCAAACCAAAAAATATATGGGTTGTTAAGGACTTTCATTCGGTTGCTAGGGACAAAAGGCCACTTCCGGTCATGAAATGACATATTTCAGTAAAGAACATCATTTTGATTCTAAAAATATATAGTTGCTAAGGACTTTTTATAACGGTCACCTTGTTGCTAGGGTATGACCTTGACCTATGACCTTTGATCTTTGGCTCAAATTGAAGCTCTTTTCCTACTGATCATGTTTAACCTATATGTTTACTATATTATCTCTAACCGTTTTCAAGTTTTAACCAAAAAACCGATTAACCGAAACGCGTCAAGGGCAGTAACTAAAAAATGGTCCATCGCACAGCTTTCGGTCAAATGTACCAAATGAAGGTCTCAATAGGTGGAGTATTTTTCCCATTTATTGTCTGCTTCTATCTTTTATGGTTTGCGAGATATAGTGCTAACAAGACCTATGGTGACCTTTGACCTTGACTTTTGACCTTTGACCTTGACATTTTTAAATGTAACATATGTCACTTACGATCAATGGTGGTGGTCCCAAGTCTCTAGGACTTACGGTTTTTGAGAAAAAAATTTTGACACGTTGCGACATTTTTCAGGTCAAAAACGCGTAAACAGGAAGTCGATTGGAAAAAAAAATTTGCATGACAAATCATCGCCATAGGGCCAGCGACATTTTGTACACTTCAGATTTTAAGAATCGGTTACGGTTTCTGAGTTTATCTGCTAACAAGGGTTTTCGTGTTGGGGCAGATAACTCTGTTACTAAAAATAGATCGGTCTAAAAGCATGAGCCATGTCATCTCCGGATATGACCAATTGATGTTACCAAGTATCGAAATGATACGTCCAGACACTTTTTGGCAAACCTCCGCGGAAGAAGAAAAATAATAATAATAATAATAATAATAATAATAATAATAATAATAATCATAAGAAAGACAAGAAGGTCTTTCCCTTGGAAAGGGGGAAAGACCTTAATAATAATAATTAAACTGCCATTTGTTCTGAGAACAAATGAGAAGGTCTTTCCCACTGTTCCTCTAAAGTTAGGTGATGCTATGGGTTTTGTGTCTTGCTACAGCACAGAATGTCACTTCCAGTCATAAACATGAGTTATTTGAGTAAAGAAAGTGGTCCCGAGCCAAAAAATAGATGGTTGTTAAGGACTTTCATTCGGTTGCTGGGGACAAAAGTCAAATTCCGGTTATGAAATGAAATATTTCAGTAAAGTACATCATTCTGAATCTAAAAATATATGGTTGCTAAGGACTTTTTATAACGGTCACCTTGTTGCTATGGTATGACCTTGACCTATGACCTTTGACCTTTGGCTCAAATTGAAGCTCTTTTCCTACTGATCATGTTTAACCTACAGTTGGGTGCAGTCCTAACATAACATGCTAGTTAACTTGAAAAGCAGAGATTCTGACTGCTTTAAGTTAACTTCGAGCAGAGAATTTTGTCCACTGGACATTTTTTATTTTGGAAATTTATGTCCGCTTTGTCAACATGCTAACCTTTCGACTGCACTTTAAAACAATTTTAACTTTTACCTTTTTAAAGTTTTTTGACAATTTTTTTACGAAAGACCGACTGGTTGTACCGTACGTCCATTTATTTTATCTGCGCGTTGTCGGAATGAAAGGTATACGAAAGATGAAAATCAAATCCTTTGTCGTTTATAAAAATCCTACTACCAAAAAAAAAAAAACAATCGATAAAATACAAAATTATAGTTAATGAAAGAATTGAAGTTTTGTTTGTTATTTACGTGTTTCTGTAGGATATCAAATGTTTTAAATCTTACGGCTCGGAAACATATTTATATACTTATTGCGCCGTTGTTTCCTTTAATTAAATATTAATGTATAGTCCAATAAAGTGAGACATATCTTTGTTATATAAATATCTATCATTCAAGCAATTCTTCGATATCATAATATAAATTACAACTCTTGAACTTAGCAATCATTCAAAATATAAATTAAATCTACATGTATCCAATTGAAAGTATATTCAATATCCAAAATGTGTGATAATAATTAAAAAAGGTTTAAAAATCTATGAGAGTTCTGTATTTTAACAACTAAATCTTATTAAAGTACACAACAATTAAACAATAATGTAAAATATCTTATATTTACAATGGTTAAACCCACATTTTGGTTGCATCATTTGGGTATTAGGAATAATTTTATATGTAAAATATGGTGTTAATTCCATCACTATAAAAATATCCCCAGAGTGATTTTATACATAAAAGTATGGTTTTTACTTTTAAAGCTAAGGTCTCAGGATTGATATTATATGTAAAATATAGTTTTTTTTCCCATCACTATGGTCACAGGAATGATTTTATATGTGAAATATGGTTTTTAATTGCATGGCTTATGTCTCCAGAGTGATTTTATATGTGACATATTGCTTTTTATGGCATAACCAAGGCTTCAGGAATGATTTTATATACAATATAAAGATTTAAAACATATGAAATATGGTTACTAGTTGCATTGCTAAAGTCTCGAGATTGATTTTATATGTTCAATATGGATTTTAATTGCATAGCTTATAGGTCTCCAGAGTGATTTTATATCTGAGATATTGTTTTTTATGGCATAACCAAGGCTACAGGAATGATTTTATATGTGAAATATGGTTTCTACTTGCACAGCTAAAGTCTAGAGATTGGTTTTATATGTTAAATATGGATTTTAATTGCATCTCTTATGTCTCCAGAGTGATTTTATATGTGACATATTGCTTTATATGGCATTACCAAGGCTACATGAATGATTTTATATGTGAAATATGGTTTCTAGTTGCATTGGTAAAGTGTCGAGATTGATTTTATATGTTAAATATGGATTTTAATTGCATCCCTAATGTCTCCAGAGTGATTTTATATGTGAAATATGGTTTCTAGTTGCATTGGTAAAGTGTCGAGATTGATTTTATATGTTAAATATGGATTTTAATTGCATCTCTTAGGTCTACAGAGTGATTTTATATGTGAAATATGGTTTCTAGTTGCATTTGTAAAGTGTCGAGATTGATTTTATATGTTAAATATGGATTTTAATTGCATCTCTTAGGTCTCCAGAGTGATTCTATATGTGAGATATTGTTTTTTATGGCATAACCAAGGCTTCAGAATTGATTTTATATGTGAAATATGGTTTCTAGTTGCATTGTTAAAGTCTCAAGATTGATTTTATATGTTAAATATGGATTTTAATTGCATTACTTGGGTCTCCAGAGTGATTTTATTTGTGACATATGATTTTTGATTACACTGCTAAAGTCTTTCTAGTGATTTTATTTGTTAAATATATTGTTTAATTGTATTGCCAAGGTTTCATGATTGATTTATATGCAGAATATGGTTTTAATTCCATGTATATTGTCTCAGGATTTATTTTATATGTAAAATATGGTTTGGAATTGCATGACTAAGGTCTCCAGAGTGACTTTATATGTGAAATAGAGTTTTTAATTTCATTGCTTCAGTGTCATTAGTGATTTTGTATGTTAAATATGGTTTTTAATTGCATCACTTAGGTCTCCAGAGTGATTTTATATGTGAAATATGGTTTTAGATTACATTGCTTCAGTATCATTAGAGATTTTATATGTTAAATATAGATATTAATTGTATTTTAAAAGTTTCAGGATTGATTTTATATGTGAAATATGATTTTTTAATTCCATCACCATGATCAATATGGTGTCAGGATTGATTTTATATGTTGAATATTTTGTTTTAATGGTATTGTCAAGGTTTCAGGATTGAATTTATATGCAAAATATGGTTTTTAATTGCATGGCTAAGGTCTTTAGAGTAACTTTATATGTGAAATATAGTTTTTAATTGCATAGTTTTAGTTTCTTTAGTGATTTTATATCTAAAATATTCTTTTTAATCACATGGCTAAAGTCTCCAGAGTAACTTTATATGTGGAATATGGTTTAAATTGATTGCTATAGTCTCAGGGATCAGGATTGATTTGATATGTGAAATAGGGTTTTCAATTGCATCGCTTAAGTATTTGGAGTGATTTTGTATGAGAAATATGTTTTTTAATTGCATCGCAAAAGATTCTGGAGTGATATAATGTATCTAATATGGTTGTAATTTTATATTTCTATTTTCTCAGGAGTGATTTGATATGAAGAAGAAGTTTTAATTTGGGATTTTATGGGTGATTTGTTTTAAATTGTGGATTTGAGGTTAAAACGCATATCCTAAGATTTAGGCAGCTTAGATTTGAAAACTAATTAATATTATTTAGTGTGAAATTAAAAGTGAAATGTTAATATTAATAATAGATTTAATGATACCGACATACAAGTGAGTTGTAACAGTATTTATTATTAAATAAAAATATTACAGGTTAAGATTTATACTTTTTTATTTTTATTCAACTACACAAAAAAATATGATTGTTCAATCATAATAACAATAACATAATAATAATAGAAATGTAGGGAGAGCTACAGTCTGAATACGTAATCACAACGTCTTGCTATACATTTACTGAAACACGGACGGGAAAGAAATCGCGTTCTTTAAATTAAATAGACTGCCGTAGATTTCGTTAACTAATTTTTGGTGATCGTCTAATTGACAATTTGTAACGAAATGATAAAATGAAGCATATATTTTGACTTTTTGTACAAAGGGACATTTTGTGACTTGAAAATTGAAAAGCAGAGATTTTGTCCATTGGACATTTTTGTCACGTGACTATTGAAAAGCAGAGATTTTGACAATTTTTGTCCACTGGACATTTTGGTCACGTGACAATTGAAAAGCAGAGATTTTGACAATTTTTGTCCACTGGACATTTTTGTCACGTGACATTTGAAAGCAGAGATTTTGACCGTTTTTGTCAATTTGACAAAAGCAGAGATTTGGACCGTTTTTGTCCACTTGACAAAAGCAGAGAATTTGACAATATTTAAAGCAGAGATTTGGACAAAATTTTGTCCTGTCAAAGCGGTCAAATTGACTGGTTTTTGGTCAAAAAGCAGAGATTTTTTTTCTCAAAAGCAGAGATTTTGACCAGAGATTTGGACTGGTTTAAGTTAACTTTATGTTATGTTAGGACTGCACCTAACTGTATATGTTTACTATATTATCTCTAACCGTTTTCAAGTTTTAACCAAAAGCCGATTAACCGAAACGCGTCAAGGGCAGTAACTCGAAAACGGTTCATCGCACAGCTTCCGGTCAAATGTACCAAATGAAGGTCTCAATAAGTGGAGTATTTTTCCCGTTTATTGTCTGCTTCTATCTTTTATGGTTTGTGAGATATAGTGCTAACAAGACCTATGGTGACCTTTGACCTTGACTTTTGACCTTTGACCTTGACATTTTTAAATGTAACATATGGCACTTAGGATCAATGGTGGTGGTCCCAAGTCTCTAGGACTTACGGTTTTTGAGAAAAAAATTTTGACGCGTTGCGACATTTTTCAGGTCAAAAACGCGTAAACAGGAAGTCGATTGGAAAAGAAAAATTTGCATGACAAATCATCGCCATAGGACCAGCGACATTTTGTACACTTCAGATTTTAAGAATCGGTTACGGTTTCTGAGTTTATCTGCTAACAAGGGTTTTCGTGTTGGGGCAGATAACTCTGTTACTAAAAATAGATCGGTCTAAAAGCATGAGCCATGTCATCTCCGGATATGACCGATTGATGTTACCAAGTATCGAAATGATACGTCCAGACACTTTTTGGCAAACCTCCGCGGAAGAAGAAAAATAATAATAATTAAAAAGTTCATTTGTTCTGAGAACAAATGAGAAGGTCTTTCCCACTGTTCCTCTAAAGTAAGAAAAGTTAGTTGATGCTATGGGATTTTGTGTCTTCCTATAGCACAAAATGTCACTTTCAGTTATAAAACTGAGTTATTTGAGTAAAGAAAGTGGTCCCGAGCCAAAAAATATATGGTTGTTAAGGACTTTCATTCCGTTGCTAGGGACAAAAGACCACTTCCGGTCATGAAATGACATATTTCAGTAAAGTACATCATTCTGATTCTAAAAATATATGGTTGCTAAGGACTTTTTATAACGGTCACCTTGTTGCTAGGGTATGAACTTGACCTATGACCTTTGACCTTTGGTTCAAATTGAAGCTCTTTTCATACTGATCACTTTAAACCTATATGTTTACTATATTATCTCTAACCGTTTTCAAAGTTTTAACCAAAAGACCGATTAACCGAAACGCGTCAAGGGCAGTAACTCAAAAATGGTCCATCGCACAGCTTTCGGTCAAATGTACCAAATGAAGGTCTCAATAAGTGGAGTATTTTTCCCGTTTATTGTCTGCTTCTATCTTTTATGGTTTGCGAGATATAGTGCTAACAAGACCTATGGTGACCTTTGACCTTGACTTTTGACCTTTGACCTTGACATTTTTAAATGTAACATATGGCACTTAGGATCAATGGTGGTGGTCCCAAGTCTCTAGGACTTACGGTTTTTGAGAAAAAAATTTTGACGCGTTGCGACATTTTTCAGGTCAAAAACGCGTAAACAGGAAGTCGATTGGAAAAAAAAAATTTGCATGACAAATCATCGCCATAGGACCAGCGACATTTTGTACACTTCAGATTTTAAGAATCGGTTACGGTTTCTGAGTTTATCTGCTAACAAGGGTTTTCGTGTTGGGGCAGATAACTCTGTTACTAAAAATAGATCGGTCTAAAAGCATGAGCCATGTCATCTCCGGATATGACCGATTGATGTTACCAAGTATCGAAATGATACGTCCAGACACTTTTTGGCAAACCTCCGCGGAAGAAGAAAAATAATAATAATAATAATCATGAGAAAGACAAGAAGGTCTTTCCCTTGGAAAGGGGGAAAGACCTTAATAATAATCATAAGAAAGACAAGAAGGTCTTTCCCTTGGAAAGGGGGAAAGACCTTAATAATAATAATCATAATCATAAGAAAGACAAGAAGGTCTTTCCCTTGGAAAGGGGGAAAGACCTTAATAATAATAATAATAATCATAAGAAAGACAAGAAGGTCTTTCCCTTGGAAAGGGGGAAAGACCTTAATAATAATCATAAGAAAGACAAGAAGGTCTTTCCCTTGGAAAGGGGGAAAGACCTTAATAATAATAAAATGCCATTTGTTCTGAGAACAAATGAGAAGGTCTTCCCCACTGTTACTCTTAAGTAAGAAAAGTTAGGTGATGCTATGGGATTTTGTGTCTTGCTACAGCACAAAATGTCACTTCCAGTCATAAAAATGAATTATTTGAATAAAGAAAGTGGTCCCGAGGCAAAAAATATATGGTTGTTAAGGACTTTCATTCGGTTGCTAGGGACAAAAGGCCACTTCCTGTCATGAAATGACATATTTCAGTAAAGAACATCATTCTGATTCTAAAAATATATAGTTGCTAAGGACTTTTTATAACGGTCACCTTGTTGCTAGGGTATGACCTTGACCTAAGACCTTTGATCTTTGGCTCAAATTGAAGCTCTTTTCCTACTGATCATGTTTAACCTATATGTTTACTATATTATCTCTAACCGTTTTCAAGTTTTAACCAAAAAACCGATTAACCGAAACGCGTCAAGGGCAGTAACTCAAAAATGGTCCATCGCACAGCTTTTGGTCAATGTACCAAATGAAGGTCTCAATAAGTGGAGTATTTTTCCCGTTTATTGTCTGCTTCTATCTTTTATGGTTTGTGAGATATAGTGCTAACAAGACCTATGGTGACCTTTGACCTTGACTTTTGACCTTTGACCTTGACATTTTTAAATGTAACATATGGCACTTAGGATCAATGGTGGTGGTCCCAAGTCTCTAGGACTTACGGTTTTTGAGAAAAAAATTTTGACGCGTTGCGACATTTTTCAGGTCAAAAACGCGTAAACAGGAAGTCGATTGGAAAAGAAAAATTTGCATGACAAATCATCGCCATAGGACCAGCGACATTTTGTACACTTCAGATTTTAAGAATCGGTTACGGTTTCTGAGTTTATCTGCTAACAAGGGTTTTCGTGTTGGGGCAGATAACTCTGTTACTAAAAATAGATCGGTCTAAAAGCATGAGCCATGTCATCTCCGGATATGACCGATTGATGTTACCAAGTATCGAAATGATACGTCCAGACACTTTTTGGCAAACCTCCGCGGAAGAAGAAAAATAATAATAATTAAAAAGTTCATTTGTTCTGAGAACAAATGAGAAGGTCTTTCCCACTGTTCCTCTAAAGTAAGAAAAGTTAGTTGATGCTATGGGATTTTGTGTCTTCCTATAGCACAAAATGTCACTTTCAGTTATAAAACTGAGTTATTTGAGTAAAGAAAGTGGTCCCGAGCCAAAAAATATATGGTTGTTAAGGACTTTCATTCCGTTGCTAGGGACAAAAGACCACTTCCGGTCATGAAATGACATATTTCAGTAAAGTACATCATTCTGATTCTAAAAATATATGGTTGCTAAGGACTTTTTATAACGGTCACCTTGTTGCTAGGGTATGAACTTGACCTATGACCTTTGACCTTTGGTTCAAATTGAAGCTCTTTTCATACTGATCACTTTAAACCTATATGTTTACTATATTATCTCTAACCGTTTTCAAAGTTTTAACCAAAAGACCGATTAACCGAAACGCGTCAAGGGCAGTAACTCAAAAATGGTCCATCGCACAGCTTTCGGTCAAATGTACCAAATGAAGGTCTCAATAAGTGGAGTATTTTTCCCGTTTATTGTCTGCTTCTATCTTTTATGGTTTGCGAGATATAGTGCTAACAAGACCTATGGTGACCTTTGACCTTGACTTTTGACCTTTGACCTTGACATTTTTAAATGTAACATATGGCACTTAGGATCAATGGTGGTGGTCCCAAGTCTCTAGGACTTACGGTTTTTGAGAAAAAAATTTTGACGCGTTGCGACATTTTTCAGGTCAAAAACGCGTAAACAGGAAGTCGATTGGAAAAAAAAAATTTGCATGACAAATCATCGCCATAGGACCAGCGACATTTTGTACACTTCAGATTTTAAGAATCGGTTACGGTTTCTGAGTTTATCTGCTAACAAGGGTTTTCGTGTTGGGGCAGATAACTCTGTTACTAAAAATAGATCGGTCTAAAAGCATGAGCCATGTCATCTCCGGATATGACCGATTGATGTTACCAAGTATCGAAATGATACGTCCAGACACTTTTTGGCAAACCTCCGCGGAAGAAGAAAAATAATAATAATAATAATCATGAGAAAGACAAGAAGGTCTTTCCCTTGGAAAGGGGGAAAGACCTTAATAATAATCATAAGAAAGACAAGAAGGTCTTTCCCTTGGAAAGGGGGAAAGACCTTAATAATAATAATCATAATCATAAGAAAGACAAGAAGGTCTTTCCCTTGGAAAGGGGGAAAGACCTTAATAATAATAATAATAATCATAAGAAAGACAAGAAGGTCTTTCCCTTGGAAAGGGGGAAAGACCTTAATAATAATCATAAGAAAGACAAGAAGGTCTTTCCCTTGGAAAGGGGGAAAGACCTTAATAATAATAAAATGCCATTTGTTCTGAGAACAAATGAGAAGGTCTTCCCCACTGTTACTCTTAAGTAAGAAAAGTTAGGTGATGCTATGGGATTTTGTGTCTTGCTACAGCACAAAATGTCACTTCCAGTCATAAAAATGAATTATTTGAATAAAGAAAGTGGTCCCGAGGCAAAAAATATATGGTTGTTAAGGACTTTCATTCGGTTGCTAGGGACAAAAGGCCACTTCCTGTCATGAAATGACATATTTCAGTAAAGAACATCATTCTGATTCTAAAAATATATAGTTGCTAAGGACTTTTTATAACGGTCACCTTGTTGCTAGGGTATGACCTTGACCTAAGACCTTTGATCTTTGGCTCAAATTGAAGCTCTTTTCCTACTGATCATGTTTAACCTATATGTTTACTATATTATCTCTAACCGTTTTCAAGTTTTAACCAAAAAACCGATTAACCGAAACGCGTCAAGGGCAGTAACTCAAAAATGGTCCATCGCACAGCTTTTGGTCAATGTACCAAATGAAGGTCTCAATAAGTGGATTATTTTTCCCATTTATTGTCTGCTTCTATCTTTTATGGTTTGCGAGATATAGTGCTAACAAGACCTATGGTGACCTTTGGCCTTGACTTTTGACCTTTGACCTTGACATTCTTAAATGTAACATATGTCACTTAGGATCAATGGTGGTGGTCCCAAGTCTCTAAGACTTACGGTTTTTGATAAAAAAATTTTTTGACGCGTTGCGACATTTTTCAGGTCAAAAACGCGTAAACAGGAAGTCGATTGGAAAAAAAAAATTGCATGACAAATCATCGCCATAGGACCAGCGACATTTTGTACACTTCAGATTTTAAGAATCGGTTACGGTTTCTGAGTTTATCTGCTAACAAGGGTTTTCGTGTTGGGGCAGATAACTCTGTTACTAAAAATAGATCGGTCTAAAAGCATGAGCCATGTCATCTCCGGATATGACCGATTGATGTTACCAAGTATCGAAATGATACGTCCAGACACTTTTTGGCAAACCTCCGCGGAAGAAGAAAAATAATAATAATAATAATAATTAAAATGCCATTTGTTCTGAGAACAAATGAGAAGGTCTTTCCCACAATTCCTCTAAAGTGAGAAAATTTATGTGATGCTTTGGGATTTTGTGTCTTGCTAAGCACAAAATGTCACTTCCAGTCATAAAAATGAGTTATTTGACAATAGAAAGTGGTCCCGAGCCAAAAAATATATGGTTGTTAAGGACTTTCATTCGGTTGCTAGGGACAAAATGGCACTTCCGGTCATGATATGACATATTTCAGTAATGTACATCATTCTGATTCTAAAAATATATGGTTGCTAAGGACTTTTTATAACAGTCACCTTGTTGCATGGTATGACCTTGACTTATGACCTTTGACCTTTGGCTCAAATTGAAGCTCTTTTCATACTGATCACTTTAAACCTATATGTTTACTATATTATCTGTAACCGTTTTCAAGTTTTAACCAAAAAACCGATTAACCGAAACGCGTCAAGGGCAGTAACTCGAAAATGGTTCATCGCACAGCTATCGGACAAATGTACCAAATGAAGGTCTTGAGAAGAGGAGTATTTTTCCCATTTATTGTCTGCTTCTATCTTTTATGGTTTGTGAGATATAGTGCTAACAAGACCTATGGTGATCTTTGAGCTTGACTTTTGACCTTTGACCTTGACATTTTTAAATGTAACATATGTCACTTAGGATCAATGGCGGTGGTCCCAAGTCTCTAGGACTTACGGTTTTTGAGAAAAAAATTTTGACGCGTTGCGACATTTTTCAGGTCAAAAACGCGTAAACAGGAAGTCGATTGGAAAAAAAAATTTTGCATGACAAATCATCGCCATAGGTCCAGCGACATTTTGTACACTTCAGATTTTAAGAATCGGTGACGGTTTTTGAGTTTATCTGCTAACAAGGGTTTTCGTGTTGGGGCAGATAACTCTGTTACTAAAAATAGATCGGTCTAAAAGCATGAGCCATGTCATCTCCGGATATGACCGATTGATGTTACCAAGTATCGAAATGATACGTCCAGACACTTTTTGGCAAACCTCCGCGGAAGAAGAAAAATAATAATAATAATTAAAATGCCATTTGTTCTGAGAACAAATGAGAAGGTCTTTCCCACTGTTCCTCTTAAGTAAGAAAAGTTAGGTGATGCTATGGGAATTTGTGTCTTGCTATAGCACAAAATGTCACTTCCAGTCATAAAAATGAATTATTTGAGTAAAGAAAGTGGTCCCGAGCCAAAAAATATATGGTTGTTAAGGACTTTCATTCGGTTGCTAGGGACAAAAGGCCACTTCCGGTCATGAAATGACATATTTCAGTAAAGTACATCATTCTGATTCTAAAAATATATAGTTGCTAAGGACTTTTTATAACGGTCACCTTGTTGCTAGGGTATGACCTTGACCTATGACCTTTGACTTTTGGCTCAAATTGAAGCTCTTTTCCTACTGATCATGTTTAACCTATATGTTTACTATATTATCTCTAACCGTTTTCAAGTTTTAACCAAAAAACAGATTAATCTAAACGCGTCAAGGGCAGTAACTCAAAAATAGTCAATCGCACAGCTTTCGGCCAAATGTACCAAATGAAGGTCTCAATAAGTGGAGTATTTTTCCCTTTTATTGTCTGCTTCTATCTTTTATGGTTTGTGAGATATAGTGCTAACAATACCTATGGTGACCTTTGACCTTGACTTTTGACCTTTGACCTTGACATTTTTTAATGTAACATATGTCACTTAGGATCAATGCTGGTGGTCCCAAGTCTCTAGGACTTACGGTTTTCAAGAAAAAAATTTTGACGCGTTGCGACATTTTTCAGGTCAAAAACACGTAAACAGGAAGTCGATTGGAAAAAAAAATTTTGCATGACAAATCATCGCCATAGGTCCAGCGACATTTTTTACACTTCAGATTTTCAGAATCGGTTACGGTTTCTGAGTTTATCTGCTAACAAGGGTTTACGGTGTTGGGGCAGATAACTCCGTAACTAAAAATAGGCTGGTTTCACAGGGTGAACTGAGTCATCTGACAGTATGACCGATTAATGGTACCAAGTATCAAAATGATATGTCGCGACACTTTTTTGCAAATGATGGCGGAAAAAAAAAGAAAAATAATAATAATCATAAGAAAGGTAAGAAGGTCTTTCCACTGTAGTGGGAAAGACCTTAATAATAATGAAAGGTCATTTGTTCTAAGAACAAATGTGAGGACTTTCCCGGTATGGTAAATTAGGGGATTCTGTTGACGTTTTGTCTGTTCCTTATTACAAAATGTCAGTAGCAGTCATGAAAATTAGTTATTTGAGTAAAGCAAGTCATCCCTATTCACACTTCATATGGTTGCTAAGTACTTCTGTGACCGTTGCTAGGGACAAATTGTAACTTCCGATTGTTAAATAGTATATTCTACCTAAATACTTAATCCTGATTCTAAATATATATGGTTACTAAGGACTTTTTATGATGGTTACCTTGTTGCTATGGTGTGACCTTGACCCATGACCTTTGACCTTGGGCTCAAATTGAAGCTCTTTTCATACTGATCACTTTAGCTACGCATGTTTATCATATTATCTCTAACCGTTTTCAAGTTATTAGTCAAAAACCAATCAACCGAAACATGTCAAGGGCAATAACTCCTTAACGGTTCATTGAACAATTTTTGACATAAAGACCAATTGTAGGTCTCAATAAGAGGAGTATTTTTCCAATTCATTGTCTGCTTCTATCTTTTACAGTTTTCGAGTTAGAAGTCAAAAACCAATCAACCGAAACATGTCAAGGGCAATTACTCCTAAACGGTTCATTGAACAATTTTTGACATAAAGACCAATTGTAGGTCTCCATAAGAGGAGCATTTTTCCAATTTATTGTCTGCTTCTATCTTTTACAGTTTTCGAGTTATAAGTCAAAAACCAATCAACCGAAACATGTCAAGGGCAATTACTCCTAAACGGTTCATTGAACAATTTTTTACATAAAGACCAATTGTAGGTCTCACTAAGAG
This sequence comes from Limnoperna fortunei, assembly GCA_944474755.1. Taxonomy (NCBI): domain Eukaryota; kingdom Metazoa; phylum Mollusca; class Bivalvia; order Mytilida; family Modiolidae; genus Limnoperna; species Limnoperna fortunei. The sequence continues at coordinate 46,662,926 of OX104112.1, forward strand.
GAGTATTTTTCCAATTTATTGTCTGCTTCTATCTTTTACAGTTTTCGAGTTATAAGTCAAAAACCAATCAACCGAAACATGTCAAGGGCAATAACTCCTAAACGGTTCATTGAATAATTTTTGACATTATAGAACAATTGTAGGTGGCAATGAGAGGAGTATTTTTCCAATTTATTGTCTGCTTCTATTCTTTACGGTTTTCGAGTTATAGGTCAAAAACCAATCAACCGGAACATGTCAAGGGCAATAACTCCTAAACGGTTCATTGAACAATTTTTGACATAAAGACCAATTGTAGGTCTCAATGAGTGGAGTATTTTTCCAATTTATTGTCTGCTTCTATCTTTTATGGTTTGTGAGATTTAGTGCTAACAAGGCCTATGGTGACCTTTGACCTTGACTTTTGACCTTTGACCTTGATATTTTTTAATGTAACATATGTCACTTAGGATCAATGGTGGTGGTCCCAAGTCTCTAGGACTAACGGTTTCTGAGAAAAAAATTTTGACGCGTTGCGACATTTTTCAGGTCAAAAACACGTAAACAGGAAGTCGATTAGAAAAAAAAAATTGCATGACAAATCATCGCTATAGGTCCAGCGACATTTTTTACACTTTAGATTTTGAGAATCGGTTACGGTTTCTGAGTTTATCTGCTAACAAGGGTTTACGGTGTTGGGGCAGATAACTCCGTTACTAAAAATAGATCAGTTTCCCGGTGTCGGTCAAGGCGAGTTCAGGTATGACCAAGTTAAGGTACCAAGTATCGAAAAGATATGTCGCGACACTTTTCGTATATTGACGGCGGAAAAGAAGAAAAATAATAATTATAATAATAATAACCATAAGAAATACAGTAAGGTCTTTCCTTCTGTGGAAGGGAAAGACCTTAATAATAATAATGATAAGAAAGACAAGAAGGTCTTTCCCTTGGAAAGGGGGAAAGACCTTAATAATAATAATAATAATCATAAGAAAGACAAGAAGGTCTTTCCCTTGGAAAGGGGGAAAGACCTTAATTAAACTGCCATTTGTTCTGAGAACAAATGAGAAGGTCTTTCCCACTGTTCCTCTGAAGATCGAAAAGTTAGGTGATGCTATGAGATTTTGTGTTTTGCTATAGCACAAAATGTCACTTCCAGTCATCAAAATGAATTATTTGAATAAAGAAAGTGTTCCCGGCTCAAAATATATATGGTTGTTAAGGACTTTCATTCGGTTGCTAGGAACAAAAGGCCATTTCCGGTCATGAAATGAAATATTACAGTAAAGAAGATCATTCTGATTCTAAAAATATATGGTTGCTAAGGACTTTATATAACGGTCACCTTGTTGCTAGGGTATGACCTTGACCTATGACCGTTGACCTTTGGCTCAAATTGAAGCTCTTTTCATACTGATCACTTTAAACCTATATATTTACTATATTATCTCTAACCGTTTTCAAGTTTTAACCAAAAAACCGATTAACCGAAACGCGTCAAGGGCAGTAACTCGAAAACGGTTCATCGCACAGCTTCCGGTCAAATGTACCAAATGAAGGTCTCAATAAGTGGAGTATTTTTCCCATGTATTGTTTGTTTCGATCTTCTATGGTTTGTGAGATATAGTGCTAACAAGACCTATGGTGACCTTTGACCTTGACTTTTGACCTTTGACCATGACATTTTTAATGTAACATATGTCACTTAGGATCAATGGTGGTGGTCCCAAGTCTCTAGGACTTACGGTTTCTGAGAAAAAAATTTTGACGCATTGCGACATTTTTCAGGTCAAAAACGCGTAAACAGGAAGTCGATTGGAAAAAAAAATTTTGCATGACAAATCATCGTTATAGGACCAGCGACATTTTTTACACTTCAGATTTTAAGAATCGATTACGGTTTCTGAGTTTATCTGCTAACAAGGGTTTACGGTGTTGGGGCAGATAACTCTGTTACTAAAAATAGATCGGTTTCACAGGGTGAACCAAGTCATCTCTGGATATGACCGATTAATGGTACCAAGTATCGAAATGAAATGTCGCGACACTTTTGTGGCAAACCTCAGCGGAAGAAGAAAAATAATAATAATCATAAGAAATATGAAAAGGGGGAAAGACCTTAATAATCATAAGAAATACAAGAAGGTCTTTCCCTTGGAAAGGGGGAAAGACCTTAATAATCATAAGAAAGACAAGAAGGTCTTTCCCTTGGAAAGGGGGGAAAGACCTTAATAATAATAATAATAATCATAATCATAAGAAATACAAGAAGGTCTTTCCCTTGGAAAGGGGGAAAGACCTTAATTATCATAGAAAGAAACATGTGGAGAATGCAAATATAAACCGCCTTAATTTACGAATTTATAAAAACTGTCGCAAAATGCTTTGATTGATCGATAGGTTGTTTGCTTTACGTCTAGCGAGTAGTATTTCAGCTATTTTCAGGACGGGAACAAGTTAACAAACAGAACATCGATTGAAAAAAAGGTGGGATGGGACACACGGAAGAAAATTGTGACTGCCACTGAAAAAGTACGGAGTATTGGGTAGGGCCGGAGAATTTAGACATTTGTAGCGGCTATAATGAGCCTACTCTTTTTCAAAATCTACAAAAGGTATCTTTATCGTGCAAGGAGCGTGACACTCTCCAAACACGTTACCCACTTTGGTCCGCGGCCAGGCTTTCTGAATAATGACCTGACAACCCCCAACGAGAGGGTCTCGCCTATCAGCTAACAGGGGACGCGCTGGGCTGCTCTGTGGGTCAAGGAACGAGAACCAGCATGGTCCCAACAAAATGCTTTGAAGGCATAGTTAAATGCCATGAACTAAAACTATGTCTTTATGTTCAGAAACGGAGCTAAATCAACGAAATTATATAATTGCAGTATTACAAATGAATAAAAAACTTAGCTGAATGGAACATAAAAAAATTGTCGTTACCGTCAATAATAAAATACTTAAGGAAATAGTTTCTTCTGAAATTAAGACCGGAAGTTTAGGACAATTTATAGATAATTACCATAAAACAAAGTATTTATCTACATAGTAACACGCGGAAAAACGATTGTATAATCAAGTTTTGTTAAATTTATACTCAATTTTGTTCAAAGCAGGTCAAACGAATTATTTAAAGAACAATCAGTTTGGTGTTTCCGTGGAAACGTTCCACTTTGACCTCCAGACAATTTTCAATGTCATATATTAATATCACCCTGTTTCTATACGAATAATAATTTTGATGTAATGGCATAAAACGGAAGTAAAGTTTCAAATCTTTAAATAGGAAATGCTGTCTTATATCCAAAAACATATAGTTAATATGGTTAATACAGACATTGGAAGTGACTTTTGAACAAAAAGTGAAAGTTTAAAACTGAAAGTGACCTTTAAAAACCATAAGTGATTGCTTTTCATTAGGAAATGTCTGAATATGAACACATCTGCTCGCTAGGATGTGATTACGAAAGTGCCCCTAGATATCAACAATGACATTTCAAAACCGGATGCAAATATCTTTAAATAGAAAATGTTGTCCGAAAAACATATGGTTGCTAGGGACCTTTGTCACCTTAAGTAACCTTTTGAAAACAAGATGTTATTTACCAAACGAAAAGTTGATGCTGCTAATTTAAGGCCTAGTCTTGACATGACCATTGTGTTTGAGACTTACGGTTCCCGGTGAGTGTTGATCATTATAACGAGTCGTAAAATATTCCAATGATAGTGGCTCGTATTCCCTCTAACTATTTTTTAATAACATACAGTTAAGTTGTTTCATCCGTTGCATTACATTTACCAACCATCAGTGTTCTTCTATGTGTTATAGTTCCAGAGATTACGTGATAATAAGGTTGTCTGTGAAGAAATGTTTTTCGGTTCGCACTGTCGGTACACAATACCTGTTGGGAAACACTAATATAATGTGTAGAGCACTTTATGTACAACATGATTTTTGTGTGAATGCTGTAATTACATGTGATAAGAATGCCCTTTATAAAAAATAGATTGGACCATTTGTATGAAAATTGCCATCGGTGCATAAAATAAGTTTACAACATTTAAACTTATGATATTATCATAATTATGTCCCAACATCAACCATGGTGAAAAAAGTGGAGAACACGTTAAAACTATCGACCTTCGACTAAAAAGCTAGCAATTTTATAATTAAAGGGATGCGTCGAGCAAACCTTCATCGCATTAAGGATCGAACAAACAACACCAGTCTTGAAACACTAATGGTAAATGTTAGATTATTAGCTACCTTGACAACTGAATCGCCGAATTAGATTTTTTTATTGTAAAAAGCGTACAATAACATTTGTTGCGGTTTAATAAAAGACGACAGCAAACTCCCATCTAGTATGTACGTTATTGCCTATTTCATTGTGTCATAGGATTTTAGAAGAATTAAATCTTAAATGAATAATAAACACTTCGAATCTGTAACACCTTAGTATACTGCAACTCCCGTTAGGAAAATAGAAAAAAGTATGCTCGTACACAGATACTTCTTGGATTAAAACGAGAAGAAGATAACGCATGATGAAAATTGTATGTGTGTTTTGCATGTTTTCGTTCGATGAAATATCAAGGCAAAGTACTTAACAATGTGTTTAATTTATTAATACCTAATATGATTTCTACGAATTCCACTTTGCAACTGGTACTCCGGCTTTCTGTTGGACACCATGGAAGCTAAAAGGATTCAAACAATCAAACAATCAAGCGTAATTGTAAGTACTATGTGTACTACTTTTATTGCATGTCAAATAAAACTTGTGACAAACCGAATCACTGTACATAATACAATCTCAACTTTATTTTTCCAAATAATGTGTTTTGTTTGGCTATGCATGTTCAACAAATAAACAGCTTTATCTTAACAGTTATATGAAAATAAAACATAACGATGAAGCAATTTACGAAATTCGCTTTAGATCATAGAACAATAAAAATACTCAGCAAAAGCTAAAGAAATAAAAAAATTTTATTCCGTACAAATATATTTTAATGCATTATTGTTTTCTCAGGCATAGAAAACGTTTTTTTGACTTACTCAATGTTGTTTGTACATTTTTAGAATTAAAAAAGTTGGTCTTGGTAGCAAAGTGGTTAAGGTTCACAATATAGTTTTTCACGTTGTCTGTCAACAACGAGGTTGCGGGTTCGAATCTCAGATCGGACAGGGAGCACCCGACTCCACTTGTTAATAGAAACAAGTCAGTTCTCTACAACATTGGGGGGTTTTCTCCAGGTAATCTGGCTCTTTCTCCAAACAAAAAAAAGCATTTATACGGCTAACAATTGCTGAAAGTGGCGTTATACACAATTAAATCAAACAAAAAGCACACAAACAAGAATTAGAAAACTATATATCAAAAGAGATTTTAGGCATATATGTAAGTTAGTTGTTTTTGTTTTAAATGCATGGAAAAAGGATGTCTGTCTGTAAGATATCATGTCTTTTTTAACATTTAAAATACATCGTTACTGAGTGGACAGTCAGGTCTAGTTATAATTTACCACAAAAAGATCTCTATGTTACAGGTCACAGATGATAGAAATATTGTTATTATACGTTTGTCACAAATAAGAGTCCGAATTCTTGAACATAAGAACAAATAATTTAATACCGTGTTTGAACAGTAACAAGTTTCTAATACTTTTAAAAATCCGTTTTTGTAGTTGTTAAAAACGAGGGGTATTTAATGCTCCTAGAAAAGGCAAAACAAAATACCATACCTAATATTACCCTTTTTCAGAATACTCAATGTCTGCCAAATGCTAGATGCAGTGTTTCTGATTGTTTCTGGTTCTCGTTATTGCTAAAGTACTATTTGTTTAATAATGGCGACCCCTACGTTTATTTTCAATTCTTCAAATAATATATAAATATACTTGTATTCAGTTAAAATATATCGGAAATATTGAGAGCTAGATTTAAAGAATTTGTTGTGATTTGGTCGTTGTTTTACCTATTATTTAATTTGTAAATCTTACTATTTGCTTTGTTTGTCATGCGTCATTTAAGTTAGATTTTTTTTATTTGTTATAATTACAACTGTTTAGGCAATTTTCTGATCTAGAAGAAAAAAATATTAAGGTTTATATCAAAAATACAATTATTTTACATATATCTTGATATTAGATAGACAATTCTGGAAACAACGTTTTTGAGGAAACTACGTTGAGGGTTTTTAATGAATCTCAGATTTTATTCCACAAGTAGAAATAATAGTATAATCAGATTAGTATTGAATTAACACATTTACATACCTATGTTATTTAGATATTTTAAGTCCTGTTAGAGTTATTTTATAGACATTTCGAGAATCATTGTTTATCAATATTACATAATACAAGAAAGCGTAAGCATTTATTTTCTAACAAATCTTTTGTTAATCAATAAATTGATGAGATCGTTAGAAAACTCTTAGAATATTTGTTACACTAAAGACAACGCAAGAACTTCCTGAAATCAACACTCGAAGATTTACAAGAAGACAGTAACAATAATCTAATTAATTAAGAGAAGAAACGAACAATTCGAATATATAACAATGTCATATAATATACATGTAGTTATTTTTCTAATTATTCTTGTGTGACATTTTAGAAGTGATAATGTTGTGATGAACAGGAGTATCTACTAAATGGGACTTTATCGTGAAAAAGAGTTTGGCATTCTCGAAACACGTTAACCACATTTGTTTCTGCTTATGATTTTCGTATTATGACCTTACAGCCGTATAACACTGTATTTTAGTTTTGTAGTTAACTTGTGTGTAACACGGACCGTTTTTTCAACCCTCATTATATGCAAACGTCATTGAAAGTCTTTATAAACTGCAGGATCATTACAAAATTCTACTACCAAAATGTTTTTCTATCGTATGTTCTTTTTCTTAATAAGCTTTTTATGTTTTCATCTTTAAACAGAAGTTAATATCGATGATGTAATTCAAACAGTAAAATAAAAATTAAACATAAATTCCAAATTTTTATTTGTAGTGTCAAACAAAACTCTTATTAACGTTCTACTTTTTTCACAAAGTTCGACAAATTAAAACCTTTACAGTACAGTAGCAAAATCTCGGATCGCATTTAATTGCAATAATTTAATTAAAATCAAATACAATCTTTTGAGAACCATCTGCACATAATTGAAAACAAATTTGATAGAGGTTATTATCTCACTCGTTGCACACGTATTATTTAAATGACTAAGATAGCAAATAATCTTATTGTCTCAAAAGACCTCGGTACATTTTTGAAATCGTTTGCCTCTAAAACATATCGCTGTGTCATTGTTTCCTTAGAAAATTAAGTGCATTGTGTTGCCATTGGTTTTACAATTGCTGGATTTCATTCCTATCGGACATCTATAAAAACAACTAAACAAACGTGTGCGTCAGTGCCAGCAACCACAGCTGACCATAAATTAACTTCGACAGATGTTGCAAGAAGAATGGCTAAGAATATCTTTCAATAATGTTCTGGTTTTGATAGAGTGTATGCCGTTGAGATACAGAAAAGTGCTGGCTTCTCAAGGTGGTTACACAAGTTACTAATTTATAGTTGACCAGAAGTAGCTTCGAACTTAATTGACAGTGATTTGTTAAGGCAATGTATGTTACTTTGCATACAACAAACATTTAAAGTGCATATCATGCTTGTAACTGTAAAATTTTGATTTGAATGTCGCTTATTACCCATTATGCTTTTCTTTTTGGAGAATATATTTAGCTTATAATAGCGCAATAAAAATCGCAGGTCAAACCGCTAGAAGATTTCGCTTAAGTATCTCTACGACATAACAAGTAAAACATGCATGCATGATTTTTTTTTATTTTTAAAACAAGAATATTACGTACTTTAAAAACAAAGGTTAACGTCACATAAAATTATTAGAGTAAGCACTGAGTCTATGTTACAATTGTAAAATCAGAAAGTGCACATGTATTAACTATTATTTTGTCTTCAACAATACCGATACCATTATTTTTTCGGTTTTTTATGTTAAAATATTACGTAGTAAACTCGTCAAAATAGCTTTTCTACAGAATCATAGCATCGAGAATTCAGTGATTTCTGTTAAAAATGAAATGTATCTCATCAACAGTCTCAAAAATGACATATGCTAGCGACTAACCGAAAAATAAAATTTGGTGACTTAAATACTGTTCATACAGAAGGGAACAGATAAACGTTGATATATATAAGATTTTTAAAGTATAGTATCTTTTTTAAGAACAGTTAGATTTCTGTGTTGTTTTTTTAATTCTATCATTTTCGTACATGTATCATTTTCTTCGTTATTACAACACATGTTTTTGTTTTAGACTGAGCTATTTTAAATTTGATACTCGTTTGGTTACACAAATTTAAAAGTCTGCCTTTATCTAATTCAATTATATTTGTTGTAAATTTCCTATAACAAAATTCGAGTTTTTCAATATTTCCACTTAGTAATATATGCGCATGGTAAAAGGAAGTGTAATATCAAGTGGAAAATGAAGTAAAAGACTTACGATTTCAAATTGTTCAGGCCAGTTTAATAATTAGGGAATGGTTGCAACTTTATTGATTATTTACCTGTGATAAAATGTGTATAGTCTACTCGATCGTGTCATCACTTCAACATGCACAAGGGGCTCGGTGACTAAGTGGTTAAGGTAGTTGGTCTACTATTGGTCACCTGGTCTGTCAACGATGAAATTGCGGGTTCGATTCTCAATGCAGACAGGGTGTACTCGAATCCAATCTTAATTGAAAAGGATTGCCAGTTTTCCTGCCGAAGGTCGGGAGTTCTTTCCGGGTACTCCGGCTTCCTCCTCCCTCCCAAAAAAACTGGACGCCATGATAAAGCGGAAACATTGCTAAATGTGACGTAAAGCATTCAAACAAAAACAAGTATCACTCGTACATAGAAGTCTTCATAATGTCATTATTCATACTCTGTCAGCTGGGTTGTCTCCATCTTGTTCCAAAATAGACGGAACATTTTCCCAAAGTCTGTCAAATGTTTGGTGGCAAATTATTGGGATGAGAGATGCAAAATGTCCATCAGATTAATTGTTCGTCATGTAGGCCACCACCTTTGAACTGTCAGCCGAATCAAACGAAAAGTTCGGTCAAGGAACTTTCAACATCTGGAAGATCCTCAGGTATATTAGTATTATAATAATCGATTTGAATGTGTTGCATACAATCGACAGCACATTTCGAATATGGCGACAACCAAACATTTTTCATGCAAGACGAAAGGTTGATGAAACGGTTTTTGGTTGGTGGTGGTTCAGTATTTGTATTGTGTAGTCTGTCATGTGACTGATGGACCTTCTAGCTGTTCGCAGTAATTTTAATACGCAAAGGTACCAGCATGCCATTCTGGAAAACGAGTGTAGCCAAATAAACTTATTATGGAATGAGTTTAGTCTACATACACATGTCTTAAGGCATCCTTAAAAAAAATTCTGAAGAGCCCAGCAGTGGTCATTTTATAGTGACATATAAAACCATGAAAAGGAAATAAATTTTGCTGAATAATAACGCAGTCAACAAATTTTGTCTAAGAAGACAACATCCTCAGTCGTAAAGATGATTGTCAAAATGAGGCACTACACTCAAAGAGGTTCCTTTTGCTTATTTGTGATATCTATATCGCGGGTGTTTGCTGTAGTTTGTTTTAGCAACTTGTATGTTTGACATGCTTCTGCAATGTGATGTATTAAGACTTAGTATATTCCGACTAATCTAAATTTATGCTGTTATTTAACTTATTTAATGCTAAGAAGCTTCTTCGTGGCGATAGTGGTCATTTTAATTCCAGCTGAAACCCCAAAAACACGGCACCATGGGAATCGTCATTAAAAGTACACTGTGGCGCAAAACTAAATCAAAACAGAAACTGATATTCACTTAAAATTGATAATGGATTTCCTAAAAATATTGATAATAGCAGTAGATCAGTTTAACGTACGAAATAGCGGATGCTAATAACTTTGCTGTATGTGTTTCGCTAAGATCATATAACCTTTAAATTTATGCATGATGTTCTCACGCTATAGCTACAGGTATTACACATGCTACTCCAAACATTCCCTTTTTTATCAAATTGAGTCAACTGTACTCTGAATATCCTTGGTATAGGTGTTACAACGCTGTAAAATGTGTCGGATACATGTCTTCTATTTTGTTAATTTAGAGAGATACTGTGTACACACCAATGACCGCAGATCAGTATGCAATAGTATATAAATTGCAACAAACGTAAACTGAATGAAAGTTGGGGACAAAGATAGGTTTATCCAGGCACCAACATTTATTATATTGTTTTCAGTTTATATGTTAATATCTATTATTTCTCAAGTTTCAGTGAAACATGATATTGAAATGTGTTTGGAATAATGACAATATTCTTGCAAATAAATACTTGAACAATAATGTACTTCTAAAGTTGAGAGACACTTGTTTTTAGATTGTATTTTATTTTATAATGCTTCATAAAAGTAGAAGTAGTTTGATTATACGCAATTTTGTCACTTCTTATTATTGCAAACATATGATGTTAAGGAAGCCAAAATATTTCGATACACGAATCAATACAGTTTAATAGTACTGATGATACGACAAGAGCACACAACGATAGATTTATTTTACTAAAGACATGCGCTTATTCTTTTCTGTTGTCGTTATTCCCATTAAAGTATAGTACGATCACAACTATCGCTCTGCATCGTTTCGGTACGAAACTTATTAGACATAATATAAGGTGACATAATTACCTGCGAGTTATGTCATTACACAGAAAGATTTCAATAAGTCAAATGATACTTGACGTGTCCAGCATAAGACGAATAACTATTAAATGTGTAAATAATGGCCCTTATATATTTACTACTATTCTGCATTAATCCAAAATTGATGTTTTGTTAGAGCAACTGTTGCCAACTGCTGACACAGAGTCATTTGCCGTCGTTCTAGTGTTATTCGTGTTCGTAGTCTTCGTCAGTGTTTTTTCTAAAGTTGTTTAGTGACGATATGATTTTCAGTTTTCTGGTAACGTGTTGTCTTTCTCGTGTTGCTTAGAATGTGTCTTATCATTTCTCGGTATCGTCTAACTTAATTGTAAACTAATATACGTGTATGTGTGTAAAGTATAAGTGGCACATATCGTCATGAACCATTTAAAAGGGAATTAACAGTGGATACGTAAGATAAACTGTTTTCCTTTCATATTAACAGAAACTTTCAGGAAATAAAATTTTAAGAACATTATCGAATAATAAGTGGATATAAAATTGAATCAAAGCTGATTAAACCCGTTTCATCCTCCGCAAAAAGTGCACTTATAGAAGTTTCATTTGTAAATTAAATCAATCTGTAAAACGTCTTCAATATGCGTAAGAATTAAGAACGTACATTTAATTAAGAAGGTTGGATATATTCAATAAATCAAGATCATAAGTACATTTTTAAAATCCGGAATTACTTGCAGTTTTTATGTATCAAGCGTTTAAATAAGATTTTATTTCAGTAGTAGTTACGAAATGAATCTTTTATTAAGCAATATTATGTACGCAAATTGTTTGTTAAAACTGATACTAGAACATTTAACTTTAATTTCTTGGAATAATATTTATTAAGACTATTATGAAAAGCCGTCTCGCGAACATAGTAACAAAACTTATTTTTTACCAAAATTGAAATTCATACATTATATAGTTAATGTCATTCTGTTGCTCCGTATATTTACTTATAAGGAAAATATGTGCACATGCCTGAAAACGGAAGATAAATACAGAGAACGTAAAAAATAACGTTAGACGTCGGACATTTTGTGTAGCTGCGTCGTTTGCAAATTGGTGATTTCATAACTCGTCTACAGCGTCTGATAAGTCCGGAAGCCACGTGAAATATCTAGGCTTGCTTAGATCATCATGTTGCATGAAGATTTACTATTTCTAATGAATCTACATGTTAAACACTACGCTTATATTTTATACACTATCTATACACTGTTAAGTTAAGTAAGTACGGTATTATAAAAATAAAAAAAAAATGGTAAGACCATGACCTTGTGTTATTATTAAAGTCAGTATAAAAGAACATTTTTGTTTGTTTATCTACCAATACATCAAATTTCACGCCGGATAAAATATAAATACCCAAGACCACCATACCGATTATTATTTTATTTTATTTAAATATTGGCTGCAATAAATCCATCTTTAAATAATATGGTTTACTAATTTTGTACGTTTTGGATAACTCATTTTCACGTTTTGCACAATGATAGGTCCGTCTGCGAATACACGCATACTGAAAACGCTAAAATCAAAATATTACTGTAACTTTGAGACCTTTTTATCGTATACAACGTCGTGACATTTTTGTACTATTTCTTATTTATTTATTTATCTATTATTTATAACAGTTATGTTAGACCTTTCGTTGAAGTTAATACCTTAGCAGTATTATCCAAAAGTAAGTTTTGATAATTACTAATGTGAAAATAAGTTAGGTTTGTCTGAGTGATTAATGAATATTGTGATTTGTTTATATCTTTACTACTGGCAAACTCGGTATATAAATCAAACACACGACCATAGTACATGTTAAGAAAAGAAAACAGCGTCCAAAGGAAAATGAAAGTTGACCAAACTGATGCCTTTGTTATTCAACATTAATAACACAAAAAGCAACAAAAAAATCTGCCCTACAGTATCAGGTTTCTCTATGCAACTAACACTAACAACGCACCATCCAGTTGATTTTATTGGAAGAACAAAATTTGGAATCTTTAACAAGGACTACTCTTCAACTATCGTAATTTTTTCAATATCTAACCGTATAAAAACATACTTGGAAACGTAATTAAACACTCAGATATCAAACAGAGAAAATATCCTCTTTGGATGAGTTCAAACTTTCAATTTAATAATGCTGAAGTGTTTATTGCAAAAACGAACCTTACACTGAAGAACAATATAATATGTCAGTAGTTGGTTTAATTGTTAGATTTTTTAATGAGAGTTCAAATGACTATAATTTGCCTACAATAGTCGTAAAATGGTACAATGCCAAGCCAGAGAGTGAGACCTCTAAACGTTTACAAATAATTTTAATGTCTCCAGCCAATAATCAATCAACAATGTGTTATCACTTACTAATTTATGTACTTTGTTCCAAGCGATTAAATAATAATTATATTTATTAAACTCAATCATAAGCCTACAGTTCATCACAATACGTACAAAATAACATATGTATGAAATGTAGAATATACTAGAGATAGCCATTATGATATTGCAAATAAAACATGTTTTCATTATACTTCATATTTTAATGTTAAAAGTACAATGCAGAACCAAAACTAATGAGACACTTGGTTCTGAAAATTGCTTAAAATATGCACAGAAATATATATTTTATTTATACAACATTGTTTCATTATCGGTGTACACGTTAATGCATTACGCAGTCGTAGTACTGACAAATACATTGTTTCTTAAAAAAACATGTACTGTTGCATATAGAGGACGCATAACAGTTGTGGGAAGCATATGTTACAAAACTTAAAAGCTGCAAGTGTCAAACGTTACTTCTGAAAAGTAATATAATAAATGGTGTAGCGCTACTTGCCCAGTAATATATAATGTCGAATAAAATTTAATCACATAATCTACAAAAAAACTCTTACTTTCCAATACGGTAATAAAGATCACGTATAAATGAACATAGCATAATTCCATGTAATAACATTATATATTTCAACACTGTGAGCAATTTGAGCAATTATACTTATTAGTTATAACTGCATATCGAAATTGAAGTACACTCTGCCAAAACATGACAATAAGTAACTCGACAAATGTCTAACTTGATGCAGGCACTCTTCTTATTCGTCCAAAGCACCTGACTGCAACTATTGTTTTATTGAGTTCAGTCCCATCTCTTTCAGATTTTGTGTTCGCCTTTATGTTTTTTTTTGCTTTTTTAACGTTGTTTGTAAATTGTCATTAGACTTTCGGCTGGTGTTGTCTTCTTTGCTATTTGTCTCAGGTTCTTCTTCATATAAATGTAGCGGTAACTACACATATGATTGGCAAACACTATTTCAACAGCTTTTCCTCCAAAAAATAAATAAGTAATTACTTGTCATATAGCTCATCTAAACAGATTTGCTAAGCACTATATTTGCAGGACATCAAATTGTTTTGTATCTTATTATTACGACTTGGGTAATGAGCTCCATTGGGCAATTATTTAAACACTAGTCTAGAACTATTCAATAACATGTATAATGATTTAAACACAGACGGTTGGTACGGGGTGCTCAGTGCGTTATGTGAGGTTTAATTTTTTTCATTTGTAGTCAATAGTATTCATAGGTAAAGAGCGTTATAGCAGAAATAAGGCAAGTGGTAAAAATAAACTAGAACCGTTTCGTTACATAGTAGATAACTGAGTGGATTGTAGAATAAGCAGCTGCTGTAAAAATGAATGCATATCAAAAAGGAACTTTGAATCGCACACCACAAAAGCATTGCAATGAGTTTCATTTTATACCTAAAACGTTTGATTTTAATTAGTCTAAACGCTAGTTTCAGCGATATTTAAGCTACTAGTATATGATTGTGTTTAATTATTGTTAGAGGAAGACGTTTAGAATATTATATTTGTCACTTAAGTTTAGAGTCCAACACAAGCAACCTCAGTAATGATTGAAAACAAATCTACGGTGACTAAATACCTCAATCGCAGCCAACGATGGATACAAAGTGACGAGTTTGCCACTGTTTGAGGATTTGCTTAATTTATTGTAGAGTGTAAATCTAAACGTCGCAATTTAATTTGTTCCAAGTCTCCAAACAATAGGAATGTCCAGTGATATGGCTGCATGTACATTCATCAAATAGGCTTTACATTTAACTATTAGAAAATGAGTTCGGGTTAAACAATTTTCCAAAATCGAGCATTTACTGGATACCTGACAATTGGTGCTTCATATATAAAATGACTCACTCCATTTGTCAAGAGCGAATATAAATTGTAATGAATTAAAACTTCAACAGTACTAAATTGTACAACGTTATAAGCTACGATACTAATATTCAAAATATGCTTAATATGTTAAAAGAAACTAGTTGTTGACGAAATTACAAACTCATGTGCTGACGTCTATACAGTAGCTCTAACTGTCCAATTTATGAACGTCTTGGAACACACTTGACGACCATAAAATTTTGTGAAATTGTTTTAAAATCCTACAACTTTAAAGAACATAACAATTGATTTTCAGACGTGTACATGAATATTTTGTTAATACAATTTGACTAAATTTGAATTGTGAAATCGTTGTGATATTTAACCGTGACACATTTTTATGGAAAGACTATTTAAGATTTAGTTAAAAATTAAAAATACTTTTTGTTAATTCCATAGGAATGTGCAGTGCAGATTTCTTTAATATGGAATCTGGAATCCCTCCCGGGTCTTGCCACTTGCAGTTCTGCTTATGATGAGGATTTTATATGTCGTGTGCTTCGTTTACATTTATTTTCAACAGTTTTTCAGCTTGTACCAAGGATATATGTAAGGTATTCTGCAGGAATTTATAATTCTATAGGGTTAACCATTGGTAGCATTGAGTAGATATAGATTTAGTTACTTTATTTCATAAGAGCTTTTTTAAACTAGAATATCAAATGAAATGCTACTTTGCGTTGTTGAAGTTTAAAAGGTCCTTTACGTAGACATCGTATGTTGTGCTGATAACATTTGATACATGCCACCATATTTGTTTCAAAAAGAATGAACTAAACATAAATGTACAGCTGTATATGAAAGTACAAGACCTACTAGATAGTCACTTTGCACAATTGTGATAACTTGCTTATCAGACTTCAAATATGTGCCATACAGGTATCCCTTTTCTAAATAGCTGCAAAAAAGCGGAATAGACCTTAATGTAAGATGTATTTTGGCTATAAGTTGGAAAAGGGCTCACGAATTTTACCCTTTACAAGAATGATCCATCGTAGGTCTCTTTTAAAGTTAATCATAACTCATAATTAATGACCGCTGCAAGTTTGTCTTTGTATAGCGTACTTTTTAATAACTAACCCTGTTAAACTAGTGTGTATCCTTGTTTTCTTGTCTTACGAAATTTAATTAAATGCATTTATAGATCAGTTTATTGACAGATATATTATAATTAAATAATTTTACAAGGAGACGATTGTTTTTGTCAGTAAAATATATTATTTTATATTTATATTATTAAATATGTTGCATGTCATCACGCGTTTCCTTGATATCGACTGATATTTTATGTTTTTAAATAAAACAGAATACATTGTTGATGCGCTTTTTACGCGTATTACTAATGTTATTAGAACAATTAAAAAGGTTTTGGGCTATTGCACTTATCCTAAGTACACATATTTTCTCCAGTAAGTGATTAGTGTAAAATACATAGTAAATTCTGACGTGACAATGCAATTTACTTTGATTTTCTAAAACTAACGATGGACTTTACACTTATGAATTTTTGTAACATCCACTGCTAATGTCTTATCGATATCTATACTTAAGGGAACATTTGTTAAGAGATTACACAAATAAATGAATAGTCGCGGATCGTTTAATCTGAAACCACTGCATGTTATGTGTAATAAAGTCATTACTTTATTGACAACACAAATAACTTTTTTTGCTTTCTTCCTTTTATCTGTTAGTTATGTCAATTTAAGGATTCTCTGTTGTGTGAATTTTCAACAGTTTCGATGATATCTCAGTCTTTTTTGATATTTCTGCGACAACTAAACAATTCGTTAGACATTTAATTATAGAAATGTATGTATTCGCACAATAAACCAAATCCGTCGACATCGATATCTCTATTGACCTAATAATACTTAATTTTCTTTAAGGTTTCTGTTTATCTTAACTGCTTTTTAATACCACGCATGTTCTGGCTTTGTTCAATAAAGTCTACTGCGTCCGTATATACTGAAAACTGTGAAATGTAAAGCTTTTATTAACAGCATCGTTCGAAAGTAGTGTAGAAAAATGGTCCTTATATTGTAGTATTCATTTTATGTAAGCTTTATTTTCAACGAGTTTATCGAATGCAGCACTCTACTCTGTCACCCGTTATCAGAGGGTAATAATTTAATATTGTCACCTTCTCATCTAAATCCTTCCTGTAATGCGTGTAGGTCTAGGGTGTGCTTAAAAGCAACACGTTTTTGTTTTAAATCATTTGATCAAGTTACACAACACAACTGTTAGCGAGAACAAAAAAGATTCAAATCAACAATAAAATCACTTTTTGAAGTAAATAAACGATAAATGTCATGTACACATTTCAAGGCACACCGAAATTAATAAAATACTTAAACACGCCGTAAATGCACACGATATGACTAATAACCAGATTTTAACCCAAATCATCTGACGGATGACACGCGTCGATCTAGAGGTGCTTATCCTACCTGAGCATCTTGATTCACTGACAAGTTTTGAAAAGAGTTTGTGTATTGTATGTGTATTGAATAAATGAATGTTTGCTTCACGTTCGGCGAGCAGTATATCAGCTATAGTCTGGACTAATTTAGTATTTTCTAGCGGCTACAGTAAGTCTACTTTTTTCAAATTCTACAGGGGGCCTCGGTGGCCGAGTGGTCAAGGTAGTTCTACTATTGATCACGTGGTCTGTCAACACTGAGATTGCGGGTTCGATTCTCACTGCAGGCAGAGTGTACTCGACTCCAATCTTAATTGACAAGGATTGCCAGTTTTCCTACCGCAGGTCGGGGGTTTTCTCCGGGTACTCCGGCTTCCTCCCCCAATAAAAACTGGACGCCATGATATAGCTGAAAAATTGCTGAAAGTGGCGTAAAACACCATCAAACAAACAAACAAATTCTACAAATGGGGTGTTTATATTGCAAGGAGCGTGGCACTCTCCAAACTTGTCATTTACTACGGTCAACGGCCAGGCATGTCTTGACCTGACTACCTATTCCGAGAGGGTCCCCCTATCCGCCAACGGTGAAGCGCTGAGCAGCTCATTTGGTCGAGCGCTGTGAACCCTCACAATATGGCCCCAGTTCTGCGTTTTGTAAAATGAGTTTTATACGAAGACATTAGTTTTAAACAGATAATAGAATTTTACTTCCGTATTATGACCCAACAACATCATCCCCAACGAGAGGATCTTCCCTATCCGAAACCCCTTGACTCGCTGGGATGCGCTGTGGGTTGAGCACTGGTGACCCGCCCAGTATGGTCTCAGTAAAATGCTTATTTACAAATCAGGTTGGCTCGCGGCCATCAAAATACATTATGTTTTTTAAGAAGTACGAGTGATACTTTGCTGACTAACAAGGTCAACGTCCTGTAAAAATAATGGTTTTTTTTAATCTACTACAATTATTAAACCAGCAATCATTAAATGTTTATTTAAAGCAATATATATAAGTATGCATACAACTTGATTTTAAAACATAATTTTATTATTATTCAGTCTCATTTAAAAATAATGAATACACATGTACTTTGTTCATCGGTACGTAGGAAAATACAGTCGACTTGCTACACTATAAAAACAAATTACAATCTAAGACATGCTATTACTGCAAAATCGTGTTAAACCATTATCAATAATATTTTTGATATACGATTACAGCTTATTGATGACGTCAATAGATGTTTCAGTTCATACATTAATTAACATATCAAATTATTTTAAAGCACTTACTTGACAATCCATCATCTGCTTTTGATGTTGTGCAACAATAACAATCCCTAACCATTTTGTTAAAAGCGACACTTTTCTTTTTTTCACTTTCTGCTTGCCAAACAATAGAAAATCAAATGAGATCTCTCTGTGCTGCCTTTAGTTCTTATAAATTAGAAAAACGTTATTGTGGCATGACGTGGTCATAAAGAAATGTAAATAAACTCAATTGTTTTTTTCATAAACCAGCAGTCTTTGAACCGCATACCACATAGTTTATAAACCGAAGCACAACGAAATGTACCTTTTTAATTTATTTTCACATGTTAATTAACATATCAAATTATTGTTAAAAACGACACTTTTTTTACTTTCTGCTTGCCAAATAAAAGAAAATCAAAGGAGATCTCTCTGAGCTGCCATTAGCTCTTATAAATTAGAAAACTGTTATTTTGGCATGACTTGGTCATAAAGACATGCAAACAAATAACACATACTTTATAAATCAATGCACAACAAAATGTAGCTTTTTAATTTATTTTTTGACAACAGATGTTACACTGTATGCTTTAAATCCATGTACAAGTGTCATCTAAAATAATTGTGAAAATTAAAAAAAAACAAACTTTGTTAATGTTTTCTAACACATTTGATAGTAATAGCTGTTGATAATTATGCAAGACAATTGGCAAAACGAGAGAAAAAGTTGGTCGATACAATCTAAGATTAATTAATGACAATCGATTCTTTGATTCTATATAGATTAAGAAACACGAAGGATATTTAAGATATCAACAGTTGTATATCCTCACAGAATCTTGAGCCGGTTCCATAAAACCTCAAATTTAAGTCAAAATAATCCAGTAATCTGCTTCCTCTATATCATAGTTGCAGAGAAGCCGAAGAAGTCCTTAAATTTCAGATATGTTATATAGCCAAGCCCTAATGTTACGATGTACATAGTTACATGTATTATTATAAGGTGAACTGACAACAGTATAATTCAACTTCACGTAATAAATGTCTTTATATTTAAGGGATTGGTCAGGACACATTTTTTATTTTTAATTTTCTCCTGTTTTATTATTTAAAATGCCAAATATGTACCAAATACATGCACTAATATCAATTTATTGATGCATGTAGTTGCTGCAGAGTTGTACCTAAAAGCAAGAGGACATTTTCAAAAGACATTACTACTAATTTCAAATCCAGAAATAAGAAAGTCGGTCTATGACTTAATAAAAATGTTTGATTGTATTTACGGATGGATTTCCAATAAGGATCAATTCAGTCATCAGTATGGTTGAATTTGAAATTAAAGGTCTGGTCAGTGTGTTTTCTTTGTCTTCACCCTTCTAAAAACTATTGCTATACCAACAGTCTGTTGGAAAACGTGTCATGTATGCCAGTCCTGGAATATATGTTTGCTGTAAAAATACATGTCATCTATTTCGATAAAGGTAACGTGTTTTGAGCATTCAACGCTCCTTGAATGATATCGACTTTGTAGATAGGAGTAGGCTAGTTAAAACCGCTACACAATTCCTAATTTCCGCGCACCTAACATACTCCACAATGTATAGTGGCAGTGAAAATTGTGTGTTCATCAATGAGTAAGGGTGATCCGAATAAAATGACTAACGCTATAATAGGCTGAAGTACTCTTAAAAGGTTAACTCTCTGATTTAGGTAAAGGGGGCATTCTAGAAAATAATGGATTGCATCTTCCAATAGATGTCCACAAGAACAGCCAGGTTGGTTCACCAGGTTAACTCTAAATAGGTCAGCTCTTAAAGAGCTACATCTATGTCTTAGTTTAGTATGTAAAATATTTGTATTGCAATCACCAATAAGAAAGTATGATTGTACATGTTAAGTTAAATTTTGACGTCTTAAAAGATTTTTAAAATCAGTTTTGGACTGAGCAGATCTAATATGCATATTTCCAAGAGCGGATTGTAGAAGGGAAAAACGACTTTGAAGAGGTTTCTAGTCTACATCTTGGTAATCTATACTGAGGTACGTTTCTAAGCAGTATATGCGCCTTCTGAATAAAAATTCAGATAGACAGTCCCTCAGGTACTCTGGGGTTTTGTCGTTATGTATATTATAAAATAAACATGATTGCCTACGATTATATCTAGAACATACGGATTCCCACTCTGTTTCATAAAATAAAGATTCTTTACTGGCGTATCGGGGCAAACCAGTAATAATTCGTGCTGCTTCCAGTTGAAGCTTATCCATTTTATCACTATCTCTTATATTACACCCGCTCCACAGTTCACATGCATATTCAAATAGAGGAAGTATATAGGTAAAGTATATCGTATTAAGGTTTTGTCTGCTAAGAATATATTTCATCTTTCTGATATAACTATGAACACTTTTAAATATCATGATATTTAGAAGTGTTCATAGTTATAAATAAAACCAGACGTTTCTGTGAATAATATTTTTTAGTTTTGTTACTAAAAACAGATAATCTTCGAATATATATACTATCACATTAACTTGCATGTATGTTCTTCCTTATTGTTATTATATTATGTATTATTGTTCCTTGTACTTATTTATAGTATTTTGAACTTGCTGTCATCTTGTGTAGCTACATAATATTATTGCTATGGAGAGGCATTGTAAGTTGTTATAACTTGTGTCCAATCCATTTGTTACTTAGACAATAAAATTGTGTTCACTATGTCCCATTACTTTTTCTGTTGATTTATTGTCTGTTAACTTGTTCTAGTCCTAAATATAGCTGAAATACTGCTTGCTGTATGTAAAGCAAACCTGCAATCCATTATTCAAGCTAAGCATTGCGTATTGTGTATGTATCTTTTATATTTTATTGTTTTGGCAGCTTTTGACATGATATGCACACATTATGGTTGACTTCTAACGTTGTAAAAATTTACGTTACAATAATGCATTATTCCCACAAGAAAGATAAGGTTAAAACCAATATCAGGGACCATCTTTCAAATTATATTTTAAATTGCAAAACGGCATGTTGAATTGACTAATGCCACGAAGAAGAATTTGCAATATGATACAATTCTTAATAAAACATACTAATTATTAAGGATAAAATTATAAATAATTCCCCGTTTTGTAGCAAAAAAGAATATTGTAAACGACAGTGTCTTGCGTACAGGATGTTTTGTACATATTTAAGTCTGCTTAAAATATGATTTTTTTTACAGTGGTTCAACACAACTGTTTTTAATAAGACAACTTTAGCCTTAAAGTTTATGTTCAAATAAAAACTGTTTTTCTCCGATTCATCGTCTCTTTAAGACCATATATGAGGTTGTCAGAAATTGTTACATGTAACAAACGGTTACTTAGCCGTCAGATAAGCTGTTGATTCCTGTCTAATCCTTAATTAGTCGTCTATTTGTAGCTCCTTCATTGACTTACATGTACGCCTACAAACAAGAAGGACCATTAAAAGTGATTTTTTATTTGTAATGTTCTAACATACTTCTTTTCGTAGTCTGTTGACAGACTGTGACCTAGTTAAATGTATGAACCATGCACAAATTGTTTTATTTTAACAGCTTTCCTCGTCTGAATTAAACCAAAAAATCCTGCTTTGTTTTTTTCGTCTGCAGTATTTTTTATCGATTTGTGATGATATAAACCCAAATAAAAGTGTGGATTCATTCCTGATGTATTAACGTCAGAAATTCAGTCAAGACTGCGTATGGTAGGTAGTTAGGGGGTAGTTGCCTTTTACATGCATATACATATATATTCAACACATCTTGTTCAGTAATCTGTAAACATAAACCGTCCCTTATATGCAGATAATCGTTATAAAGAGTAGACCTTAAGAGCAAGGTAGACTAGTATTGTTTTCTGTATTTTCATCTCCTATCCAAAAATCCCCTATCAAACACCGAACCATTGCATTTGTTTGTTTCATTAAAAACGGATGCATTATATTGTTTTTATGTCCAACAACTTTAAGCTTGCTGAAGAAAAGCTTGCTGAAATAAAGTTTCATTCTGTGTTAAGCTTACTTGTGTTTCTTTAGATATACTATTAGAAACTAAAGAGATCTTTTTAAAATACATTTGTTAACAATATTAAAAAAAATAACATATCTTTGTCTGTCACAATTCATGATATGATTCATTTAAAAAATGGATTTTGACTTTTGACTGAATGGAACAAAAACTTAAATCTAATCAGACTTTATTGGAACGTTATTATATGTGTTATTCACTATTTTTTTTTGTTGCAATAAAAACTTCAATGTTTCGACGTGTATGGTAATTTAGCCTTGAGATATGCAGCAGATGCTTGCTACCTTGTTAAATAATTGTCTATTTTTAGCTCTTTAATTGATTAACGCCTACATACATGAAAGACTATTAAAACTGAAATTTGTTGAATAAGTTTTCCTAATGTTCTAACATGATCCGCTTCATGTTGTGATTTTAGAAACCTGTCCATTTTCGAGAAATATTTAGTTGCACTACGCTGAGATAATGAAAATCTAATTACCACAATGCGAATGCTATAAACGAGGCTTTTCAATCTTAAATAACTTGAAGCTGAACGTTTAGATAAATGAAGTGCATCTGTTCATAATAAATGAAAAATAGTTATTTAATGGGTAGTCAGAAAATGGCTAGAAAAATAGGGTAGAAGGAATAGCTTGGTATTAGCATACGCTTCGTGCAATAGATTTGCTTATTTGCTTATCTGTTTGGATTTGTATTGACAAAAATTTACACTAAAATAAGATGTTGATAAATATTATAAATCAAAAAAGAATATTGTATCGCTCTCAAAGAAGGGTAAAGTAGACAAAAAGTTTCTTCTAAATTTGTACTAGAACGAACTGGGAGTTAAGTTCTTTATAAACATTGTATACTATATATTTTACCCGAAATAATTACCTGTACGCATATTTGAGATTATATTTATGTATGAAAAAACTAAATATATATTTAGTCTGTTTTCCACTTATAATTGATAAGATTGGTTAATATGACGTCCTATAGATATTTTGACAAGTATTTATTTTTCCTATACGAACTACTTTCAAAAACAAGATAAACCAGTAATCTTTTGCTAAACAAACTCATGATTCGGATAAAAAGCAGTTTAACAATTGAAAACAATTATACGGGTCAAACATGTTTTTATTCATGTATAAACATGAAGTAAGTCACTCGCAAACTATCATAATCATCCTTCATTTGTTTGCAAGGAAATTGGTCATGTTTATATATGTATGAATTCCTTAAAATGACGTGTTTTATACACATTTGATATCAAAGCTTATGATGCAACATTTATTTATACAGTTATATACAACAACCATATTAGTTTGTACATGCGTTATTTATAGTGAATCATGGATAATGAAATATTTAGTACAGTATTAAAGCCAAAATAAATAATCGGATAAAAACGCCCCAAGCCCTCATCGTGCCAGTACTGTTAGGGTGACCATAATATTTTGCTACCAATTCACATATCTCATTTCCTCAATTTATCATTTGCTTAACTTAAAATATTTCTGAGAAAAAACGAAATGCTGCTTGCTAGAATGTAAGCAAGAATAATAAATTAGTAAAATAAAAAAAAAACAAGGCTTTTTTTAAACTAAGTATCGCATGTTGTTTTAAGAAATTCGACAATAAGTTAACAATAATTATCAAATTTTACGTTCATTTTTTCACATGTATCCTCTGTAAAAATTATCGAATCAAATTGAACCCTATTTGTCAGTTGGTGACCAGTTACGGCTTTGTGGTACGAGCCCTGCAAGGGAACATCCACTAGCACCAAGAGAAGAGTGTGTTTCAACCAATGAAAATCATACATAATGCTCGTTTTTTTCAACATTTATAGTTTAAATAACAAAAGTAGACACTCATATCTACAATATTTTATTTTATAATGTTGTGAAGGTACTCGTCAACAATAGCTAAAGGGGGATAAGTCAATAATGATTAATACCATAACACTGAGAAATGCAATGCGTATTTTGTCTATTTGCTCACATAAGAAAAAAGCAGGACTTTTAGTTTATTTCAGTGTTCGCACTGTTTTGTTTCAACCTGTATACATACATTAGATTAGTTGATCATAAAATGAACTATAACGGTAGACTAATCAAAACTTACGTCAGAGTGAATATTTGAATTCTGTATCAATAACAGATAATTAAAAAACAACGAAGGCATTGAAAGACCTGAAAATTATGGAAGTAGCAAGAAATCTCAACAAATGTGTTTTTATGTAATACATGCGTTGATGGGACTTTAACGCGAAAGAGCTACAAAAATATAGAATCTGGGAACGCCAGACTTTTCAATAGAAGCAAAAAGTATAATATTAACATAATTTGGTGAGTAACAAAAGCGCATTAAACTACCTATTGGCATTTACCCTTGGGACATGCAACTCCGCTAGCAGATTTACTGCTACTTTTGTTACAAAGAACAAATAATTTGCTGTTGACTGTTAATCTGTAGTGGACAGTACTTTGTTACTTGCAATGGAATTGGAGTTGGGTGTAGTCGGACCTTCATTCGTTTTCATCATCTGTTAAACAAAATAATTATAACAAAAGTGGAAACGTTGTGAAAATATTAATAGCAAGTTCCTAATCTGTGGGTACCTAATTCTATGTTAGATTGAATCTCGGTGTACGAGTGGTCAAGATACATGTAGTAATTAATCTAATATTGATCACGTGCCTGTCCAGTGTGGTTGCGTGTTCCAGTCCTAACTGTAGGAATGTTGTGCTTCACTCCAACTTAATTTACAAAGTTTGCCAGTTTTCCTACCGGCGGTCGGTTGTTTTCCAGGTATTTTGTATTACGATATTTGGCAGAAAACCTGGTGTTTCCTTTTTAAGTAAAGCACGCTGTCTGTAATACGGCTCAATGATGATAAACTTAGTTAATATAGGTAATAACTCGGATCTACATAATAATTACTGGACATAACCAACACAACACTGGTGTATGTCTATGAAACTGCACTCGTTAAAATCATCTGGAGTTTAAACAAAGTATCCTCGTTAACTCTGAAGAACCTCAAAATTGACAATAGATGTACCGATAGGTTTAATAGCTTTTTTGTTAACTGGACGAGTTGGTTGCTGGTTTTGTTTTAATTTTCAGAACTTTTTTAAATTCCACTCACTTGTTTTTTAATTAACCTTGTTACACGAAATTCATTTAAAATAGAAGCTCATGTATACATAACACGTGCTTAGCTTCAGCAAAAGAAACCATTACATAAATATTAGAACATGATAAAATAGATTGATTTTTATCATTTTGGCGAGTACATTCCTACTAATATTTTAAGTTGCGCAATACATATTTAACATTCTAACTAAATAATTTAATTACCATTTCATTTTAAGTTTAAATAATAAAAAAGATTTAATTTTTATTTTATAACATGTTAAAAAAATTGTTGATTACGTACTTTTTGTCGAAATCATATTATAATAGTTGTAGTAGAATACTTATTTCTGGTTTTCTAATAAGAATTAATGAGCAAACAAATAGAGAAACAACAATCACTCATTCACTTGTATTGATAAGCCTTTGTCCTGATGTAACAGTAAACTGTTAACGCGCTGATATTACAAGTTTTTTGTCATGTAAAATATTTCGTGCGATCTTAATAGCCGGATGCTCAAAGTAGTAAGTCATACACGTATCTGTTGGAACTTTGAGTAGAAGCGGACACCATTTTTATTTCTATGATGGACGTTGATAACTCTAGTTGCTGATCTATGATTTCATTTTAGGAAACGCAATGATTCGACGAAGAGTTAGATCAAGTGCCCATTTACATGATGTTTTCTTCTGTAAGATTTCAATAACTAAAGCAAAACTTTAGCCATTATTTTAAACAGCGATTTTGCATATTTGGAGGTAAAGCATGCCTTCTACCCTTTCTCGCACCCACGGAATCCACCTCTTAATTGTCAATTGTTAATTAATTCTTCCACAATTTAAACTAGAAGCCATGGTAGATATGGAATCCTGGCGAAACACTGTAGAATTCTCGGTGGCCGAGTGGTAAAGGTAATAATTCATCAACATTTGACTGCATACCTATCAACATTGAGGTTGCGGTTTCAAATCCCACTTTGGACTGGGTGTGCCCGACTACAATATTTATTGACATGATTGCCAGTTTTCCTACTAAAGGTCGTTGATTTTTCCCCGTGTAGTACGGCGTCCTCCCTAATAAAAACCTACGGCCAACACGATTTAATGAAACGAACAAACACAAGATAGGGACATTAAAAGTCATATAACGCATTAGGCAATTTTCAGAAAATAAAATGCAGCAAAAATATATTGATATATGATGATGGTAACAATATTTGTTACACGCGGTAGCAAAAGTGTTCAACATTTATCGTGTTTTCAATTAGTTTAGATTGTTATAAAGTGTAATTGTCAATATAGGAGCGACACAGATTCTATACAAAATATATATGATAAAAGCAAATTAACTCGTCGAGTCTGGTGATTGACATTTATATCGTCTACACAATAATTTTTGTGGTTGCAATTTAATGGTCACGTTTTCTGTTTTAACCTGATTGAATGAATAGTTACGAAACGTCAGCCAATCAAGTAAGCAGGGTCAAAACGGGCGAACAAAACCATAAATTCAACAGTGAAATTTGCTAGGATAACTAGTAGGAGTTTATAGCATGATTGGAAAAAGTATTGTAAGTTTGCCGAAAAAATATGTCTCTTGTAGCGGGTGCAAGTTTCCGTCAGTTCTATTCATTCCGATTGTTCTTTAAGAGTTATATTATTCGAAAGAGTGTGAGAATGCAACATACTGATGTATATTCATGCCATTAGAAATTCTTTACATGCAAAAAAAGAAAAAGAAAATAAAACAGCTACATATATCTATATTTATTATTTTTAAATAAACAACAACAAAAATAGCCCGCTTTATGCTTGCGCAAATGTTAAATGTTCACTGAACCTTAATCAGCTGTGGAATTTCCATATTAAATATAAAATATCAGTTGTCAGCAGCAAAATATCATATTTGTATGAAATACCGTTAAATACCTTTAGACAAGCGAAAAAGCGAGATTCTATCAAAATGCCAGGTTATTCTTATTTCTTTTGAGTTTTAGTGGCATAACATTTTTGTTGTCAATATGTATTAAAAATTTACGGCGTTCTTGCATAATATCCAATGAAAATGTAGAACTAATGAAGTAGGTTATTTAATCGATTTCAAAAATAGGTTGCAAATGAAGCAAGCTCACGCAATATCAAACGTAACGTTAAACTGTATGCGTTGAATGAGATTGCTAGGATTTTAGAGGGTCATTCACAACATCGCGTCGCGTAGAAATAAGGGCAGTGACTGAGTCAACGAAAGGTCGCTTCGTCAGCCTTTTCGAAGCTCCAAAATTATTTTGCCATCAACAACTGAAGACCTGAGTTATTCTCGGTCTAGCCCAGGTTCACAATGTATCAGTACGACAGAAGTAATTGCCTCAACTTTCTTCCAAAATAATCCATTACAGATATACTTAATAAATATAGTGTTGCGCACGCTTCTTCAACACGCAGATTACAGAATACGTAACTTTTTGTGTACAAGTATTTTAACAGTTTTAATAATTTTAGAAGTATTAATTGCAACATAAGGCACTATATAGCACCAAATTTTAATGTAAGTCGAACTACATTGTGCATGGTAATGAAGAAAACGCACGAGTCGAGTTTTTTGCAGATTGTTTGAGCGAACTGTAAGAACTTTAGTTGATTTTTCAACAATTAATATAAAACATATATTTTGCAAGAAAATATATAATTATATACAATTATTATAACCTTGTCGTTTCTTTTTTTGTGAGAAATCTAAATTCGTTGCCATAGTGACGAATGCTGCTCCTACCTGTACTGAAACTAACACGTGTCATTTGCCTTCCATTTACACTGTATCCCGAAAGTGAACGACGATATTTTTTAAATCTGCAGACGAGTTTTTCCATGTGTTTCCGAAACTTGTTTCCAGTTGCACAATACAAATAAAAATTGATACAATGATTTATGTACATAAGAAGTTCTGTAATCTTCGAAACTAAGGCCTGTCTGGCTAGAAGTTCAAACACTTTGTCTTCTGCTTCCTGCTTCCAGAGTGAATCTAAAATTAGGTACACATTAACCGGAAATGTTGTAATGATAAAAGCGAAAGAAACACTTAGTAACATTATTGTAAGTTTGATACATCCTTCGCTTGGCAAGCGTTTTTGTAGATGACTGTTTCTACCGGAAGTGCAGTTTTGTAATTGTGTTCGACACTTTCTCGCAGACAAAACTTGTTTAATTATCCAAAAATTAAAATTAAACAATAAAATATAGGGTGCAAAAGAATACAACACGGTATCTACCCATGGCCACACTTTAGTGACCAGGAATTCGTGGTCGGAAACGGCTTCGCATACTGATGACTCGTTTAAATATTTATCCGAAACGTGTACTGTCCATAAAAAATGGGAATTTGTGGCAATAAGAACAAATAAAATTAAAATTGTAACTATTCGAGCTCTTTGGACACTGCATAAAATAGACGCTTTCAGAGGATAGCATACAGCAATATATCTTTCAACGGTCACGGCCACTATCA
Source organism: Limnoperna fortunei (assembly GCA_944474755.1). NCBI lineage: Eukaryota > Metazoa > Mollusca > Bivalvia > Mytilida > Modiolidae > Limnoperna > Limnoperna fortunei. The sequence continues at coordinate 46,692,333 of OX104112.1, forward strand.
GCCAAACAGAAAAATCACTGCTGGTGTAGCCAAGAAAAATAGTTAGTTTACATATCCAGTTATGTTTATCCCTAATGTCTACGCCTGTCAAATCTCCGACCCACAGGCGCATAAGACCGAGGTATAAAACTATAAGATCAGCTAAGGCTAAAACTGCCAAGTAAAAATACGTAGAAATTCTCATCATAGATTTCCGCAAAATAACGAAAGACAAAATATTTCCAAAAGTTCCAATTATTAGTAAAATAGGCGGTATGTATGTACTTATCCATTTTTTGGCTCGGTATTCTCCATATACCATTAAGATATTTTCGTAGTCATGAACGAACATTGTTTTGTTTGTAAATGCGTTCCCGTCGTTAGCAAACATCGAAGACTGCTGTTACAAATGTTAACAGAAGTGGATATATCAACATAATATTCCTGGAAAATCAATATCTAACAACCACATGCGCAAACTAACAAAATTGTTATTGTTTTTTTTTTTTTTTTGCATTCAACTTTTTAACTTGTTAGCATTCATTTAAACGTTGTTTGCTAAAGATCGCTAATTATTATAATTTCATAACGATTAGACATGTCTTATGTTAAATTTCTACATGAACAAAATGATCAGTTATTTACCGCGTATTAACACGATGATTTTTATTCCTTTCATCTTTTGACCAGATATATATTTTATCATATTGCACAATGATTTTATATCCAATCCCTGTTGATAAATACTTATTTGTGACTGTTAGTCTTGTCATATGACAGGTTATTGGACTTTTCTATAACATTTTTGTTTCTGTGTAGCAAACAAAGAAAATGTAATATTTAAGCCTACTCTTTGCATAAAACAGAACATATATTTTCACTGATTAGGGCTACATATCAGCCAGGAAAACATATTTTAACAAATTATGTCTACGTGTTTAACATCCATTCAAATTTAAATGACCTCTTACATGTAATTAAAACCCATTAATATAAAACTTTGTTGAGATTGTGTTTCTCGTTGCAAACCATTAAAGAATGAATGAATGAAAATGAATAACAAAAATCTTTGAAACAATTAAAAATTTTAGAGTTTAAATTAAATTGTTTGTTAAATTTATAACAAAACGTCGCCTTGACTACAAAAGGACAGAGACTAAGAACTTTTTTGAAATATTACCATCTCTTTGCTAACATTCCAAAGGACATTAACAATTTTGTGAAAAGGAACTCTCATAAAGATAATATGAACTTTACTGATTGCGAAAAGTTTATTTAAAAAGTTGTAAATGCTAAAAAGCCAAAATTTATTTATGATGAACTTATTAACCAGATCGTGCAATTGCCATTTCGAAGGTGTGTAAAGTGGGATGAAACATTACAACAGCAACAAACCTATCAAAATATTTCATTATTATAAAAAAGTCATGTAAAGACGTTATTTGTTTAATTTTCAATATCAATTCTTGCGTAGGTTCATGACAACATGTAATTCTTTGTACAAAATCAAATTGAAAAATTCACAGTTATGTTGCTTTTATAAAAAAGCTGAAGAAACAATTGAACACTTATTTTATGAATTAACTATAACGAATCAGTTTTTAGTTGTGAAATTGAAAAAACTTAGGTTACACTTTTAGCAATTTAGTTTCAGACAAAGAAAAAATATTTCTCGGTTTTGTAAATGCAACACAGTTATTTAATTTACTTATAATTATTACTGAAAGATACATTTATAAATGCAGAATTAAACATTACCAAATATTACAATATTATTGAATTGATGTGTAAGATACAACAATATTAACTGGCTGAATATTATATTGATGTACAAAACGCACTGACCAACTATTAAGATTTTTAAGCCCCTCTACATTTAATTTGCTAATGATTACATTTTTTGTATTATCTATGCTTGATGTAAAATATACATGTACATGTCTATACAAAAGTTTTTTTGTTAAGGCAAGCTCCTAAGTATGCCTTAATACTAAATTTGTGTTGGTTGTCTGAGATTGGATGAGAGTGCGATAGAATGTGACCAACTACCCGTTTCATAAGCTAATATTTCCTCGTAATAAAGTATGAATGAATGAAAATGAATAACATAATCTTAGAAACACTTAAACGTTCTACAGTTCAAATAAAATTGTTTGTTAAATTTATAACAAAACGTCGCCATGACTATGTTTATCATTATCGGAAATCCATCTGTCAAATACGACAGGACATTTACCGGGTATGTTTGCCTATTGTGTAGTTGATGACTTAGTTGTATACAGATGGTCTTGCAGGTGTTGTTCATTAGTTTTCAGTTGTGTAGAAACCTGCCTCTTTCATTCAGAACGTCCATATTTTGTTGTTTCTATAGAAAGTCCCAAGTTTAATCTTGTTGGTACAAGACTTATTTTGTAGTCATTAAAATTATTGATAGTTTATGATAGGTTTGGTCGGAATGGTTCTTCTGCTGATAATAAGATAGAGAAATGGACGGTTGATCGAACAATTGGAGTGAATTTACTTTTGCAAGTAAGGAAAGCTTTTTCTTCGGATACGATAAGGCAACACAAAAAACAACACACATTTCTTTCAACTGTACAATCTAAATTGTTATTGTTATATCTTTTTATTCCCAAATATCTTGTTTTTTGTAATATTTAGATTTTTTAAGAATTCCTATGCGATGAAGTGTAATAAAAATATTTTTTAATCAATTTTGCACTAGGTAGATATTTTTGAGCGAAGTAATCTTTTATATGAAATCTTAAAAGGACGTGTCTTGAGGAAGTAATTAATTAACAAATCAAGAACTAAGTAAATAGATTAAACTCGCCGACAGCTGTACATGTAGCAATGAAATAACAAGCGTTCGTATTAAATATATATAGAATGAAAGATAACATATTATTAGCTGCTATGTACTTTTTTTCTTAAAAGAAAAAAGAAAGTGATTCGAGCTAAAAAAAGCGCATTTTGTAAACAACGGTTTCATATTTTAAAAAATTGTGCCAATACGCTTTAGTACATTCTCTTATGATGATACTAATATTACCAACATTACATATAAATGCTACACTACACTGGAATGTATCTGCTGTAATTGCAATATTGTCATAAATGCCTATTGTCATCAGCATAACCCAGAGAGTAATCATATGTTTGTCCAACGTTGGCTTTTTGTCATAAGCTTGGTTGGTCAACGTTGTAAATAAGGTGGGCTGACATTTTCTCATCGGCTCAACGTAATCCCTAACTGTTGGGTTTACGTTTAGCCAACCTTATCTTTTCCACAAACGATTCATATTGGCAGCTTCAAGTCAATCAACTTATGTGGGGCCCATTTTGGGTCAACATTGGCACAACTTTGAAAGAAGAGACATATTGTGGGGCCAATGTTAGGGTAATGTTAACTCGATGTTCAAACAACATCCTACTTTAGACAGGTACGGACAAGATTAGCATTTGGCAAAAATAAAGCCGCAATAGACCTTAGCAACAAACATACATTCATAAGCCTACTAGGGTTAGATGTATACAACATTGGCCAAAACTCAAACCTGTATTTTTCAGAGCAATAAAAATTTTAGTAGTTTAAAACGTGAATAATGTTGCTATGTGTTTTAAGATGAACAGCCGCAATGAAATACACCATCATAAGCCAAGCTATTCCAAATTCTTATACATCCAGAGATAATTATCCTCTCTTAGTAAAAAAATGTATCACATTTCTTATCTTCAGAATAAGCAGTGATCTAAACATTTTTAAATTAAATATTTTGCAATTAGTTTTACGAAGAGGTGCCTTAATGCATTTGATCAATTGTTGTACATAAAAAATATAGCTATTCAGAAAACAGTCATTTTAGCTTTTACACAATCTATTGAATATCAATAGGAATGTCGGCTTGAGAAAAATTCCAAATCCATACACAGTATTTATTGTTTTACAAATGAAAAGCATTTTTCACACTTTGCAAAATAACAACAAATGTGAACTACGTTCGATAGTAAATAGCTAACGTTATCATTTTAAGTAAGAAGTTAAACTTGTGTAAAAGAAATATATTACAATAAAAACAGTAGAAAAAATGCAATAACGTTTCAAATAAAAAATTGTGGCTACAATATTATGTTTCATGATTATTATGTACAGGAAATTTAATTAATAAATTAATTCAAATAATATAATTGAAAACTTACAATTTTCAAAGATTTAGAATTCAGATTAATAAAAAAATATTTACAGAGCTACTGTTTGTTTAATTGTTATGTTCTGACATTCTTTTTTCCCTTCTTCTTTTTTTTCCTTCCACCATCCCTGTCCTTCGCGTTCCTTAACCAGTTCTCTATAAGAAACACCATTTCACTGTCTGTTGCATGTTGTGTGAATTCTATTTTTCTAAAAGTGACCAATACAATTTTCTAACATTTTATTATTAGTAACAGTAATAGCGCCCTAAATCAAAAAACAAAAGGCAACTACTTCTATAATGAAACTTTTCACTTAATTCTTATTGTATTAAGAATAAGCTGAACAATTTTAGCAACAAACATTAAATATATATCACTATTTCCTATTGCAAAATAGTGATATATAGCATCTGTAAGTACAAAATGATAGATTTGCTATGTTTAATTTACAAGTAGGGGGCCAGTTTAATGTTAGTGTAGCAAAATCTTGATGATTAATGCCTTTAAAAGATTATTTGTCACTCCCATGTCATGGTTTTAACGGGGATGAGTTTTTTTCAACGCCACTTTAAATCTTTTTTTGAGCTCCATCTGTAATAGTATTTTTATGTAAAGAAAGACAGAGTCTGTTTCGAAACCCCGACTTTCAGAAGTAAGAGTAAGCTGGCAATCTTTTTCAATGAACATTCCACGACAGCAGTAAGGCTATGATCAGCAAAATTAGTGTGGAAAGGTACATAATAGTAGATAATTAAGTAAACTAACTTGGTTTGACAGTTTTTGCTGTAGAATAATATATCAACAGAAACAGTAAAATGATGTTACATATAATCAATCTCTTCGGTAATTCATTAGTAAGTTCCCTTAGATAGAGAGCAACATCTGAAGATATACTTGCCCCATAGTATGCCCAAACGGCCCTCCATTCCCAAGATTAGTAAGTATACCTAATAATGGTCAAAATTGGTCACTAAAAAATTTGAATAAATAAAGGCCATCAATATTAAGTTGAAAAGATATAATTTGATAGGGTGGTCTGCTAAGCCAAAATGATAGTTCTGGCCTGCACTCATTCCTTTTATTTCTTATGTCGTTTTTGTACACAGTAATGTTCTAGCGTCTTTTTGGGAGATTTTAGAATAAAAGGTTTTTAAATTTGAAAAAGTTCTGACAAGCAATCATTGAAACACTGAACTTAACAACCCATTCTAGTAACTTTTCAGTAATTTTGCTTTAAATTTCTGAGTCACTTCTTAAAAAATAAAGGGTTTTGTTTCCCCAAGTTCGCTATTACTTGCATTCACTCCTCCTGATCCGATAGTATTATTGAAGTGACGTGATGTCTCCACATGTATAAACATTGGACGAAAGACTAATGCAGAATTAGACATTGACGACTGCGAATCTTCATTATTTGCTATATCTTGCAAATGTGATATTTGACTTAGTATTTCGCCTTTTTGTCCAGTAAGACAAATTAACGTAACAATTATGAACATGCAGCAGAAAACACAATTTAATGATCTAAACCTACCACGTACTAAATACAATTATAGTGAAAACTTTGTTTAAAATCCAAATACTTACATTTTTAAGGCAACAACCAATCACTCCGGCAGAAACTTTTGGTTTAAATTCATAAAATGTAAAATGGCGACTGAAGATAGTCCACACGTGTACATATGCATCGCGACCGTTTGAATCAATTTACACTCTCAACAATCTTTAGGTATCCCGAATCTTGATCTCGCACTATTTCAAGATGTTGGCTAATCGGTATAAAAGTACTTCTTGTTGTTTGGCAATACACTTTCGCACTCTATAATCTAATAACATGCATTTGTCTTTTAATTTGTTTTAGATACTTTGATAATGCAAACGTGTATATGGGCACTACTAAACGTTGGAACTCTTCACTTCCAACTAACTTTTACGATCCCTGAAATATTGACATGATATTATTTTAATTACATCCAAATAAAGTTGTATAAGCAGTTTAAATGACGATAAGACACTTTTGCTTTTATCTTAAAATATGTCTTTGAACGAATATGTTAATCTTTTCAAGATAGAATTTGTATTTAACTGTAAATTCAAATACTTACCTTAAACCATGTAATATTGTATGTATTTAATTTACACCTACAGAAAAAGACAATAGTGTTATTTAGATACTTAAATTTAATGTTTTGTCTTATAAAGGCAAATAGTGATGATAATTAACCGACGTTGCATGAAGGTTTATAATTGTTAGCATGATAGCAAAAACAACAGTTTTGGCACAACACATAAAAACTATACATGTAGTGTTCATATACATATACATTGGTCCACGTTGGCACAGCACCCACGGAACAACAGTTGATTTGATACACTTGACCTGCGTTGGCACAACATTAGCAAGCCCATATTAAGGTTACTATAATCTGGCCAACGTTTGATAATCATATATGTACCAACACTGACTAGGAGCTAACGATGCCAACAATTGCACAACGTTGGTCAAACACTTACACGTTACCTGGGACTAAACTTCTAAATTGAAAGCGTCTACATGACCCCGAAATTGTACAGAACTCACAGCTATATTTGTAAACTATATCCTGGCACTATTTGAAAATGCATTTAGACCAGATTATTTTCCAGTATCAATAATCAATACCATACTTTGTCTTGAATAATTGTTTGAAAGACAAACACAAAATAATATACAGCTCTCTACACCGTCTATCGACAGTATGCTTTGTGTTTATCATGTTCATTTAGAAATTACACTTTACAATTTATTTGGCTTAATAGAAATTTGAAAAGACGTTATATCGCATATTCTCCTCAGAAAAATTCCACTTAAATTTGTTTTCAAGCAAACAGAGCATTGACCTTCTCAGATAACTATGGTGATTACAGTAATATAAGATGTGAAGAAAATTCAATTAATTGTGCTATACATCATACTGCAAGAAACTTATGACATGAGATGTACGCCTGATTATCACCATTGATTATACAATCCAGGTAAAATCAAATTATATATCTACAGTTTGACATTTTTAAATTGTGAGAAATGCATTCGATAAAAATAGGTAAATGTGGAAAAATAGTTTAATGCAAATGTCGTTTCTAGTTGTTGTAATGAGAGAGAAGGAGAAAAGAGAAAGAGTCAATGTCAATAAAATATTTGGTTTCATACTTTGGTCTTGCCTGGGCCAATTTCATCTTTTATTAACTTCGTATGTGGTCCAAATGTGTTTGAGCAAATACCTAAAATTGCATTTTATATTGAATGAAGGCAATTATAAACATCATGAATGAATTGTAACCAATGTTTTATAAACGAACATTTACAAAACAGAATTAATAAATAGAAGCGCTTTAGAACTGTAAAGTAATTTAAGTATCCCCGTAGACGTTTTCTCTGATAAAAGTCTACTTAAGTAGTAGACAAAAAATTTATAAAACAAACAAACAAACAAACAAACATAGCAAAACAAAACAGGATGACTATATAACATCCGCTGATCTCGGCATTATTTTAGATAGTTTCAGCCAGGTTATGTAATAATTGTTATTACAATGATTTTCAATATGAATCATTGCCTTAAGGTAACCCTTCTGGAGACATTAATTGATTCTGGATCATTTTGAATTGATAAAAATTAAGTAAATCATAATTTATATGGTCGTTCGTCATTGTACAACACGTTTTATAGTTTGTTAGACATACCCTATTAAATTGACTGTTAAGATCATGACGCCATCAAAAGGAACAACAACGCCAAAATTAATTTGTATATTGTTAGCTATGAGTTCATAAATAGGATAACGAATATCTAATAACAATTCCCTCTCCATGGAGAATTTTTCTAAATTAAACTATTTTAGCTTTACTTCAGATCTTTAACTATTTAGAATAAGACAAAAGTTTATACAAGATATTCGATTTTCTAAATGATCTATTTATCTACATCACTAGGTTTCTTAACTAAATGTACTAGACAGTCTTTACTTTGAACATTCAATATTTGTAAATTAAGTGTTTCAATCGCCAGCAATTATTGGTAGCTAATTCAGGAGCGAATTGGAAGATTATATCGGCTAATATTACTTAATTTTGCCAGCGGTACTTTAGTAACTATCAGGATCCCTTTTATGATGCAGCAAATAACATTTAGTGTTTAAGGAGGCCATAATAAAAAGTACCTTGGTTTAAATCTTAAATTATGGAACGACTTAGCTGCCTTAAGCTTATGAACACGTTCTCATTATGTGATGAAACTTCTTAATTATGTGATGATACTTTGGCATCATGTCATGATCATTTATTATTGTATGATTATACTTTGTCATTAGCTCATGATATTTCTTAATTATGTGATAATACTTTGTCATCATGTGGTGATAATTTATTATTATATGATGATACTTTGTCATTATCTCATGATACTTCTTCATTTTAAGATGATACTTTTCCCGCCAAAGTATTTCTGATGTACTAAACCAAATAAGTCTTTCTCATTAGTTTGTGATCTTCTACATGTATGTTATGGTAATTTTTTCCATTTAAGTTTTTAAATATGGGTAACAGTAAGCCCATACCGAATCCTTCAAATTTTGACAGTAAAATTGAAGATTTTTGGGAAACTGGCTTTGTAAAATATAATATTATTAAGTATTTTTAGTATAGAATCAACCAGGAAAATTCATATTTCCATATACATTAAAAGTCTACTCAATAATACTTTCTTAAATTTGTGAAAATGTTTTTCAAAGACCATAATGAAAATTGGGTTCACCATTAAACGTTTTGAAAATAATAAAATTGCTTTTTCTTATTATTTCTATACAAATTATATCCCTTTAAAAATAACGCTCAAATGTTCAAATCTTAAGTAAGATGTATTTATTCCAACCTTTTAAAATTCCAGTAGAAATCAATTACAAACACTAAAAGTAATACAGTTATGATAGATGCGCAAGAAAATTCTCAGTTTTAGACATCCCATTTTCCTTAAGTAAGGCATTTTTTTACTAAATATATAAAAGATCATTTAATAACATTAACAATAGGCTCTAAGATGGAATTTAAGGCTCAATTTGCCTAGGCACTTGACACTTGCATTAACACCAATTAATTGACAATAAAGAATTAAGTTTTGATTTGCTAGTTAGCATTTGTTCAGTTATTTTTTCAAGCACAACTGTGATGAACAACTAAATGTTTGCGCAAAAGCTCATATGTAATACTCCTGCTGGTAAAAAAATGTATTACGGTGCTACGGCACTACGGACGCACACGGGACAAACAGTATACCCCCTATTCTTGATGCGGGTGTATAATTAAATAAAATATGCAAAATAAGTCAACAAACTTGAACTGTTACTTGTACATAATATAAATCTGCACCTGCATGCGTGGTAAAATACACGTGTACACGTAATTCTAAAAAACTGATTTTATTGTGAACCAATCGGGATTCATTTTATTATTTATAAAATGAAGTATTTCTTAACTTATGCTTTTGGACAAATCGTCTCCAAAAAGTAAGTACAATTACCTGACTAGAGCCTATGTTCCTATATTTATTTATTATCGTCCACGACGTTCTAACTAGAAAGCGTTATTCTCTAACCTAAGTTTTAGACAAACCAGCTCAACTAGTAACTGCAATGAGCTTGACTTACCCAGTGTGTCTATTACGTATATGCATAATGTATATTCAAAACGTTATTGTCTTTTTATCAAGTGTCATTGCCTGCTTTTTGAATATTAAAAATGGTTACCATGTATTAAATAATTTGTTGTCATTTATTTTGAAAGTAAAGTTTCTGGCTTCATTTATAGCTCTTTTTTATAAACAATGTGATTATCTATGAGTATGCAAACAACACAATCATGATCTGCTTTTAAAATATTAAACGACTTAATTATGTGATCGATTGAACTATACTGAAATTTTATGCTAGTACATTAGCCGAGCCTAACGTTTTATGACTTTTTTTAAAGACACGTAAATGAAATCGTGACAAATCAGAGATTGTATAATAAAAATTCGTGATTAGTATGTCTTACATAACGTGGAAATTGTAAAGGAAACATTCTCTCAATCATAAACATCAAATGTATAATTTTAGATTTAAGACATTTGAGATAGTATTGGTTTACAATTTCAGTAAACCTCATTTATCAAAAAGACACCAAACTACGTAAACACGTAGGCAAAACGAAACTTAATCGCAATATGTTAAAAGCATATTAATTATATACTTGTTTTGGTCATCAAATAGATCTTTAATTCTACTTAGTGCTAATACTTGTGCTGACGTTTAAGGAAACCATCATAACGTTCATATTTTCTGCATCAGCTAGATGGTTATTCGACGCAAATATGATTGCAGATAAGTAAAACAATATTTTATCCCTTTTTGAAGAACTTTGACATTGATAGAAAGATCACGTTTTCTGTTTCAATGGTGTTTGAATGGTATTAATGCAACAGAAAAAAGCTATCAAGTCAAGGTCTGCTAAATTGCTATGGCATGTGCAAGTGTTCGTAAGTATATTTGTAACAAACAATTACTCCGTTTATTATAGTTAGCAATTAAGCATAGCATTTATTTTATGTTTGTATTTCTAATGTGTATACATGTAGGTTCTATAATTTGTAGTGTTTGTGTCATCCGTGATGAATACCGCATGCTTTTGTTTTTATAACTACAGAAGATTCTCAAGAAATACGAACGTGTTGACATTTCGCAAAATTAAATAAAACAACATATATAAAGCTTGGTAAATTGTTCGATAACCGGATTATTACCCGTCCTTGACATGTTCCTTTTTAAGGGATAATTGGAAAATAATTAAGTAGCATGCAACTTGAAACTTTTTTCAAACATAAAATGTGAGGTTGTTCATAACACACATCTTAGACACTATTGAAAATGCTTAAAGACGTGCACATTAATGACTTTACAGATTTTGTTGTTATTAATCGATAGTTAAATGTCCAGGGCTTTATCCGCAGTGGTGCAGATTAGGAATGTTCTGTCGTTGCATGCAAGGCAGTCAGATCGTAATACAGATAGGTAGACGTGGTAACGTGTTTGGAGAGTACCACGCGTCTTGCAAAATAGAGGTCAGCTTTGTTGTTTTTTTAAATGAGTAATCCCATTGTAGACCTAAAAAAGGTTAACTTGCTCTAACAACTTTTATACTTTTTAGCATTTTAAATTGTTTACCTGTTGTCTTTTAACTTCTTCGATATGATAATTGTTTAAATTTGGCAAATGTTTTATTAATTTATTGTATTTAGATTTTGTGGCCTCCTATATTTTTTCTTTAAAGTCCTAATTGTCTTCATTACAAAACCAGCACAAGGCTAAGAAACATTCAACTTTGATATATTTGATACATTTTAATTTACCGGAGACAGGCAAGTGAGTTGGAATTGCGTCATACAATTGACTTTTTCGTTATGCATGTATATCATTTAATAATAATTATTGTGTTGTATCTTATATCTTATACAGAATTAAAATGACTATGATATATTTCTTGAAAATGACAATTATTAAGATAAAATGTCATCAAAGATACCAAGGTTATTAAATGTATTAACTTAGACACCGTTTTCATAAATTTATTTTATCATTTGCGCTTAACCCTGAAAAATAAGCTATTGAAGAATGTTTACATAGGCCATCTGAACACTGCGAATATAAAACCCATCAGCTATACAATGCCGTAAAGTTTATACTTAGTTACGACGCAATTATACTACAAGTCATAGTGTTTTGGTAAGGACTTTTGGCTGAAAACTGCTTACCGCCTATGGTCTAGCTTATGCTCCCTTTGTAGAAATAAAAAAGTTATACTTTGATACTAACAATTATTTACTCGAGATATTCAGCGTTGTTAATTATTTGTTTTATTAATTAGAAAGGAAGTGCCGTGAATTGTGTCTGTTGAAAACCTTTCTGGCGGTTTACGCGGGAAAGGTCTCGCGGTTTGTCCGTGTACGACATGAAGGCAGACAAACGTTTATAAACAACATAAGATCCTTATAGAAAAAAAATGGGTGACCTATAATGTCAAATTTTGTAGGAAAAATCAATGACGATTTGCGACATGTAAACAACAGTGATATTACATTAAACACAAACATTTTATCATGACTTTTGGGATTTCGTAATAAAACGGCAAAATATGGAATAATAAAAAATGCAATCACAAAATGCTCTAGTATACATGATCTTTGCTGTAAGATAGTAATCGAAGACTGCTTACAGCTATGCCAACTGATATTATGTTTTTTTGCAAAGAAACCGGAAACTCGCGAATCCTCCTTTAATGCAGATAAATGACACGTTTTTTCAACGTAAACATGTACAGTATTGTAATTCGACTTGGTTAGCCCATTAATTTTTTATTTTTGTAAATATATAATATAATTCTAAAATCATGTTGCAATATATATAGATTTTTTTTCTGTTCAACCAAATTTGTTTCGCGTTTCATATTACACTGGTTGTGCAACGGGATTTCCTGCAAGACCTTAAATCATTTATTTTTGCAACTGTTCACAAAATGATTTTTAAAAATCGAGAAAGAATACAACTATATTTTCAGGTTATTTTTTTCAAAACGGCTTTCACAAAATAGTTCAGTTGCTTTGAGTTAATAACATTTTTCTTAATATTTTGTGTTGCGATATTGTTGGTTTAGGCGTTGATGAAGGGTACAAAATAAGGTTTCCAAGTGCTTGGTCTACAACCTACAAACTTGTATCAAGGTAGGACATCCCGTTGGAGGGTGTAGTGCTGTTAAAAAAATGCTCGCCTGACAGCAGATCATAGCGAGCAAGGTGTTTGGAGGGCGCAAACATCCTTGCACGATACAAACCAGTTTTGTAGTATTCGAAGAGAAGTATTCTTGGTAGGATTCCTTTGGATTTCTAATTTACACAATTGTAAATTAAAGGATTTAAAGATTACTATGTTTAAATATAAACTGTTGACATTTATTTTTTTCACATTGCAAATATTAATCCTCTGTCTAGACTTCAAAAAAACACATACTTGTTAATATGCCTATACACAGGGCATTAAGTTGGGTGCATTTTAAAATGCTTGCGTGTAGGTGGGTATACGAATCTTAGGTAAGAAACATAAAAATCTGAAATGACTAGTATCTAATCTAAAAAGGCTCACCTGATTCAAGACAAAGTAGTCCACAGTGTCAATTGTAATTATTACGTGAATGAAACGATCCCAGAACTATATATTGAGAATGACAGGTAGAAGCATGACAACGCGATTGCTCAAGTAAATATCTTAAAAAATTCCCTATGAAATCATTACAACGCTAGATGTAATACTATGTCGCTTTGTTTACTTTTTATTTTTGACTATTTTTCTAAGAGCCGTAGCATAAGTAAATCTTGAATGATTTTTTTTTCGTGTTAAGAGAGAACAATTCCATGATATTGTAAGCATAACTCATTCTCAAAAAAGTGGGTACAATCGTTTTACGGAATCTCTTAGTATGCCGTTTAGAGATTTTAGAGATAGTTTATATTCAATCAACACATTTTAACTGTCGTATGTCAGAGTCTGTTCATCTATTGATCTGGTAATACGACCGTTTATTACTTGTTACGTTTATTACGTGTATTGTTTTCTATTAATTCACATCTGGCATTGTTTCTTTTAGTTTTTATACAAAATTTCCAGAGGTGTAAATTGCATTATTATATAGTAAAACATTTTCCCCAAATAGAAGTGAATTCGATTGTAGATAAAAGTAAATTTCAGACCAACAAAGGAAACAATCAAGTGTAAACTGTACAAAACGGGATTTATAAATATCGTGTATACAACTGGCTCGTTTCAAAGCAGGAAGCTACTGGTACTACACTCGATTCGAATTTCGGCGATGAAAGTGTGTCGCTTTTACAGACGTTAATTTTGCTGAAACGCATTGTATTTTATTATTTAGGAGTCATTTGGTAAGAGCAACAAATGCAAGATATTTGAAAAGTAATTTAGCCTTTGGATCATTGTTTTCATTGCCGAATGAAGGGTAATCGCCAAATTTCGAGTATGGACGAAATTCGAGTGTGTGGCCATATATTCACAACAATAAGGAGCAACAAATAAAAACACAAAATTGAAAAAAAATGTTTTATTATATGTAAATCTACATCAAAATATATATATCTGTAATATTGACCAAGTGAAAATATGATTATATTGGACCTAATGTGTTTTTCTTGTAACATATGAGCCCTCAGCCTTTAAAGTAAACGACCTGAATATACAGTTAGGCGAAGTCCTTGCATAACATATGTCTGCCTCAAATAAAACCCATTTTAAAAATTGTAAAAATAAATGTCGTAGGTTAAAACATTTGAATTTGTTTGTACTTCCACCATTATTCATTGTTAGTTATCGCTATATTTTAATAAACCAAGACAGAAATTGTCAAAGTACAAATTTACGAGACACGTTTTATTGTGTAGTCGCTTTGTTTAGTTAAAAATTACTAAATGGAGATGAAGAATAACCATAGGAAATTGTGCCCAACAATTATACCCTCGTTATTTCACGAATAATGGTTCAGCCAATAACTTTAAGTCTAATTCAGTTTTACAATTTTACAAACAGTTCGAGGTTTAAAAAAATGAATAATGTCGTTTAAGCTGATAAGGTACACCTTCTTTGTCTATCACTTTAGAAATGTGAAATGTAAAAAACAAATGATCATTAATTATTTTAAAAAATCAGTGACAAAATCTGGATTAAGGCAAAGGCAGAAGACTTAAAGAAGATACCCAATCCAACAACAAATACAGCAACAAAAACAAATTAGTACCACGTACCCAATAAAAACACGGGTGCACTCAGTAAGCGATTTCAGCTAAATGGTAATGACAGCTATATAACTTAAGAATCTAGGCATGCATGACAGATAACAGAGAGATCTGCCAATGCATGAAGGGACATAAGTATATGTCAATAAACTTAATGTACAGTGTAACTACAGCAAGGGCATGTATCATGAATACAGATATTTCAATCTATACGTCAACATTAGTATACTTTTAATATGTGACTTTAGCCTATATAATCGTTCGCGCGTTCCCTATATTTATGTGTTGAAAACAAAGACTATTGATGTTAGTGAAAACATATTGATGGCGTCCTGGTATCAAGTGTATCAATCACATCAACAATAAATTTCTTCTCGTTTTTATGTCTTTGAACTTCAAGAAGGGATTACAGTGGAAATGTTTATCATTTTTTGCAGCTTTCAGATTAACAAAATTGCATGATAATTTTCTAGATCAATCATTTGTAATAAGAAATGTTCACTTAATTACTCGTGCGACTTGATTAATGCATGACATCAATATTGTATCACGATGCACAATCATTTTGTGCTGACAAATAATCCTAGGACAAAATAATTTGCCGTTTAGATTAAAGATATAATAGTACACTTTAAGCAATCAGCCAACGATCCCCGCCCACTCAACATTCCGACAGCAATCAGTTTTCTATCAGTCCAATTGTTCCCAATCCGTCAGATTGTTCCTAATGCATCCATCTGCAAACGGATTACAAAATACGAAAAACATGAAAGCGGAAACATAAATAGCTACATTTTTTTACTTTGCGCGTTTGTTTTTGCAAATTTTTGTATGCATAATTGTTTGAAGTTTGTTTAACACCATTTCCCAAAATTATACTACGCTATATGATGTGGCGTCAAGTTAGTTTTGGAAAAGCTGTAGTATACAGTGAAAACCTCTGACCTTAGACAAACACTTTGAAAATTTAGGGATAGCACGAGATCACCATCCTTGAAGTAAATCGAACTGACAACCTCATTGTAGACATTTTAAGATCAATAGTAGATTACTGCTACCCTACCCAGTTAACCAACGAGAGTTGTTTTTTTAATGATAAAACCCTTTAAAAGTACATGTGTCGCTGTTAGATCAAAGTTTCTCTTCTTTACCATAAGGCCTAAAAATTCCGTGTTAATATTAAATACGATTTACGACTAAAGCAAACATGTATCCATTAAATAATCTATTCAGTTATTACATTCTGTCACATGAATTTACTAGAATTAAATCACAAATAAAGAATGAATACTACAGTACTTTTGAGTTCAAGTTACAAAACATGTAAACGCCAGATGAATATTTTTTTTTTGTTTTCGCATTTTTGACGTAACAATTTCGCTTTTCGTTTTATGAATTATCAAAGGCAAAATAGCTGTGTTTGTTCAAATGCTTCCTGCTATGCATTTAGAGGAAAAACCTGCTGCTGGCGTTCTTTTCAATACTAAGGTTGAAGTTACAGTTTTATAATTGATCTTAAAAATTAAATAATACAGTTATATATAGTTATGAAATTAGTTAAATTAAATATTTTAAGCCATGCGTGTACATGTGTAATAAACCTACTGTAAAAAATCGTTTTAGACAATAACGTAATACATTACTCGGCGAAACTATAAAAAAATATTGAGTCCCTATTCCGAAATAAATATATAATTGTTACATGTTATTTTATTCGGAAAGCGTTATTTAAGACAAAAGTCATGGCTTCCCGAATTTTATGGATTATTTAAATATGGGAAGGCATTATATTCATGAATATTTTGCTTCGAGCCTTAGCGAGATATCATGAATATAAGCCTACCAATATTTAAATTATCCTTAAATTAGGACCGCCATGAATTATTCGATTCTGATATGAAAATATAGAATTTTTTTACATTTTGCGACTACATACTAGGTAAAGGTTTATTTTGGCAGTTCCAATTTCCGAGATCCGCCCTTGTTACAATATTAATATATATCTCGTGTAAAACTTAGTAGAAAAGAACGAAGAAATATAAATTTAAAAAAACTTACATATTTATCAACATTAACAATCAGAACAAAGAATGCCTCATTACATCAGTCACCGTGTGGTGTGTCTATGACTGTGTTGCTGTGTTTGCGCGAAAAATGAAAACTGCTTACCACATTTTTGTCGATCCTTTGCTCCTGTAGTAGATCCAAAAAGGTGCAAATGTAAATCAACAGTTAATTTCACAATTAATCCACATTTTGCAATTCGGTTGCGTTTTCATTTTTCTACGGTAAATTTGATTGCAGTGGCGGCTGGAAAATTCTTGCGGTTTGAATTGAACGTCATTGTAAACAACGCAAGGTCCCTTGAAAACACAACGTAGCAAGTCAAGGAAGACTTGTAACATGTCAACAATAAAGGGTTAGAATAGAGTATAGGCGTTTTATCTTGAAAACATGTTTTCTAATGGATTTTCCTTTTTCAACATTACATTATGTAATTAAAAAAACGAAGGCATGAATATTTAAATAGAGGTTTGTTTCCACAGCGTTTAAATGGCGTCATATTAGAATTATAGTTACATGTTGTGATCTTTCTCATAATTGAAAACCCAAATCGCGAGCCTTGGAAATAAAAAAGGACCAAAATATGCATTCAGACAATAAAACATTTACTTTCTCTTACATGTAGCTCTAAAAATAATGATTTTTTTTAAAATTAAACTTCAACGAATATAAAAGCTAAAATATGTTAATAATTTTATGAACTCTATAATGAGTTCTGAAGGTTTTCAGGGCTCGACCTAAAGATAGCGGATATGGATGCTCTCTCTTTGTCTCCTTGCTGAGGGATAAAAAAGGGAAAGCTGGACCCCTGTGGTTGAATGGTCTTGGATATTAAAATCAGCTTCAATACATGTCAGAATAAAGAGGGTTATAAAAACCGATACCTTTGGGCAATAATGATCTTTCACTTGCACTAACACTCCTTTACATTTTCACTGCTTGAAATATAAAAAGCATATTTAAATGTTAGTGTATTCTAAATAAATCATTGCAAACAAGTGCATGCATCCACATTTTTATGATATCGCATGTTCATCCGACTGTTAAAAGAGCAACAATAACAATGAATTTTACATGATGTAAATTAACTATGCATATCACCGATTTTTTTCTTTTAGCAGAAAAATTTTGCAAGTCATATGGATGTGACATAATATCATCCAAACAGTGCATCGGAATTAAGAAAAATGACAAATTGTTAAATTATACGCCTACTATGTAATCTAGATACCAATGTTCATTTATATTAACGCTGATTTGGCAATAAAAGAAAAGATAAAGGACTTATATTGCATTATTTTAGGTTATAAGTTTCACTTTGAAAGATCTCCACATGCGGTTTGATAGTTTTACCAATTTGTATACAGCTCACAATATAACATATGAAATAATAACTACAATTCTTAAATAAAACAAAAACGGGTTCATTGAATATTTAACATAAATAAGGTCTATTTTTATGATTTTAATCGACTCGTCAAATTTCAATTCGAATTTACACAATTTGCCTGCATAATGTCTAGCGCCTAATACCACTCGGACATGTGTTAGAATTATATTTTAATACTATAAAAGTCTTGCTGACCCTCAGCGGTATTCGAATTAACACGCATTGGTTGCTAAAATGTCCATCGTCACACGCAAATGCACATTTACTTTGTGTGTCTCTAGATTCTCCTTTGTTTAGAAAGATATATTTTTAAGCATAATGACATAAAGCGCATAGTGCAGGAGAATGGATTACAGTGTCATTAGGGTGTGAGTCCGAATCGGTTAAAAGAAACGAAGAATTTGACAGTATTAAAATATATCGAAAACAAAAACAAAAAGGATTATTAAAGCACATTTGAAAAATATAATATATGATATACTAAAGACGACGTCTACTAAACCTTATTATATTGTTTCAAGATACCCAGAACTAACACAGCTGCCTATAGATCGGTTAAGAAATGTTTTAAATATATATAATGGTTGTTTCTAGAAGAATTCTAACTATCAGCTAACTGAACTAAAACATTTTAAGTGTTAATGTTGACAATCATTAAATTGTAATGATTTACATTCATTTATTGCTAGTTACATGCACTAACAATCATGTTATGTGTTAGCTGTAATTCATTTGTAAGCTGTATGTACTAATTTACATGATTTAGCTTTTAACACTAACTTCATTGTAGATGATACGCATTTTTTTTGCTTGGATCTTTTTCTGCATAAATTTATATTGATGATCTACTTTTTAAAATTTCTTTTTTCTGAAACATGTTCGTTATCACCTATTTTAGTGTTTTAAATTTATTTGCATGCTTATTTCATTATATTTGAACCATATGTTTAAATGGTGTGCATTCCAGTCAAAAGGTCATTAGAGGTTATAGTATATTGTTATACTGATACATGTATGACGACTGCTCATTAAAACATTATTGTAATGTAAAAATGCATTTAGAGCAAAATGTCTCCCAAAACCTCGTTATAGATATATGACCAGTCGCTGTATTATTTCGCAGATTTTTCATATTGCAGTCAGTGTAATACGATAGCAATGTGTAAGATACCGATATAAAGGCCTAACCCGTGCGTAAATCAGTACGACACAATATCTCAAATAAAATAATGTAATATGAAGGTCAACCCGTGTATAAATGAGTACAATACCATGTGGCTCGGTATAATTTGTATTGCATAAAAAAGCAAATGACAATTTTACAAAAGTAATTACTTAGCAACTGTTTTAAAATGACTTATTTGAAATAACATCTATTAATATACGTTTCTTTTAATATTTTATTTGCATGTAATTTTTTATTATAGATCATTGTTTTAGTTTCATAAAAATAAATATATTTACAGGATAAATACCCCATATATGCCCTTAACATTTTAACATGTTTTTAAACATTGTCTTCGACAGGTGCAATACATGTAACCAAGTAATCGTAAATAAAGTATTGCACCTGGTTTCAATCTCCGATAATATAATATACATTGTATTTCTTAAAATGATGCAAGAAGGAAAGTCATTCTACCAAGGACATGTATTAAAATGCAATTAACAACTAATCTCGCTGAAAATGCCAGGGCTCACAGTCCATACGACAGACAACTCTAACGAAGAGAAAAACGAACCACAGTAAAGCAAGGAGTTAAAAGAGTTAGGAGTTTCTACCATCATAAAATATGTGTAGTTCTATGCCACTTTGGTAAAATGAAATAAAAAAAGCTAAGATTTAAGTATGGTGAAAATGATTCAACTGTCCGTAGTAACTTTCAACTGTACACACTATTTATAAAACGTATTGGCAACAGTCTTAAATAGTATGCTTTTTGTAAGATCACAAAAACTAGTAATTTTCTAAATGCATTACGCTCCGAATCAACAGAATGGTAATTATTTAACATGTATGTTTCAGAAAATGCGGACGAGATTCGGCTCTTGACATTACAAGTAAATTTACCAAAAAAAAAACAAACAAAACCTATGACAAAAAACAGAAGCAACGAATTAAACACAAATAAGGATATTTCCAACAAAAATTGACCATCCAAATCAACATTCGGTATCGTATATCATTAACAGTCACCGGCATTTTCTGGGGCTGTTGGCTACTTATTGTTTTCACCGTTTCATTGTTATTTTTTAATTTCTACATTTTCTAGTCGATATCTTGTCCAACACATTTCTAAGAGAATTAAACGAAACTTGGCGCAGTTTTAGATTATCAGGAGGAGTGGCAGTCATTATTAGGAATTTCGATAATGGCAGCCACTTTACTACACCCAACCCAAATTAGACGTCAAGTTTTAAAAGTGAAACACGTTTA
Organism: Limnoperna fortunei; assembly: GCA_944474755.1. Taxonomy (NCBI): domain Eukaryota; kingdom Metazoa; phylum Mollusca; class Bivalvia; order Mytilida; family Modiolidae; genus Limnoperna; species Limnoperna fortunei. The sequence goes on from OX104112.1 coordinate 46,713,262, forward strand.
CAAGTATTGCATTTCAATAAAAGAATTTTGTGGACAGATTATATTATCCGTAATCATAAAAATACATTCGACGTTTTTAACTATATACCTAATATTTCCCCATATTCATTTTATATTTAATTATCAATGATATACTATCCAAGGCTATTTTTAGCGACGACTGTATTTGGCATTTAATATTAAATCATATTGTAGAAGACTGATTGTATGTTATATCATGCGGAAATTCCAACACAGTCTTTTTCTATTCAATGTGATTCAGAATAATGATCTTCTGCAAGAGGTTCTTAGATCTAGCACTCAAAATCCCTTGAATTCCTGACTTAAATAAACAACAACGGAGACAGACTTTTTGTAATTACTTGCACAAAAAAAGTTTGATCATATCAAACAAACAGCAAAGAAATCTCAGTATGAAATGTCGTCTGTCACTTTGTTGAGAGCTTCAATCAATACCTGACATTTGTCGCAAGTACTAAACATTTCTATGTCAACTGTTTTCATATGGATAAAGTTATAAAGGATTATAAGTGATATCATAATGTATGAGATATACCAATTGCAAAAATGTATTGCATAGTTTTGTGTCTTTGTTATCTGATGGACAGTTTATTTGTAAAGTGTTGCAGTTTGTTTATTATACATGGATAATATCTCTTAAGTATTCAAAGATATACTCAAGAAGTGAGCAATTTATGAAGTTGTAACGCTAACTATTTTGCTTTTGAAAAATGATGACAAATCTTAACCCCAATTAAGCGAGATACACAACCTCCGTATATATGACTTCCTGCATGTATGTTGCTACAAACAAATGAAATGTGCAATTAGCAAGCTGATAATCTTCAGCAGCATACGATTTTAATTTAGCATTAGTAAAATGGAATTATTTGTCCATAACTCACATGCTACAGTACAGGAAGCTGGAGGTTTGGCATGCCATAAAACCTGGTTTAACCAATCAATTCTTTTGAAATGCTTGTATCAAATCATGACCATTGCTGTAGTTGCAACATTTTTGGTTGTTAGTTCCAACGTTTGCTGCATCTAGTTCCTTGGACTTTGTTTGTGGATAGTCTGATAGTTTCCTTAGTGCTAGGTATTTCGTTATTATCTTTATCTTTAATATAGAGTATTACAATAACAAAACATGTCCTACGGTAATATGATAATTTTTGAAGATATGAATTTTTTTATGAATAATTTATCAAAATATGCAAACTTTTTACATTAAGAAGATTTAAGAAATTAGTTTATGTTCTAAAACAATGAACACATCAGGGTCAAAATAATGCGCAAGATAAGGCAAGTCATATGACACGAACACGGGAGACTAATTTATGCTGCAGAAATGCAACACAGTTAATGAAACCAACATTCTATAAAGTGATGTGTTTGAACTACTAGATTGAAAAATAGCTGTGATGCTGTGATACTGCATACGTGTTTGCGCTTTGTTTAGACTCTTATCTCCAGTTTCTCTTATTTAAACTTGTTAAGTCTCTTCAGAAATTGTTCTTATGTTCAACAATATCAATAATGTATCGTTTAATTTTAGATATTATGTGTGTAACAAATAAAATAAACACAAACACAAAAAAAAACTCAAAATGTCTCGCAATAAATATTATGAAAATATAATATATTACATTCATATCGGTCAGGTAATAAATTATGTTTTTTTCCATTATATCAATTCGCACAAAACGTATATTTGTAGTTTTATTTTCACTACTTAGTCTTTAAGGTCTTTACCACATTTTACTATGGATGACGGTGTGTGGCTTGATAAAAGAAGTATGCTAATCAGTTAGGAAATCCGGTTTAGTAGGGTTCATTATATCATACTTGAGTAATATGTTCGTTCTTTGTAAATTCGACTGTTGGTGCATGTTGCTTGCAGTTACTTATGTTTCTTTCTTCTGTTACTGTTATGTCCTAAAATAGATTATACTTTATTCACATATTACCACATACAATGCAAGAGTTTCTAATGAACAAACAATGTAACTAATAAATTTTTAAAATTGTTGGTTAAATTTAAATTGAAAACATTGAGCATATCACATATATATCACGTGTATATATGACTGTTTACTTTCAAAGTTTTATTTCAAAAAACGCACACGTACATATACACGAACAAACAATATTTTACATAACTAGCACATCATACTAGTGTTTTTGTAAACGATATCGTTTGCAAGTTACAAATTAAAATATGTCACGAGAACAATGAAAATTATGTGATGATGTATTACGATAAGCACTTCAGTGTTTGAAAAGGCATTACAAAATTATTTTAACGAAAGAAAACACTGAGGTATATGATATCATAAATACATAAAGAAAGCTTGATTTATATGAAATAAAAATCCCGGACCTACGGACTACAACCTAGTTATCATCGTCAAAATATTCCTTAACTCAAAGCTTTAGTATTGGCATACCACACAATCAATATTAGATGTAACTGCCTTACTACGCAGCCGTCGTTGATATAAAAATTGTTATTTGGTAAAAAACAAAAATAAGGTTTCTTATTTTCACCAATTTTACTTTTATACACAAGGAATGGAACAAGCAAAACAGGTATGTTATTTGTGCCAAAGCACTAAGGATACCACATGTTTGGACGCAAAATTCAGTTTTCGGACAGTAGAGATTTCTATTTGCCTATTAACCGACTTCCTTAATATATTAATACATAAGCACTAACAGTGCTGATTTCCATATGTATTTTCGTTGTTTAACAAGTTAGTTTTGTGCTTATAAAAGCACAGCTAAATAATAACTCTATACGTCAGTCCAACTGTTGCGTGTGATTAAGTATTTCATTTAAATCAATTTGTTTGGAACTTTGGCAATATATGAATATGACATACAATGTATGTTGTAATGTTATAGAAATATGCAGATTTATATATGAATTATATACAAATATTAGGTTATTATGAAATTATTCGAATAGAGAATGACTAAAAGACAATGTTAGAAGTTATCGTCATATTAATTTTAGAATCCTTGTTGATATCTTATCAACCCAATGATAAATAAATTAATTTTCTTGCACAAGTTGGCAGGCATTGTGTTTCATAAATTTCATTAAAGCATGTTCGATCATTCTTAATACGTGTTTGAGATTTATTTATTAAATGCACTTATTATTTAAATGTGCTTCTCAGCTTAAAAAATATCAGCCGACATTGCAGGAATTGTATTCAAGCAACGATAATAAGTGCATGTTTAATAATTATAGCATATGTATACATCGTGAAAACCCATAAGTCATTCGTCTAAATAACCAGAAAAGGATGTTAACCGTTGATACCAGCATTGCACTTTTCGGGTCTTTTATGTATTAAAACGAGCTTCAGTGTAAATAAAAATGTTGGTGGGTTCCTTAATTAATTAATGACTTTAAGTCAAATGCCTTCATGACAATCATTATCATGTTATAAACGTAAACTTATTGGTCGTTATTAAAAAATGTGTTACTTTTTACACCAGGACCAAAATCAAGGTAATAAAACTTTAGTCACAAAGAAAAGCGTTATTAATAACTTCTGCTTAACGGTAATACGAGTATTATAGTGTTGGTGACATTCCTGATCGGATTTATGACAAGTGATCTGCAAATAAAGGGCAGAGCAAACTGTTTAAAAGGATGTGCATTAGTTAAGTTTTACAAATCTTAAACTCTTAATCACACAACAAGCAAGACGACTTTAGTGTCCCAATCATCAATTTTCCTATTACTGTTGACATATTTTGCAGCCTCCTTCGGTAATAATGCCACGTCTGAGACGATATTTCCTCTACCTCCTTTTTTGACAGAGGGTTATTGTACATTGAAAAGACTGATAAAAGTATGTCAAGTTTGGTCGTCAAATTACTAATTATGCTGTCATAATTAGGAGCCCTATTTCAATGGACGAGTAGATCAAACAATAGTTTTAAAAACAGCAATTGAATGAAGATAATATCTTATGTTTTACAAACATTTCCTGTTTAAAGCAGATATTAGCCCAAATTGTAAATACAAGCGATATATTGACATGCGTGTGTGTAAAAGGTCACGCGATCCATATGAACTAACTCTTTTCAAATGGTACATGTAGCTGAGCTATCCGACGAAAATATAGTAGACTAACACTTAAACAATTTAAAAGCAGACACAAGTAAAGTTGACATCGGACAAAAACCTAAAGAGTCTATTTTTATATAACAAAAAAATTTTAGGGAAGTTTTTTGCAATTTCAGAAACGCAGCGAAATTTATAGAAAATTGAATTTCACATTACAACAGGTGTTTACTAAATATTTGTGACAAGTAGTGCTCCTGGTCAATGATAATACTGCAAAAAAGTGTCGATACGCAGAGATTTCCACCTAATATGTCATACAGATAAAACTTGCACCGATTTCGCTTATCATACTATTTTTGTTTTGTTTTTTCTTACATGTTTTAAATGAATTAAGCGCAAGATTAACCAATTAGAAAGAAGTAAAAAAGTAAAAAAGAGTGAAGCGGCCGTGAATAAAAATGGTTACCGATTAATAAACAGACGTATTTAAGTTATTTTAAAATTTACGGTCCTTCAAACTTTACAAATATATTTTAATTTAATCACTGTCTGTATTGAATTTATGAGCTGCATTTGAAAGACATACTTGTTTACAAAGTACAAATATATGTCACAGTAAATTGATGTTATGGTTCTGAGCTGGTTCAGCACGCAAGTGACTACAGCCCTAAAATCCCAAAAAGTGCCCTATACTAAATTATCAGTTAACATTTTGTTAACGTTGCCTACGTGTTTGATAAAGTATTGTTTTAAATACGTTTAAAATGTAGCAACTTTTAAACCAGATTAATTCGCATGAAATATGTAATGAAATTACGAAATTCCACACCTGTCCAGTGATTCAGTATCAATATTTGATCAGCTTATTCGTGCTTAGACTTTTAAAAATATGAGAAGGGTTTAGGTGGCCTATTGCTTAAGAAAAGTTTTTCATCTTCTGTCGTTCACTTCTGTCAAAAGTGATATTGGTTCTCTAACCTTTCTTAGAAGGTGGTGCACGAATGCAGCTTGAATTGACACGGATTGCTCGTTTTCTTGGCGGATTCTCTTTTTTAGCATTAATAGGGAACAGCTGAAATGTTTTCAATTAGTTTTTTACTTTGAAATAATTATTTGTAGCGATTTACTCTAGCAAAGAGAACATGAGAATCGCAGATTTTTGTCATTAGAGTTTCTAATTTATGTAGTTTTTTAGTATATTTACGAAATAATATACGCCTTAAAATGATTTTAAATTATAGATATATGTTTACATGTTGTATTTTCATATTCTAACAACATTCCTGGTTCACAATCGTAGTACGTTTGGTAATATAAGCGATATCCGTCAATGCAAGTCATAACATGATATTAGAAAATATGGTCCTACTCTCATAAGTTACAAACAAATTACGCCATATTATACTTACAATAAAACAACATATGTAGAGAGAGAGAGTTACGCTTTCAATTTTAAAATTTGTATAGACCCTTGCGTCGGATTAAATCGGACAAGAAACTTTACCTTTAAACATGGACATTAATGCGGGAAAATCAGCCATCCTGTCTGTTTTATGACTTATATTGTCATACCTCACATTTTTGACGCGATATTGTTATTTTATGACAAATAACATGCATCTGATGTCACATTTTGTCTTTCATTGATAACAAAGCAGTAGATGTTATTTTATTATTAGTTTCTACTGTTTGCAATTCCCAAACCAAATTGTGGTGTACGATACTTTTGGTTTTCCTGGCTATATTTTTGTGAATAGCTTTTTTTGTTCTATTTTCGTACTTCCGGTGTGTCGACGCCTGTTGTGTTTACAAATAGTAAAATTTCTAAACTGTTTGCATAGTTAACACATTTATGGATAATTTGAAGTTGTTTGTGTGTGTTTAGTGAAGACTTTAGCGCACTTCCTCTAACCCATTCTTAAACATCGTGACTGCATAAAAGAAAAACATAAGTACCGAAAAAGAATGATGTTTTTAACATGTGGTCTGTCACAATGGTGCATAACATAAAGTTCTCAATAAAAACATTTTTTGTTATATTTCCCCGTCTAGAAATGCGACCAACACGAATTTGTTCATGCATCGTCAATTTCCGTATCAACCTTTCTAACTCTTCATAAAAAATACTATACCAAAATGTACAAGACTCCCTAATACTGATTACTTCAACTGGGCGTTACATAATATTACACAATAATGAAGTACAACTTAGAATATGAAGATGTATTAAAAATGAACACATATGTCAAAAATCATAAGTGGAATTAATTAACTGTATGCATGGGAATTTTATGCAAGAAATATGGAATCTATAACAATGTCGACTCTTATGATCCTAAAAAGAACATCCATATATCTTCCATTTGGGAATAAAGGCATTATTATAGTATCATTCGGCTACTCTATACATTATATTATGCAATTACTGCAATGGTAAAGACGACAATATAAAAGATTGAGGTGTGTTTCCTCAATTTCAATTCCGCATCTTCAAACAAGTTATGCACGTGTATCCCGAGAACGACTTAAGTTCCTAAAATATAACCGTTGTAATATGTAGTGTCGTATACTGATTTTGTGTGTCTTGATCAATCAACGCTGGATATTAATTTTTCATTATTAAATGTCTTAGAAATTATTTCTAATTACAATAACACAGAAGAGACATTATTTTATATGCACTTTAACTACATTTAATAAATCTATTCGATTAGTGTTCAGTAAAACATAATAAATATTATTGGTAGTATACTATAACTACATAGGGTTCAATATTTAGACAAATGAAATAAAAGTATAAGACAAATACAGCAACTGAATACACATTTGTTGACACAAGTTTATTATTGTCACTCTTCGATATAAACATTTTGTTGACAGCATAACCATTCGTATTTAGAATATCATTATGAAACTATCAAAAGGTCAAGATATACACGAGGCATTACACTAAGATGAAAAGGGTGAGATGCTTACATGTAGCTACAAAATAACATTTAGGTTTTTTGTGTCTTCAAATTGTTATCGTATTGAAAAAAAATAGGTTTGAATATTATATATTATTGCTCGAATACTTTGTCAATGTTAACTCTCAAGATAGATGGACATTTCATGATTAAGCGCAAATGTTAAGCAAAATATATCCACAACTAATTTATTTATAATTAAATGTCATGGAATGATGTATTTGTGAAAAACAAAATAACTAAATTGTGGTCTGTGCACGATAATATTTACATAAATGACCAATCGCTAAAACTGTAATAGAATATAATAGATTGTCAAATACAGAAAAAATAATTATGTCTGGAACACTTCTCTTGACCTAAGGTGTTCGGTTTTTATATATTATAACGTAGCAATTAATTATACAGAAATTGAGACAGAATCTAAGCGATCATTGCAAAAACCGTCGTAAAAAACTTTTAATTAGTTAAATCAACTAATATTGTTAATCTGTTCAGAAATAGTTGTAAGTTTTGTTATCTCAAATGATCACCCATTTGAATCTCTCAGCGGTGTTTCCTTCTTCTAAACCAATCTCTGCTGTTGACTTTGCTACTCAAACAAGGGCATGTTGTACTTGTTATCCTTAGAAATTCTGTTGCCCTTCCATAAAATAATTGATCGTGAAGGGGAATTAATCCATCATATACGAAATGGACATTTGCCCCTATAGGAAGTTTATCCTATTACTGGATTTGACTGCTTCCTAGACATGACAATTTGTAACTCCAGGGGTGTCTAATTACACATAAGCACTAAATACTTACAAGGAGCACATTGGTGCAGCCATAGTTTTTTTGGCTTCGTGTCACTCACGTTCTTTTTTGTGTTTTGTAATTTTTTTTACGTTGTAGATGTTTGTCTAATTCCGGTTTGTAATAATCCTATGAATCCCATGTAGTTCGGTTTCTCGGGTTGTGCCATACCAAAAACCGATATACTGTAGAAGTGGAGAAGTGGAAACAAAAGCAACAACACAAACAGTGTTATTTAATGTTCATCACCTAATCAAATTTGGGTAAAAAGTTGAAAAAAAAATTAATTAAAGTTTGTAAAACCCGCTGCTTCATTTTGAATTGATAACTACATGCAAGTCAGCATACAGGGTATTTCTACCAAGGCTTTAGTCCCTTAGTGCCAGACTGTTGTTTCCAATGACCCTGGTAACGCTAATGAATTCGTTTGTTTACTAAATATAGAAAAAAGGACAATAACTCTTGACAAATACATTTACCACCGCTAAATCAATTAAAAGTCTCTAAGGGACCTCGACTTCTATTTTATGTTACAAAGATGGCATTTTTTACTTCTAAAAACTTTGATATTAGTGATCCCAAAACAATTTAATACTATATAAGATAATCAACTAATACAAAATATTCTACACAATCTTCCAACCATCAAGTGAATGAAAGCGTACAACATTTTAAAACCTGAAAACATAACAAATTTTTTGAAAACTGGAAATCAATACACTTTAACCGAAAATGTTATCCTGAACCCTAAGACAAATCAGTGTCAGGAAAGTTGTCAACCAGAAGTGAGTTTAAAAATCGGAAGTTTCAATTCAGATGCGGAAGTGAATTCTAACTGTCAAACTGGAGTTACATTTAACAAACGGAAGTAATGTTATATAACAAGAAATGTTGTCCTGAATCTGCAAACATGGTTTCTGTGTGATTTTTTAAAGCTGGAAGTGACTTGCAAAACAAAAATTGGATTTTTTTCGACATGAAAGGTTGGCCTGAATCTAATTTTATTGTATGGACTTAAAGTTGTGGAAACACACTGTTCTTTATGACTCATGGTTTGATATTTCAAACTGAAATAGAACATTAATTTTCAAATGTCAGTAGCTTGCATACGCTCTGCATAATTGTCTTGTTTGATAATATGCAACACAGCTGTATCATCAATTGCTTTACAATTACCTAAATAATTTTTCATCTATCTGCTATAGTTTCTCAGATAACACGATAACAAAGTTTTCGATGTTTGGAGAGAGACATGCGTAAAGAAAAATGTTCCAGTTTCCCAGGGTTAACTTCAACAACACTTTCTATAAAATAAATTTTAAAAAATTTACAAGGTTTTCCAAAATGGAAGTAGAAAAATCTTATGATATATGAATTAAAATAAGAAACTTAGTTATTATAGTAAATTATGAATAAAATATATCATGCAAAACTTTAGTTACTTTTTTTACTTGATATATTCCGTCAGATATTTCTTATATTTTGCGCTGAATATATTGGGCACTGAATGTCTACGGAACAGGCAGTTTATTTTCTAAATAAAAATATGGTACAGATTCCAAAGTATGGTAATTTTTCGCACTCATAAATAAGTATTTCACAATGCCTCTTTCAATACGCTAAACCCAATAGCAAAATTACTACTGATATTTTCCTGAAAAAAAACTCAATACATTAATCGCAAAATATATTATATGGCGACGAAAATTTGATTGGGCATAAGAAATTTTTGGATATAACTGAAATAAGCAACACTTGGCTAATTAAAAATTATTACAGTAATAATTTGACCGATCATTGTTTTCTTTTTTTTAAAATCAAGTTCATATTATCGTTCAAAGGTAACGTCCGCGTTTCTAAACTAAGAAAATAGTTAATCGTAGTCATATATCAATATACTGTTCAGAACCTCCAGAAGGTCAACGATGACGATTGAACACCAATATCAGGATACAGTTGAAGTTTTGCAAACAAGAAAAAACCTACCAAATCGATTATTACAAGTCATGTATTAGATATTAATATTGAAAATATAAACTTGTCAGAATTAATAAATTTGACAAAATGATTTCCTTGTCAAATGTTTGACAAAACCGTGATGTTGTCAAAACTTTAGTTTTTTGCTTTTTTATGTCATATTCAATTCAACTCCCATCACATTTTATAGATTATAATTGCATTTCACCAATTCCCTTATTTATAATTTCCATTGGTCACTTGTGTAAATAACATTAGAATAAATATACTTCAGTATACATCAGTGTGATAAATTAACTGAAAAATGACACACTTATACAAATAAATGTACTTCTGTGTGATTACACTTTTATGAAAATTGTGCAAAATTAGTTTGTGTCTTCAAAGATGCACTCGCAATGATAAGTTTTAGTTGGTGCATGTTAGGTTTGCTTAAAACATTTATTTAACTCTGCTTATGTTTTTCGATGTATCAACACACTTAGCTAAAATTCAGTTGTATTGTTTAACACTCAGTTTGCAAACATACTGTCAGCAATATGTTTACCGTAAGGTACTTCTTAAGCAAATTGTGACAAACTAGGCAAAAAGGAAATGGTTTCCTGCCTAATGACCAGCAAGCTACAGTCACGACGCATCTATATTGATAAAAAAAATAACTATGTCTATATTAACATATTGTACTGAGATTGACGATTGTCAAGTGGCGATAATAATTTGTACTGCGTTAAGGGGCAGAACAGCTACACTGAATAATTAAAACATATTTTTGGCTTTTACATAATTTAGTATCGTTCTTCAGAATTGATGAATATAAATATTAGAGTAGAGACAATAAGTAAATGCATTGAAGCTGGGAATTTGGGACACGTACATATTTTTTATCTATTGTGCATGTAGAATAAGAAACAAAACAAATACGGGATGAACTTACGACATATTTCTGTGTGTGTAATTTTTTGCAAAAATGTTTTTTTTCTTGTTATAAAATAGCTTACCACATTATAAATTCATTTTACAATTTTGCATTGAATTTTCCTATTCTGGTTGTTTTATTTTGGCCTGTTTTGGCATAAAGCTTAATACAAATTACAATAAACCATGTAGTTTAGATTGTCTTGTCATTACTGCACTTAGGTCAACTTAAACAAATGCTTGAGAGAACGTTGATTATAATGTAAGTTCGACACAATTAATAAATTACTATGCTTAACAATATAACAAAAGTTTAGTCGCATGATTGCTGCGGCGTTTTACATTTTGAACCGTTGAATACATGTTCTTGTTAATGAGTTTCATTCAAACATACAGCTTGTTCTGCACTTAATTCACTTATAGTTTGATAAATGAATAATGGTTTGGTTTAAAACCTCGATTTTGTCTTGACTTGAAGAAACTCGAATCCAGTATAATTTTTACCACGGAATAGTGGTTGGCTTTTATCTACCGATTACCGCATGACACTTTTTGCAAAATGAATACATTTTAAATGAAACGTATATGGTGTAAATGTGACATTTAAAATCGTGTCGATCTGTGTTTAAATCAAAATTTATTTGCAAGCAGAATTGCTTCTAAAATACAAAACGTTCTCATCAAATAAAAATCAAATGTTAGTTGTAATGGATTTAAAACATGAGGCTGTTATTACTTAATATCATGCTTTTTGCATATATTTCATTTTATTGCAAGGTATAAAATGTAGGATAATTAAAAGTGAACGATTGCATTTGCTTGCAAATCCCAAAAGGTTGCTTAAATCATACAAGTAAAGTTTATCAACTCGCAGGTTTTTTGAAAATTTTATTGACCAGAATTAAATAGTGACGCTGATGTTTTGACATTTGCTTTACATTTTAAAGAAGAACATAATTATATTTGTATATTATTTTCACACCATAAGTTTTCACAGGTTGAAATGTCAAATGTGTGATTGATTGAAAGATGTTTACGCCAATCTTATCAGTTTACATCAATATAGTGACATTCAGTTTTTATTGGGCGAGGAAGCCTGAGTACACGGAGACAACCCTGAACTGCGGTAAGAAAACTGTCAATCCTTGTCAATTAGGATAACAGTGGAGTACACAATGCCTTCAGTGAGATTGAATTCGCAATCTCAGTGTTGACTTACCACGTTATCAATAGTTGACGCCCTACCTTAACCATTCAGCCTGTAAAAAATCACACATTCAAGCGTTATTGTTATTTAAGACCCTGACCGAGACTCCAAGTTATCTACCATAAATATAGAATTATTTGGTTTCCCCATCTGATTTAATATAAGAGAATTTAAATAAAAATAGTCAATATTATTTCATAGATCTTGAATTGCTTGCACATACTGGTACTTTTTTGTTCCAAATATTACTTATGTTTTGCTTCATTATTGGGTGGATAATGAGACGTCTAACGTAAGCAAAAATGTAACGTCGGACTTTTATTACATATGATTTATTAGGAACATCAAATAGGAATGCAATCAATTAATCAATTGTTTAAAATATGTTCTTGATTCTATACAATAATGACGAATCAAATAAATTTTACAAAGTGTTACGGCTTTATTACCGATTATTGGTCAAATATGGTACTAAAATAGTCTAATTACCTAAAGCTATTGTCAAGTATTATGCTGAAAAGGAACAAATAATGTATAGACAAAGTATTTACCCTTTAAGGATTGATGCAAGAAATTTAACATGATAGCAAGATTAAATTTAAGACAAAACGACACACTTTAAGTCGATATTGAATGATATCTTTGTATCAATATCTTTGTTGAATTTAAAACATGTCCTCATCTCAAACGAATATGATTTAATCTCGCTTATTTCACACCAAGTTAAAAGTGGGAAGTGGCTTAGTATATTCTTAAAAGGAGATTACCAGCAATGCATCTACAAGCTGCAAATTATGCGATAGTTGTATAACAAATCCTCTAGAAAATTGTCTTTGCAAGACTGATGGCTGGATTGACGTTAATACCTATTTATGTCAGATTTAGGTCTGCAGTTGTTATTTAAATGATATGAAATGAAGCTATCTTTGGATGTTTTCCACAATTAATGACATTATTTTATAGTTCCATATGTTCCTATATATATGCGTACTTCAAACTCAAAAGACAAATAATATCTCATCTACGAATAGCCGGATGGTTTGCAGAATACTCTATACAAGATTGAAAAAAAATAACATTAAAGCTTTAAGTGTAAATAAAAGATTTCATAGTAATAAAAATGTTTGTATGATAATTTGAATTTGTTTTATATATTTTGATAGTTGAACAAGTTTCTGGTATAAAACGAATATACAATGTTAGAAAATCAATTTATACATCTAACTGACTTCTCGTGCTGGGAAAATTTGCTAAATTTGTGTAGTTATCTTAATTACTAAAAGATCGATCTCCTATTTTTAAAAAGAAGCAAAATCTGACGATAAGAAGATTGTTTTAGTCTAAACTAAAAGTTCTCATGTATATTAATATTGGTATTTAATTAGTTTTTTTCGGATATCGAAATTTGGTTTTGAAGTCTTTCAGAGTTTGGCTGCACTAAAACCACGACAATGTGATTTGTACGCATATGTATTTATTAGTTTTTACTTCTCACATTTTATAAAATGAAATGATGGATTTACATGCAGCTCGTAGGAGGCAGTTTTAAAAATCACATTCACCAACATCAATCTACCATATTATACATGTACCCTATATTTTAATACTCTCTTATTTCCACACGTTTAGACTTTTTCATGAATGTAAACATTGTTTTTTCTTGCATTGTATTTTAAGCATACATTTAGAAATTAGACACTTTTAGCTTAGCTAACTGTTTCGAAATGATTTATAATGTTAGTAACTACAGAACAAATGTGGTGGGTGGATATAGTGCTATATGACATAGACATCGCAGACTATTTCTTATAATCATGAAAAATTACCTAACCAGCGTTTAAATAATCATCCAAATGTCACCAGAAAAAAACAAATATAGCGACAAATTTAATGCAAGTATAAATGCATCAGTTAACTAAATCGGGTTTGTCTGACACATATTTAGGTATGTTAGCTGACGATATCTGAAATTCAAATGATGTACTTTTATAAGAACTTTAAATCGTCTATTTTTAAACAGGCAGGCATTTTCAAGGTTGTCTGTTTAAAAATTAAATAGTAAAGATTTTAATTCTTATTATGTACTATTGCCTCTTTATTTCAACGAAGCCAGAGACGTATGTAGCTTTTTAGTATTGTTAAAATTTGTAGTCATTCTACAGAAACACATTATTAATATAGCTTTGTGTGTTCTTTAGTGTACTCTTAGAAGCAGCAGATAAAATTATATTATTAATTAAATAACATTGTATTTATGCTTTTATGTTTGTGTTATTAAGAGAAAGCCAATACTACCGCTTTTTAAATTTTTTTACCCATCTAAATAAAAACAAGAAAGTAAGAGCTTGAAGAAGTTTAAAGAAGGCAAATATCAACTAGAAATCAGCGGCACAATGGCGTGTGCAACATTTTTGATACTTTGCAACAATGTTGGTGATATTTTATTTACTTTACGTGTTTGAAAAGCACGTGAAATACTATTTTAATTATCATTAGGCAATTGATTCCACTTGATAGCAAAAAAATTCATTTTAGATATTTTAAGACAAAACGACTTGAATATTGTATCGAATTAAGAACGCATTATAAGACACTATTAATTCGGTGCAATAGATAACTTGGAATGTATCTCAGCAAAATGAAAAACAATAAATAATTATTAGAAATACTAACGCCTTCATATAAACATTTCTAATTATAATAATGTTAAATTGTAATACCAAATTTAAACAAAAATGGTTATGATATTTATTAACCTATTTCTGCCACAGGCCAAAAAAGTGGCCCTATTATTTTGGTTTCAAATTGCCACGAAGCCAAAAAATTGCCCATACAATACAATGTCTAAATCGAAATTAAGCAAATGAGCCGCGCCACTCAAAACCATAATAATTATACTTCATAATATGATTACGTCATTAATGGTTTTCAACTCTAGTTGTATCATGAAAGTTAACACATCAAAATTGTCATAACTGACATACGTACAGTGTATACTGTGAAGTCATGTTACGGTGATGTCAATCTAGATAACGTCACGCCGATTTACATTTCGTTTCTTAATAGCGTCCGTAATCTCGGGCACCTGGAGTGGAGTTTTTTCACTAGAGAATAGGGATTTCAGAAAGTTGAGGAGTAATCTTGGACCACGCAATATACCTCTTTGCAGTACTAAGTCCATAGTGTACTTCATGTGAATGTTCACAATGAATCCAATGAAAAAAATCGTTATTGAAACAAACAGCTGAGAGAAAATTATTTTAAAAAATCATGAAACAGCACGAACTTCTATACACCTGGGCTCTAATCTTAAATCACCTTTATCCCATATTGCCTCTACCAATTTACCATTTACAATATAATGTATAGTATACATACACCCAAGTGTCATGTGTACATTCTCGTCTATCTTTAGTTGAATTGGGGAACGAACAACATTCACTTTAAGGTATCCGACCCATAATTGAAGTCACCGTTTAATTTTATTTTTATACCAAGAAATGCAAATTTATTAACTCAATATATTACTAAGTAATGATACAAAGTAAATATATTGTTTTACTTTGAGTCAATGTTAATAGTTTTGAGAAAAACATTTAGTTGCTCCAATAGTAGTTCCGATGTTTGCCGAACATTACTGAGGTCTGCTCCATTGACAAACAATGGACATCGGGGACACCAAATATGATCACGTGGTCAATTATGGGTCGGATACCTTAATTATATAGTTATAGAGCCGCTTTTGTATCTACTGTATCTATATGTACATCAATCTGCATGTTCTGACATAATTTAAGACTTATCGGTTTATTTACTCATATATCAGAATGATGTTTGTTAGATAAAAATCATATAATTGTCACTTTTAAAAGCACCACCAAAGTTGTAGTATTTTATAACAGGCTCTCACAAAAAACCAACATGACAAAAGATAATTTTCAAAAAGTGTCCCGTAAAATCCTACACTTGATGTCAGAGTTAGGTTAGCCCAGTGCTTTAGTTGTCTTTCTCAGTGTTTCTAGTAAAACAAAAAACTGCATAAGGAAGGCAAGAAAAACCTGTGAGACTTATCAGGAGGTATCCCAAGGCAAAACAAACCAAAGATAATTTATAAGTATAGTAAAAACATGGGAGGTGTCACCTTAATGACATGATAAGTTTTTACGGGTACAATATAAAACAGAAAAATGAACAAGGAGATAGTTCGCAAGCTTTAAGAAGATTTCTGGTCAATTGTTTGTACAGAAAACACTTCCGATAACCCTTAGCCTCGCCTTTGATTTACGGAGAGTGTTATAGATAGTTTAGCAGAAGGCGTGACGGTAATATAATTATTAGAAAAATCCAGGCATTTTCGGTAAAATTCGATACACAAAAAGAACGTATAGTAAAATTCGTCGTAGGTGACAGCGCAAGCGCACGATCTATAGCTGTCCATTGTGTCGGAAGGGCTTCATCCATTTTGTATAAAGAAGCATTACTGTCAAATGCGAAAACGGAAAGTTGTGCTCATGTCTCATCACTTACGTTTAATACACAAGAAATATTTTTTCTTTCAAAATGTTTTGATAGCATTGTTTAAAATAAAACAAAACACACGTTCAAGAAGCAAAAACTTTGGTTTTTCAAATACAGTTTCGGATGTTGATGCAGTATTTCTTATTTTAAAATTCTATCGATTTTGTCACAATTCTAAAAAATAACAATTTGTTCATTATGTATGATGGTCGGGAAAAACAAGACAACTCGATTATTATGAACTTAATTAGAAGAAATATATTTATTTTTAACTGTGAATGTGGTAACAATATAGGGTAGAATTTTGCATATAAAATGATATTCCATATCAGGCAACGTCATGTTGATAACTTGTCAACAGATATTTCACTAAAATTTGAAGCTAGCAATCTTTTTTTTTCTAGGCGTACTTATCTAAACAGAAGCGTTTGTTACTCAGTTTTTTTGTTTGTTATTACGTTCAGTTTGCATTGGAAAAGAAAGCCGAAGTACACTGAGAAAAACCCCGACCATCGACAGGAAAACTGGCAATCCTTGTCAATTAAGATAAAAGTCGACTGCACCTTGCCCAATCTCAGTGTTTACACAGACTACGTGATCAACAGAAGACGATCTACCTTAACCACTCGGCCACCGAAGCTTCTAACTAAAAACAAGAATTATTAGTAGCTCCAAATATTAATGCTGTGAGTAACAAGTGTTTGTGTTAAGAATTAAGAAAAGTATCAGGTGTGAAATAAGCGTTATATTTTGTAGTTGCCTTACAGCTTGCGTTTGCGGAAAGACGACCTTCGTAGTGCTTGATAATTGTATAGCCAATTTTGTTTAGAAAAAACGCATTTTAAATTCTGATCCTTCTCGTCACATTTTTAATGAAAATATATAACTTCTGTCAGAATGTCTGTTTTGTTTAATTGCACTTGACAGTAAAATGACGTCAATTATATTTCATTCTTACAAAAATGATTTTTTTCTTTTTGCAGCTCTTTAAAAAAGCACTGCCATTCCTACAAGCAATATCTTTTATGATATTAAGACTTTCTTCCATTGTTTACGTCACAATATCATTAAAGATAACATCCCAAACACGACTCTGGCGTTTTGTATGCATCAGCCTTATATAAAAGCCATCGTAGTAACAGGGTTAAACCGGTTTATGCAGTATCTAATAAATAGCTTATCTTCCAATTGAACTCAATAATAAACCAAGAATATTTGCAGTTTATGGCTTTTATGAAGTGAAACAATCGGTAAAGATTTCACTCGAAAGACAGTTGAAAATAAAAAATCAAACAAAACTATTTTAAAATATACTCGTTTTTCTCCACGAATAATTCCTTACAAATTATTTTACAAAAATGGAAAGCGTTTATTAATTTTAAGCTTTGTTTCAATTAAATGAAGATTACATCAGTTATAAGATAAATAATGTTCCATATTTAAATGAAGCCTCATAAAATTGTTTATATTGACAACTAGAAAACTCAGGTACACATCTACAAAACTACTCAACTATCAGTTTACTGTTTACTGTATACTCGGAGTGTTCATTGTTTGTAGTGTTCTTGCGTTTTCTGTGATTTCAAATCTTGATTTTATTTATTATGCAATTGTATTAATCATTTACTGTTCAACATATAGTTAGAGCTAATCTAAACAACAACAACCTTTCAAGTTAATATAAGTAACATAAAATTTCCAAATTGTAAAAAAAAAACTAAAACAAACTTCTCATTTTAAAAGAAACTTAAATAATTATGTGGTGCAGTTGAACCGGTAAACCTTTTCACTAAAAGAATCCCCCCAGCAGTTTTAAAACTTGTTTGCTAGTTTTCCTGTTTATTTATTGTATCTGAATATTCTCAATATGTACACTAATCTGAAATGGTGAAATAGTTCAATAGACGGAAGAAACAAACAAGTTCTCTTTATAATTGCGTCATTAAATACGGCGATTAGAAATAATTCAGCCCAAACATGCAACACAACGCCCTATCTGAACGCAAGTGTGCCTGCCATGTTGAAAGCTGTAAAATTGTAGAATTTCAAATGCAATCTGACGCATGAAGAATGTGAAGTAACTTTAAAAACACACATGTATCTGCTTTATGTAATATATATATGTAAAACTTACTATATACAGCTGTCGTTTTACAATTCACTCCTGAAATGGTGCCATTTTAGTTGCTTTGCATTGTAAAAAGTGGAAAATATAGCCTTTTCATGCAAAATTAGGAAGTATTTAACACACAATATTTTTGATAGTATTTTCTTCCTATGTTTATATTTATAATATATATGTTAATCAGGTATTTTTGTGTACACGTTTATATTTTTAGCACATTAATTTGTTTATCAATAATATTTGCTTGTAGTCAAATATACAATTTCGTTATGTAAATTTAAAGTAGACAAAACAGTAACCAAAATTTTTCACATATACATCCTAAAATGCATTAAGTTGGAAACAAAAAAGAGGAAGGTTTATTACTACTTTAACCTACAAAGCCTTAAACACTAAATGATGCCATATTTCAAACCTGTAGATATTTTCTGTTTAAATAATATGACTAGCAATAATAATGATTAATGACACAAACCTTTTTTGCTGTTGTTTTGTTTTGTTTTGATAACCTCAGATTTGTATATAGAAAGTTTTCTGTCGTTTGTGACACAAAATTTATCAAACGCTGAATGTTATTAATTCATAACTGAAGCACAACAAAAACATTATATAGTATTATTTCATGTCCCACAATTAAGCTTTGAGGAACCAGAATGATCACGCATGTAATGAATAATGACGTTTTTATTAAATATATTCGATGGATTAAAGATATTTTGCCGAAGACGGACAAGTTCTACGTATATTGTTATGACGCGCACGTTTTCGTAAGTGTGACAGATTGTCATACATCATTTACCTGCTCATTATTTTTGAATAACAAACAATCTCGTGCAAAATCAAGTAGTATTGTGAGTTTTTTCATGTAGTAAGTATATTTTTTCCGCTATCTGTTTTGATTGTTCCAAATTAATTTCACTACTGAGGACTATCAAATGTGCGAACTTTCCACAATCATGATATATTATTTTTTAAAGAATGGTACTTAGCATTCTATGCACAACTGAAAATATGAAATCGTTTATTAAAACAAAACACATAAATGTTTATGAGTATTGCAAATGCAGAAAATAATCTGTACCAAAGATTTTGCTCGGTAAATCATTTTCTAAATAAATGTCCAACTGCTGCAATATACCAATCATACTGTGACTATTTAAAGTAGTTTTAAATGCAATAATGAAATAAAATGACAGGAATGCCAACATAAAATCGATGATTAATTAACCCACCCAGATTTTGTTGAAATCGTACATTGAAAATTTGACGCATTATTGGCCACCAATTTAAATTACGCAATACTCATACTCGGAACTCTACATCCACACGCAAATTTCGCTGACAGTGTACAGGTTAAAATGTTCCTAATTGTGTGGGGGCGTTGTAAAGTGGCCGACTTTTTGAAATGGCGAGAAGATTATAATAAGGAAGAACGAAAGAACGAAAGAAAGAAAGAAACTAACAAACAAACAAACAAAACAAAGAAACAAAGAAACTTAGGAAACAGTATTAAGAAGAAAATTAGCAAGAAACGGTGCACAAACAATGGTATTAAACGCCACTGTAATCTTTTTCGGTGGAGTTCATTCTATTTTGAGGAAAATGCACGAGAACTCGGTGAAAACCCTGGCAGGAAAACATTGTCAAATAAGGTTGGAGTCTATATGTGGTCTGTTAATAAATATAAGCTCCGCTACAAAACTACATAAGTTTAAACTAAATATTTAGACGTTATTGTTGATTAACTTCAATTGTTCAACGGTTGCACTGTCGAATAGCTGGACATTTGTTCTGCATTTTGTTTAACACCCCTGTCATCAAGCCTTTAGCTAAATATATATTATGGAATCCAGTTTCTTATTGGGGAAGAAAGCCGAAGTAACCTAAACTAACGGCATGAAAACTGGGAACAAAGGTTGGGGTTGGGCACATCATGTCCACAGTAAGGATCGAACTGACTGCTTCCGTATAGACAGAACACGTGATCAATATATAACAAATTATTTTAAT
Organism: Limnoperna fortunei; assembly: GCA_944474755.1. Lineage (NCBI taxonomy): Eukaryota > Metazoa > Mollusca > Bivalvia > Mytilida > Modiolidae > Limnoperna > Limnoperna fortunei. Next base: position 46,733,862 of record OX104112.1, read on the forward strand.
CAATCAGGCTCCAACGGCCTCAGGTCAGTACTTTGTATTGCGTCACCAATTTAGTTAGCTGTGTGATTTGTTCAATACGTCCAAATAATACTTGTATCACCCGGATAATGACTAAATGTTCTTTTAATATCACATATTTCAATATTTATTATTGTGAATTTAAGATTAAAAGATAAGGTAGACTTAAAATAATTTTTGTTGCAAATAATATGAATTTTTAAAATCATGCAAGGACTCGAGCTTTGTAATCATTTTCTTTTTGCACTGAACAGAGCAATACTGGAAAAATTGCCTCATATAATGCCATTCGTTTTAAGACTGTGTTTTGTATATTCAATTCAATACATTTGATCGATGACTTATAAATTAAGTTATTCGCAAATTGTAAAATGTAAATTTAATAGTTTATGTAAATTTAGTTCATGTCTAATGGAATGAGGCATGCGTTAAGTTATTGCAATACTTAAATATACTGGGATGGAGCATTATTTGTTTTAGAAATTCTATTAAATTAGTTCAGTGCAATACGGCTTTACTTTTAGTGCGTTAACTTGTGATGCCACTGCAAGATTAAATGATTCTCTTTTAATTCATATATCCAGAAAAATTAAATTCGATGAAAATCGTCAGGTAAAAGTTTTTAAAATGTCTAACATTTCTATGAAAAATTGTTGGATGATTTGCATATTAATCATGTTGAGTGAACGATCTGTGATAAATTCATTTCCTTCTCTTTAAAAGCAACAGATTTAACATTCTACCCTTAGTAACTACGTTTTGAAGATGATAAATTATTCAGCGTTTTTGTACCGTTCATAGTATGCACAAATGACTGGAAATTTTTAATAGAAAATGCTGTTCTTCGGCAAAATATCTCTTTTGTCTAATAAGCAAAAAATATTTTAAACCATGAATTACACTGTGCTATAACTTTACAACAATACGTGTTCAATCTCAGAATTCAAATGTTTCAATACTCCTATCATTAGTCGCTGATTGCAGCATTATTTGTGACCATTAATTATTTGGATTGAACAAAATGTTTGAACGAAATTAAACACTATTAACAATGTGAAGGTACTAAAGTTGATCAGTCTGAATTTGTATTCCAGTAATGTTTCTAAATCAATATTTAAAAGTAACACTCATATCAGTAGCGCAGAAATATTACTTTGGTTCGCTCGATAAAATTAGAACATGGTTTTTCTATAAAAACAAACAGCAAACATCTCATGTGACCTGTCTATTTTTAACACGATATTTTCTTGTTACTTATACTTTCAATATTGAATATACACTAACATATTTACTAAGTCGAGCATTAAACCTGAATGAACAAACACATGCACTTTAATTTAGCAGTCATTCGTTTTACGGGTGAAACGAAGACATATTCACGTTAACTCCACTATTATATATTTTTGCTGTTGAAAAATACAACTGGATTTAATTGGTCAGTAACAGCTAACAGCTACAGTTGTTATTAATAATTATTATGAAAATAGCAAGGAAACCGACTGGACGACAAGAACCGATAGTCATTATAGATTAGAATTCCGATTTTGGACAAACATATGCAGCATGAAATATAAAAAAACTAAATCCATCAGACGAGCAAGCACTGCCGGCATCTAATTAACACATGTCGAGTAACTTTATTGTCATGTCCACGTATAAATAAAATCCTGAAAAGGGCAACCCTACCTATGAATAAGCGAAAATGTCTGATAGAATTTGAGAGACGAATAATACATAATAGTCATGTAAGTGATAATTTAAAATTTTAACTTAATATTCGCCAATAAAACTGATTAAAAAGATCATTTTAATTTATTTGATTATTTTATTATTTGTGTCTATTGATTTAATTATGCCACTTTGAAAAAAGTGACAGTATTATCAAATAATCTTATTTGTGCTCAAATTGAAAAAAAATAAATCTATGCTCACATCTATGTTTATCTAGATATTATTTTGATATTATTTTGAAAAACAAGATTAATGAAACAAACTTGTCAAATAAGTGAAAATCAAAAGAAAAACATAAATTAAAATGTGATTTGCAAACACTTGAAGGTCGTGTTGTGAGCTATGTTTAAATCATATACCTCCTGTTTTAATTTAAGCCCAGTTAGCAATTATCACTTTTTTAATGATTCTTTTGAACAGACATAATATAGAGAATTTGTGTGTTTGAAACTATTTCAGCTTAAACTCCTTTAGTGTCTATCGTAAACCGAAATATAATCTTGAAACACATTTTAAAACAGTTGTTCAGACTGAACTTCTATTTAATAAATTTATATTTAAATAAGTTTTGTTACCACGAATATATATCTTACTTTAATTATATTTTTGCTCAAAATGAGGAAGAAATGACTTGCCATTGACATCTTAAGAAAATCGCGGTCTTTTATATGATGACATGAATAAGATACAGAAAATAAATCTCGTTAGTATTTTGGGATGTGAATTCAGAAAAAATGTACGTAATCTAAATAACCAGGAGGTTTCCTCTACTTGACACAAAAAGCTGCACAACGCGTCTACAGATGGCGGGTTATTTAACGTTTGACGGAGAGCTTGGCCACCCATCGAAGTGAATAACCTTTGATAAATGCAACGTTCCTTGCAAGATATAAAGTCCCAATTTATATTTTTCAAATGTGAAGGCTAGTTGTAGAAAAGGCCACATCCTCCACCCCTTACCATTACTCTATACGTTCTAGTAGCCGTAAACATTTGTGTTTCTCAAGTTCCATCCTTTTTCTCTTTATGATTTAACTTGTTTGTTCTTGTCCTACATATAGGTGACATATTGCTAACCAGACGTTAAGCAAATCAATAATTAATAATAATTTCAAAAAACGGAATGTAAGTGCGAAAACAATTTTTCAGTAATAGCGGATAGAACACTCAACGTTAGAATATTCTTGTCGTGTATGCTACATTGCGCCAAGAAAAACAAATTAAAACGTTAACGTAAGCAATACTGCACTTTTGAAGCCATTGAATTTAAAAGTATATAATTTGCAATATAACGAAAACGTTATTCTAAGTACTTATTGATATGTTGCAAAATAATAATACGAATTTCAATTATGTACTACATACCAGAACGTTCTACTTGAAAATGTTTTTAAAGTAACTGTTACTGAAGAATGTATGGAGCCCTATTACTAAATTCTGAAGGCATACGTTATGTATGGTTTTATATTTTTTAAAGAAATTATTGAACGTTGTTTCAACCTCAAGCGACCAATACTTAAGTTATATACAGGATTAGAACAATACCTTAAAAAATGGGCTGGTTTATCGTGAAACACTTTGTTATTGCCACAGAAATGTCTACATTAATTAAAGCAAAACGATCTGTTTGTCTGTTTTTGGTTTTCAATGTTCATATGGTGACGCCGCATAAACGCAAAATGAAACATGTTTGATTTTTGTTATAAAACTATCGTGATAAACTATTTTAAAAGGCTGTTATGTTTGCGTTATAGCTAAATCAGGAGGTGTCTATGCAGAATGTTTGGGTAATCAGGAAGTTTACATCACGATCATTTTAGCTAATCCTCATATGTCACTGAAAAGACAAATTTAGAGACAAATTTAATGAAAATGTAAAGACATTAGTTATTTAAATAATGTTTGTCTACCACTTAATTAGGTTTTTGCAATGAAGATATATTATATTCAAATGGCGTACTTTTATCACAAGTTTGAATCGTCTATTGAATAGATTAGCTATTTAAGGTTAAAAGTATAGCAAACATTTTGACTTTATGATGCAATAAGACAAAAAGATAAGTGACGTAGGCTTCTTTTTAACTTTAATTTAAATTAAATTTAAAATTATAGTTGTTAAAATTGTTACCTCATAACAGACATGCACTACTAGTACCGTGGAATGCAGCGCTTTTGTTCTAATATGGACTGCTAGCTAGCAGCATCTAACTACATGGGCATATGTTAATTGACATCCTGTTAATATACTGGCAGGGTACCAGTTTTATACACACAGAGCGTCCAGTGCGTCCCCAGGTGGTAGATGAGATATGCTCTCTTGTTTGTGGTTATTAGATCATATTTCGGAAAACTTAGCCTCAGACTACAATGGGTAACGTCTGCAATTGTGCCCGACTCATTGCACAATAAGACCCTTAATGTAGATAGCGATAAAATAGGATTGTTGTATTGCTCCTTCACACTACAACATAATGTTTTACAGTATGTGGCATTCAAGATTTTTTGCCCATTTTTCAATAGATTTATTGATTTTTAACTTTTCGTCTTGATAATATTTGAAAAACAATCAATCCAATTGGCTTAGCCAAAAAGCTACTGCCACCGGGATTTATAAAGGCGATGAAAAGAAGTTGGACAAGCGCAACTTATTAGAAACTTTGATATGAAATACACATCAGATAAATGACACGTTGTCTACACCATTTTTGATACGTCGCAGCAGAAAATAGAATTGTTTGTTTTAATTTACTTTAGGGTCCCTTTCGGCCATTTTGAGCTATATAATGGGGTACAGTTTTTGTTGGATGAGGTAACATACATGTCACTTTGAAATAATATATAAAAGAGAAACAGAACGGACATGTAAACTGTTTTATTTTGCAAGGTTATGGAAAGTGTTTTGAAGCCATTTCTTGGAAATCTTACTAACTGAACCTTAACAATGTAGCAGATTGATGAAACTACGCAGTTAAAGATGGAAAAGTCTGTAATCTTTACCATGAGTGTTTTGTTTTGTTGGTAAACATTTACAAATTTGAATATAACAACTTAATTTTAAACACTTGATAAAACCATTTGCTGATTTTGTTCAAGATAAAGTGTCTGAAAATAGAATATTTATTGTAATCAAAATAACGCCTTGAGAATCAGTTACCTAATTCAAAGAAAGACTTCGGCAACCTCCACGAACTACTTACTGACTGACACGAATAAAGTTTATATCTCATAAATACTCAATACAGATTTCAGCATATGTAGTCGATTTACATTCTTACTAGAACTTGAATTTTCTGTTTATAAAGAGTATGATTCAGCATATAGTTATAACCATTTTAATTATCTTTTGCTGGTTTTGGAATAGGCATCTTCTGTTGGCGTTAATGTGAGGTGTCTGCTACTGAAACATCATTAGGAGTTCTAAAGTATATACTATAGTTGATATTATTCGCTCATCTCGAATTATGAAGCACTACTAAGGATGAATGCTGGTGCAATCAAATATATATTTTTATCACTGCCTTTTGTTAGCCTTATTTCGTGGTTTTTTATTGACCCCCAATAGTGATATTATGTTTCGACGCAAAACGTGATATATCGTGATGACATCGGATACTGTTCTTATTTTCTGTCATATGATTTTCTGTGAAAAACAAATTTTATCCTTATTCTTTATCATTTTATGGCTTTGGAGTAAACTTAATAGATAATTACGGGTAGTACAGAGACAACCCAATATATACCATCTAATACTCCTAATGTTTAATTGCCTTCGTAAAAGCACCCATGATAATTCATAATATTTAAACGAGCAGTGATTAGACGAAACGCACGTCTGGCTTAGTAAATTATATTAACCTTGGTATCTTGGATGACATTTATTTACATTAAGTATACATTTGCCACCAATAGAACCCTAATTTGTTAATAAAAGCATTCTGTAGTTACCAAGTAACAGATATCCGTGTCATTAATAATGAGTCATTTCTATAGGTGCATGTTTTGTGAAAAAAGTGACAGTATTATCAAATAATCTTATTTGTGCTCAAATTGAAAAAAAATAAATCTATGCTCACATCTATGTTTATCTAGATATTATTTTGATATTATTTTGAAAAACAAGATTAATGAAACAAACTTGTCAAATAAGTGAAAATCAAAAGAAAAACATAAATTAAAATGTGATTTGCAAACACTTGAAGGTCGTGTTGTGAGCTATGTTTAAATCATATACCTCCTGTTTTAATTTAAGCCCAGTTAGCAATTATCACTTTTTTAATGATTCTTTTGAACAGACATAATATAGAGAATTTGTGTGTTTGAAACTATTTCAGCTTAAACTCCTTTAGTGTCTATCGTAAACCGAAATATAATCTTGAAACACATTTTAAAACAGTTGTTCAGACTGAACTTCTATTTAATAAATTTATATTTAAATAAGTTTTGTTTCCACGAATATATATCTTACTTAAATTATATTTTTGCTCAAAATGAGGAAGAAATGACTTGCCATTGACATCTTAAGAAAATCGCGGTCTTTTATATGATGACATGAATAAGATACAGAAAATAAATCTCGTTAGTATTTTGGGATGTGAATTCAGAAAAAATGTACGTAATCTAAATAACCAGGAGGTTTCCTCTACTTGACACAAAAAGCTGCACAACGCGTCTACAGATGGCGGGTTATTTAACGTTTGACGGAGAGCTTGGCCACCCATCGAAGTGAATAACCTTTGATAAATGCAACGTTCCTTGCAAGATATAAAGTCCCAATTTATATTTTTCAAATGTGAAGGCTAGTTGTAGAAAAGGCCACATCCTCCACCCCTTACCATTACTCTATACGTTCTAGTAGCCGTAAACATTTGTGTTTCCCAAGTTCCATCCTTTTTCTCTTTATGATTTAACTTGTTTGTTATTGTCCTACAAATAGGTGACATATTGCTAACCAGACGTTAAGCAAATCAATAATTAATAATAATTTCAAAAAACGGAATGTAAGTGCGAAAACAATTTTTCAGTAATAGCGGATAGAACACTCAACGTTAGAATATTCTTGTCGTGTATGCTACATTGCGCCAAGAAAAACAAATTAAAACGTTAACGTAAGCAATACTGCACTTTTGAAGCCATTGAATTTAAAAGTATATAATTTGCAATATAACGAAAACGTTATTCTAAGTACTTATTGATATGTTGCAAAATAATAATACGAATTTCAATTATGTACTACATACCAGAACGTTCTACTTGAAAATGTTTTTAAAGTAACTGTTACTGAAGAATGTATGGAGCCCTATTACTAAATTCTGAAGGCATACGTTATGTATGGTTTTATATTTTTTAAAGAAATTATTGAACGTTGTTTCAACCTCAAGCGACCAATACTTAAGTTATATACAGGATTAGAACAATACCTTAAAAAATGGGCTGGTTTATCGTGAAACACTTTGTTATTGCCACAGAAATGTCTACATTAATTAAAGCAAAACGATCTGTTTGTCTGTTTTTGGTTTTCAATGTTCATATGGTGACGCCGCATAAACGCAAAATGAAACATGTTTGATTTTTGTTATAAAACTATCGTGATAAACTATTTTAAAAGGCTGTTATGTTTGCGTTATAGCTAAATCAGGAGGTGTCTATGCAGAATGTTTGGGTAATCAGGAAGTTTACATCACGATCATTTTAGCTAATCCTCATATGTCACTGAAAAGACAAATTTAGAGACAAATTTAATGAAAATGTAAAGACATTAGTTATTTAAATAATGTTTGTCTACCACTTAATTAGGTTTTTGCAATGAAGATATATTATATTCAAATGGCGTACTTTTATCACAAGTTTGAATCGTCTATTGAATAGATTAGCTATTTAAGGTTAAAAGTATAGCAAACATTTTGACTTTATGATGCAATAAGACAAAAAGATAAGTGACGTAGGCTTCTTTTTAACTTTAATTTAAATTAAATTTAAAATTATAGTTGTTAAAATTGTTACCTCATAACAGACATGCACTACTAGTACCGTGGAATGCAGCGCTTTTGTTCTAATATGGACTGCTAGCTAGCAGCATCTAACTACATGGGCATATGTTAATTGACATCCTGTTAATATACTGGCAGGGTACCAGTTTTATACACACAGAGCGTCCAGTGCGTCCCCAGGTGGTAGATGAGATATGCTCTCTTGTTTGTGGTTATTAGATCATATTTCGGAAAACTTAGCCTCAGACTACAATGGGTAACGTCTGCAATTGTGCCCGACTCATTGCACAATAAGACCCTTAATGTAGATAGCGATAAAATAGGATTGTTGTATTGCTCCTTCACACTACAACATAATGTTTTACAGTATGTGGCATTCAAGATTTTTTGCCCATTTTTCAATAGATTTATTGATTTTTAACTTTTCGTCTTGATAATATTTGAAAAACAATCAATCCAATTGGCTTAGCCAAAAAGCTACTGCCACCGGGATTTATAAAGGCGATGAAAAGAAGTTGGACAAGCGCAACTTATTAGAAACTTTGATATGAAATACACATCAGATAAATGACACGTTGTCTACACCATTTTTGATACGTCGCAGCAGAAAATAGAATTGTTTGTTTTAATTTACTTTAGGGTCCCTTTCGGCCATTTTGAGCTATATAATGGGGTACAGTTTTTGTTGGATGAGGTAACATACATGTCACTTTGAAATAATATATAAAAGAGAAACAGAACGGACATGTAAACTGTTTTATTTTGCAAGGTTATGGAAAGTGTTTTGAAGCCATTTCTTGGAAATCTTACTAACTGAACCTTAACAATGTAGCAGATTGATGAAACTACGCAGTTAAAGATGGAAAAGTCTGTAATCTTTACCATGAGTGTTTTGTTTTGTTGGTAAACATTTACAAATTTGAATATAACAACTTAATTTTAAACACTTGATAAAACCATTTGCTGATTTTGTTCAAGATAAAGTGTCTGAAAATAGAATATTTATTGTAATCAAAATAACGCCTTGAGAATCAGTTACCTAATTCAAAGAAAGACTTCGGCAACCTCCACGAACTACTTACTGACTGACACGAATAAAGTTTATATCTCATAAATACTCAATACAGATTTCAGCATATGTAGTCGATTTACATTCTTACTAGAACTTGAATTTTCTGTTTATAAAGAGTATGATTCAGCATATAGTTATAACCATTTTAATTATCTTTTGCTGGTTTTGGAATAGGCATCTTCTGTTGGCGTTAATGTGAGGTGTCTGCTACTGAAACATCATTAGGAGTTCTAAAGTATATACTATAGTTGATATTATTCGCTCATCTCGAATTATGAAGCACTACTAAGGATGAATGCTGGTGCAATCAAATATATATTTTTATCACTGCCTTTTGTTAGCCTTATTTCGTGGTTTTTTATTGACCCCCAATAGTGATATTATGTTTCGACGCAAAACGTGATATATCGTGATGACATCGGATACTGTTCTTATTTTCTGTCATATGATTTTCTGTGAAAAACAAATTTTATCCTTATTCTTTATCATTTTATGGCTTTGGAGTAAACTTAATAGATAATTACGGGTAGTACAGAGACAACCCAATATATACCATCTAATACTCCTAATGTTTAATTGCCTTCGTAAAAGCACCCATGATAATTCATAATATTTAAACGAGCAGTGATTAGACGAAACGCACGTCTGGCTTAGAAAATTATATTAACCTTGGTATCTTGGATGACATTTATTTACATTAAGTATACATTTGCCACCAATAGAACCCTAATTTGTTAATAAAAGCATTCTGTAGTTACCAAGTAACAGATATCCGTGTCATTAATAATGAGTCATTTCTATAGGTGCATGTTTTGTTCATTTTCTATAATTCTACTAGGATCATGCACTAATACTTCAGAAACAGCGGATAATGGAGATTATATTTTCAGCGTATACAATTCTTGAATTTCTATACTGATTTACGTGATATAAGAGTAAAGGCTCCTTAAGGACATATCCTACTATTCGATCTTCATATGATATTTTCTTAATATTTTGTCTTAACTTTCCTTATGACAAAATCTTTAAATAATGCTAACAAAAATTAGTGGTCACCGACCGTATTAAAAAGTTATGACGTCATCTGTATCATCTGTTTTAGGGTACTAGGATTATGTGTTATTTTAGTTATATTTTTCCCATAGTTTACTGTTAGAATCAACTTAAATTGTTTTGAAGGCTTCATTGCATGTAGAAAACAACTATGCCATAATCTATTTAAAAATACTTTTTTTTCGAGCTTAAATGTGGCATTAATACGTTCCCGCCATTTTTGTTATGCACTCGGAATACACAAAATCGCAGATCGCAAAAAACTGACTATTGATAATAAAACTATATTTTCACAAAGATAGATGATAACTTACTCTCCAAATTGAATAAATAAAAAAATATGGTCACCGAATCAGGGAAAAAATATTTGAGAAAAATAAGTATTGGCCAGAATTGGCGGTAAGGAAAGGGCGCGTTTATCTTCGTATAAACTGCAATATCGTTTCTAGATTTGTAGCGCAGAATACAATCACGAAAGTAAAATAGTTCTTTTTTGTGTATGTTTGCTATTGCAAAGTGATTAATTTTGTTTTTTCCCAAGTTCTAAAAGGCTGTATTGCCTTTTTACTAATAAAAAAACCTCTTAGTTGATCCATAAATAGTACGGTAATTGAAATGGAAATTTCGCGGAATTTTGACGACGACGACGTCATAAACGAATTACGAAACAATAACGTTTAAAATCAAAATGCGCAGAAACAATAGTAGGATATGTCTTTAAGCCTTTATAAGGGTCATAAATATTTTTAAGAGTTTCAGTAGAAAAATGAACTATTCATTGGCAAATATCCACATTTTAATTTAGCATTGAGCATTATGCTACATAGATTGATGTCGTCGTTATGCGAATTCTATATTTAACCTCTATATACAGAAGCAAATCATTTTTGTAAACAATATCGTTTCTGTTTTTAAATGTGTACTAATAAATAGCCTTGCTCAAGTTTTAAAAGATAATATTGATGGTTCTCTATATTTTGACGACTTCCTCATAAGTTACCAAGGATAAAACATGAATAATATTGAACGACAACTGCATTTATGTTTAAAAAGAATAGAGAAATAGGCAATGGAGAATGGTTTTAAATTCTTCACTATAAAAACCATGGGGATGCATTTTTGTAAAAAGTGAAAGATGCATCCTGATCCCTAATTAAAATTACATAATAATCCTATAAAAATTGTAAAGGAAACTACTTTTCGTGGTCTCATATTGTATTCAAGGCTAACCTTTCTACCTCATATCAAAATGTTAAAAAAAATAAATGCATTAAAGCATTAGATATTTTAAAAGTCGTACCCAACACCGACTGGGATGCTGAGTACGATGTTTTACTTAATCTGTATAGATTTTTCTGTTTCGACCCAAATTGGATGACGGTTGTTTTATTTATGGTTCTGCTCGCAAGTCATATGTCAAAATCCTTGATACTATACACTATCAAAGATTGCGATTATGCCTTGTAGCTTTCAGAACCACACATGTTGAGAGTTTATATGTGGGAGTAGGCGAGCCTTCTTTGTATCAAAGAAGAATAAAGCTCGCTTTGCAATATGCAACAAAATTAACTGTGTTTTCAAACCTTTATATCAAAACATTTTCGAAAAACATCCAAACAAAATTTAACCTTTTGGCCTCCGAATTAAATCTCATTTGGAAAATTCGGGTATAAATTTAGATGAAATTGCTGCAATCGAAATTGCGCATAATCCCCCGTGGTTAAATCCCGAACCGATCTTTATTATTGATCTAAGAAAACATAAAAAGTCCGACACAAACCCTTTAATAATACAACAACATTATGCAGAAATTAAATCTTGTTACCCTGACTATGGCACTATTTATACAGACAAGTCAAATGACGGTGATAAAGTCGCCTCGGCTGTAATATTCCTTTTACCGATTTAAAACCATTAATTTTTAAATATATTTCAAATTTGTGGCAGAGTGGTTGGGATCTCTAAGTTCATAATAAACTTCATGAGATCCAGCCACTACTGCACACAAGTAATTTTAAAAGTTTTATAGGTCAACGAGTCCAAGTTGTTTTAACACGGTGTCGTCTTCGTCATACCAGGACGACACATAGTTATATTTTTAATATTATGCCACGACCCGAGTGGGTGCTATGCAACAGTCCATACACCATTAAGCATGTCTTGATGGACTGTCTGGACGTGGCCCACATTCGGGAACATTTCTATTCTGTATATACGCTTTTAAATTTATTTAAAAATGTCGCAGGCGACACAAATTTAAAGTTCTTAAAAGAAATTAAGTTATTTAACAAAATTTAATTTCACTATTAATTGTGAAGATTCATACCTTTTATTGTTTTAACTACCATTTTTATCTGTATATATTCTCATAGTATTGTATGATATAAAGTTTTAGTATAAAAGGGAGGCATGAAGTACTACTAATTTAAAAATACTAATATTTAAAAATTATAATTTTCACGTCCTGAATATAGTTGAAATATTGCTTGCTGGGCGTTAAATAACAAACAATCAATAAATTTAAATTTGTACTTGTTATAAGAGGGTATTTGTCGTCGAAAACTATATGTTCAACTTATTTATTTTTTAACTGTATAGAAATGTATAGTACACAATATCAGTTCAGTCTGCATGTATGTGCAACATAACTAATAATTGTACTGAATAGCAAATCAGTATGGTAACTATTCTTGTCTTAAAAAAACATTTTTAAAAGATAAAAAAGACCGACAGACAATTATCAAAATACAATGCATTAACGGTTTTCTAAAAATATGAACACGCAATTGTCTTTAATCGACCTCATTTAGGAAGTTATTTAAATCTTTTCCTGTAACAATATGTCATTATGTTCAATATGTCAACAATCTTACTATTATAGAAAAAAAAATTTCACGCTTGAACATGAAAACAACTTTATCGGTGTCATTAACCTATCTTTTTACAGTACAAACGCCGAATTTGCTAGATAGAACGTTTTCTCTTCATATTAACGTCCAGTATTTAATGGCATGATTGAACCGTTGTGACCAATAAACCACATGTGATAGATGCTTAGGATCGTCTTGAACGAATTCAACGGTTAAGCTCGCGTTCTGATTTGTTGCATTTTGTGTAAAGATCTCTTTTTCCAATAAGGTCAATGGTTTACAACGTGCATTATAGTTCTTCTGTTCATGTATCTGCTTTCATAGCTAAAACATGGCATAGATTTATACATGATAATTTAAACATTATTAACATACATGTAGTTATTAACAAAGCGGTTCACCTTCAAATTAATGTTTCGATTCTGTGTTATTAATTATCGAAATTTCATTCCATTGATAAAGGTAATATAAGTCCTATAATGTCAATCTTTATGTGATATTTTTATTATTTATTCATTCTCATACAACATTACTCTTCAGCAGAATATACTGTATAAATATTCATCTTTGTTTCTAATAAAATAAACACCAGATTTGCGTCTTGGCTTACTAAGAGTACTTTTTGACGCTTAAACCTCCAAAAAGTTTAAAAGTTAAATAATAAGTTAAATCATATGTTTTGTAGCTTATTCAAAATTCTGGTAAGTCAACATGCAATGAAATATAATTTATATAATGTGGCTTGTTATTTATTATTAGAGGCCATTTTTTTTAAGTATAACATGGATTAGGCTATTAGTTAAAGTTGTCTCTAAGATCAATTTAATCAAATCTGGTTTGTAAATACGCAAAATGCTCACAACTCTAAAATATCGATTATTTTAAGAAGACGTTTGAGCTTTATTTTGATATATATTAGAAAGCATAGATTTATCTAAATACAAAAGGACAAGAAACCATTTGTTCTTTAGTAATAGTATTTCGAAAAGAAAGCGACATGAAAAGACATATCTACATAAGACTGAACATGTACTACAATAAAATTCCCATTTTGTTTACCTTGGATACTAAAAGTAGTCCGCTCAGAGTATTTATAAATTGTTTGAGATGACGTAATGTAAGTGTTTTATCTAGTCAAAAACACTTGTTATAAAAACACTACATCATGAATAAAATTATAAAAAGTTATCAATTTTACTGCATGTTTAGAACTGAAGCAATTGGAATGGTATGCTATCTTAATTCTTCAAAAGATTTTTACTTTAAAACACATATTGCAATTAATTTCCAAAGTAATTTCTAAAGTTTATCAGTTGAGTATTTAAGACTGTTTTCAATTGTTGGTTAGATTATTGAAAATAGACAAAGCGTTACTCAAATTCATTCAACACGCAGTTTATAACATCAAGACAGAACCAAAAACAAATAATGAAATTCATGTACATCAATCTATAAATCGATCTGAGGCTATAACTAACTAATTCGAATAAACCTGAAATATCGCCTAACCAATCAATCAACTAAGTTTATGTTGAAGTTGTGATTTCATCGGTTTTGATCGTTTTACAACGTACCTTATAAGGCATTGATTTATGCAGCTAAGTCAAAAACTGGTTATCAAGATAACCTTTATCCAATATGTACATGACAAGATTGAAGAAATCATATTGTATTGTATTTACAATCTTATTTTCTCGTCATTTTACTATAATCTATAATGGAACATAGGTAATATAAATTTCGACATCATTAAGCTTCATATATATTATAAGCGGGAGGTTCGGCATGCCATAAAATGTGGTTTTTATGACATGCATGTAACAAGGTTCTTTGTTTTAAAGTTTGTAAGTTTCTTGAACTTGATTTGTGGATTGTATTGTCAATAATTTTCCACGATAATTATCAAGGTCAGTTGATCTAGTTAGTTGCTAGTGCATAACTATTGTTATAAAGTAAAACGATGATATTTTTAAACGGGACACAATTGACTTATGTTCACGCAAGGAAATCGGTTACACTATTTACGTATAGCATTTCGCGATGACACTGCACTTAGACGTCCCTTTCTAAACAATCAACAAACCTTTACAATACAGTCGACATAAACCAGACGATCAGAACAAACGAATACTCATAACAACCGGAAATTCAGAAACTGCCGTAAGACTGACAAGTGATGACTTGCCTCAAGCAACCGATAGCAATACTGAGTGCTGTAAATAAGTTCGCTTACTATTTTTCTATACTGAAAATATTTATTGACATAATCTTTAGCTTTGTTATCGCTTCTCCATTCGTACGAAGGAACTTAAAGAACATCAGTAAAGAGAAAGATTGTTAAACAATTGCCAACTACGGATAATCAAGCTATTTTAGACAATACATTTTGTAATCCGTACATTTAGTATAACGGTAGATTCAATTTTAAATATTCACAAACTGAATGAAACTATCACATATGCAAATCAAGTGCACAAGTGTACAAGTCTCGCCACTGTTTGTGGCACATTTCTAGTGAACACTTCGGACTTTGATTGCAGTACTACTTAACAACTAAGTCTTCTCTCTACTGAAATTTAACAATGTTCCAAATCAACAGTAAAGTAAGACAGTAAGGCCGGTCATTTTCCCAAATGTTGTTCTGGCCTTAACATAGCTAGATGATTTTTCAAACAAGTTATGACTCGAATCGCCTAGGTAGCGGTGTGCAAAAATATCACTTTAGGTGAAGGTCCATTATCAGAGCTTTAGTAAGGATTTTTTTAACCCTAAGTTCTGATTTCAACAAAAAATGTCGAATGACTATTAAGAATAACAGCCATAATATTACCATAATAAACTCGGATATATAATAATACATATCATATATACAATGATCTGTTGTCTGTAGTTTATACTGTTTTAAATATTTGTTTTTTGTGTCCTATGTGCAAGTGGGAAAGAGCTAGATTTTGTTCTAATCATGAATTTATACTAAAATATCTGAAATAGCTGAAATACCGTTACGTTACCACACGT
The DNA here is from genome assembly GCA_944474755.1 of Limnoperna fortunei. NCBI lineage: Eukaryota > Metazoa > Mollusca > Bivalvia > Mytilida > Modiolidae > Limnoperna > Limnoperna fortunei. The sequence goes on from OX104112.1 coordinate 46,749,611, forward strand.
GTATCTGCCAAATTATCCTTATCGTCCTAAATTGTAATTTGAAGTGTGTTTAATGCAACACTAATTTCCAGTCTAGTAAGAAAATTTTGATTTTAATGAATTAAGGATAACATTAGTTGACAAATTTCATATTCACAGAGTGAACTACTTATTTCCATAATACCTAATATTGTCAAAACTAACATGCATTTTGTCCTTTACAGTGATCTAATGTCTATATAGTGTCAGCAATTTCTACTGTTTTTATAGTATATGTCAATCTTTGTCTTATGTTCAAGTGGTAAAGAAGTAGATTTTGTTCTCATCATGAATTTATACTAAAATAGCTTTCCACAAGTGTATCTTCCAATTTATCGTTACCGGGGTATTATCTTACATTTTAATTTGAATTAGTGGTGCATATAAAATGTAATGTAATATGATATAAAAATACTAATAAACAAACCTTTATATGCGTTATACTCGGTATTTGTTAATAAAAAATGTAAATAACAACTGAAAAGTAATTGCGACTATGGAGATTTAATCGTTTGGTGAAAGCGCTTAGTGTTTGTAGTGTCTCGTTTACAATTACAACAAATACGCTTAAGAAACAAACAAACAGTGTTTAATTTGCATTTGTTTATATTTATGATGATTTATTAATATACATTACATCATAAATAATTTTACTGTGAAACACATAGTGGTTACAGAACAGATAACTATATGCGCAAAAATGATAATGAACACAAACTCGGAAAAAAAATATATAACCTTGAATGAACTGCAACAATAAAGTAGCTAAATCAATTCAACTGTGATTATTTTGCCAACAAAAACATAGTCAGCGTATGTCAACAAGAGGATTTAAGGGTAGCTAAAATAGAATAAATAAAAATACTTCTTGTGATGTCGCGAAGAGCTGCGTACATTTTTATTCCCAAGTGGTAAACGATACTTAAAGAACTACTTGGTTTTCTAAATAAAATCTAAACCCTAAATGCGCAAATGCCCACTGGTACTTTCATGACATACGTTTTAGTAATGTTGTTTCTAGCAACGTTGTCTTAATTGTGTTTCGTTGTATCTGGTAATTCAGGAATCCTGAGACAATAAATCATGACTCTAGTAATATTTAATTAAATTCATATAGCGGCATGACGTAGAACTACAACTTATATAAATCGAACAATGTGAATTATTACAAAAAAAATGTTTTTACACAAAATGATGCACCAAAATGTTTAAGGGTTCATTGTGTGCAGAAAGAAACTTCAAATATATACTTAAAAAATAACACGTATGGATTCAGATAAATATATTATTATAACATAATTGATTTGGCTTAAACTAATGTAAATTTTATCAAAAGCCAGTTCAAACAAACCCATTGTGATTGTACATGAATATATGCTCTTACTTGTAAAGCAAACTTGTAATATTTTTATTTTATTTTTTAATTGATTTTACTTTGTTATTTTCTTATTTTTAGTTTACCATGTATTAAGGTTTTTGATAACTGGCAAAATAATTTGATTTCTTGTTTGAAGTTATGCGCCAAATTTTTAATGGAGGAGAAACCCCAAGAACCTGGTAGACGCCTCCCCAACTTTTCGGCAAGGTAAGAGCAATGAAGTCGAGCACACCATTCATTCATAGTTATAGACTCTTAACTCTATTTTAACTTTTAAGTGAAAGTGAAATTTGTTGCACAGTATTTGAATATTTCTTCACGGCACTATGTCTCTTTTATAATACAAGACCTTTAAATGCAATTTGTATTCCAATCATACATTTTTATTAATTTCAATATAAATTAAAAATTAAAAAAAAAGCAAGATACGCGTAAAACGTAATTCACTATAAAGATAGTTGAAAATACGGAACGTAATTGGATTGTAACTACATATAAAATGTTTTCTTTATATTATGTATACGTGTCAATTACGTGTAGCTAAATAAAATAAATGAAATGTGTTTTAAGTGATTTTATTACAGTGTAAATTTTATAACAACTTGAGATCTTTTGGAGATTATTCTAATTTCGAAGTAACGATGTTAAACAATCATACTTGATTAATGGAAAAGTGGAGATACATTTATTTCATGAGATACCTTTTAGTGAAGATAAAGAAAAAAACATCTCTCATAAGGGTATTTTTATTTAGTCATTTTCATAAAATGTTTTAAGATATACGAGAAAATGTTATAATTTGAATGCAAGCGGCCATATTCAAAATTCGAAAAATATAAACAAATTTGTCCATTAATTTTTAGAGGTAGTATTTATTTATTTATTTATTTATTTATTTATTTACGACTCAATTATAGGTTATATAATGTAAAAACACATTTCAGATCCTGTTTTAATGTAATTTTGTAACAACGTTTGAAATTTTTACGTCAGTGACTCAAAAAGTTATTTTAAAATGCATAGTTATTATCCTCGGAGCACAAAAAGTGTTTTTTAATGTTGAAGTTTATTACACGTGCATAGCGATATATATGTACAATCATATAACCCAAGCACTATATGGTGTACGTTAACACAAACTATTGATTAGGTGGTCTGTCAACACCTAGGTCGAGGGATTGAGTCTTACTGCAACCATGGCGTACTCGACTCCAGTCTTAATTGAGAAAGGATTGGAAATTTTCCTATCAAAGGTACATGTAGGGTTTTTTATCCGGATACTCCGACTTCCTCCCCAATAAAAACTGTACGCCATGATATAGCTGATAAATTATTGAAAGTGGTTAAAAGCATCATTTAAACAAACAACAGAAAACCATACGATGGACGATAGAATAAGCGATACCACAAACGATACACGCTGGAAAAAAATGCATGATATACTATTCGTTATACGTTACAACCTACAAACGATTTACGCACGATGTACGAACGATGTACGAACGTTGTGCAAACAATAAACGCACGACGTAAGAACGATTTAAACGTTAAAGTTTATGTTCCATGAACTGTAGGTGATTTGCCTAGAGATCACTGTATAAAGACATTTTAAATTAATTAATATCTAAACTGGTATTAACATATGTCTTCACTATATGCAAACAAATATTTAGCAGACATTTAACTGTGAAGAGTTCTTAAAAGATATTCAAAACACCTAAAAGAGATTTTAACCGCAAGTAACAATAGTCGTATTTCAGCGTATGCCCATCTATCAATGATATATGTACCGTTCGAGTTTGTAGTAACACAAATTGACGTTTGCATGTACGTTTTAGATGTCATACGACTGTTCTTTTTTCAACGATGTCACAAATTTCCCTGTGATTTTTTTGTGTTGTTTGTTTTATCGTGTTATCACAGAATCACCAGAGGGACATATTTTACCCTCCACGAGACCTAATAAATGCCTTTCACATATCTATTGTTTGTACAATATGAGACTTTCACCTTGGGCACAAGTTAAACTGAATTATATGCCTCACGCATAGATAAGACCTATTCGTTAAGAAATTCCTCTTTTACTTTTAAAACATTTCAGTAATTGTGTTATTAGTTGTCATGACTTTCTATATCGTCTAGTACGCAATAGATGTAAAATCGTTTCAAATATATTTTTACGGTATCATTGCTTTATTTTATTACACAAAGAGAATGATGGATAAAAACATTTCCTTGAGAATTTATCAGCAGGATATGGTAAAAAAAACATATACTATCGTGCAAAAGTGAATGCGCATGCGTTAGTCTAAACATAAAAGGAAACCTGATAGAAGGCAAAACTAGCAGAATGATGTGCCCCGTCATACATCCATTTCGATGGTTTGAAAAACTGAAGAATACAATCACTAGCTAAAGTGTGCGCTTTATTCGGCAAGCGGTTAACATTGAAAGCTGTTAAATGTTATGAGCACATAAAATAGTATTCTTTGAAGAAAAGGCCCGATTAACGCCTAATCCGACTAATTAAATACTTAGTTCCTGTATCACAAGTGTTTGTCGAAGTACGTGTAGTTTAGTTAGCAAATTTAAATTTTAATTACTTAAGAATAACATTAGTTTGAGTTCAATGTTTTATCTTCATATTCAGTACGATTTAAATGCATGGGTATCATATATCACTAGCCAGTACATGTAATAGGTGTATCCAACAAACATCGTAGCACATTAAGTGTACACAGAAATTGAGAAAACTGCAACAGTTCATCCAAACGAAGAGCATTAAATGTGATTGAACAATGTGAAAAAGATATAAAGTGTAAGCAGACTACTCAGTAATTCAGAATCAAATCAAGAAAGCATCATTACGAATTCGAGTAATATGCATTGATTGTTATTATTTCAATTTTATATTTTATTTCAACGTACTGAATAAAATCATAATGCTAGAGTCGATAATTTAATAATATGCACGTAATAAACTTATTGAAACAATTATCAATTGTAAATAGTTTTACCATCAATACCCGGGGATAATCGTTCAACATTCCGTTTACACGTGCATATCACAACACTTAAATAGATTTTTATTGAAAATAAGTCAATTGTAATACAATGTATACATTTATGACATTGCCTGGCTGGTTTATTTTCAGAAGTTTAAAGCGCAATCAGTATATTTATACTACACAGAATAATGCCAAGTAAGTTGTCATTGTATTAATTCGCACGTTGCATGCACTTTTGTATGTTATAATAAAAACACTGAATGTTTACCACAAATAACAATGAACCAATAGTTGTTCTCGTTACATTATTCCAATTATAAGCAATATATATAAAATACATATTTGTAGAAACTTTTCACGATAAATTTATAAATGTCCTTCAAGCAGTTACCTGTTTTTTTTGTTGGTGTTTGCGTACAAGATTATTAGGGAAATTTCAGTTTTATTTACAGTTTTCATTTAAATTCATTTTAAAAGAATATTAACTGTCCTTCGAATTTAACTAACTGCGGTACAATAGTGTCATTTATTTACACAAATGCAAATTAATGTTGTTAATTTTACATCATGCTGCAAACGAGATCATTATCTTAAATTTGGACTGTTAAAGATGTACATGGCACATATTGATGTTAAAGGTACTATTTTTCATATAAACTTATACGTCGACGTTATTATTGCGAGTGTTTACCCTGGAAGCAGCCGCAGCAAATACATTAGGTAAGCTGATCAGCGTCCTTATCCGATTATAATGTTACCGATGGGTGCATACCGCGTAACATGCAATAAAGAATTAGGGTAGTTGTTACACCGATAAAATAGGGAATTTAGTGACATAATACTATGTCCCTTGTTACATCGGGGTTGTTGTCAGAAAGAGTAATTTGTATATGTGTATAAATGCACCCTAATTAATGCTTAGTGCTCTCAGTATGTAGTAATACCTAGTGATAAACGCCTAAATCATTACCCATTAAGTTAGAAACAAAAAAGGCACACACAGTTAGATATTTCCACGCTTTCCCATTATTCCCTCAGTTATCTTTCATTATGAACTAAATTATTGCCTGTTTGGACCGTCTCCAAGCGTACTTACTACTTATTATATTCACTGTAAACAGTTACCATATCAAGAAGATTTGTTGGCACGACCATAAACATTGTAACACTTTAGGCTGCCTATTATTCTAAAAGAAGGAAAACTTGTCAATTAGCAACAATAGAGAGAGTAAATTTTAGGGCATTACCTTTTTCTTTAAAACCATAGTTATCAAGTATTACCAGCGACTTGAACCATTCAATTAGATCTAACTCTCTGTTCCTTACAATATCACAAATTAGTCTACTTATACTTACGTCTACTAATCAATACACATACAATGCAAAAATAATTGTATTCGAAGAAGAACATGTATTATTGCAAGTCATTTAAGTATTCGGGTCAATATAGGATATAGGCTTAATGCCCATAAGAAAGTTCTTGATATATCAGTAGATTAAATAAATGTTAATAATGGTTTAATATCTTGACTTCTTTAGCATAAAAGTTTAAATAATAAGCAATGACATACAAAAGGGTCTTATAAAATAACAATAAAAAAATAAATTATTTTTCATACGAGAATCATTTAGTGCTACAGAAAAGTGAAGCAACGTAAAAGGTTCCCTTTGATATTTAGTGCTGGTATGACATGTTATAGGGCAATAACCGAAATACCCATGAGATTTAATTAATTAATGGCTGTAATTTTCTTCTAAAGCTCATAATAATATCAATATTGTATCACGATGTGGAAAAGTATTTTGAGAAGAAAAATAACTGCAAGAATTAATAGATTGTCTGTTTTGAATACAAATCTATCTAAATAATTAATTTTATCTATTTATAAATATCTCGCTATAGGTCAAGGTACATTGTAACTAGAAACAAATTGAAGCGCATATATTTTTATGTACCACGAAACTATTTATGTAAGTTGCAAAAGTAGTTGTATATGTTTTTAAGGCGACACAATTAACTAACTTAAACATGCTATTACTTTGTCTTTTGCAAAATGCCTGCTGTCTACTATTTACTTTATTTACTGTATAAAACAAATAAGAAGACATGGTAACACTGTACGGTAACGAAATTTAGAAGGAAAGCTAGCATTCTCTGTCAATTAAGATTAAAGTTAGACACATCCTGCCTGAGCGTAAGGCTCTAATTCACAGCATCAGTGAAGACAGGCACGTGATCAGCAGTAGATGACTAAGTGTCGTATTCGAGCAGTGCTACCCTAATTAAGAAATAGATTATTGCGAGCGGGCTTTAAGGGAATTAGAACATGGTCAGACCTTATATTTGTCAATATATTATACCGAGCGATAGCGAGGTATAAAATGAAGACAAATATAAGGTCTGACCATGTTCTAATTCCCATAAAGCCCGCTCGCAATAATCTATTTCGATTCTAATATGTCTAACAAATGTTTTAAATTTCGAAGCGGTTCTAAGAGGACGCTTTCAGTGGTAATATTGTTTTTTTGAAACTAATACGATATATCCCAAAACAGTATGTTAAAGCAAATAAAATTGACATAAACATATTTTCTCGACATTTTATTGAATGTACGTACCTTTTAAACAAAAATATTGAGAAATCTTAACGAAATTGCATCGTTCCAGTTTGAAATTTTAAGTTCAGCGTAATATGACGTCGGAATTCTAATTGTGACGTCATATTAATTAGAATGTAGAATTGTTAAAAAAAATAATGTATCGGGAGTAGTTTAAATCATATAAATCTCAGCATTCAGACTAAAAATAACTCAATTATTAACAATAGCGATAATTATGGATAACACATAACAAACGGCAGTTTTTTTCATTTACACAAAACACGCAGTTTACTTATTGGAATTTTGACACGGCTTTGTTTACATAGCTAAAGCAGGACGTCATATTAACAGGGCTTGACCCACAATGATGTCAGGCCTTAAAGAAATTTGCTTCATAATATTTGTTGATTCATATCAGCCAATTTTTCTGATTAACAATTTTGTACAAACACTGGAAATTAAATGAAGAGAATGGACAATGTTGATGCGGATTTGAGGTCACATTATGAAACAATTAGGTAGATGGTAAAACAATAAAGACGGAAAAACCTTGACATTTAGCTGTATTCTTTTTTTTCTGATTAGAGAACAATACAAAGCTAAAGATTTTTTTACAAAGATCGGAGTGAAATAGATAATGTTTTTTTAATGAAACGAAAGACTTATTTTTTTCACATTCGAACTTATTGATTTCATATGAATCTAAACGAATGATTGCCTCATGCATATTGAAACGGTAGTAAATATATTTGATTCACAGAATATACAGTCAAACAAGCATTAGAGAGCCAGATTGGTAAATAAAAATCGTTGTATCTATAAATCATTTGTTTATGAAATGGAGAAGAATTAAATTTAGGGAATCAATTTATCTAAACATTTTTCTAACTATATATTAAACAGAGAACAATTCATTTCCATATAAAGCTCGGCGAGCGTTTCTATTATAATCCATTAACACAACATTTAAAACCGAAAATGACTTAAATTAATGTTCTGTCTATACTTTTTCCCTCACCCTCATGTACATTAGAAGAATATATTTCAACTTTTTAATTGTTTTGTTTGTTCTAGTTTTCTACTTACACTGTATTTATTATGAATAATGTCTAATCGGGTTTTATTACTGCAGTAAATCTTTGAAATGGAAATGCTACCAGTCGCCATAGCTCGGCCCAACCATTTAATTCAGCACGAAGCTTTTACTATCTTTATTGGGCTTTGATACTTACCATAAGTAACACAACGTGTTTTCATTTGTAGACATGGACATGCAAACCCTTATTCTTAACCAGAATAAAAGACGGCTTCGTATTTTATTATTTAAGTAATTATTCAACTTGTCAACATGTTTTCATTCACCAAAATACAGCATTTTTGAATTTCCAATCACTTAGATAAATCGTTTCAGATCTATCCTATTTCTTCCAGTTCGTCCATATATCTGTTGACCGAAATGGGAGGATTTTACTAATTGATTTCACTGATCTCTCCAACTATTCAATTTCATTATTTATTCGTATAATTTGTTTGTACATTTAAACTTGTCTCTTGACGTTTGCCCAACATATAGAAAAAAATACTTGATGTATAAACACAATAAACCAATACGTTTACCATATTTTCGTGGGAAAATTGTTGAAAACGTTTAAATCGACTTTAAGAAAAGGCTGAAAGTATACGTTACTTTCAAAGTTAAAGAAAGCAAAATTGACTGTTATAATACTTATGATACATGCATTAAACCACAGAAGTGATATATTCGTACTTAAGTGTAATTAACATGTACATAGGCGACAAAGATAGTAATACTAGCATTCGTTTGTTGACTAGGTCAATTGACCCACAGCATGAATTGGTATTCAATGAAGACAATCTATATATTCTTGGAATTTTTCTTTATTCGGATAACAATTCCCCCATCGTTATAAATTATTAATGTCATTTTGAGCTCTAGTTGACACTTTGGGCATGCATCAATTAATTATCACGGGTATTATGTGTAAAGTCCTATTTCAAATGAATCATCCTTAAAACCAAACAAACATAAGAATAATTTTTGAATTGATTTTTGTTTGTAATTAAACAAAAAGGTTTGGATTTAATTGCTTGCCATTAAAAACAGTTTGTCGAGAATTTAGCATGAAGGGAACATTTTTAAATACTTAATACGTATTTATACATTAAAATTATACAAGCCTATATGTGCACATTAATTTTTTGTACTATATGTCGTCATTTATACATATAGCACGACATAAACAAATATGTTACTTTGTTACATTTTAAAGAGGCTAATATTGGGATTAAATAACCGGTTTCACTCCACTGCTGAATATTGTTCTAAGTCAATAGTTAATGACTTGTAACTTACTCTATTTTGTGGATAATTGGAGATAGTGATTTGTTGCTGTTATGTTTTATTCGGTGATCAAAATTTGATTTTCGTCAGCAATCAGTATGAATAGTCCAGTCAGTGCGACCAAGACGACTTCATGTATTTATATGCATAAATCGGTCAGTTTATTGACGGATACGTATAAGATAAAACGCATTCTGTGTCATTTGTATATTATATTTATGCATTTATAATAATAACATAAACGCAAGTACTTAAAAAATAGTTTTTACAAATGTTTCGTTCCAAAAAAACTATTTTATTTCAATTTTATTATGAAGCAAATTTCTTTAAGGCCTGACATCATTGTGGTCAAGCCCTGTAAACCTCAGTTCGATTTGAAGCACATCAGTAGCATCGAAGTAAATGCTCTATGTGCGTAACCCATTATAGATCCTCTTTTTTATTTCCGCGACTCGTGATTTCGGCTTATACTGTGACCCACCCCCACACTCATTTACATATTTACTATACATTTAGGAAGGGACATGGCAGACATTGTATTTACTTGCAGTTAGGAAAAACAAGTTACCTAAACGCAGGCTGGCTGTTTTTATTTAGTTTTGTATTATAAACTAGTTAAAGTCTCATGTTTAGGTACAACGAACCAGAAATGAGAAAATAACTGTTGACATCTTTATGCTTATAATATTTTAGAGTGAAACACATTTTCACATTTTGAAATATTAATCAGTCTAATCAGCCCGTCAGATCAGTCAAAAGGCTCCAAATTCGTCAATATTTTGAAATGTGAAAATTTGTTTCACTCTCAAATATTAGAAGTATAAAAATGTAAAAATGTTAACAGTTATTTCACATTAACAAAATTATATACAGTTTGTGGATCTTTTTTAAAATCATTCATGTAAGGAATAAATAAACATTTATTTGCATTCCACTTATCATTATTTTAAAAACTAATCTGTAAAATAGGGCTGTGAGTTTGTCGCCATAATATAACTTAACAAAATGCTGAAACTTGCTTGAAACCGGATGTAAACATAGAAACATATAAAATCAGAAATCAGAAGAATGAAAGTTGTATTAAAGAATATCAAGGAAACCGACCGAACAGAAGCTTAAAGTCAAGGATCGATTACAAATCCGATTTGTTATTAAACATGTACAACACGAAACAAAAACCGAAACACAAAAAGAAAAAAACCAACCCAAATCCAATAATTTATTGCACGAATAAGTCCTGGTGACGACCACAGAACTTCTCAAGGGATACATCAGACTAGGTATAAGAAACCTTTGTTGGAGTAGCTTAGTAGTCAACAACTGTGACCAGTCTAGAAAATCGGAATACCGATCGGAGGATCTAGCATACCGTATAAGTTGTGAACGCGTTGAATTTTTCGTATGTGTAATCTTCAAAATTAAACTCGTTGATCTCTGTAAGAAGTTATTTTGTATCTACTTTTTTAATCAAAAAAGGAACAAAGATAGATTTTTTGTATTTACATGCAGTTGAACAGACACCAAGTGTTTTTAAAACAACGACCTTGTCATGGTTAGACGACAACCTCTGATCAAAATGGTCATGAAAATGAACTGTTTTGTCTCTAATATAAAGCTGCGGAAGAATCTCGACTATTAATTTGATAGCTTGAAGATCCGGCGTTTCCAATTTATTCACTGCCGTTTTAATAATATACAGGAAGCAATCATCCATCAACTTCCAATTGTACTATACACCAACATAAAGTATACAAAGTTCAAATATAAAAGTTATCTTTCGTTTCATAAAAGCTGTTTGTCCCTCATATTTTTGCATCAAAATGTTTTCATTGGTCTTCAATCAGTACAAAATATTACTAGTAGAAAATGACAACAAAACGAAACCTAACCAAGTGTCAACTTTTTATTTATTCGTATTTTCAATACCACAACAATTCCGACAAGACCAACAAGCCTATGACCATTCATTTCATTTTACTTCTAACATTATGAAAATTGACATCTAAAGAGAAATTAGCTGAAATAAGTCAAGGGATATAAAAGCGAAAATTCCTAATTTCGTAAAGTTTATCCCTATATATTAGAAAGTCGTTACCTTGAGTTAAAATCCATTCACTTCATACGTTTGCATAACAGCACCTTGTTAAAGTTTGTCAGCAACGTTCACGTCAAAACAGGTTTTACTTTTAGTTTAAAGCATTAATGGCAAATATTCGGGAGTGTTGTACTTTATAAGTAATAAAATCAAATTCACCAAATACCGTTGTAAACATCTTGTCGTATTATCAATATTCGTTCCAGTCGCTGCTACTACATTAAAACTGTTCTTAATATTTTTTTAAGTTAACAAAAGGCATTCATTATTGCATCAAGGATAGTGTATGCATTGACGAAGAAACGGCATTCACTTAAACTAATCAGATGGATATAAAGAAATTGTTCGGGTCAACGAATAAATTAAAACCCGAATTTATCAAAGCAAATCTTCAAAGCTTAAAACGAGAAACAACCTTAAGTAGTTAAAGTTACTTAAAACTGGTCTGTCAAAGGCTGACATTTACAACTTTTCCTTGCATTTCAACTTCCGAATTTCTACCCAAATAACGAATATACAAAACACTATAGCTAATAATGCTGACATTGGCGTGAAACCTGATAAAAACTAACGCAATCGCAAATGTGCATATATCAGCATGTGGACAAAAATGTGTCTTTTTATTTATGCACATCTATTGATTTATTCTACCCTAATTCATTTTAGATATATGGTATTAGTCCGATAAAGTTGTCATGAGTGAGCAGTTTATGGGCTGTATTCAAGACAATAACGGTAAAAAAACCTTTTTACAATTCGAACATAAATAAGACTAAAGGCATTAAGTTTTGGCCGGTTATAGTAGTTACTGTCATCAGGAAGTTAATTGTAGAATAATGTTTAATAAAAAGAAAGAGCTTTAACACTACCAAAACAAGGTTATATTTACTTTTAAGTCGCGACAAAAAAGTTGTTTAAATAGAACGGATAAGATTTAGGAAAGAAGGTAATAATAAATTACTGAACCCCAATGAAACTGCCAAAACAAAAACATTCACAAATTACAAATTCCAAGGAAAACCGACTTAAACGAAAGCTTAATACGGTTTTCAAAAGTTGGTTTTATTATTAAAATCAGAATTATAATTGTCGGTTGATTATTCCTTATTTCAGATCAACACTGGATACTGGCATGACGTGATGAGGTATGAGTTTATAAGATATTGCTTTTAGGTTTAAATGATACATTGACAGTAATGACGCGTCATTTTTGGTATTATTTGAAATAAAAACTATATTAGCCGGTATGATTGATTTAAACTTGTTATCTTCTTTTGCCAGACATTTCATGTCAATGTTGTTTATGAACGTCTTTGCAATACTTAAACTATCATTACCCTAAAAATGTGACATCTAACTGAAATCTGTTTTTGAAGAATGATCAACATTTTATACAAATGAATTTGATAAACCTAATTACATATAGATATATTGTATATATATATATATATATATAATTTGTTTGATTTTGTGTTTGTATATGCGTCTAAAAATGAAGCCCAACACTGTCAGAATTAGATTTTTAATTCTATGTATATATATATATATATATATGTTGTTTTTCCAAAAAAGATTATTAGGTTTTGTTTTTCATATAAACAAGGTATTTTATAAAACAGAAATAATGAATTAGACATTTACGCAATATACATGTACATTGGAAAGAGAGTCAATACATCCAATGTTTTTATTGGGTTCGGGTTAGTCTCTTTCTGTTTTTCTTGTGGTTTGTTTTTGGGAGGGGGATGGTTTTTGTGTTGCGTTTGTCTATATCCGGATTTCTAACTGTCCCTTGACTTTTGGCTCTGTTTTGTTCGGTCGGAATTCATTGTTATTGTTTTAGTGGCACTGAAATAAAAATCAGTTGGGCCGAATATAGTGATTACAAAATTTTAAAAAATGGTGTGAAAATCAAGCTGATATTTAAATACTGTAACGTTTTCTAATTAAAATTGCAGTGATCTATTTTTGTGAATGCGTTAGAATTTAAGATATTTGTTTTTAAATATGATAAATTTATAAAAATATCTTAATCTAGCATTAATTATTTCTGTATTTTGTTCAAACGGTGTTAAATTGTATTTGTGATTGTATTTCATTATTACACCTTAGAGATATGAAAATTCGATAATTCTTAAATTTCCGATAAAATTTATAATTAATTAATATAAACAAGCATTTAGTCTTAAATGTTCACAATATCAAATAACTTAAAACATGCTTACATTATTCAAAATATGTATTCTGGACCAATTTCTGTCTGCCGAAATCCTCACATTTCCTTAAATAATCGTAAGTATTAACTAAATGTTTACACCGCTACATGATGTTATTATTTAAATCTGTCTCCAGTAATCCTGTTTTTCATTTCTTAACCTGACTAGTTTAAACTCCAATAAATTTCAAGTGTTTAACATGTGTTTCTCTTCTCTTTTGCTATCTTGTTGCTTGTTTGTTTGAGTGGTACTTAAAAACAACTTTACTAAGGAATCAGCCATATAATTGTGTCCAGTTTGCATTAAGCAGGAAGTATGTGTAATCAGAAAAAAACTTTACCTTTCGGCTCTCCTGTTTAGAAAAAAAGAACCTTCGATATAGCTTTGATCTTAATATGTTCGATCGGATATATAAACATTGTTAGTTGTTGTTAGTGTTCTGATGTTTTTTCTTCAGTCATGTATTTTAAATACTATGTCAATACATACTTATACCGCCATTGTTGCGTTTGTACAATCTTCAATGGTACAAAAATCTGTAAAAACGGTTAAACAGACGTTCGTAATTTAACAACCCGCAAAGGGTTTTAACAATGGTTTACAAACCATTGTTTTATGTATTGTACAATTGTGCAATAAAATAGATTAATTGAGCGAATATGGAAAAACATTCTTTAGTAAAAACTCGTGATGAAATAAGGTGAATACTACGAATATAATGTTGAATTTATGACATAATAACGGCACGAAACTACATGATGATGAAGAATTCTAACACTAAACTAGTTTTGTGTCGAAGGAAATTAGTTGTCGGTAACGAACATTTTTCATGCAAATGTTTGTACAAAATAGTATAGTACATTTCGCTTGTAATATAGATAAACAGGGAATTGTTTTCAATCATTTGACAGGAATACTTGTACACACTGGATGAAAATAACCCATTCGGATTTTTTTGTCATCCCTAATTCTTGGACTATGCTGGAAGGTTTCCAGATAAAGAGATACCCAGAGCATCCTAAATGATTAATAGGTGAATCCCTGTCGTGGGGGGTTTTGTCATAGTACAATACAGACCATTTTGGGTACATTGTTGGGGAGTGGTTTCTTGCACGATAGAAAGACCCCTTATAGATTTTACTCATTGTAGCCGCTACACAAACCCACATTTTCCATACCTACTAAATTATCCATACTTTTAAAGTGACAGTCGAAATTTTGTTACCGTTAGAGCATCCTTTTTTATCTGTTGGTTGTATGTTTAGTATAACTTGTTATCGTTCTAAATATTGCCAGCTGCACATTAGGCAAACATTAATTAATTATTCAACCAGTCAATCAACTGCAAGAATGCAAAGGTGGAATATTCGCAGGAATTTCATCAAGATTTATCACTATATTAATAGTTCCTTGTAATTAATGTCATTCAGTGGTATTCGGGGAAGCCGCTAGACTTTTCCGCCACCAAGATAAAATAATGCGGCATTATGATCATCCTGTAAAACAACGATGAACAACAGCTTCAGTGAATTCCGCAAAAGACATAACCGGAAGGATTTCGAATAGACAAACATCTGCTGTTTTATTTTACAATTTCATTTTAAAAAATGTCAAAATTTATTATGTAAATTCGCTTTATCAAAATGAAAAAAAAATTGCCGCATTTCAAAACGCAGATTAAATGTGTAAAATAAGTGTCGATTTCAATTTGCACGATTTTGAATCAACAAGATATAAAAAAGGCTTGCCAAACGTCAACAGACACACTAACTCTTACTATAGACATAAATTCATAAACTAGTTTAAATGCACAAACAGTTGGGCGAAAGTATACATTTCTTAGTTGTATTATGCTAAAATCAAATATGATTGACTAATGTTTATCTTTCAAAGCAGTGTAAAACCAAATATATAATTAATAATTAATTTGGTCAGACTGCATTCAGATTGAAACATGGTTCACTTAATAAACGACTTAAAGAGCGTGTCTAGCACTTAATAACTTAGAATAAGTCATTCCCCTTGGTCATCTTAATTGTCACAAAGGCAGATTTATATTCAATTTCATTTGTATATTATTAAGGTATTAAGTAAATTTAAAAGCAGCAGATCAATCTCAGCATGAAATTTTATTTCCTGCTTATTTGAACAGTCCCATAATTATTTGACATCAGACGCGATCATTAACATATTTCCTGTCAACTGATTTATTTTGTATAAAGAATTGATTGTGATAGTTATTCAAATCGTTGGGACCGTCTAATCTTAAAGTATAATTCGTACAATTTACGTTACTGTTTTGCTTGATAAAGTAACAGCGTGTAGCAAATACGTTTTATATAAATATATTTTTTTTTTTTTTCCTTTATATTTGTTGATGCACAAGAAATAATACAAATACTTGGTCAAGTGATACAGCATCTAAGCAGTCATGCTTACATGTATTTTTGGTGCAATATGTTTCTCTTTATTGCGATATTGTCTTCACTTTATTGTAACAAATTGATTTTAATGACACTATTATTGTTTTCTATTTTATTTTAGTGTAACATGTTTTAAAAGGTATTAAAATACCTTTTTTGACCCATCACAGATAAAATCAAGAAAAGATTAATTATCAGAACTACTTTGCGCGTGCGCATGTGGTAGATAGTAGAGACACTCTCATATGAGGCTATTGTTAGAAAAAAAATTTGACCACAAACCATAATGATAAAGCAATTTATAGAGAGCTAAACGTACGATAAAGACCGCTTTAAAACACATGTAATCACAGTGTAGCCCCTACAAAAGTGCCAATTTTCTTTCTTTTCTATCTCGCAACAGTTTTGGCGGTAATAAAATTTCAGCCAAAGTAGCTTACCTCTTTCATTTAATCTATTATTTTCGTCCGTCTAAAAGTTGAAATAAATTTACAGAATAAGAAACAACTTCAGAACAAGCCAATAACTCGATGAATACAAGACAAATTATTATTTTTGTTTTGCATTTTTTCTCTTTTTATTTTTGGTTAATGTTTATTCAAGGTGTTTATTCTTATTTATTTTATGATGATATACAATATTGATTTACTTTGTTTGTGTAACGTGATGAAGAACTACACATCTTTACATACGCTTGTATATATTTATTGTGTAGTCCAGGCGTGTTAATTCACCCTCTTAATATTCTTTGGTGTTATCATTTATGTAATTTTGAATATTTAAATCAAGGTAGTTTTAATTAAGATGTTTTATTAAGAATTAATATCTGACTTGTTCAAACCAGTTTAAATATATTCAGGACGAGAGAGAATAGCAAAAACAAACACGAAAAACAAAGTAATGTAGACATTAAAGGAAAATATTGGTTGACTTATGAATGAATTAACGCGGAAAGTAGTTCAGATAATAAATCATTTTTCAAGGTTGATGTTATCTCTACAGAAGTTCTATGGTCGGCACCACGACTTAATTGATCGTTATGGGGAATCAGTGTCTCAAATACTGGTCTGGAGCAGCTGAGTGAACCCATGGTCCTTATTGGGTTCGGGTTACTCTCTTTCTGTGTTTTATGTTTTAGGTTTTTGTGTTGTGTTTGTCTATATTCAGATTTGTAACTGTTTCTTGGCTTTCGGTCGGGTTTCTTTGCTACTTTCTTAAACTTCAGCGGGCAATAATTATGGACGACAAAAATAAACAACAAATATATCAAAAGAAAAAGTTATTTACTGAATGAAACCCAATTCTGACTAACTGGAAAATCCTTAGGAATTGAGTAGGGACAGGTAATTTAGCATTTGTACTAACCGATGAATGTCATCTATTCCTACAATGTAAACCCAAATTACTCGAACATCCGCAAAATTAGGGTTACATAGAAGTTCTTTTAAACTGACCTTCCGCTAAGTATAAGCGTGAGGAGGAGCCTCGGTGGCCAAGTGGTTAAGTTATTTCGTCTAGTATTGTTCACGTGGTCTTTCAACATTGAGGTTGCATGTTCAAGTCTCACCGCGTTCAGGATGTACTCACCTCCAATCTTAATTGACACGGGTTGCCAGTTTTGCTGCCAAATGGCAGGATTTTCTCGTGGACTCTCGCTTATTCTCCTAATAAAAAATTGGACACCATTATAATGCAGAAAAATTGCTGAAAAAATCGTTAAACATCATTCAAACAAAAAACAAAAGGTTTAAATCTACATCAGCCTGAGCCGTAGGACACTACTGATATAATCATGTAAGCCTCAAGTAGACCAGAAACACTACAAGCGTCATCTTACTGTTCATCAATACCAATCCAACAGCTCCGGAATATGGTGTTAACGATTAATAACTTATACGGTAGGATAGATCTAAAGATGTATATTCTAAATTTCTAGATCAGACGCTGCTGCTGACCCCTAATCTATTCAAGTTGTACATGCATTCATAATCTGT
This sequence comes from Limnoperna fortunei, assembly GCA_944474755.1. Taxonomy (NCBI): domain Eukaryota; kingdom Metazoa; phylum Mollusca; class Bivalvia; order Mytilida; family Modiolidae; genus Limnoperna; species Limnoperna fortunei. The sequence continues at coordinate 46,767,706 of OX104112.1, forward strand.
TTGGCCATCACCACAATTAAGTTTATTTTTATCATTTCGCAATAAGACATTTATTCATTCGTAGTCTTTACCCTTTCTGAATAAGATTGTTCGTTGACAAGACTGTTGTAAAATTAGAGTTAGTCATCGCTTACTTTTAGGGACTAAAACATGTGCGCGCAATCTGTTTTATTTAGTTCTGGTTACTCACTTTTGTTGTTTTTGCTGTTCTTGTTTGTGGGAATTTCCGGGTGTCGCTTGATGGTCAATTATCTTTTACTCCTTACCAGAACACTTGCTTTAACCCCTTATGATTAGATGATGGGCAAAAATATACACAAATTTTACCAACTAGCGTCCAAAAGTGTTTCTGTTTCTATGTTTTATTGATTGAATAATTGCTTAAAGATCAGAGCAGTATTTCGTAACATGAACTTGTTTACTAACATTACAGTCAATTGATAAAGGAATGCACTACTGTGCCATTTTTGGTCGTTACTAAGACTATGGAGGGTTTAAGGACGGAAATACATGTCTTGTGTGTTACTAACAAAGTGATTACTCTTCATGACGTGTTTTTATCGTATATGGAGCGCGGCAGTTTCCAAGAGAAGTTGCAAACTGGTTTGACTTTACGTATTATGACCTGACTATGATATCTCACTACAACAACAGGGCTCCAATAACCGTCACCCTGAGATGCTTTGTGTGTTCACTGAGTTTCGACCATGGAAAACTACTCACTATGCAGTTGCATGTCTAGGGCAAAAAATCAGAAACATCAGAGATCATTTCTAACTTATCGGTGTGTACAGACGGATCTTGGTGTCAGCTGTATTTATTGAAACTGTATACTGCATCTGTTTAATGAATGTCATTTTGCACAGTTATAATGTAGCATCAAACTGATTTTAGACCAGATATAACGATATATACATTTTATTTAGTAAATTACATCAAGTCATTCACTTTAGGTGAATGTTTGTGTTTTCATGCAGTTCTTTTGTAAGCTATTCAGTTTTATTGGTGCTTTTTGATCTAATAATATCGAGTCATGACGACTTGGGGCGTCAAACCATAAAAAAATTCTAAAGATCAATATAACCTTATATATCCGGAAGACCATTTCATCTAAGGATACTGTTAACTGTAGATTAAACACACAAACACTGTTAACCAATGTGATGGGTAGCAGTAATATTCTTCAGGACATGATCTTATATTCCATGGTGAAAAACGCATTAGCAGTCCAGATGCAGTGGTATCCAGTAATATAAATAAATTTACGTTATCACGTATCCATTATATGCGTGCATTCGGTAGATGCGCGTGTTGACATTATTTTTAGAAGTATGAAGACATGTTCGTATCACATAAAGACATGTATACAACGCTTTGAAGATCCATTTTTCAAACGATTTAAGAATTCCACGCACACAACATTACTATACAAGCTGTTTGATAATCCATTTATCCATTTATATTGTCTTTAATGTGGTCAAGATGCATTGTTACATAATATTATGTGACATAAATTAAACAAAAAAAAAACACTACACTACAACACCGATATTTATAGTTTCCTTCAACGTTGCTCTCTTTTAAATGTGTTAATCCATTGCTAATTGCAATCCGCTACATCTTTACAATATCATTTTGAATATGACTTTGTTATGCACAGAATGAGGTGCTCCTTAAAGTGCAGTCTTACTTTAAATAGTATTGAAGTGCACTACATTTGACTACGTGTGTTACTATTTCAATCTATGCATTGCTTTTCAATTACGGTCCGGGAAATTGATGCTTTGCGGTAGCCTTAATTACATTTAAATTTTAAAAAAGCAATTCGAGTTATCTCAGATTTTATTGTCGTGTAGTGTGTTATATCCTGCATGTGGATATACTGTTATTACCAAAACAAGAAGAATATACATATTTCAATAAATATGTTTCAATTTTATTGATTTATAATTATATTAATGATGTAAACTATTTAGAACAAGTATTCTTGTTATATAACACTCTTAAATTTTGACATCCCAGATAAATCTCAAATAGTTTTAATATTCAATATGAGCGAAAAGGTTTATTATGCGTATCATAGAGGAGGAGATGTTTGATGTCTTTCAAATGATTCTTAATTACAAGATTTAAAATAAATTGAATATAAATCAAAAAATGGGCTTTATTTTTTTATTTTTTATTAACATTTGCGTGACTACCATTTTATACACTGTTTTGTGATACGCTGTCACACCAAGGTATTGGAAAGTATGTAGGTTTCTGTAACTGTTATTTTCTGCTTTTAAAATCGCAACTAGAATTTTTTGTGATTAGAAGGCCTTGTTATAATAATAAAATATACTAATATTAAACATGTGTAAACTGTGATTTTTTTTTATTTTCCTTTTCCTAAAACGTTATTTAATTCATTGTCACGGAAAGTTCTATTTATATATCATGGGTAATTGTTCGCTTTGACGTATGAATTCTTTTAGACAACATTTTTAATTAAATAAAGTAAAAAAAAACCTTATTACATTGTTTTCGTGTCATTATCTATTTTAATGAGGTTATTGTATAGGCATTAAAAAAATACTATTTTAATTAAAATATTCAAATCAAATATGGCTGTCGTCTGTCATTATCAAATCCGATGGCTTTAGATAGAATATTGAAATCTACAATATTTTACAATTGTCTTGTTTTTATCGTAATAGAATTTTTTTTTATAATAAGCTGAGTAGTGAGGGGGTGCCCAGGGTGCACATCACGTCTCCACAAATCAAATATGGGAGATCCTCATCTAGGGAAAGTTTTGTCAGTTATAATACAATTGAGTATTAAAAGAGTTATATGGGCTTGACAGTAAAAGATCGTGGATAGGACACGTCTTTTCGTTAGAGGGTTGCAAGGTTATAATATAAAAATCCTTACTGCAAATTATAGTGTGCAACGTGCTTAGTGAGCACCAAATATATTGAACAATGACCCCATTTTTAATTAAAATTTAGAAATATTTATTTTTTATAATTTGTTTGCGACATGAGAAACACTCATTACATTGTTTTTCTTGTCAATACCTATTTTAATGAGGTTATTTTATAGACAGTTTTAAGAAATACTATTTTAATTAAAATATTTATATCAAATATGGTTTTCGTCTGTCATTATCATATCCGATGACTTTAAATAGAAATTGAAATCGATTGTATTTTACAATGTTTGTTTTTACCGTATTAGATAGCCTTTGTTTTATATCATAAGCTCAGTAGTGAGAGGGTGCCTACGGTGCCAATCGCATCTACACAAATCTTATAGGGGAGATCCTCATCTTAGGAGAGGGTTTGTCAGTTTTATTACAATTGAGTACTAAAAGGAATTATCTGGGCTCGAAACTAAAAGGTGGTGGATACAACTATTCTTTTAGTTAGAGGGGTGCATGGTTATAATATAAAAATCCAGACTGCAAATTAAAGTGTGCTACGTGTTTCGGGAGCACCAAATATTACAAAAAACATTTTAAAATTACAAATTAGATATATTTATTGATAATAATTTGTTTGCGACCTGAGAAAGTCTAAATACAGTTCATCACTGGACGTTCAGCAACCAATCTCTCAATAGGTTTTGAACGATTTTATCTTGATAACTTAATTAGATGAATGTCTTCTACTGAGCAAGAAAGACATATTAACTTATGGCGTACGCATCGGATTGCCCTAACATAAACAAACAAGCAGGCTGAGTTTATTTCATAAAGGAAAACATCTTAGATGCAAAAGAAGTAAAATAAATTTATTATCACGAAAGTATTTAATTCAAAGTTAAAACTAACAATCACGTCACAGATGAAGTACCGATCTATATAGACATATACACAATTAAAAGTGACAGGTAATACAAGGGATTTGTTTACGTAAGCTTTCAGTTGTATGCAGTTTTAAATTGTTAAATGATTTTGAAGTTTGACTAGACATTCCTTTTGTTTCCATCATTTGAAATACAGATACAGAATCGTTTGATTGTATTGGTTTTTTTTGTCAAAACATAAAACATTGTTACGATTCTTTTAGGGTCGGCACACTGAACAATATATCTTAAAATATTAAAATAGAAAACGTCAGTAACCCCCTGTCCCTTTTATATAACTGATTTTCCTCTTTTTGCGCGCCCTAACTGGCTGATTGCAAAGGCCCTTTCTTTTTAAAGTTGTCATTCACAATTATTAAACCCTTATCACAGACCATGTATGTCAATGCCTAGTTGATTGACTAATTATATGGTGGGAGTCTTTACATCCAGCTAACGCTACATGTGTATGTCAAAAAATGTATATGGATGACGAGATCAATCAATAATTCAGAATGTGGTATTAAATAAATTGCAGAAACCTAAGAGTTAAAAATATTTGGTAGTGTCAGTAATTTGGCGCTTTAATCAATTGCAACCAGCTTATTATCGATATTGAAAATTTGGAAAAATATTTCTCGCCCTATGCATTTAATTAGCATTGACAAGCAAAGTCTCATATGTCAAGTATGTTCTATTCATTAATGAAATGTCATAAAGATACACATCGAATGATAAAACAGTTACTTTTCCAGTAAAACATTAAATGACAGAGGTGGTCCTTACTGTGTATCTATGTGTATTACTGGTGTTTAAGGAAGTTACAAGTACATGTCTTCTTCAATTTATTTTTGTCAATTTGTTATATGTGTTTCATTCGTAATTTACTTCAAAATAGTTCAGAAAGAGGCTGTGGTAATATATATCACATTTTTGTAACGTTTTTGACGTAGATGCTAATTATTTAACTCATGCAAGTACGTGAAGATATTATATAAACTACCGTACAATCAGAAATGTTTAAGATGTTTTCGTTGCTCAATTGTCTGCAATACATGTGTTTAGCATATCCTGGGGCACTATAAGAACGGTTTTCTTTCGGACATGTCAATGCATGAAGATTTGATATTTATGTATGCTAATGGAAAATAATTTCGTTTACGTTAAATTGGAAGAAAGTGATAACAACTAACACATTGATATGTTTTTAACATTTTTTCGATTTTTCGCAGCTTTCATAAACAATAACACTTTAAAGCCAATGTCCAACTGTATCAAGATTACCGTAACAAGCGTGGAACAAGACAACAACATATTTGTTATTATTTTAAAAACACAGATAAATGTAATTTAATGTGAATTCCTTTCGATATAGATTGCAAATATTATATAAAAACCTGACATCTGCATAGTAATTAGTTGTTATACCAAATACTTAGGGTATATTGTTCTGCTACGTCAGCCGATCGCAAAAATAAAACTTCGCTGTTTAAGAATGGGCCCCCAAATCACAATAACAATTGAATACAATAAATTCTGAATTTGAATTATTATTATAACTGAACAGTTCTTTAAAATGTAGAATGTAATAAAAACGTGTCACACTGTATTTGATTGTACTTAATTTATTAATATTTATGTTAAATCTGTATCAGTTCACAATGTTTCGATTTAACGATACTTACGGTTTGTTATTAAGATTGCATCGCTTGTTTATAACTGTGTTGAACAATAAATCTTGAGGGAGTTTCCTCTCCTTACAAATAAGTGTTTCGCAATAAAATGTTAACTTCCTATTCATGTTCAGTCCGTCTTTTTTGTGTTGGGCAATTGAATCTGTACTTTGCCTCTACCAAAAACTAAAGCTGCACACTTAAAGCATGAAAAAAATATATACAATTTGCACGAGCAAAAAACATGATACATTGCATGATTAGTTTTCCATATGCCTAATTTTTACATGTATTGTCGATTTGTGTACGAATTACCCAAGAATTAATGGTACCAATTACGTAATAGCAATTTGAGAAAATAGTCTTCGATGATATTATGTAATGAAGGTCGAGTTTAACACGTTTTAATTTTTTACAGTGTTGTTACCAGTTTTTGCCATTGTTTTGTTTTGCATTTATACACGTCCTCTTTCAAAGCCTTGATTAACATTGAATTTTATTAAACTCGAAATTATACTGTTTAATTCGTTCAGGTTAAGTATCGTACAGAGAGCAGCTTTTCAGCTATAATTAGAAAAAGAGCATGTTAAAATGCAATAAATCAATTCTAGAAATGGTGTAGACCACTGGGCACACCATTTGCTTTTAATAAATAGTAATGTTGTTTAGGGATGTCCTTCTAACGGCTGCAATGAGCTTCATATTTTTTAATTCTACAATAGTACATCTTTTTTGTGCGCTTTGGACAAGGTACAATATATCAAGCTATTGGAACACCTTTTTGATTTTTTTAGGACAAAGATTCTACAACATCAACGATGCCAGCAACCTGCTACTGATGACATCATTAATGGATGACAAGTATATGCTACATCTGTTGCATTTCTCATAGATAAACAGTTACGCTTGGTCTTAGTAAACTTCTAATTTGGAAATGACAAATAATATCAAATAAGTAATATACAGTGTTAGCATTTAGTGGATGTTTGTATTTGTATGCATTCCTTCTAATAGTTTTTTTATAAAAGTCACATGAACCCGATGAATGTTATATGTTAGGAACGTGGTATACCTCAACATCCGTAAGTAGCTGTTGTGTTAAAATATAATTAAAGGTACCGCTGTATTGCCATACGGTATTTAATGTCTAAAGTAATTGTTTGAAAAATCATTAACATCAAAATGTACACTGACCTACATTATTGATGCATAGTTTTGTTTAGGAAAATAATCATTACATATTAAAGATATTATTTGTATCGATTTTTCAAGACACGTGTTTGAAAAATAAACGTCTTATCAATTATCAACGCTCAAAGTCTGACGCAGAGCATACAAAAGATCAAAAAGAAACCCAAACGTCCAAAAGTACAATGATACTTTAAGACGTGAGGAGATAATCCCTAAATTTGTGCACAAATTCTATGAACAGTCTTTAGTCGTCAAGGTGTGGCATCGATTCATTGGCAATAATTCAACTTTGACATGATGTTTAAAGGGATTAACATATATTCACATCAGATATCTGTGCAACGCAAATTTGGAGAAGATAATTCTAAGTTGTAAAACTTGTGTCTGATCCATTTGTTGCTTTTTAAGAACAATAAAATATGTTTAAATTAACGCAAATTTGTTTTATTCTGATATGAATTCAGTGTTAGACTCACTCGAATGTATTTTACAGTGTACGCTTTTTGAATCTGTTTCTCCATTTATGTAGCCTATACTTCTTTCAAACAAAACGGTTAAATCTAGATTTTACCGTTAAGCGCCCCGATTCCTTTACTGCAGTGTGTAAGCTAATGTGTTAATAACAAATGATGAGGATCAAAAACACTAGATACACATGTACACCAGTCAGTGGTAGGTTTATCCATCTCACACAGTTACTATCGATCGATCTTAAACAATGAATAAATGTACTTCATTCATATCTGTACACGAGAACAGGTACTTATAGTAGAACTTAAGGTCTTGAAGATGACGTTTTTCTTTTTAGACTTTGTAGACATGGCTTATACATGTAAGACTATCCCGAAGAAATGAGTGATGTTTGCAGGAAAAATTGTTTACTCACTAAAAGGTTGTGCTTACCTGATCAATTAAAAAAGTATTTATAACAGATAAGGACTCATAACATTAAATATATGGTTGATATCATAAATAAAGCAAATATAGCATATAGGGAGGAGTATTTGGAGCAGCGGGGGACATAAAATATTGAGTGCAATTAACAAACATATCATCGGTGAGGGTGGGATATGCTGAAACACCAGTCTCGAGTCAACATTTTCCTCGCCTAAAGTCATTAGGTATATCACCTTGTCCCGAGCGGCATTTTTCGCCTATATAATTTTCATGTATATCTATTCAATATACTGCCATTTGCACTGTATATCAGGATTTGACACCATGGTCGGTTTCACATGCATGAGATATTAATTGTTTCAGAAGTCCAGCTGTTTTACGCAACTTTAGGCTTATCAAGATTCAATTGTTACCAAGCAGAATGTCAAGAGAAGAATATATTTGCTATAGCAAAAACTATTTCAGTTTTTCTTAAGTGATATTTTGTTTGCTTGAATATAAATCTGCTGCTTTAAAAAAAAAACATATTTTCAGAAAACAAAATTGTTATTTTGGAGTATGTATTTAGAACAACTCGCTTTTCTCTGTTATCAAAAATCAGAATGGTATTTTAGTGTATTTTAATGGATTTTGAAATGCAACTACCTTTTTGAACGTGATGTCAAGTCTCCACTTCTTGTGGTGAAGAGTTATGGTTGTCTATTTATGGGGACTGAATAATAAAAGAGGAGAAACTTGGAAACTATGCAAAGATGAGAATTTGTACTACCACCCTAAATTGAGACATACACACTTAAGATTTGGAGATGGCGCAACAAGAGTGTAAAGACAGTAAGATATCTTGGAATAACCTATATATCATGGTATGGGGTATTACACAGATTATTAATATCAGGTGGATTTGAATAAAATGTCACAATTATCTTCTAGAAATTACACACAGAAGTCGCAACGATGCATCAGCTGACTAATAAATTGACCATCTCTTAAAACACTTAATATTTAATCAACATCATGTCACATTTTGCACATCATTAAAATAAGAAATTCCAGCATGCTAGCGAATATGAGCATAAAACAAGAGCAACAAGGAATAATGCCAATGTTATAGATTAGAGTCCAGACCTTTACCCTATAAAACATATTCATGTTTAATCGAGCTGATTATCATATTTTCACGAGACGACGGATACGGAAGGCCAGGTATCCACCGGTTGTCAGTAAGTAATGCATTTAGTTTGTATAATTGTTTTCTGCTCGTGAATTAGCAACTGCTCCTTTTATGATAAAGACCCAAAAACATGGCAGGAATAACCTCAAACTATTCTATTTGGTAATCGTTACTGACGGCTACAAAAATCCCATCTTCAGTTTGCAGGTATTACTCTGAACAAATGTGATAATGCGAAGGCTTTCAGACAACCGGCGACATGGGGTTTTCGGCATTATTAAATGATGGATGCCTCAAAGTGAAATCGCTCGTCGGATGCATCGTGCACCGTCGACAAGTATTCGCTTGGCCCAACAATCAGCAGAAAGGTTCAGTAAAAGGCAGGCCACACTCTGGAGATAACGAGCAACGACACCTCAACAATACTGTTACACTCGCCTTCATCATTTACGAGATTGATTCAGACGTAACGTGAGACGATTGGAACGCAATTGAATCCAATACAGTAAGACGTCGACTACGCAAAAATGGAAATTCCTTTTTCTTTTCGTCCTTGAAGATGCACGTGGAAAATGCTATGTTGATAATTTTTCCGTATATGGATAATGTGACCTAATTTTAATATAAACGTGCTACTTTGCATAATATAACAACCATTCCGTAGTAAGAATCAAGTAATTTACAAATGTATTACCCAAGATGCAACGCGCCATTCATTTTTGGGTTTCTCAGTGTTTTTCGTTTTGTAAGCGTATTTTAAAAGAGACACGAATGTCAATTAATACACAATGCAAATCGGGTTATTAAAAACGGCAATAACTATCATCACGTATCAATAATGATCGATTTTAAACATGAAACCGATAACACAATGTTGACACTGTCGAAAGTTACGAGTCATGGGACTAAATTCGTACCCTCGCCAAAAAATGCAAGGGTACGATTACTAGTTCTATGTTCAAGAGACAGACCGTTGGGGTGGCGGAAGCGTTATGTTTTGGGTAGGCATTTACTCAAATCAGCGGACAATTTCATAGTGATTATTGAAATTTGACGGTACAACGCTACATTGATGAGATGTTACGGCCTTCGTTTCTTCGTGAACATCAAGATGTTGACGTTTTTCAGTAAGACAATTCCCGCGTTTATTTAGCCCGCGTCACATGTGCCTTCCTCAACGCGAACAATGGTCTTACTTTTCCATGGCCTGCGTTTTCTCATGACTCGGGTCAGATAGAACAACTATGTGATTAATTTGGACAAGGTGTAAGAAGACGTCAACCACCGCCGATCACGCTATGTCAGCTGAAAAAGAGGAATAAAACAATATTCCACAAGAACGAATTCCTTCGTCTGATCCCATCAATGCCATGGAGATGTCGTGTATGCGTTGCAGCAAACATTCGTTATTGATTATGGGGACAAAACAATTTACTGTAAGCACTTAAGTGATTCGTTGAATAGAAAAGAATAAACATTAATTTCAAACACTTCTTAGTTAAAAGATCAGCTATTCGGTCAATTGTTGACACCAATAGTATTTGGTTTTTGATTACATGACAAAATGTCATCCAAGAAGCAAGAAACAAATGTTAAGATGACTTACATTAAACACTTTTTATTGTTATTATGGTTGAAAGTTCTTATTGAGGTCTGGTAAGTTTAAACATACACGCAAATCATGTTTCAGTTCATTATTAGACTTAGTAAGAAAGTATAAATGGCGCCACTGTAATTTTTGACGTAAAGAAAAGCAATCACTTCAAGAGCTGCCCTGATATATTTCACTAAAGTAGCACATAAGCACAAGTTGGGTTAGATTAGTTTACGTTAGCTTTATATGTTTGGTTTGTTTTAAGTTAGGTATTTCTGTTTCCATCATTAGAATATATCTTCTATTTTTCGATCTTTTTCAAAATAACATATAGGAATACATGGAAAGAATTATCTTAAAACTCCAAACCTATCACTGTATGTTTAGAAATGCTTAATGTAGACATGCATGATAATATCATAACATGAAATCATAGTATCAACAAGGATTAATATCGATTACTCCGAATCTAACAAAAATAGGCCTTGTGTAAAGTTAAATCGAAGAGAATTTTCTTCCAGACTATCTTACGATATCACTAAATGAAGTATTATCCGTTGACTTAGACCAAAAGAATTTACTAATTAGATTGCGTTGTTGTGCCGATTTACTAAGAAAATGAAAAGCATTAATCTAAAACATTACGTGGTTTTATGTTCGTGTATGTTTTTGTATCTTTGTAATAAGAATTTACATAATTATTTAGAAAACTAATCTTGATATTGCACGTATTCTCCATTTGCAAAAATTAAAAACAAATTGGAGAATAGATTAAATATGGCATGAAATTCCCAAGGTCTTGACCTAAATTCCAGATAACATTTAACATAGTAATAATACCAAACTAGTACAACACATTTGACGAATACGAAAACTCTATTTGCTTAAACAATTCTGTTTAAAAGAGCGGAGATTTGATAGTTTTTATCAATCGATACTTTTAAAAGCAGGTACGAAAACCTGTTACAGGTGCAAAAACACAATCTGAAAATTATTAAATTTATGTAATAATGTAAACAATGGTACATTTTTTATATATCCGCGCGTTACTTTTGTATATTACTTCTAAAACTACAAAATAGTTTGTAAGGTTTGTAGCTGTTTGTGCGAAGGCTTACGAAGTAGTCAATCACATCATGATGGAGCCTTTTTACTTTTGCACCACAGTCAGATGATAAAATACTTTATTTACGATTAAATGTGATGGATTTGGTTTATTATCAATAAAGTATTACTGTTTTACACCTGCTGGTCTGTAATTATAACTTTTTTCATTCCTTTCTGTAATTTATTTCGACAAAAATTGTTTTCATGGTAAATTTGATTAAATATTTGAACTTAGACTTTTGGTTAATTTTTTATAATCATTGTATTTTTAGATTCTATTTCAAAATTACAATATAAGCCCAGTTATTGGTAAAAACAAAAATGATGAAATTTTACATTAAGGAAGTTAAATTGTATTTTGTGTAATTCAGTTTATCCGATTATTGTCCGTTATATAAGTGTCGAATTAGTTGTGCATAGTCAGTTTTCTAGACAACCAAAAATCCGGGGTTTTCTTCGGTAATCCGGCTAACTCCTCAATGAAAACTGGACGATATGACATAGTTAAAAAAAATTGCTTAAAGGCGCTTTAAACAATATTTAAACAAACAAACGAATCGGTTTTTTAGAATTTTTGTTTTGGTAGAATAAGTTATTAGTATTACGTTGCATTTTGACGTAAACTCCAAAAGACTTTTAGATGTGTTATTAGGAATTAATCACTGACAGCACATAATTGAGTACGAGATTGTTAATTGATTGCATTGGTTGCATGAAACCTTTTAAACTAAACGATAGCTTTGAAGATTTTATGTACATTGCGAACTTTTGTTTCCTATAACAATATTGCAAATTTGATGAAAACCAATATGTCTATTTGTCTTCACTTTCATTTACTAAAATGTCTAGACGCGGCTTAAGTAGACAGTTGACATTTAAACCATGGCCATTGGCATTTTCATCCCTCTTTTAGATTTGTCTAAATCATCAGTTATTGAATATAAATCAACCAAACTATTCATGTCAATAAACAAAAAGATATTTAAAAAAACATACAGCTGTAGCAGATTCTGAATAGTGTTTAATAGGTTGGATTAACAAATGAACAAATAATCATCCATTTAGGAGGCTGTCTTTTTTGCAAAGTAATGGCAAGAGTTTGATGCAACTTGATATATTTACTCCAATAAGGGAATTCAATGACTTAAACTCACAATAGTTACTTTCACCAACCTAGTCTACTGTCGTTGCTCTATTATGATTTACATTATTCTACATTTGGCTTAAAATGTGAATTAAATAAAATAGCTGGTCAACGTTAGTGTATTTTGATGTTGGTTTTTAAAATGAAAAACTGTTATGGATTTGTAACCTTTTTTATTATTATTACCACGCAATTTGGATATTGCAGTGTACTTTCAATTGAATACATGAAGATTCAAGTTATATTTTTAATGATTGCTTGTTCAGGAGTTGTATGAATGAATATTATGAAATCGAAGAGGTGGTTGATTGACAAATATTTGTTAAACAAAAATGATATACGTCTCACTTTATTGTGATGTACATTAATATTAAGGTAAAGGAAAGAACAGTAAATTGCCACAATAATTAATATGCTTTCGAGACATAAGAGTTTTAAATATTTTCTCGCAATGATATCCAGTAGTATGTAAATAGCAAACAAATCTTCAATATCAACTTTTTTTCATTACTATTTTTATTATATCGAGTGTTTTTTGGTATAATATTATGATTTTTCAAAACCACACATGATTTGATTTTCATCTTTCTTACACTGTTTTTTTGTAAATTAAATGTTCAAAAAATATTACACAAATAAAAATTAAAAGTGGTTTAAAGTGTCAGTCGAAAGGTTAGCAAATTGACAAAGTGCAAATAAATGTATAAAAAAAAAATTCCAATGGACAAACTTGTCACGTGACAAAATTGTCAAGAGAAAGATAAACATGCATTAGTCCACGTGTAAGTGAAACATTCGATAATAGATGACATTAACATATATACAGAACTTGCAGTCTTTTTCCTCTTATAACATGTATGATATGATGCTGTAGGATATAGGATTATTCGCAATGAGTTTTAACCGTTTATTTCAATAAATTTCTAGTGCAAGAAGAATGCTTTTAGTATAATTACTTTATAGGATAAGGAAATCTTTCAGGAAATCACATATCTAAATATAAATGAATTTTATTGTATGAAATGACATCTCAGCTGGTCAAGCACATATGGAGATAAAACTACAGTTACTATTAGCGGCTCTATACAAGCTCCTAATCATCAATGTGTTAAATGATTTTCGTGTCAATTCTTTCTGAATCACTTTTTCTATAGTCTGATACCTGATAAACTAACGAAACAAACTGTTTAATTATGGTTGCATTAAATGACAGAAACTTTGAATTAAAGGTAACCACCGGGACAACTGCAAATTTTACAAAACAGACGTTTACTGAAATACTTGTGATTTTTCTTTCATTCATAAGACCACTCTTGTTTTTCTTTAAGCCTTTAAATTGTTTCAAATATACATTTAAATATTATATCAAATCATAATATTTTAAATCATACACAGTGAAGAAGGTCTTACATGTGATCAATGTAAAAATGGTAGCTTCTTACAATGAATTGTGAATCTAATGGAGATCAAATAGACTTCTAACAATTTAGTGCCATTCATTTTTCACTGTCTCTTTTTGCAGCTGGTTAAACATATGACTTTGCGTTCAAATATTCCCGCCATTTTCTCTCTGTTGTCTTGTTTGTCCACGGAATTTTTAATGCATTATCTCACGTAAACAAAATGGTCTCGTGGTTCATGCTAATATTTTAGAGAATATTGATACACCAAATACACCAAATACGAAAGAAGAAATATGAAGCGTTAAATGTCCTTATTATGCAGCTTTTAACTCTTAATATGAATTACAGGCGCAGCCTAAATGTGAGCATTGCACATATTTCGGTTCATAACGTTACTTCAAGCATCATAAACTGTCTCTGAATTTCAATGGTGACGTGACATCCTTCACTTATATGTTGGTGGCGTCACAAAAATGTCAATTTCAAATAGGCGTTTTAAAGATTGCAAAAATGTGTCTTACATTTGTCTTTATTTTAAAAATAAACACTTTAATGTTATCAATGTCAGAATTATTTGGGGGAGAAAACACTAATCCAATTCTTTAATATTGTGTACTCAATTTGTTATTTTTTTAGTTAACGCAGCTCTTTGACTTTAATTTTAACTGGACCGAAATCATATATATCCAGAATAGTACGTAACAAGTCTACGTTCTCTCAGCCTGATGGCATCTTTAACGCCTTCCAAGAGAAAACCAGCATCTGGGGTAAAACCCACGCTAGAAATAGCCCTTTCTTTTAAGAAAATCTTGGTTTATAGGTCATGTAGGTAATGTGACATATAAATTCACCTTTCAGAAAAACTTTCATTCAATAAAATCCAGTTAGTAGATTTTAATATATACTAAGATTACCAAATTGAATGCTATTTTGTTTTTAAATACTTTTATTATATAAATAATTATCTTACATGTTCTAAATTTGGTTGGTCTCTTTCGGGTCATGACTCCGAAAGAGCATGTATTTGTCCATCAACTTGTACAACATTTCGTATAGTTTTAGCCGAAATATATCTGACCAACGCCCTAATTACTTTGCATTCTATAAAGCAGTTTTGGAGAATCGCAGAAAAAGATTCAATGACTGCGCACATACTTAATCAGCACAAACTGTGTTTACAAATCAAGAAATGCATTGTTTGCAATGTATTCAATTTCCTAAGTTCAGATTTCAATATATACCACACAATAACACTATACTATAACATACCGAATACTAAAATCATACATTGTATTTATATTTATGTCGCACAATTAATCAAATACGAAGTTTCAGGCTGGCAGACCAGCCGCCCACCTTTTTTTAGATGGCATACTAGATCTATTATAAACTTTTAATACATGCAACATTCCTACTAAACCATTTAATTTTTCTTGTTACACAAATAGATAGAATTTCCCCTCAACAAACAATACAAATTCCACAAAAGAGCAATTTTAGCATGATTCTGTTCTCTAGTATTAACTGACAAATTCCGCATTCCAAAAAGTTTTAAATAGGCACCATATTAACTATTTGTGACAACATAGATGTCTTTGCGACCAAATATTTAGACTGTCTGACTTACCTGCTAGCAAGAAATACTGACACAATATAACTTCAAATAAACTGTTCTAGGCAGATAATAAAGATTTTTTAAACTAAAATGTTACATAATTTTTAGGCTGAAATTTGACAATACCATTACTTTTACCAAATGTGCATTTAAAATGAGTTATTGTGTTATAATCTTTTATTCTCAACCATTTTCAGGCTAAGGGAGGGAATATTTTTAAAAAATGGTGCTTGTGTTTTAAAGATGAGAAAACACTAATCCAATTCTTTAAGATTTTCTACTAAATTTGTTATTTTTTTAATAAGCGCAGTTCTTTTTCCTAAAGTTTAACTTAACCGACATCATATATATCCAGAATCGTACCTGACAGACCTACGCTCTCCCATGACCATTTTAATACTTTCCAAGAGAAAACCAGCTTCTGGGGTAAACCCCACTCTTAAAAAAGCACTTACTGGTTAGAAAATCTTGGTTTTTAGGTCATGTTGCGCAAGGGATATAAAACTACTGAACACCATTTGAACAGAGCAAATTAGGACTCATAAAACTTTCATTCGTTAAAATCCATTTGGTAGTTCTTAATATACACTAAGATAAACAGAACTATATTGTTTTGAGTAATATATTCTTATATGTTCTAAATTTCATTGGTCCCCTTTAGTGTGATGACGCCTAAATGTGTCTAATTTTAAATTAATTTCGTGCTCTTCTACAATATTTTCTTCCGATAGTTCAGCTAATATCTGAAATGCGTTTGTTCATGTGAATCACGTGACTTTTTTACACATTCGTATGTAACCGAATATCTCCCATCTGCGATGATCGCTATCAATGTTTCAAAAACGTTATACACGGTACTTTCACAGTGATCAAAATTGGAAAAATAATAAAGCAATTGTAGCATGGTGATATATTCAGTCGACTGCTGCCTTTATCGCACTGACCAACAATAAACATATTTACGTTGGACTTCGTCCTCGGTCGATATGCTTATTTATAATTGGTGCGATTGAATGAATGCTAGACTTCCTCACATCTTATAATTGTATAATATTACGCTAGTAGAATTATTATAAGATTGCCTTATCAAAAGAAAAGTGAAGATATAAAAGACATTATTTTGAAAATTAGAGGAAGTAATTTTCATTTTCATTTGTAAAAAGAAACGCAGCGGTGTTCATTTTATAGCAATAAAATTGCTACAACTAATATGAAAGCGAACTATTTTCGGCCAAACGTGTTCAGACAACTTACGTTTCATCTTATAAGCATGACAGTCCTCAATTGTGTTAACGAATAGCATTGATTTTGTAGTGATATAGTCATAATCTAAATATTCAAACGAATAATGTTATTTTAAGGTTGATTTTCAAGATGTAGATAGGCTCTGCCAAATTTGGGTTTAACGTTTGGGGTTATTTTTGGTGTTATAAGCTATAAGTTATATAAATTATATAAGTTAGAGCGCCACAGATGAGACTTGATTAGACAAAACGCGCGTCTGGCGTAGTAAATTATATTAACCTTGGTATCTTTAATGACATTCTTTTTTTGTTCATTATTAAATCAAATTTTAATCAAAGCCTTTGGAATCACAAGCAATAAAGATGTCGTAAAGCTTTTAATAACAAACTTCAAAATATGTTATATCAGATCCAGTACCATCTACAACTTACAAAAACATTAAACATTAAAAGATAAATTTAGCCAATAGCTTAATCACTGAATAACAAAAGAGATAATTACATTGTACCAGGACACTAGCTTTACATACTGCGCTTCCTAACTCCCTTAATTAGCATGCTAAACAGCATTATAATGAGACTATATGTTGGTAGTAACAGATTTTTATTTGACTAATGTAGATTAAAAGAACTGTAATCAACTAATATTCGGATTACCTTATTTCAGACTGATCCTTCAATAGTTTTGGTTATATGAAAATCAGAACAGTCCTCACTTTTACTATATTGACGAAAGGCATTGTTTGATCTCACATGCGACAAGTAAAAAAAAACACGAGTGAAGTAAAAAATAAATCTAATCAAGTCGTATTTTAGGAATGCTAAGACGCTGATCTTAGAGTTGAATTGAGTTATACAAGTCGAAGATTGTTATTTATGTCTTATGGAAACTCCTGCTACACTAATTATATGTTGAAGTATTTTCCTGTCTTGAGCAAAATCTGCAACAAGAAATGCTCTACGAATGTTTAAAGTCAAATGAGTGATAATATAAGTCTTTCTTTTTTGGAGAGTAATACCATTACATTGTATACTTCTGTGTTTCCCCTAGAAAGTTATTGCCTAAACGTGTAAAAAACAGTTTATTTAAAGATGATTCTAAGATAGGTCAGAAAAGAGGTCTTTAAAATTAAAATGTCAGGAAAAATAAAGATACATAATTAATGCCTTGTCTAGTTGAATAATACGATATTATACATTTCATAAATTAGGAAAACGCCCTTTATATCTAACCCTTTAACTTAACATGGAAAATGTATATCGTTTATTTATGTGTTTTATTAATAAATGATTTGTGCATATGTAAATTTATCTTTACATATCATGTGTATATGGTTTTGTGGATGGTGTTGGTAATCAGTCATTTGGACTAAAGGACATTAAAGGACTTGTTGAAGAAGAGCCATATTTCATGAAAAATAAGGAATATTATGAATACAATACACACTTGTGATTATAAATAAAAGGTGTATCTGTTTGACATTGTATGTTGGCATCCGATTCTACAATCTCCACTCAAAGGATTCTGGTATCCTACGTCAACCACAATCACCTCTGCCATACAATTGGTTGACATTGTGAGAGATATCTCTCATGGCAGATATGCTTCGCGTACAAACGCAGTTATTGCAATGTAAAACTGTGTCAAAAGTGTATAAATAGACTATATAACAATAAAAAGAGCTTGTGTATTATTTTACAAACATCATTCTTTGTTTAAAAACGTTACAAGCAGACGACAAATGTAGTTCCGCAGTAAATGGAGGATGACGTGTGGCAGAGGTTATATCTGGGAACCAGTTATGTTCTCTGTGCCGGAGAGTGCCGATTCTATTCCTACAGAAACATAAAGTGGTATAACTTAAGCAATAGTCCCAGTATCACAGCTCAGTACGCACAATGTAACTGTTAATCATAAATTGTGTAAATTAATCAAATGTTGTATAAAAGATAAATTTAGAAGAAAATAAAACACAGATGTAAATGCGTCAGTTGACTAAATCATGCACGTCCGAAAAAAGATAGTTAAATCACGATTGATAGTATTCAAGCGATGTACTGTTTGAAGAATATTGAAGCTTCCGTTTATATTTGATCTTAGATTACATAAAACATATGTAGATTTTCGCATGGTGTTATTCATTTTTAACTTTAATGCAATTAGAGTGAGACATTGGTATTCCGTAATTTGGTTTATTGTGTAGTTTATCTAAATCATAAGATACACTTCATTGATTTAGTATTTTAGTTGTTAATTGGTTATCTAAAAGGCAGCGTGAAATATTTTGTTAATCCATTCATTTATTGTATAAGTAAAGTCAAAGAAATATTTTTTGAACATTTTAAGAGAAGTATATTTTTTGCAGCACGAGTATAAAAATAAACCTTTGTCTGAAACAATTTTTGAAAGTACAAAAATGGTATAATCATTACCAATCTCTAATAAAGTAACATATATTTAAATAATTTAATTTAATACATTTAATAATACCGTATAAGTGGTTTTTTTCGCGGTGATTTAATTTTCGCTATATTCGCGGTAAAATGTTTACCGCGAAAATATCAACGCGCGAAGTATTAGAAACAACCATTAAGCTATTTATTCTGATTACATTTATTTACGCTAAAATAAACTCACACAGTTTTTCAACAAAAACGCTAAATTTTCCCCGTGCGAAAAAAAACCACTTATACGGTATGTCAGTCAACGACGGGTTTAAATAATTAAATTTCAAAGTCAAGAAGAACGAATACGAATATAGTTAAATTGTGTGCTTCGTTTTTTTATAAATATCAACGATTAAAAAGTGATTTTTGAAACAAAGACTAGTGCAGCATTGTTGATTCAAAAATACAATTTTTTCAAAATAATAACGATCGGAATAAAAATAGGAAATACATAAAACCGTCGCTCTTAGTAATATTTTTATACCATGTCATCAATTCAGCACATCTCTTCTGTATAATATAATTATCTAAGTAACTCAAATTCTTGAAAAGACATATTTTGCATTAGCCTACATATTGACCGACAAAGATTAAATTATGCTATAATTATCTGTATTGTAGGAAAACCTGCCAAACACTCATCCCATATTTTTTAATATTTTACGTCACTGTCAGAAATTTCAACTATATTATAACCTCAAATTTTATAGAAGGAAGCTGATTACCAGTACCTTCGACAATACAAGACATTTCCTACTAAAATGATGTGGAGTGGGATTTCAAATAAATAGAATTCAAATAAAATGTATTGTAACTGTCAACAAGTCTCATTTGCAGTGTTAAAGAATGCAAGTAGAGTAGAAATCAACATTCTTTAAACTGGTATCTGATTAACATACATTAACACTCTTGTTAAACGACCTCATAGATAGAAACCATGTACAGGGTGTCAGATGGTATTGCATGATCGTAAAATTTTGAAATAAACAGGCAGTTTGTGGTCGCATGCTTTAAAAATGTTAATATCTGGTCAGTTTCAAAATAATTATTCTTTCCGTGTCTACTTTTTCCTCATCTTCTACTTGTAGTTAGGAAAGTGTTGTAATTTAGACGTCTTGTCTGGATATTGAGTTGTTCACAATCAAATTAATATGATGATTTTTTTTGTTTCCATAACAGTTCTGGTTGTAATTAAACGTTAACTTACTTACCTAACGACAAAGTAAAAAATATCATGATTGGACTTTTTGCCTTCTTGAATGGATTTAGTAATTAATAAATTGATTGTTTCTACCTCCAGCAAAACCAGTATTTCAGGTATATTATGGTATAAATATATATGTGTAAGTATTAAATTGGACAGTAATTAAGAACAGACTGATGGATTGCAGGTTGTTAAACTAATCGTCCCGACATGAAACGTATTTCCTGTGGTCATTTAGTTTTCCCTCTGAAATTTTATTCCCACAGGAAATGACCCATACAATAATTGTGTGTTGGGATATTTAGTTTCCTAAACCTGTCATGCACCGATCTGTTTTTATTGCTACGTAACGAGCTTTCAAGAGAGTGCATTCATTCATGACAAACTTTTCGATAAGAACATATACACTATTCCAAATATCTAACGGGCAAGATGCTATAACAAAATATGTTCCTCTCTGAAAATAAAACAAAATTGCCACTTTATATTGTATTTAAAATAATATTGGAAACACATTCTGCATATTACGGAATAAATCATGCCTAAACCTAAATTTGTGTAGTACTAACAATGTTTCAAGTTTAATTGACATTATACTTGAAGCATTATTTCAATTCCTGGCGTGCAAGACAGGTATTACCATATTTAGAATCAGAAATAGTTGGTGACCTAATTATTAACATCATTTGTATCCGTTTTCGATTAAACATAACGGAAAACAACTCAATGTGAAATCAACGAAAGGTAACAAAACGTTATGTTATTGACGTCTTCTACCTTTAATCAATATGGGATGTGCACTTTATTCGGGTAGTTAACATTTTAAATCCTTTAGCAATATATTTTAAAACCTTTATAATGTTTTTGTTTTATGCATTAATTGCTTATTTATGTGTCTAAAAACGTCATCAAAAATACCAAACCTATAAAAATGATAAAATCAGGAGTCATGTTTGTTTCTCAAACCCGAACATTAATTTAATACCAAATAATATCAAAAAGTAAATTTATCAAGAAACTAGGTCTGATAGAATTGTTATTTTTTTAAAATCGTAAATAGTATGTGTATTGCTTTTTGGAACATCGTTGCACCATAACAACCTCTTGACAGTAAGGTGTGATTTACCATCTAACTATAGGAGAGTGAAATTTAATAATACCGAACATAAATATCAAAGGAAAATGATGAAAAATACCAATAAATATAAAATATACAAATTTCGTGTTAATCTTAATGATCTGTTGTGTACTTGTATTCTGGAACTTTTGTGATTGCAAAGGGTAATTAATTTTTAATACCATTGCAACTAGCTTATTTTGGACCATTTACGATCGTGATGCGTAATTTATTTTATTTTCATTGCAACTGGCTTTTTTTCGAAATTAGATATCACCGCATTGAGCCGAAAACAAAAACAAATGTTGACCGTTTATTTAAAAAACAGCTATATTAATTTTATCAGCTTTGCATAAAACACACGACACAAGAATGAAAACAAAAACAACAGAAACCGAAAATGAGTTAGCCCCAATAAAAACCGGACGCCATGATAAAGTTGTAAAATTGCTAAAGGTGGCGTAAAACACTATTAAAACAAACAAACAAAAGGAGACCTGGTAGATCTTGTAATGTAACGAATTTTGTTGTGGTAACTGAGATATCTAGTACATAATAGAATACTGCAGTCATCGATTGTGAAATGAAAACGAAATAAGGCTAACAAACGAATAGACCTTCTTATATCTGGCAATATCTATTACTTTTATTAAACAATTGTTATAAATGCATTTAAGCCATACTTAACTTTAAAACTGTACAAGTGTTATTTCTGCCACTGAAATGGAATGTCAGAATGATAATAAAACGCCTTCCTGAATTGTATGCTTTACTTTTATTAACTGTAGACAGAACACATCATCAAACTCATTAAGAGAATTATATGAACAAACAAAGAAAAACAAAAAACCCTTATATTTTCCAATTTTAACAAAAACATATGGTATTACAGTACAAAATCGTTTATGTAGTTATCTAATTCTAGTACCACATAAGGAATTGTCAATATTGTAGCTTCAGCAATAGTCTAATTACATTAATATCAAATATATATAATTAATAGAATATTATTGTTAACTGGCATATATTACTTTAAAAACATTTTGTTTCTAGAATTAATCCAAAATGTTACCTGATGGACATTGTACAAATTAAAAGTTCATGCGAAAGTTTACTTAATCATGCATGTCTGAAGAATAACTGATATGTTTAATGAAGATTTATTTACTTTAAATGACGTACTTTTAAAGTACTTTTAAAGCATGTATAATTTATATTCGACATTTCCTTCATTTGGATTACATAATGCACATGTTGGTTCAGCGTGATTATATACTATTATTATTTTAAAGCAGTTCAGGAAACATTCGTTATCAGTAATTCGTTTTTAGTTTGTAGTTAACTGTATTAAGCTATTCAAACAGGATGTTATCCCTTCAAATGTTACTTTTGTTACAGTCATAAATTTAAGCTGAGTATAGACATTTTACCTTATACAGGCTTTGACCTCCCTGTCTGTGACAAGGAGTATTTTGACGGTGGATTATTCAGAAACAGGCACTGCTTGCTTGTCCGGAGTACTAAGTAAATATATGGCTGTTGTTGGATTTGTGTTATTTACTTTCTACTTGAGTTGCTTGTTGTCTATGTTTGTCTTCGTCCGGATTTTTAGGCGTTCCTTGGCTTAAGGCTAGGCTTGTGTATTCCTGCCTGCTATTTTTTATAATCCTGACTGACGAGTAACTAGCATCTTTGCTGAAGTTCTGTTTGCTGTCAAATGTGTGAACGCTAATGATGTAACCAACAACACAATTTCATAGAATCTCAATAATAAATTCATGCATGTTCTGTAGTGATATCGTATTTGTCTTTTTCTAATTAACTTGTAGTTGAAATTAACAACTTTTTGACGTGTTTAATTAAATCAGACATTTAGTTCAAGATGAAACACATTTTAATAACCATTATGTTCACAAAAGTTGCTTTATTAGACTTTATGTAAAGTGTATGAAAAAGGTTATTGTTGCCATTTTGATTAATGGCTTATAAGAATACAGTTATCGCGTTAAAACTTCAATAATTATCTACTTAGGGACAATAAACATAAAAATGAAAATGTTAAAGATTACAGGCGCAAACGAAGGTTACATTTGTTGTGAAAGATCTTGGGTTTTTTAAAAGCTTCAATTTAAGATGGTATAAGCTTTATATAAATATCAGTTAATTTTAACATGCATTTATTATCAACATATATATGCATGTATATACCCGCTGTATTCATATGTTATTTGTTAATGCCAACTCTTTTGCATCTTATTGTAAGTTACAATAAGGGATCGAGCACATACATTTACTATGTTGTGTCCTAGATCGTTTCTGATGTTTCTCTGTTAATTCTTATAAACTACAAAACTAAAATATGCTCCTACGTTATGCTAGATTTGTTATCGTATAAAATTGTCTAAACCGAACGCTGCTGTGTACAATATTGTACCTTAATATTTATTACGTAAGACATTTTTCTGAAAAGATAACCAAAACTATTAAAACTTGAAAAAATTCTATTTAAAACATCAAAACTGTAATTAACATGTGTATCCTGTAGTTGCCCATTTGAACATTTACTGTTTTTGCAATAACGCTGACCGTTATAGAGACAAAACGATAGCAAAAATTTAGTTGTCTTTGAACTGCAGCATAAGTGTTGATTCACCGCTAAACAATTACATACTATCTACCCTAAACTCTCGCAAACTGGTTCTCTTATTTTGATAAAACAATGTTAATCGACTGAGGTAAACGCATTTTACTATTATTTAGATAGTGCATGGTTAATACACAATAATTACGTTTCCTCTAATTATGTTTTCTATTTCACTGCAACCAACAGTTAGGAAATTACATTTTTGTTTTTACGTGGAGTTAACTGTAATGTAGTTTCTTTTGTTCGGATAGTCACATTCGATTTCTTTCTAATTAAAATATGGCTTTGACCTTTGAATGCCTTGGCTTTCACTTCATTATTTTAAGGTCTAATTCATTGAAATCAATCAAATAAAACAAGCAGATATCGTAAGTAACCATATTAGACATCCATTCTAAACAACAAGATCAGATTGCTAAGCACTAAGCATTGATCAAACCAGCCCTTTCTGCATTTAAATAACGTATCTGCGGGCTCCTTTGTCTGATAAATAATTACAGAATTTCAATCAACGGTTTTTTATTGTCCGTTTCCTATTCGTAACCATGACAAAAATGTTTCGTGTAGCGAAAGTTAAGGAAATGTTGTTCAGTAATTTAGCTCATATCATGAAAATGTACTTTTAAACGAAGGACAAACTAATACAATTTTATAACGAGGTACTTATTGCATTTTATATTGTTGACGACTTAAAGCTTCATTTGAATTTAAAAATGTCGCAGGTGTTAATTTGAGGTCAAGCATAAATCGCTTCACTGCATCAATTTAACAAGGTCGTTATATATTCCACATAAATTTGACATTAAGATCAAACATTCAATGTCATTTTTTGGAATATAGAAAAAACAAATAGTCCGTTCTTATGTTGTATAATTTATTGCAGTCAATTTGTTTCTGTATTCTTCCGTAAATGGCCGATTTCTGGTACAGATGACCCAGTACAGATGAGCTCACGCGCACACATCTGTACTTGCTGAGTCTTCCAATCAAAACGCCAGAAACAAGAACGTTGTTATGGAAGCATAACAACGTTCTTCTATGACGTTCATTATTTCGGCGTTCTGATTGGACGTCAGAGACAATGGAGTCTAAAACAATGGAGCGTCTAGCAGTTTTAGCAATGTTAAAGTTGTTGGTTTACGGAAGAAATAGGTACTTTCATACGTTTTGGGTAAAGTCCAGGTGAACTTTCACTCGTGATAGAAATTTTTATGTCTTTTGGCTCGTTTCGCTGCGCTCCACTCGCGAAAAGACATAAAATTTCTATCACTCGTGAAAGATCAACCGGTCTTTCCCAAAAACGTCTGAAAGAACCTATTATTCTGTATTAGGAATGCATGTTTACGATTACTTTTTGGTAGTTCAAAATGATGTAGTATTATAAATCAATATTACTTTTAAGAATGCTACAATAAATCAAAAAGTATTCACCCAATAAAATGAATTTTCAAAATAAAAAAAGGAAATATAATATGTAATGAACTGTTTTCGTGCTAAAAATTTCAATACAAAAAAAAGAAGGTCTTAAGTGAGCAATTTGTTTAGGCAGTCAGTTATCTGATTATTGAGCCTTGTCAACACTATTTTTTTAACTAGCTTTACTGCTAGAAAGATGTTCTCTGTACTTCAAACCAATTTTATATTTTCCTACCGGAAATTGTCTTCAAAGTAAAATGGCTTCCTTCTGCAATAAAAACTGGACCTTGATAACAAATCTGAAAATCGAGTTAATACTTATCAAAACAAACTAATAATGATTTATAACAAATACATGTATTTAGTGCGTGCCATCATAATGTATTAATGTATAAAAATGTAAACGATGGCAACTTGAAAACAAACGCTTTTGATTTGGGCGGACGATTGCTTTTTGATGAGTTTTATATGTTATAAACTTAACGCAGACAGGTTGTATTGTAAAAAGAGGCTGCAATACCCAGTAGATTAATTTTATAAAGATACAGTTTTAAATGGTAGTAATAGATCTAAGATTGCATATAAGGAAAGAACTAATAATTATTATTATTAAATATAAATGCGTATAAAACTTTCCTATATTTATCACTTTTGTGTTAAAATTTAGTAATACTTGTAATTACAGCGATCAAAATATGACACACGTTTACGTGGCATGAAAAACAATATACATTTTGCAGAATATTCAGTTGAAACATTTATTTATTTTTTGCTATGCTGTTGTTGGACGTTTTTGTGTCTTTTTCTGCTTTAAGGGGGTACGTTTAGTGTGTAATCCTCGTGGTATTCATGTGGTTTTAAGTAGTTGAAAATATTTCTGTTTATCTTTTTTTATTAAACTTATTTAATTTGTTGGTGCAAAAAGAATAACGTTCGTCTTTGTGTTACTTGACCTGACAGTCTATAACTGTGTTGAGAATTGTCGGAAACTTGCCTCGGTCATCTGAAGCCATTTAAATTACAGTTAACGACTGAGATTTATATATACATTAAAAATTGTGTTTTGCATTGCTGATTGGATATCCATAAATGAACAAAACGATTCATTTGAAAGTCTAGACATGTCTAAGTATAGGAAATGAACTTGTTCTGGGTCGTCAATATGTCACGCTTCTTTTATAAATTAATAAATTAAAATCGAATAAAGTTAGTAAATATGTATAATCTTTTAATTTTATGTCGCCAATCTAAACATACAATATTGACGTTCATATTTGTCGGCAATAAAAAACTACCCACACCAACTAAAAGGACCAATGGACAATCAAGCATACATTTGCGCATGCACAACATACCTTTACTTTTCCCGTATGTACCTGACTTAAAGCGAAATAATGGCAGATATGCCCTAGACTATCTCATACCGATCTCTTCAACTGTACATTACATCAACAATAAGCACATGTACAATGCAATACATTAAAAAAAGAGTAATAATACATAAAACTATATGGATTCGTCCATAAGGACAATTCATATGGTAGGAAGTCACACAACAACTGATTTTATACAACTGTGTATATTAAGAAAGGAAGTTTCCGTAATGCAAGAAATATACTGTTTATTAAAATAAATGTATGTCTATGTAGTTATATATTATAATCTCAAAAAATATTAGTATTCTTTCCACAAGACAGTAAACATTTTGGTTTTTAATGGTGTTTAACGCCACATTCAATTTTTCAGCAACATAATGGAGTCCAGTTTATAGTGGGGGAGGCTGGAGTGCCCGGAGAAAACCCTGGATTTTCGGTTAAAAACTGGCAATCCTTGTCAATTGAAATTGGAGTCAAGTACACCTTGCCCACAGTGAGACTCAAACACGCAACCTCAGTGTTGACAAGCCCGTAATCAAACATAGACTACTTTAGTCACTCAGCCACTGAGGTCCATAGACAAAAAAAGTGTGAGTACACTATCAAAGGATACTTTACATACTCTATCTTGCATATTTTACTTAGACGCGGTAAAACAAACTGAACCTAAAAGCGGCATGTAATATAGCTATTGTACTGCTGACTTTTATATAAATCGCTATAATCTATAACTAACATGCTGCTTGGCGAGGTGAATATATATTGTTGATGGTTGATCAACCCGATATCGACCTTCCGCATAGAAATGTCGGTATCTGCTTTAGTACTAGAATGTAACCAACATATCCGTGTCGTAGCAAATTGTTTAGCAGCAGAGGTACGACACAATTTGTGTGTTACAGACGAGAACATTGGTTAGATGATTGAGATAAAAAGGGTTATTTTGAATGGCTAAACAATCTACGGGTAACATTATTTTATGATTGTGACTGACTTTTTTTGTCTATTTTTGTAATGATACTGTGAAAGCGGAAAAAAAGTGTATTTTGACGTAATTTTATGTATTGTTGCGATTTAACTTAAGGCTCTGGTAATTGTTATACCAATTATTGACTAGTAAAATTTTAATCGTGTAATCAAATTAAATATTGCTGTCATCAATCGGTTAAAGAGTTTTCAAAATTAAATGTATATATTGTACACGTAATTTTGTTCAAACATTAGTTCCTGCTCGATCAGACATAGCTATGAACTGGATAAAGGACTTTTTTAACTTATTTACTTATTTGGTAACTGACAGTAAAATATTGTTACTCTAAAAGATTTAAAATACAAAAACTAAATATCGCATGTTTGTGCAATATGCGATAAACTTTTTTCCATAACTTTTAGCTACATTTATTTAAATAAATGCATATTTTCCTTTTTTCCTTTATGCATCTCAAATATATAAATACGTGGGCTTATATCGTAGTGTTATTGCTGCACTTACATGTTTGTCGCATGATAAATTTCAATAGACAATTTAGAACACTGTAATTTATGATCTAGTACTAAACAATTACATCTCTGAACAGGATTACAGGTTCATCGCTATATTTCTCTTTGTGACCTTTAAGATTTATGTCGTTTCTTTGCAATGAAGCTTCAGTTACACTTAATTTAATGAAATCTGTTTGAAGTGGCAATTAGAAGACACAAGAATCTGTCATAGCGAAATTTCCGACCTTGGAGTATTTTTATCTATTGATTTAAGCATGATTGAAAATTATGTTGACTAGACATCATATTGTGACGCTGTTGTTTGTTTTATGTATGACATGATATTTGCTTTAACGTAGGTTTGATTTACAGATGTATTTTTGCCTAAAATGCGCACAGAGTAATTAAAAACGCTTGTAGTATCTATCTTTATGGCCAAATAATCTTGCAGTACACTTTAAGACAGTTGTTCTTACTGAATTAATTGAATAATAACTTTACATTTAAGTATTTGTGTTACATGTATATCTAAATATATTTGTGTTCATCTAGTGCTTGAAGTTGTCATACAAATAAAGCATTGACAAGTGGTTATATGCTGATTGGCATTAAAATAGGCTCACGTATCTTGGAATGATCCGTTTACAAAGATTTATTACTTAAAACGTTAATTTTATTATATTTTATCACAATTTTACTACAAAAGGGTAATTAGGGATATTAAAAAAATTCGATCAATTAATGAGATCGTTGATTTAAGTAAAGTTAAATATCAAGGTTATTAACCTTGAATTAGTATTTTCTTTAAAATATCCGCATCGTAACAAAAGTTGCATTTAAAAGGTATATTGTTTACAATAACACAAACCTCATTTTAGGTACTCACTAATATATGATACATGTTACATGAAACGATTTTAAATATTATACCAATTACAAGACAACTACCTAAAACGATTTTTAAAAGCTTTTTGAACTTTGTGAAATTCTCTAAAGAAATAACGCATTTTATGTATATGTTATGTCTTTTAGGTTTTAGTTTGTCTTGTTACTTGAATCATACAACACAAGATCAAACATGCGACTGTATTTGTATTTTCTATCCAAATAATAGTAGACAAACGTAATCGAAATGTTGTTATCTTAGCAATTATAATCCAATTGGTTAGATGACAAGCATAGACCTCGCAGAATACTTAAGGTAATCAGTAAAGATTACATAAAACATTTTAAATTCATTTACATATGTCACCAGAAAGACAAATTTAGAATCAAAATGAAAGAAAATGTAAATGCATTACTGAATCACGTTTGTCTGACACATACATGTATTTGTTTATGTGCACTAGTAAATTTGTTATAATTAGATGATGTACTTTTATAGGTTAAATCGTCTATTATTAACTAGACACGCATTCTTCAAGGTTGAAAATTACAAAGCAAACAATTTGATTATCTACTATTAGCTTTTCATGCAAACAAGAAAAGAGACGTACTAAGTAGTTATTGTTAGTTGTTTAAAATTGCAGTTAATCTAAAAACATGGATATTGCTCTTTGAACAGGCTTAAGCGCCACTTTTGTCAACTTTTTCTTTATCATGATACATGTATCTAGCTTTTATTGGTGGATCATCCGTTGTACCCTGCAAAAACTCGACATTCGGTCATAAAATTGACAATCCATGCTTTATTTTTGAGTTTTTTTCTAACCTTTACCAGTTTTTTGGACGACTTTGATCTGTGGATTGTCTTTTTTGACAGTTTTCTTTATAATATTTTGTTATTAATATCATTTTAAATAAAACTGGATTTATGTATACCCTGACCGCTGTAATCCTCGACACAAAAACGATAATGGTTAAGTTTTAGTCAGTCGATTTGCAAATGAAAGTTCTCTTGACTCAGATTAGATAACATGTTCGAATACACATTTCTGCTGCACACTCAGCGAAATGTACTTTTAGTTATTTATAGGAAATACATTTATTGAACCTCAATTAACACTAACATAAATTAAAATGTCAGCAAACTTTGGAATGTGACAATCTTGGTAAACATCAAACAATGTTAAATAAAACTGGTAATTTTACAATTGAGTGCATTATCGGTTAGCCTATTCAGCAGCCGGGGAGTCATGGAATAAATGCCAATAAAATGAAACATACTACAACAGAAACACGCCTTATAAATGTGTTCTTTCCTTTAGAAAACGTAAGCAGAAAAACAAAGTACTAGGCAAGTTTAAAGGGATAAAAGCCTATACGTTTCCTTAGTTGTATGAAATAAAAGTTTTATGTTCGGTATAGAATATGGTAATGTATTTACGTAATTGAAATTAGTAACTATGTTAACATGAACGCAAATTTATTACGAAAAACAACTTCAACTTAACTAAACATCATTTGTCAACCATGATCACAAATTGTATACAGTTTTAAGTAAAACGCAGAGTTTATAACAAAGAGTACCATTGAGAAAGGTGAGAATCAGGTATAACCACAATAAGAAATGACACATGTTTACATTAAAAATGTTTTGTACAAAATTGGTCTCGGAATTATTTACATATGTAATTAAGACAATAAAAGATAGTTTTGATGCAAAGGGAAAATAGAATATTTATTGATACGTGTCAACAACGTTTGTGTTATAGACCAAAAGATTGAATTGTAATAAAAACATTTATAAAAATTACCTAGAATGTTTAGACAAGCATAAAAATATGAAGTTGTTGTCAACTATGTATTTGGATTACAAATTCGTGATTTGCATATACATTAGGTCAATGAACAATGCGAATGCCGTAGGAGCTAAGAACGGTCGGTATCTCCACTCTCCCAATATTAAAAAGTGTAGATGGCCTTAACCTGATTAAGTATAGCGATCTGAAATTTTCTTGAAAAAAACTTTACAACATCTGAGTTATTGGATTTTACCAATTTAAATGGTTTATCCATCATGGATTAGTCTTAGTTAGACAAGACGCAAGTCCAGCATAATCTGGGTCAATGCCTCTGCTGGTCTTACGAGCTACTATATAATTACTTTGGTGAATTTTTACCAAATTTAAATACAAAATGTCAGAACAATAAGTAAACAAACAACATTAATTGAAATGCCAATTAAATATCATTGTTAATTACCGTGTTAGTACTGCTTGGTTGTAGAACACACAACTAATAAGCTAACATAATGGTTGGTATTGACAATAACAAGAAACAAGAAAAAACAGTCCCCTTTATATTGTAAACAATTCTTAACAATGTTGAGTATCAGAAAAGACGTGACCTTTCATAGGGAAATATAAATACGAATATGTGTCGTTCATCACGTAATAGAAACTTTGCATTTAACCCTTGTATATGTTGGATAATCTAAAAAATCTTATATATTTGATGTGTGCTGTCCACAAGTATATAATAGAAGTTAAACTGAATCAAAATGTATTGTAAACTGGCTGTACCTATTACCAATGTATTGAATATTTTTGCACAAAATATTTTTACAAAGTATGACATTAAACTAAAAAAGTCAAAGAATTGCAATCTGGGGACAAAAGTATCAACATTTTAAACTAAAATTGCTGTTGGTTAAAACAACTATTGTTTCAATCGTGTAGTGTTCATCGTTATATTCATTTTAAGTAAACACAGAACGCAGTCTTATTACCGTGTGACCTGTTATGATTCTCTGCTTTATATATTGGCTCTCAATTTTTGTTAATGTCGACACACTTGAATGACCGTGACATGATTCTCTTTGTTGATAGTTGATAGAATAAAATATTTAAATGCCTATATCCACTTCAGAAAATGTGTATTGGTTTTGTAACAGCCATGCTCAGTAGTCACGAAAAATAAGCTTTGGCAATTTAGAATATGTGTTGTACTTACGTTTAATATGTTTAACAGAGCAAATTGTCTGCTAAACACTTTGCCTATATGTACCACAGTTCAAACGTCAGTTTTGGGGTAATACAAAATATTTGAGAAATTAACGACTGCCTCGGTCACAACCATGCGTCGAAAATATACTTAAATTTAGATTGGAGTCATATGCAAACTGTAGTATTCAAAGGCATCTTAAAAATAACGAAGACCTACAAAATGTCATCAAAATTCAACACATGCGATACATCTAAGTTTCAGATATACAATGGATTTGTTGATGTTGACACACATGAATTGGCCGTGACCTGATTCTTTTGGTTGATGAGAAAATTGTTTAAGATGCATGCTTCCACTCGAAAATTTGTGTTATTTTTAACAAAGTGTCTCTGTTCTTAAAATAGTGTTCTAAAAAAGCAATAAATGAATCAGACACAAGTTTTACAACTTAGAATTGTATTCTATTGACCGCATTAAATGCACTCAGGTACCAAGGAAGTAGCTTGACTCTTTTCTTGGTACAAACTGTTATAATTATGTTCATCATGTCAACAGCCTTGCTATCATAGAAAGCACATTTTACGCTTGAACAACTTAATTATTTCTGTAATAAGACAACGTTTTAAAGTATCAACCAGATTTGATAGACTTGCGTTATTCTATCATGGTACCTTTCACCACAAGAAGATTAAAGGTTAAAGCCGTATAATAATTTGTGACATGCAGTGAAAAGATTTCCACCTTACCATGGGAATGTTTCGTGTATTCTTCTTTTTCAAATATAAACTGTATATTGTTAACAATATTGTCTGAAATTTCTTTTTACACAAATTAAACAAATATTCTCTGCTTTATCGATCGGTTCCTAAAGTTTGTTCATATCGACACACATTTAATGGGCCGAACCTTAGTCTGTGTGGTTAATAATATAAAATTATTAATGTCAGTACTCATGAAACAAAGGCATCCTAAACAATAATAAAGGCCGAAAGAATGTAAATCGGAATTAAACATAAACGATGCATCTCTGTCAAAAACACAATGCAATGCTTATCGAAACACATAAATGGCCGTGATTTGATCCTTTCGGTTGACAAAAAAATGTTTGAAATGCCTACATCCGCGGTAGAAAATCTTAATCATTTTTTTAAAGTGTCTTTTTTCTTGATATATTAGACAACACATTTCACGTCTGAATCTGAAGAATAATCTACTTGTTCTTGTAATAAGCCAACGTATTGAAATAAAGACTTCTACCTCAAATGATTGAATTCCCTATAAGCGTTTTGCTTCCTTTCTGCTTATGAGCCGCGTATTAAATGTTAAAAGTACACGTCTGTATTATTTTTAACAAAGTTTTTTTCTTAAAATATTAAAATGCTATTGTGTTCAATTGATCGCATTCTATCCTCTTAAGAAACTAGGAAGTATCTTTTCTTGTTATAACCTTTTATTTTGTTCATTATGTCAACAACCTTACAATTACAGAAAACACATGTCACCCTGAATCAGATGGATAACATAATTATTTCTGTAACAAGCTAACGTATTCAAATAAAAACTACTAACAAAAATGATTGAACTTGATATAAACTGTTTGCTTTCTTTCTATTTGCACTTCACTTATTAAAAGGTATAAGTACATTTTTGTTATTAGTCAACCATATTGGATAGACTTGCGATCTTTTTGCATTGTCAGTTTAACCGCAAAACGATTAAGGGTTAAAGTCTTGCAATAATTTATGACACCTTACCAAGAGAATGCATGTGTATTCTTCGTTTTTTACTATAAATATTATACAGCAAACAAAATTGCGTAGAATTTCTTCAAGCAAAATTTTAAAAATGTTAATTATAAACATGGTTGTTGTAGTTATTACGCAATGTCAGAGGTCTACAAATGCCCCTAGTATACACCCGATCAAAAAGGGAGTATTAATGTACATGGTGTTTGTTCTACTGTCCGTTCCTTACACTTGCCTTGAGATATCATTTCCGCAAGTCCATCTAAACCAATTAATGCAATTTTTGGAGAGTTTATGGACAATTGGATAGTAACAGAGACTATTTCTATTCCTGTCGGATACAATGTTTTATACTCTGTCCTCAAAATCAACGATGGGTGTTGACACGGAGGAAAATGGTGTTTCGAAACTTGTATCGTGCATTATATTTGTTGTTTTTTTGATTCACTGTAAATTAACTCATTTTAAGCATTTTAGGCGTATTACGCCATGAAAAAACCATTGGTAGAAGTGAAAATGGACAAATCTTTGCTAATTAAGTCCACCTTTCCCACATTGTATTTAACTGAGAGGTGTGTTAATGGAAATGTTAATGGATAGGTCAACCAAAATTATTCTTACATATGTGTCTTTTTCTGTTATTGACAGTTAAATTTTTGTCATATTTATATTTCGTAATGTCACCATCTAAGGTCTTTATTCATTCTTTAAATTCTGTCAGTTTCTGCTGTTTTGTTTTGTGACTTTTTTCAATGTGATATTGAATATTTGTAATATTAAATGTTGTACATTGTTTTAAAACAAGAAAAGAAAACATTTAGACATGTATAAAGTGCATGAAATGAAATCCTCTTAGTTTTGGTGTTTGTCTAAAAATAATTACAAACTGTATTGAAACCCTACACCAGAAGGAAAAAGGTGGATTAAACTGTTATATATCGACAGAATATTTTATGAATATCTATATAGACGAAATATAGTCTTGCATTTCATTATAATTACTAACATTGTTGACTATAATAATATTCAACGGTGTTAGCTAGCTACTATTGGTTTCTGCATTAAAATCTATTGAGATTGTTTGTATCAAAACAATTAGCAAGTTGGATTTCTCATCACGATAGTTTTGAACAACTGCAATTAGTTAGGCTTTATTATATTATTCAGCACTAACGATGTCAGTGTATGCTTATCTTATATGCAAGTGATAACCAAAGTATTGGTGTGTATAACAAAAACTAAAGAAATAGAAGATGCAAGAGAAAATTTGTATGTTCATCTGAAACTCAACTGAGTTATAATGTTCTGTAGGACCAAAAACCATTTCGACAAAAAATTGTCTCCTAAACTAAATACTTGTAACAGTCGTATGACTAGAATGTGGCACAAAACAGTTCTGAAAAATCCTAGCTAGGTGTTTCGAAAGTAAAAAAAACCCACTAGTTTATCAGTTCACTTATGAATGATTTAGTTCATTTATGTATCAGTAAAATTATGTATATTGATACTCATACGGGCTTGAACATCATAAGAACCACATTTAACAAATGCTGCTTAAAGCAAGTAAAGGAAAAGGCACAGAAAACCAAGAAAAAGGTTTAAGACAAATCAACACACTAAAAATTTTATAATCTAATAATAATAGTTCTAACCCCTTTCGTTGCATGAAAAACTGAAACGTTAATAAATAAATAATTCATGCTTTAGAATGTGGGATTTTTTTTAGATAAAGTTGCCTTGATATAATCGTCTACGTGTAATATATTCATGTTACAATTACACGTAACTTTGAAATGTTTGAATTATTTAATGATACACACATTCTGACGTTCACATCTTGAACTCCTTGATTTGCTATTATAATAAAATAGATATTATGTTCAGATTTATTTATTTCTTCACTACGGTAATTCGAGCGCATTTACTATGCATATTCGCATATGCTATATTTCAAGAATATTTGTAAAGGAAATCATTATAAATCGAACAGTATATTATAACATATGATATAACTAAAAATAATAACTTTGATCACATTCAATTATACTATTAAAACGGCGTTGATTCGGATATCTGAGAGAAGAAATATCCAGACACATTCAGATTATATACCTAACTTGAAAACAGGAATTGACCAATAAATCTAATATTTTTAATGCTTTATTCTAAAAAAAGTGAAAAGAAGACGTCTCCAGTCGTCATGTTTGGTATGACCTCCGGACAATCGTAAAGACATACGTCACCAGATTTTAAACTGTTGTCCTCAATTATATAGATTTTGCCTGTTGTAATAATGTGATTACCTTCAAAAGTTGCTAATAAAAAACATAGACAAAAATATTGACTTCCTTTGTAAACTTTAGTGTTGTTACCTGAATATTTATACCGAGGACGTGTACTGTTGTATGTAACATTAAACTGTACAAACGTTGAAAGCTGCTAAATTTGTCCTCTAATCAAAACAAATAAACATGTATCGTTTTATATCGGGTATTGCAGTAAGTTCTTTGAGTACCATAATACTCCTGCGTGTATTGCAAATGAATGACGTTAAATTACTGAAACGGAATAAACATAATTTGCCAACCACGATAAAGACTTACCTTTCTTAATATGACGGGCATTGTTCGTCCGAAATAATGATTGTTTTTATTTTTTATTTGAGTGTTTATTTTTTGTACAATTTAGAAGATATGGTTCATATTATGCTAATAAAAATAAAGTAAGTATATTTTGTGACATCTAGAACTTTTAATTAATAAGGTTAACGTAAATGTATTTCAACTTTAAAATATGCAAGAAAAGCTGTATAAATTGATATATAAAATATAACGTTTTTCAATTGTGCATATCTATTAACGGGGAGAATCTATATTAAAGTCCCCGTTTTACAAATAAACTTTCTTGTCTTCCATGAACATTCGAGTTAGTAATAACTAGAATCGTAAAGGTCAGACGAAGTACAAGATGGATTAGAGATAATTTGAATAGTTTGCAGAATGCAAATAAAAGAGCATTCAAGTTTTCTTGACACACTGCCTTTAATGTAATTGATCATCATTGTTAAAGCAGTCATGAAATGTAATAAGTAGACAACATCGTCAATTAATTCAGAATTACGTCTAGGAAGGATACGTACAAGTTCGAGTAACATGCATGTATTGTTGCGTTTTCCATGATATATTCTTTATCAAACGAAATACGTAAAGTCTACAATCAATAATTTAACAATATGCATGTAATAAACTGATATTAGCAATCATTAACTGTAAAGGCTTAACCAAACTCAAAATCGAATACCCAAGCATTCAGTGTATATTTATTGTGCACTTGCATATTACACAAATAAAAAGAGGATTAGTTTATAGAAAAAAATTAGTTGCAATACATTGTGTGCATTGGTGTAAATGTTTGACTGAGTTTAAACATCGAACGCACAATACAATTAAAAATATATGCAGGACAAATCGAAGTTTTAAAACATTGTAACCAATTATAGGTAAGGGTATGATCTTTACTGCATACTAAGGGTCTAGGGTCTGTAACAAACTATATAAAACAAAGGCATTTTAAAGGGTGTCTTGGTAGTGGCGTTTTTGTAATGTGTGTACGACAGAATGTATCTATCGTAACACGGATGAACTATTACTCAAGTAGAATAAAAGTAGATCGTGTCTAAGAAGTTCTTCCCGACTTTACAGTCTTCAAATACCTTCCGAGCACATGCGTGCACAATTCGAAGTACGGCTAAGGTTTGTTTTTGGAAAAAATTACAGCAGCTGTTGAATTGATTCAAGTTATAAATAAAAACAAAGTATAAACAATGTGCACGAAATGTCTTACACACTACACACGAAGAAGTAAATTTGAAGAAGTTACAGGAATGTAGCAAAGAAAAGCGACCGAACAACAAGAGCCAAAAACCAAAGGACAGTTACATATCCGGATATAGACAAACACAGCACAAAAACCAAAAACATAAAACACAGAAAGAGAGTAACCTGAACCCAATAAAAGACATGGGTGCACTCAGGTGCTCCGGACGAGAAAGAAGTGCCTGCCTCTAATTATACACCCGTCGAGCTACTTATTGTCTTGTCTAGGGAAAGGTCAAATCTAGGAAACACTACCTATGACTCCACGAAATTGTCAGATCGTATTTGAGACACTGTTTTCCCATAATTATCAATTAAGTCGTGGTGCCGACCATAGAACGTCTGGAGAGATAACATCAACCTAGGTACAACAAACCCTTGTTTGAGTTGTTTAGCCGTAAAGAGCAGTGATCGGTCTAGAAAAACGGAATAGCGATCGCAGGATCTAGAATAACGTACAAGTTGTGAAATGTACACACCATATGCTGGAGCTGCTAGAATGTTGCTGTCGATGAACGGGGAGTTGACAATTGGAAAGTTGAAGTCATCACGTTTCTCGTAAAGCCTAGTTTTGTAGTTTTCCAGAGTTTATTTATAGACGTATGTCTAAGTAAGAGGCTGACCTTAGTGTATTAGTGGTGTCTTTAATTTCAAGCTCGCTAGGGTAAATTGAATGTAAATAGTCACTAAATTTTTGAGGAACAAAACATCATCAATATAGCGGAATGTGAAATCAAAGGTCTGGACCAGAGTCTTATCTTTCTTTTTCAGCGATGAGAGGAGCACAATTAGTACCCATTGGAATACCAACATTCTGTTGAAACACATGTACTCCAAACATGACAAATATGTTGTCAATCAGAAAATCTAACATGTGACAGATTTGGTCTTCATTATATTAAGTATTAGATTTGGAGTCATTGATGACGAAGTAGGTTCTGTCATGACTAATTACCAGGTATTTATATCGTCTCTTTCCGTTTTTCTTGCAAAAGCAGCGTTTTATAAGATCTTTAAGCCTGGTATTAAGCTGCATATGGGGGATGGCCGTATAGAGTGTCGAAAAATCAAATGTTTCAATAATGTTACAATGGGAGAGAGATCCGGACCTCAAATGGCTTTTGAATTTTTTAATATCCACATTTCATTTATTCCACTTCTGGAGTATAAAGTGTCACTGTATTTTTAAAGTGACCCTTTTACTGTTGTTAAAATAGTGGTCATGAGTTGCAAGAGTGTTTTGGAAGTACACTTAGACGCTTCTGCTATGAAACGCTGTTTGTATAGATTTTTGTGAAGTTTTGGAATCCAATACAATAAAGGGAGATGACCATCTTCGATTCTGATTTTTAGATCAAAGGATGCCAATACCGATTTGTGATTTTCAATAATCTCCTCTTTTGAAAGCGCAGTGAATGTACAAGTAGGATTAAACAAATCTATATAAACAATTAGTTTGCCATGGATAACATTTTTATTAATGGTCTTTGCAAGCTTTGATTGGATGTATATAAATAACATAAAATAATGTATCTCAAACCTACTTAATTAGATATTCTCGAAGACATAACACATATTAACGGGATGAAAAGAATATAAACAAGTGTAGACTGTGAGCACGCTCACAAAGGGATACCAGTGGCTTCGCGTTCAAGTCAAATTATCTCCTCTTTATGATATCCGAGGTCAATAAAAATCATTAATGCACATCTTCATATAATGTACTTCCTTTATGCTAAGTTTCATTAAATTTCATCAAGCGGCTTATACGTTATTCTAGGTTCTGAGATCGGTAGTCCGATTTTCTAGGCGCTCACTGCTGTTGACTAATAAACTACACAAACTAAGGTTTGTTGTACCTAGGTTAATGTTATCTCTCCAAAAGTTCTATGGTCGTCATCATGGCTTAATTGATCGTTATATGAAATCAATGTCTCATATACGATCGGACACTTTCGCTGAGTCATAGGTACTGTTTCCTTATTCTGGATTATACTTTTTCCTATACACAGCAATGAGTAACTTAGCGAGTGTCTAATAAGAAGCAGATACTGATTACTCGTCCGGAGCACCTGCGTATACCTATGGTTTTATTACGTTTGAATTACTCTCTTTCTGTTTTGATTTTTGTGCTGCACTGTATATGTTCGTTTATTTCCAGATTTGTAATCATGCCTTGACTTTCGGCTTTTTTTGTGTTCAGTCAGTTTCCTTTGCTATTTTTTTTAACGTAAGAACATAGAAAATACTGACCGAAATTACATAAGAAGGATTGAATGATCTTTGGGGTTTATGCTTTGTATCTGAAATTATTAGCATAGGGTAAGGATAACATTCTTTTTTATTTTCCGCTTCTTGAACTGCACCAGCATGTTTTATTTTGTTTTAAATTGTTTTAATTTTTTATGAAAATATTTTGTCCATTTACGTATAGAATACGAATTAAAACCACTGCATGACACTATAAACTATATAACGCCTAAATAATGCCTGTCAACTTGTCACTGATTAAAACATATTTTTTCTATTTAACACTATACCTCTAGAAATACGATCGTGCAGAGGAGTTGTTTAATAGTTCTCTGCATCTTACAATCTTACAACATTTGCATCACAAAACTTTTATTTGCTCACTTGACGATCAACTGTCCTCCTGCAATATTAAAACAAATAAATTGCATCTATGAAATAGTTAGATCACTATTAAACGTAAAATTATTGCACAAAATTATATAGCCATCGTAAGCCGGCATGACGGGTTTAATGGTAGCTTAAATAGATTAAACGCACTAATATCTTGTGACGAAAGATGTGGGTATATTTCTATTCCAACGTGATTAACAATACTTAAAGAATTAATTTGTTTTTCTAAATCAAATTAACCATTTAAGTTAATTGTTTTCTGTTGTCTTTAGCTGATTCGAAATCACTAGATAATAAAACATGACTCTGTCAATAGTTCACGAATTCTTCTTAAAAGCGACTTGAAATACAATTGAAACATATTCATTATAATATAAAAATCTTTATTATCGAAGACTTGTTTGCTCACATCGATTCTTAAAAAAAATGACGAATCAAAAGGTTTTAGAAAACAATTCCGAAAACTTTAAAATTATAAATCGTCAAAATAGCATGTAGGGATTCAAGGGAACACATTAATTTAATGTACATCTAATTGATTTGTCATATCAAACAAGGTGAAAGCTAATCAATAGTGATAACATATACGCACTAACGTTTATAGCAAAATTGTTGCATTTCCAAATTAAAATGAGAAGTCAATTTGTCTAAAGGTCGTTGTATAAATTCATTTTATTGATTCATCTAAAGTGGTCTTTAGTCAACTAATTTCAATATATCAGGAATGATGCCTACATTTTGTTGAAGTACATACTTTGCTGATTATTTGACGTTTAACCGGAAAAGGATCTTAATATATATTTAAAGCAACTAGGGTTTTAAGGGCATGGTAGTAATTAGTGTCTACCTATCCATCAATCTGTTGATATACAGTACGAGTTTTCACTAATTGAGATTGACGTTTACGGTACATGTACTTATTATAAGTCACATTAGTATTCTCTTTTTCAAAAATGTCCTAAATTTCTCTGTGATTTCTGATGTTGTTTGTTTGATATTTCTGTCACAAGATCACCAACAAGACATACATATTCCTTGTACGAGACCCATTTTTTAAACTACTTTATCTACTATGTGCATAGACGATTTTGACCTACAACATACTGTTCAGCTTTCTGTCCTTCTAGCATAGCTTTCACCTATTTAAAAACGTATTCCCGCTTTAATGTCAAGATATTTAAGTTTTTAGTTGTAGTTATGACTTTTTTAATATTTCTTATTACTGGCATTATTATCAATTGGAGAACAATACATTAATTGCATATTTTCTTATCGGTATGATAATTATTATATTTAAGCACATGTAAAGATGATTGTACCATAACTTTTAGAAGTTAAAACTGATTGAAAATAAATACTCTTATTTTTTACCTATGGACCAACAGCTGTAATTGATGCATTATTCCATTTTAAAGCATCAAACCTTCATTGCCTGATTGGTTATCTTAACACGAATCAGTAATAAATTGTCTCTTAAATGTAACCTGCGTAATGTTCGAGCATAGTTTTGCTCCACGCATTTCAGTTAATTGTCTATTTAAGCTACAGTTATTTTCCTATTCAAATAAGATTTACTGTCGAAAACTGTCCGTAAAAAGTTACTAAGGTCGCAAAATGTCAAACTATGACTATGAATAATTTTAAATCAATAGTTTTATTTTAAATGTTACTAATGTGTTCGTCGTACAGACTGATTTAAAAGATAAAATTAATATAAAATTACAAGGAGTTTTTCTTTACTGCTAGAGGTACTGGAGTAGGTAATTACTGTTCTTTTAAAATTTAAGTTAGGAAGGGGTGACAAACAAATCCATTCTTTAAGCTGATCACTGTTATCATTCGCTAAAGGAGCTACTGATGATTGCATCCCACATAAAAAGATGTATATCATAACGGAAAACGTACTCCATAATACGGAGAATTTAGAAACATTCAAATCGGGGTTTTTATTTTAAATTTTCCTTTATATTTGGGATCTATTCAAGTAGTGTGCCACAGTAATAATGAACAATTATATTGTCTGTAGGGAGATGTCTCAAAAGTACTAGCTACTTACTTAATTTTTTAAATACAACTCATTTATTCAGTAGAACTGGTTGACAGGACAACAACCATGGTAACACTGTAAGTAGTAATATCAGAAACTGTCAATGTCTGTCCATGTTTACCGTAAGACTCTAATTCGCATAGAGATCAGTAGTATGTGAATATCTTAAACGAGCACTAATCACTAAAACAAAGAATAAAAACAAATCACTAAGAACAAAATAATCAATATTTAGCACCAGAGTCGACCCATTTATTTGGATTCCAATCATAATCTATATGCAATATGACAAATCGAGCAATACATTTATTTTAAGGCATACGTAATAATGCACATATACTACAAAAAAGAGAATTTAAATTGCGGCAGTATTGTATATAGCTAGACTTTTAAGTCAATACATGATTTTCCATATCATCTCTTTATTTGACATAAGCATTTAAACATTCTCATCATATATATAAAGATGTTCTCAATATCTTCACATCTTCGGTGAAATGCTTAGTTATTTACAGGCAATGACATTCAAAGTAGTCTATATAAGAAAAGAAACAACAAATTACAGTCATTGATATATATGTGAATCATTAAGTGATATTTAGAAAGTGATAAGATGTACATATTGCTACCCTTTTTGATTTTAATCATTTGTAGTAGGACAATAACACAAAATACACGTGAGATTTAATAAATGTATGCCCGTAAGTCTCGACGAGGGCTTACAGTGACACTAGAATTGTGTCACGATGTCGAAGATTGTTTTGCGAAGAAATCCTATTCCTAGAATAAATAGATTGCATGTTTTGAATACAAATCTATATAAATGATAAATTGGTTCTATTTTACACTTTCTAGCTGTAGGTCAATTGGCATGAAAAACAATGGAATCTAAACTATATAATGAACATGTTCACGCAAGATAGTAGTCTAGTGTATAAATTGTGTAAGGTGAACCATTTGAATGATCAAAACATACTTACACCGACACTGCAGTTTTCTGGTAATCAAAACTTCAAATATTAAAACGAAATTGTTGTAAAGAATAATAAATGCAAAGCCACTACAAAGTATTATGAAATTTTTTTTTTCTTATAATCCGTCTGCCTATTGTATTATTTATTCACAAGACAATGGTTTAATACCGTTAAAAATAAAGCGAAATGATTATATGTAGGACATTCTAGTTTAATCAGCTCAGTGACCTATATATAATGCATTAATGCAGTTACCTTGACAGATATCTTGCAGGAGGATTATAACAATGTTCATTTAAGTTATACAAATTTAAATGAAACGATTTAAACATGATATCTGTTTGTAAGAATATCATTTTAGACTACTTTGGCAACATGTCCTTTATGCTCAATAGGTTAAAAAGTTGAGACAAAGATACCTACACATTTGAGAGAGTCATATCTTTATGTATGTCTTTATTATGTATTCAAATTTAGTCGTTGTTTAATTACAAGTACGATAGACACACATTTGTAAACATGACTTCTTTGCAATAATAACCGTAATTTGCATTTTCTGTCCTACGGGTGTGTTTATTAGTACGCTTAATACAGAAAGAAATAATAGCAAATGTAACCAAGGTAAGGGAGCCGTCGAATTCCATCAATCGAAGTAAGACACGAGTTTTTGGTTAGGACAATACATTTACGATTTGTTATAATTAAAACTTGACCTTCAATATAACTCAGTTTATAAGCAACAGTATAAATCTAACATTTTAAAAACTCTAACTTTCTTATTTATAAGACATCTTCACTATCATTACTGCCGACTGAAGATTATACAAATCTGACTGACAAAGGTTTGAATCACACGTGACTTGAATTATATTGAAATCATCGATAAAGACGGCCATTATGTCTTTTTTATTAATGATTATTAATAAAGGATTACAAATAAAAGTATTGACGTAAATTAAATAAAGTACATAAAATCGCGTTTGATGGTATATGTCATGTGTCAAGTTATTGAAACATAGACAGATTTGAATGATGAATCATGTGTTTCTGACATTTACTCGTAATATCACTGACCGAATAACATGTCTGACTTATAATATGTACAAAACTGAGAAAATTTTGAAAACAACAACTGCAAACATTAAGTATTTAAAATATATTTTAAGGAACACTAAA
The DNA here is from genome assembly GCA_944474755.1 of Limnoperna fortunei. NCBI lineage: Eukaryota > Metazoa > Mollusca > Bivalvia > Mytilida > Modiolidae > Limnoperna > Limnoperna fortunei. The sequence goes on from OX104112.1 coordinate 46,812,611, forward strand.
ATATCTCACCAAGAAGTATTATAATAAAAATAGCAAAGAAAATCGACCGGACAACAAGAGCCAATAGTCAAGGAACAGTTACAAATCTGGATATAGACAAACATACACAACGCAACACAAAAACACCAAGAACAGAAAGAGAGTAGCTTGAACCCAATAAAAACCATGGGTGCACTCAGGTGCTACAGACGAGGAGTTGTATTAAGTGATTTCATGTTGATTGAAGTTTCTGCGACACATACTTTTCTATCTCTTTTCAAAACTAGTAGTACATTTTTAAAATATCGTCTTCCCATCGAATTCTAATTAGATTGTGGATATATCAATTATTCGTCATTTATTATATCATTTATATTCTAAAGAATTGATCTGATATGCAGAAGTAGAAAATGTTTGTCTGCTTTAAAATAAAAATTTGTCGCATAAGTAAAACATGTTGTTGAGAATGAATTTTAAGATTCCGTAACATTAAAACAAAATACAGGTGTTTTATCGATGGTCAGCATCATGGTCTTGCCACAAACAAGTTCGTCAAAAAATTACCGTAACGTTCTTACATGCGTTTTATCGTTTAATACGTCTGTTATTAGTCACTGGTAACGTTATTGTTAGTTACGTTTCATTTGAATTGATTGATCGATTTATTGATTGTTATACATCTGTTACTAGTTTTTCAGCTAAATTCACGAACGAAACAATAAATCAAGGAAAAGGGACTTAAACAAAGGGAACACAATTTGACCGCCACTATAAAAGTAAAGGGTATTGGGTCGGGGCTTCGAATTTAGCCTTTTGTAGCGACTACCATTAGCCTTCTCTTTTTTCAAAATCTTTTAAAAAGGGTTTTATCGTGCACGGAGCGTGACAATCGCTAAAATCGTCACTCACTACGGTCTACGGCCAGGCTTTCTACATTATGATCTGACATTATACCCCTTGTCTTTTAGCATAATTTTCAATAATTTGAAAAATAATAGATTTTTGTAAACATCGTTTTCAGTGCAAAAAAATCTTACATACTCTGTGTCACGATTAATATGGCTTTGGTTTGAACAAAAGCAATATCATTTACAGTTATTGACAGTGAGATTGTTCATTCTAAATAAGCATTTCAGTTATAGTTTTTTTTTACAAATGAAGTGATATTCATTCGTCACATAAATTTTAACAGCATAGATATATTACTGTCGATCGTAGCGCGTTATTATTAAGACAAAGCATTTTGATGACATAGCAAACAAGTAACATTTATATGAGTGTTTATTTGGCTATTTACGTATTTATCTATTTAACGTAGGATTAACGCATATTTTGCCAAATCACGCATTAGAACTAAATTAAGGAGACCAAAACTTGTTGAAATGGCAAATATGTCTATTGAACTCTATTGATTTACTTAAGCAGCACTTTACAGAATAAGAATAATCCTCACAAATTCATTATCAATTAATATTATATTTTATATTATACAAAGTAGCATGGATATCGTTTGTACACAACAACAAATAATTTAAGTATTATTCAAATACTATTTGCTTGTATCATCTCAATAGAAACATATGTGCAAAACATAAACGACAAGAATTATTCAATACAATTAGTTTTTTACGAATCACCTATTTTACTGACACAAGGTAAAAAACGGTCTGTCAGATTCATTTGAGTAAGTAAATTTGCGAAATTAAGCATTAGTCGTTCCACAACAGGCAATTTACATACAACGTTTGCTGAAACTGCTGTAATAACCCTCACCATAACATTTTATTACAATAGCTTGCATCCATTTTAGTAAATGCATGTGAAATGCCATTTTATAACACTGTATGCACAGGCGTATACCATAGTATTTTTGAGCTGTTTGTAAATCAACTTTGAGTAGAAGGAAAATAGTTTTCAACAAAGTAGTTCTCTTCGCTGAAATTAGCATGGACAGTTTGTTTATTATAAAATAGAAGTTTCATAATGATACGTATTGACAAGTATATGTTTTTTTAAATTGTTAGAAATTAATAGGTACACTTAGTGTCTTATGGGAGTTCGGTATAATAAAACAGACATGATATTCAGGAAAAGTCAGTTAAAAAATAAACTTACATTCCCCTTCATACTTAGTCAATAAAAATACATTATTTTGTGATTTCAATGCTGCATTAAAATGAAAAAAAAATCAAACATAAAGATAGCCAAACATTTTTTAAAATATTTATTTGTTTAACAGACAATCCTATACTCACAAAACAGTTGCGGTGTAAATTAAAATAAGGGCAAATATCATAGATGTAACATTAAATGTTAGCCATTATCGGTTTTCAAAGTTGTAATGGATTATAATAAAAAAAGACCCTTATTCACTTTAATTTGCAAATTGTATAATTTAGTATCATTGGCGGTTGCTTAAAAACGTTGTACTAGTTGACGAGTAAGCAGGTGTTTTATATTAATACGACATTGTCATAATTACCTCTTACTGATTGACAACCTCTGATCAAATGATCGTAAACAAGAATTGTTCGCAGTCATGTACACAGTAAAAAAAAATGTCTCGTCTAATTCGTTCGTTAAATTGCATTTAATGATTTATTATTTTGCATGAGAAATGGTTAATGGATACAGCGATTTTGCATTACCAATAATGCTCCAAAATAATTGCACCAATCAATATTCTGTTTCAAATATTAAATCTACTGTTTTATTTTTTTTCAGGAAACGAACATTCGTTCAGATTTATATATTATTTTAGACTAGCTTGTAGTCAAAGTTCCGATGTACAAAGGTTAAGCTATTATTTCAAGAAAGAATTTGCTATGTCACGTCTGATTTTTGTTATTTAATGTTGTATTTGTTCTTCAAGGACGGCCCACAAAGCAATAAATATATATATAATTTATATCAGAAGTCAGAAAAGGTATAGTTAGAAAACAAATTCATAATTAAGTCTACTAAAACTGTCGAACACTTGGTCCTGTTTACTTTTTTAAATAAGGTGGCGTTAATCCGGTTGTGTTCAAATTGATACGTTGTTTTTTCGTGAAATTAATTTGTGCAGTTCTGAAAACTACCATTACTGTAAGAAATGTTACCATCTAACTGAAAATAAAATAAAATTAAAACACAAATACATTTTCAACAATTAGGAAAACGTTTATCCAAGAATTCCCATATTACTCAGTATCCGAAGTTAAACAACAAAAGACGTATATATATAAAAGTCTAAAGAGTCTACCAACCAGCAAGCTTATTAAGTATCGGATCGACAAACATGACGATACAGCATAAACAAAAAATAATATACAAGTCCAGAAGATTATGCAACGATACACATGACGGTGTTTCTTGTCAAAAATTTAGACAAAGACTGACCAACGAATGGCCTTAGTCATTGAATGTCAATATAAATAAATGACGTAAACAAGTCGTAACATATTGATCTTGAAATTTCTTATTTCCAACTTAACCCAAAATAGTTGCTTCCCAAGTCCGCCAGCCGGGGACGTGCCGTGCTGTTACTTTGCTTTGCTCAAATATTCCAACAAGATGTAATTAAAATTACCAAGTTGACAAATTCTTTACGCCAGACGCGCGTTTCGTCTACTTAAGACTCATCAGTGGCGTTTAACTCTAAATGCTTAAAGTATTGTTTCATTCGGTGATGGAATAATATAAGTCCACTGGGATCGTGTAAAAACACAATACAGGTAGTTCAAAATATTATATAAAAGTCTAAAGAGTCTACCAACCAGCAAGCTTATTAAGTATCGGATCGACAAACATGACGATACAGCATAAACAAAAAAATAATATACAAGTCCAGAAGATTATGCAACGATACACATGACGGTGTTTCTTGTCAAAAATTTAGACAAAGACTGACCAACGAATGGCCTTAGTCATTGAATGTCAATATTAATAAATGACGTAAACAAGTCGTAACATATTGATCTTGAAATTTCTCATTTCCAACTTAACCCAAAATAGTTGCTTCCCAAGTCCGCCAGCCGGGGACGTGCCGTGCTATATATATAACCTGCAGCAAACGGTTTGGTAAAACGGTGAGCGCTTTTGCACTACTAACCCGGTTTGTGCTTTCTCGTAGCCATATATTATGACAAGTCCGTTACTCGACATATAAAACGTAAGATTTGTCTACAAATCGAACTATACAAATTATCATGATTTTATAGTGTAGATTGAAACAATAATTTCTAATAAACATAAGCTAAAAACCTATACTACGCTATATGCGTTCTTTATTGACCCCAGTTAAATATTTAAAGGATGAATACATGAAATATTGAAGAAATATTATCACCACAATTCTTCAAAAGGGTGATACTCTCCGCTAAGGCCAACTATCATATGGACGCAAAAAAATGTTGAAAACCATATCATATTGTAACATTTAATATTTTCTTATTTAAAGTACAGTAGATAACTATGGGTGACTTCGTATATGTATATATTGGTATGAATTCGTAAATGTCTGAAACAACAAATCAACTCGCATACTACAGTAATGGAAGCGGGATTTTTGGCATGCCATAAAACCTGGTTCATTCACCATTTCTTTAGAAATGCACGTGCCAAGCCATGGCCATTGCTGCAGTTACTATAGTTTTAGTTTTTTGGTTCTGGAGTTTTCTCAGACTTTGATTTGTGGATTTTTTGTGTTGAGAGTTTATTTTCATTGCTGTTCGATATTTTGTTATAACTTATATTATATTTGGGATTTAATTTCACCCCTATATGTAGTGATATAAGAATTCTGGTTTCTAAAATTGCATCATAATCCGTAAATCTAATTAAAAGCGATACGATGAGTAATCAGTTTAAACACGAAATGTAAATTAAGTCCCGCAACTTGCAAACTACTTCTTAAACAGCCAAAGTTAGGCAAAATATTCATATTTACAACCACATCCTGTTGTTTGCCGACAACTATTATTCATTACTAAAACTTATGTAATCTGACTGTATAAAAACGTAATACTATGTAGAATTAAATTTGTTTCCAATATTGCTTATTTCTATGGAAACCTGCAAATGTTTACAATGCAATGATTTAAACTGTGTTAACATGACACGTGTTTTTTTTGTCTTTGTTTTAATGACGTTTAAAGCCACTATGAACTATTTATTAGCTATGTAATATTGGCTATTTTGTGTTAAGGAAGACGTTGAAGTACCCAGATAAAAACCTGTGTCTATGGGCTCTCCTCATTTTAGAGAGCAACATACGATATTGAAGTTCAGATAAGCTCTGCGATTATTTTTATGTTTTTGAGTTGTATTTTCGTAGTTCCGCTATGTATTTGTAAAACGTCGCCTCCATATTATTTTGGTACCTCATTTTTCATTACACCTAATGATTAAATACGGTTCGTGAGAATTATTTTTGTATTTCGCATAGTATTCAAACATCTGTTTTTTTCAAATATTGTTATTCTGGGTTGTAAAACACGTGTAATATAAATGTCAAATTGCAAATATGGTACACTTCCCGCTTATTAAAAACATTGTGTGTAAATGAGGTTTATAATAACATATATGTCAAATTTATTGACAAAATAACGACATGGAACTGATTGGCGGGTAATAGAAATTTTTAATCTAAACTAGTTATTTTTCGAAGTAAATTATCTTTCTCCAACAAATAATTTTCCTTGTATATTCAATGAAAATATGATATAATTGAAGAACAGTTTCTTACAATATAATACAACAAAAGTCATTATTGAAGCATTAAAAAAAATTGCTTGCACACGATAAAAACAACTGAAAATAAATAAAATTTGTTATTATGAAGGCACATCGGAGCAAACCGCGTCACTAGGTGGCGGTAAGGTGAGGTCTTTTTGGGGTGGAGGAGATTGTCAAATTATATAAGGGCTGACCACGGACCATAGTGGATAACGCATTTAACAATACCATTCGACTAAGACTCCTATTTAGATTTTCAAAACGAGTACGCTCATTATAGCCGCTACACAAATTAAAATTGTCCATCCCTACCTAATACTTCATAATAAAAGTGGTGGTCAAAAGTTTGTTTTAAATTCCTTTTACAATTTGCATTATGGTTTCTTCCCTTGTTGTTCTGAATAATCTACAGCAAGAATACACAATTGGAAATTTTGACGAAATGTATACAGGTCGAATGTTCTTTAACTTAATAAACGACTTTAGAGCTCCTTATGGTGCACTTGAAAACCTAGTATTAGTCATTCCTATTTCTCACCTAAATTGTCAGTAAGGCGAAATTTTATTCAATTACATTTTTATTATAATAACATTTAGAGCAACTAAATGCAGTAAGCAATCTCAGCATGAAATGTCATCTGCCTCCCATAAGTGATGTTCCATCAACATTTGACATCTGACAAATTAATTATCCTATTTCTGTCCACAAATTTAATTTGAATAAACAATTGATTGTGATAGCTATCCTAGTTTATGAGAGATTCTAATCTTAAAGATATATTTCATAAAGCAAAACTTGCGTCATTCTTTTGCGAAATAACGGAATTATGCAGCAAACATGTTTTAAGAATTAGATTCGATATTTTTGTTTTGTTCGTTCATAATCGTTGTGTGTCTGGTGATGCACCTTTTTACAATCGTCCTTTACTTTATATTGTTTCTTTAATTTAAGGTTGTTTTATTTTTATTGCATAATACATGTTAAATTTATATCTGTAACGCGATGACGGAATATACATGTTTATATATACTGTTTATATAGTTTAGCCTTTTTTATCATGTTCATGTCCAATTTAGCCTCTATAAGAACTATTTAAATGTTAACATTGTTCTGATATTGCTTTTGATAATACAAGTACGTTTGAGGAAAAAATAACTGTTTAAAGGCAAAAATATATCCTAGATATAAACATTAATTTAGTGATAGAAATGAAAATGAGTGAGCACGTTTGATATTACAGAGAATTGCATCAAGGTTCAAAATATTTAGTACAATGAAAAAAGTTCATAATTTAATTGTGTGTTTTAAGACATTCTTTGCTCTGTCTTGTTGTTAGTTGTAGGTAGCCATCAAGGAATTTAATAATATGATTGTATTTTAGATGGCATCAACTGATGTGCATTGAAAGACGACTAACTTGCGCACCCACAAGTTAGATCACACATACATAGATATGTTTCTAGTACATGCACTATGAACTTAACAATTATAATTAATATGCATTTTACATACCCGTTAAATATCTGTTATAGAAATAACAAAATGCCTTAATATTTAATATTTTTGTATTTTTATGCCAACTGTTTTTATATTCAATTCGTATTATAGTCAGATTTTATTAAATTCCGCGACCTCGTCTACATCATATGCATTATAACCGAACAAGCGCTACACTATTTTTCATTTGGATTTTAAATATTGCTTCCGGACTGAGCACCACTGATAAATCGTGATCAAACAAGAAAAAGAAACATGTTTCTGGTTTAATATATATCCTCGCTATGAATCTTTAATGATGTGTGACTTATATCAGATGACTAAGAACACTGTACACTGTAGTATTCAACGTTTTGCATATATTTGAATGTCTCTTTTAACTGATATAGTATCTGGAAGCATTTTCAGGGCTTGACCCAAAGATCTGCTTAACACCGCCAGGTGATGAATACTGAGTTCCTCTCGTTTAACGGTTGCAAGATGCATAAGTCCGGATGAATGTTTCATATTTAAATAAGATGTGAACAACTGTCATAAGAAGGCATAGCTTAAACATAATCTGTACGAATATTTAAAACGTTCAATAAGACCAAACCAAACGTCTATGTAATAAAAATATATGAATAGTGTACCCTGTTAAATAGAGTTATATGTAGGTTTGCTCAACAATCCCATAAAAAAAGCGAGAAACTTGCAGTTTAATACAGTAAAGTTCTGCTAGGTATGTTATATATTTGAAAGATTTAAACATAAATCAGGGCCTATCGACATAATCTATATAATACGTAGTCTATATTTTGATAGCTGCACTGTTAATTGAAGCATACAAAATCTTAATACAGTAAGTTGCAAAACTATAGGTATGACTACTTTGTCTTGTAAACCCGATTTCTTCATAATTGCACACGTTGCTGAAAGATATTTTTTATTTACATGTTATAACCGCGCATCTCAAATTTAGTACAATTCCTATAAGATACATAATGTTCAGTTAAAATTTGATCATATGGAATAACGTGCATCTTTAATGCAAAACGTAATCAAATACTAAACATTATGCATTAATTGTGCAATAATTGTACACTTCACTATTACTCTATTGAATCATAATCTATTTAAAATGTCACATTTAACGGTTACATAAGCAATTTTTTTTTAAGTCGGTAAAATTTAATTTTGAGAACGTTTTCTGCCTTAAAAATCAATTTATTTCTGTAACAATGTTTCGTAATAAAATGTAGACTTTATGGACTAAATGTATTTTTTAATTATGTTTCTTATATATTTTGTGCAATTACAGTGTATTTTATCTAGACGAAAACAAACGCACCAGAATTTCATTGGCAAAGAATAAAAAAAACAAAGAATACCCTGCATGCACGAATCTTTTAATATATTTAAAGTCGCTTGAACCTGATTGCAACACAACAACAATCACAGCAAAGCTTACGTAAAGATCTAACGTTATGTATAAACCAAGTAATTGCGGAAGGTATTAATGTGAATTAGTTTCCCTAAGTTTAACATTTATATGGCTTTTCGAATTTGTTTATGACTTCCAAAATTTGACCAGACCTTGTCCCATCTTTTCCGCTAGAATCCATACTATTAGTGTGTCACAGTTACTGTTTTTAAACATAAAAAATAAAAATAAAGTAGACACCTGCTTTTGTTTTTATAATGATTATGAGAAAGCTTTTATAATCCTAAGAGTCGTGGTATGTCGACTAAATGTGTCAGTACAAACTAAACAACAGAAATAATGAGTGCATACAAAATAAGTTACTCCGGACATGACAAAATATCATATACTGCCATGCATTTAATTGTTAGCATGAAGCCTAAATCACAATTATACATGGTCTCTTCCAGCTCCTTTGAAATTAAAAGAAGTTTCCGAAATATTGAGACTAAAGTGTTATCATGTTCATTGAATTGCATCGTCTATTTAACCAACATTTAACAACCGAATAATAAATAAGCAAAGAAAATTTAGAAAGACCATTATAGATTGAAGTTGTTTGATCTACATAAGTATTGCTTATCTATTAACTTTCTGGGATATATTACGTCACCTGTGCTAGAAATTGGTTACCGTGTATTCGCCGATGTTTCGATCAATCAGTTGATACTAGACGTAAAAATAAAAATTCGCACGTGAAAACGTATAAGTATGAACGGTAACAACATTACGCAAAATGTCATAACACAAGAGAAACATGTTTGTTAGGCGAATATTAAAATAAACTTAATCAATACTGAAAGTCATTACCCATGGTTGGTCTTAAAAGTATAAAGTGTTTTTGTATTTTCGTCAACACATTTAAATATTCATAATATGCAGCGTTATCTTAAATGAAATTTAGCAGTGCGCTATAGTTAGCAAATTCCATAAAGTGGCTGTAAATCAAGAAATATGCGTTTATGATATTACAAGTTATAGGACATTTAGACAGCTTTTTAAGCGACGATGATATCATTTCAATTGATTGCTGTGTTTCTTTAGTAAGTGGTTTGAAAAACAGCACTGACTGTACCTTTGCCTTAGCATTTAATATAAAATTAAAACAGTCTGAATTTTTGTCTAATTTTGTAGTTGTATTCAAACCGCTTGACTAGTTTCAAAAATTTGTCACTATTAAAATGTTGTTCTCATCTGTTGATGAAAAGATTTTTATTTCATTTCGCAAATTTACTGTTTTGTTTTAATAAGAGAAACAGACCTAGCCAAGTCTCGGTCCTAACATACCATAGTTTTACTATCTCAATTCTAGAAATATGATAATCCACTCATATCAATGTAAGATCCTGAATAAGAGCTAGTAATGACCTACTTTGAAATATTGCTACGTTTAGATCAATTAAAGTAAAATGCCTTCATTAAATTACTTTCCTGTCAACATCTTGTTAAATAGGTTGTTACAAAGGGAGATTTTTAGTGTATCGCTTTAAATTGAAATATATAAGTTTTATATGCCTATCAATCGTAGCGGGAAAGGATGATTTTAGATAAGGAAATTGAACCTACCACATTATAAATTACATTTGTCATTTTATAAATCTTTTGTCCGTCTAAACTAAGTCTGCCTGCCTATTCAAAACCTTTCCATTTATTTTATAAGTATGGTACTGAAAAGGTTCCCAGTGTTTTATTCACAAAGCTGCTCAGCATCTTCTCACGTGGCGGATGCGGTAGGCCATCCCGATGTGGTTGCCGATTTATTATACGTAGAGACTGACAAAAGAAAAAAGTGTGGAACGAATGTCTATAGTGTCACGCTTCTTGAGTGATAACGGCCTGTACGTTCTGCAATGTCAGGCATAATGTTCTTTTCATTTCCTAGATTGATAATTCGTTTTGTTAACTTTATTTTGTCCTGAACTACGTCTCAATCGCCTGATGTTAAATAATCGATTATTAAGTTTGATAATGTAATATTTGTTTGATTATTAATGTCCTCAACAAAGTAAGACGGATGTATTAAAACTACGCACACGAAACGTTTCTTATGATTAAAAATTGTGTGTTGTGACTCCCGCTTGTTCTTTTCTTTCCTGTTATTTTTTTAAATTTTTGATGCAGGATTTAGTATAAACATAAAGATTAAGTTCTTTTCAAGACTTAAGGACGTGTTGTCCTGATATTTCAACACAGAAAGCACAACGAAAGGAAAAAAGGATCGGTTTAGGTTAGCTTTGCATGAATGTTGAGATTTAAATTTGATCCGTTTTCCGAAAGTTTTAATTAATCGTTTGCAATAGAAACATAATCACTTTTCTTTTTTCCTGTCATTACCAAAATGAGCTACATAATATTGTCCTGGAAATAAATATTAGAAAAAGTATATCTCGTTTCAAGAACTCTTTTTTAAAATTAGTAAATAAAAACCGATATATCATAAATTATGTTAACACATATTAATTTGCATAAACTTTGTCATGGATAAAGAACTGCCTTAAAATATCATTGTGTGCTGTCATTGAATTTTTTTAACTTTAACACATTCATTTTAAGCTGCATACACTACACCATATCGCGTATTAATAACCCAAAGCTAATATCGTTGTTGGACAATACGAACTATGTCCTATTGAATTCGAAAACTAGATATGGATAAAAAATCATAAAATGTAACTGGCTTATAAAAACTCAGTAAGAATAAAATCAATCATGTCCTATTAACCTTAATCGAGGAGAATTGTCAAGACTATCTTTTGATTTTTCTAAATTAGGTTATCCGTTGACCTAGAACAAATATATTTAGTAATAAGATACAAAGTTGTTGCAGTGCTGATTTATTGCGAAAAAAAATAAGATTAATCTGGAGCATGGTTTTTATGTCCTTTTGAGTTTTTATGTCAATGGAACAAGGATAATAAAAATACAAATCTTTATATTGCGTGTATTGTACATTTTCGGAAATTTGATCAAATTAAAGCATATATCAAATGATCAAGTAAAATGAAACTCGTTATGTTTAGGCCTATATGTCATAGAATTTAACAAGGAGATAATGTCATTATGAAAAAAAATTTCCAACAAAGCAAAAATTTGACCAGATTTATGTAATGAAGATTTACTGTAACAGTAAAAATGGAAAACAAAATTAATGTTGAAGGTAAGACAGATTAATGGTCTCATAACTGGAATCCACATATCTAGAAAAGATCATGATCTTGCGTGTATCCTTCATTTTCTTTTGTGTGTGTTCTTTACGCCTCTTTCAGCAATTTTACAGCTGTATCATGGCGTCCAGTTTATATTGGTGGAGGAAGCCGGAGGAAAACCCAATCTCCAATAGGAAAACTGGCAATCCTTGTTAAAATTGAAGTCGAGTTCACCCTTCGCCCAGTATGACTCGAAGACGCAACCTAATGTTGACAGATCAACTGATCAAAAATTGACGAGCTACGTTAACCACTCGGCCACTGAGTCCCAAGATCAACATTAAAATAATGCATAAATATCTGATAATTGACAGAATGTTTGCTGAAAGTACATCAAGCAATGTTGTGTTCATTTCAGAAATAACGGGATGGAGTAGATAAAGTTAACCTACTATTTTTCACAATCAGCGCAAAGGGTCTTAATCTTGCAGGGAGTGTAACACTCACTAAACGCGTTACCGACCATAGTTAGCGACACGGCATTCCAGACGATACACCTCTCAAAAGGGCTTTATCTGGCATAAAAAAATCTGAACGATTTTCACAGAGATAATGAGGTATAAGAACATCACAAGTACAAATGATAATTTAATCTTATCAAAGAATATAAAATTTGGTATCGTCTAATAAGACAAATCAATGGCGCTTGTACTCAAAAAAGATTTGACATTTAAAAAATTCAGATGTTGTACACTTTTTTATCATTAAGATGTTGAAAACATAATAAAATCTGGCCAAGACCGTCTACCCCTGAACAACCTTATTATTTTAATCCTTTTTGCAATTTGAGACAATAAATATACACATGAAAGAATCAATAATATTATTGTGTGACTACTAGGTTGGCAATACCCCGGGCACTAACAGTCCAGCAGCAGAAGCATCAACCCAGTGGTAGGAAATAAAATGCCATCAAAGATACCAAGGCTAAATAATTTACGAATATCTGCACACACTATTTTTACACCGTTTCCATGACCTACCTTGTAGTCAGTCACGTCACGATTTTAAAAACCAACAATATTAAAGTATTTTATTTGCAATAAATATTATGGCTTATGTTTATTGTCAGGTTTGTGTTTTATACCTGTTGATTTGTATTGGTTTTTGTTTCAATCTCGGTTTGCCATTTATTGCAACAACAATTCGCTTTTGGTTTACATTTGATTTAATAATACTCAAATATGATTATGGTATTTCGTTTTTAGTGATTGTATTTATCGCAGAGATTTGCCGTCTGTCGTCTGCTATATTTAAAATGAGAATAACAAAGTGTTATTACTTAAAATAGCTTTGTTTTAAAAATTGATTTCACTAAGCATTTCTTGCATTTTAGAAAAAAACTAGAAAGTTTGCCAATGCAGATTTAATACCTGATAACCCATAAGGAAGAGATTGTCAGTTAGTTGCTTTGGTCATCTGAAACCTTTTAAACAGAACTACAACCTATGATATTTTATGTACATTGGAAAATTGCGTTTTCTTTAACAAAGTTCCAAATTTGATGAAAACGAATGTGACCATTTTTCTACTTATTGAAATATTTCATTAACTAAAACGTCTAGACGCCCATTAGACGTTTGGCGTTTTCCAGGGTCACTGACATTTCACACCTTTTCTTAGATATGACTAAATCAAATCCCCTTGAATAAGTAACTGAATACACACAACTGAAATATGCCTGTCGCTTAACATATTTATGACAATAAGACCAGCAAATCAGCACTTTTTGTAATGTATACAGTATTAAATAAGTTAACATTGTCGCTTAACTCTAAATGTCCACTTATTGAACTTTTTCAAAATATGGTAGGGTTGTGGACAACATTTAGTAAGAGCGATGTAAACATACACATTTAAAGCCTATGAGAAGGCTGTCACACGACACAAAACATAATAGAATGATAGTTTTACAATTATTACTATGCTGTCTAACGTTTTAACTCATAAAAGTGACCTAAATTAGCCTAGCTTACTGTCTGTCGTTGCACTATTATAACTTAGTTATTCTATACCGATGGCTTGAATGGGAATAAATTAAGAACAGCTGATTCCAATTACCACAATCATTTTTCCCTTTTGTTGTATTTTGATGTTTCTTCAGACACATGTTTCCAAGTACAAAAAAACGGAATTAAGAGATTTTGTTTGTGTGCGTTTGTTAGATTGTTATGAACCTATTACAAGAATTGAAGGGGTTAATACTTGGTGAGATTTCACGATTTTAGTTAATCAGAAACAATGACTACCGATAGAGCGAAAACAACACATTTATACCAACAAAACCTTTAGACTATTAGTTTTGCCAAAATTCAAAAGACAATTAAATGTAAATGTGTAATTAATATAAATTCATTCGTATGTGTTGTGATGTACAGTGTAATAGATGAGTTCTCATTGTCGTTAAGGCCACAAATTCTAAAAACCTATTTATGACATCGAAAGATCAAAAAGAGCCTCTAGGATGGTACTAAAGTACGTATATTGAATTTCATACATGACCACAAGCAATGTAGCCTACAATTGATGCTCAATTATTTACATTATTCTATATCAATAGCTTGAAAGAGAAATTGAATAAAATCAGTTTTCTTGTTAGCACAATAAGTGGTCATTTTTGTGCGTTCGAATATTCCTTCAGACATATTCTTGTAGGCTCAGTGAAAACATGATTGCCTTGCATTTAGATTCTATATTGTTAATAATGTAATTTAACGGTCGAAAGAGGAGAGAAATGTTTTGTAAACTCTTAGTTAAATTTTAAAACGTTTTGCCAATTAGAAACATGACTGCTGACAACAAAAATGAAAATGAAATTTGCCCATCATGACACAATTATACTCATTTTTAGTAAATTACAAAACATTTTATACTTACTTTTGACGCAAATTAATAACTAATTATGATAACTAAATATGTAGCTACATGTATTTTTGCCATCTATATAGCCTTGGTTTTGTTCATATTGTCGTTACGGCAATATTCTAAATGCCATCTTATGCCATAATAAGATACAGAAGAAGTTTCGGCAGGTTATTAAACCATGTTTAGTACATTAGTACATCAATACTCAATTGTTGTCCATAAGGAGACTGCCGCATTGGAAATTAATGACAAAAATTTGAAACCCCAATAAGTTGACTTTTTTATGGCCATGACTGCTAACTCCCGAAACTGCCGTTGCGTTATTATAATTTACATTTACATCATTACATATAAATGGCTAAATTTATAGTAAAATAAAACAGCTGATTTCAATATCCACAATCAGTGGTTACTTTTACTGTGCTTTGTTGTTTCTACATACACTAGATGTTGTTTAAAAACATCAACTTTATGATAGTGTCTGTGCCTTTGGTGTCTTTTAATTGTTTCCAATGCAATATTATATATCAATAGCTTAACAAGGGAATTAAATAAAACAGCTGATTAGAACACATTAAAATCAGTGATATGTAAAAGCGCACCAAAAAATTGTTCATCGGGATGCTGTATCGTTAAAACGTAATAAAAAAAACTCTGATACAAAGATAGATTTACTTCTTTGTGGCCATGCCTTTTAACTTACAAAGGTGACCTATCTCAAGTAACCTAGCCTATTTATGTCGTTGCAATTTAAATTTGCATAACTATATGTCAACGGATTAAGAAGGGATTTAAATTATCACAGCTGACTCAATTATGGTAATAAGTGGTCACTTTTTACTGTGTTTTCATATTTTGCAGACATATAATGGTAAGTACAGAGAATCTGGTTAACATTGTTTTCGTGGTCAACGTAAAACAAAAATTAAATCTTGAATTGTGGTAGAAAATCCACACAATAGAAGTCTTTAAACACCATCAACGTTTGACCTTTAGACGCAAGGAAGTTTAAGTTATATCCAAACCACCTGATGTGTCATCAGTATTTAAGTAAATATTGAAAAAGTGATTTCAATATCTGAGAAAGCAAATACTCACAATATGTTTCTGTACAAATGTCCATTCATTTAGCAGAATAACTTATTCTTCTGAAAGCTAAAATCTAAACAAAAAATACAACACTTCCACCTTTATCGGGCGACTAAAAACTAGTCTCTTAGTAAGAATATTAGAAACTTAGCATAATGTTTTTGTTTAATTCACCATATTATGGAACCTTTACATGTATATACTGCAGATATGACAGTTCATTTTCTTTCATAGTAGTATTAAACAGCTAAATAATCGTAAAAATGCACTTATAACAATAAGCATTTCGTCCACTCTTTTTAAAGAAACACAAGTATCTTATTTTCGTTAATTTTCAATAAATCAAATTTTTTATAGCAGCTGACAATCATTATCTTTTTCAAGCTTTAATTTGGTCACATGTACAGGTTGTTTCAAACCCTACTGAAAACAGTATTCTATATTTATCGACAAGACAATTGTATTTAAAGCTGTAAATAATCTAACGTTACGCATACTGTACTTGTATAGTAGGGTTAAACCCAACAGTCAGCAATTTGTTATCTCTATTATCTGTGTTATGGCATCAGTATTTGTCAAGCTGAGACCACTTGACAAAGAAAAACTGATTTTTTTAAGTAAGGATAAATCCTGATTTGTCTGGAGTTAACCTTAAACTCTCAACAGAATGCCAACTTATCTTACATTTAATTAAACAAATGTTCATAGCACAACCCACTAGTTAAGTTGTGAAACAGAAAAAAGGAATAATAAATCTCATACGACTTCTTTTTATTTTTTACG
The DNA here is from genome assembly GCA_944474755.1 of Limnoperna fortunei. NCBI lineage: Eukaryota > Metazoa > Mollusca > Bivalvia > Mytilida > Modiolidae > Limnoperna > Limnoperna fortunei. The sequence goes on from OX104112.1 coordinate 46,829,211, forward strand.
CTTTAATAATATGGCAACACTAAAACTCGTAATGTAATTGTCCGTTTAAATCTAAGAATTGATTTTTAGTTTAAGATGCCATACTATTTGTGACTGTGTGTAAGCGTTTATTATTTTTACTACAAAAGACTGAAATGATTAACTTAAAAGTGAACATTTTGATTTTTGAAACGCGAATGAAGTTTGATTAAAAGCTGAATACTGCCAGATTAATAAATTATATTGCATAACTTTGAAACGGTCGATAAAATTAAATTAACTTGTCAGAATAAACAAATCGGACAAAATAATAGTAGAAACGATGTCAACGGTTTCAACCATCCTTTTTATTCACATTATGTTAGTTTGTCTCGTCGTTTTGTGTCATTTCCAATTTGCAACCCATCAGATATTATATAACATTGCACATTTCACTTCCTTACAAGTACAATGTTATGTGCATTTGTTGCCTTCTGGCATTACGTATTGACGCGTGTAAAAACTATTCCAGCAGCTGAAACTATTTTGTCCATTCAAAACAATGTTACTATTTTCTGTTTGGCCACTAATATGGTATTATATAATTCATATAAAACTGAATTTATTTTTCGTTTCTGAACAAAAGATTCCATAAATGGTATACGACAAGAACAGTACATAGTTATGAAATCGCAACGACTCGAAATAAACAACGTCCGGAGCTTCACGTTCTATCATTTATGAATGTTTAAACATCAAATATACAATCCACAACACGATGCACTTAACTATACCCTGACGTTATAATTACGAAGCAATCATGTGCTCACTGTGTACTTGACGTCATTTACCGACACAATTTTTATTTTATATTTTTACACATAATGCCATTGCCTTTAGCTATCGAAAATTGTTTTAGGCTTGCTTATAACAAGATTTTTGTATTTGCGCTGCAATAATCAGTAAACCTTCTACGTATGTGAAGATACTGTTTTAAGGCATATTTTAGATACGAAATTAAACAACACATGATATGTATAACAATTTATTTCAGTTTGTATATAGTCAATGGAATTGATTAGAAATGAATGAATTTTGTCAGTTTCTGTGAGAGATTTTTAAGCTTTTAAAAAAGATAAGTTAACAATTAACCCAAACACATGAAGCATTATCAAAACCTCAGTAAGTCAATAATCTGAGAGTACTGTCAAACCTAATTTATTATATAGATTCTCCAAACATTTCAGGCTTTTTGTACTTATGTCTTAATTATAATTTGGTCAACAGCAAAATAATTGTATTTACTCCTTCTAGCTACAGTGAACAATATATTACGATGGCTTCGATTGAAAACGATGATAACAATATCGAAGAGGCGCATAATCACGTAGTTTTTAAATACATTGTCAAGGTAGGCCTGAGAAGTTGATAAAGTTTAAAAATTAAAAAAAAAACGCGGTTAAAATAACAACTTACAGTACAAAGTTATAACTAAAATTACACGGATCTCGTGTTTACATTTGACCAGGTTGATTTTTAGTCATGCATTTATGTAAAGGTTGAAAGTGTTGTTTTAATAAGCAACTCGTGCATTACACTATAAGGGATAATCTGTCAATGACATTCTGTTAAAATTTAAAGAAATGCAATTTTAAGCCACAAAGTTTCAAATGCACGAATATTTATTACTTTATTTATGCACCCTGTAATGTAAACTAATATTCAAAAATTGTTGTTAACTAATGCTTAACTAAGAAATGCGGATTTGTAGTTTATATGAAAGTGTCTTTCGGTTAACGACACCAAAGCCCACAAGTGCGAGGTCAAAACGAAGCCGGCTAGTATCTAGGTAAATTATTGTTATTTAATTACTCTTCAGTTTCGCCTTGATTTCAAAAGTTTCTTAATATTTTGGGGATTTTTGAATTTCATAATTGTATAATCAGTTTCATCTACATGGCACATTCATCCCTTGGTCTTTGACGATACCGCTTTTGTTGCTTCGTCAATTGATTGCGTGATATTGCTTGCGTTAACAGACTTATCAGAGTTAAATTCAAGGACTTCCATGAAATGCAGTCATTAGTTGTAGGTAATCAAATTACAACTACAGATAGATAACGCATTTTCGCATTAACTTTAAGGAACTAACTTAAAAGTTTTTAATCAGTTAAAATTTCAAATTTTCTTAAATTTCGAAAAGTTAAATCTATGGTACGTGTATTTATTTGTCGGGAGTATTCTTAAATCGATAATAATTTATTAAGATTATTGCTATACTAACAGAAAAATGCATAAAATGTTGGGTGGCAAGGATACGTTCAACACTTAAGATGCTTATTGGGGAATACCCAAATCGGAAGTAGTTTGTAATAATACCGTTCCTTGTCAGGTTAGGTTAGTCCTGAAAATGCAAATGTTGTGTGTCATTCTTCTATAGTATGAGAATAAATGTTAACAGCTTATAGCAATGTTTTTAGAGAATCTTTATATGGAAATCTTTGCCATTAATTGTTAACTTAGGTTTTAGTGAAACCGAAGTCTTTATCCCAGCCAAAAAAACGTTCTCTCTGAATAATATCTAATCAATAACCACCTAGACCACCCGGTAATTGGAATATCTAAGTCGTTTACAACATTTTTTGAGGGGAGGGGCGGGGAAGCTTACATGCCTATCTTTCTTATTGTTTAGAAATAAAGATGCTGATGATACAGTAATGTAGTTTCTTAAATACGAGATTTTTATTGCCGGAATGAAATAGATTACCAGGTGAGAACAACTGATACTGGCGAAGTAATTTTCAAATTGAATCATGTACTTATTTCAACAAAACCTGTTAGCAATGCCACTCAATGTGATATTACAAGTAGGAAGTATGATATTTACTAAAACATCCCTTTCTGTTTTCGATGGTATGCTTAAAACATGTGATTACAATAAAATATTTACCGGCACAATTTTCAAATATATAAGTACATATTTTATTTTAATTCACTATTATTGCTATATTATTTTAATTCACTCTTCTAATAAAAGCAAGTTTAATGTCATATCAAAAATGTAGAGAAGTTTGCTTGTTTAAAAGTAAAAGATGTATATTCATATTTATTCGAAAAACACACAATGTGTTTGTAATTATTTTTGTATCATGCAAGTAAATTGGGAATGTCAAGTGTAAAGAATGTTAAAAATGTTTTATTTCAAATTAAGATCTACAGACTGAAATTGGCATGTACTAAACCACGATCTCCAGTAATGTTTGCTGATTAGGCGCGTAGATTAGATATGGAATAGAATGTTGACACAGTGACATGTGCACTTTTAGAAACATTACGCATTAAAGTAAACAGTTTTAGTTATTCCTGCATAGCAATATTGTTGAAGAAATCATTCAAAAATAAAATCAAGATTAATTTAGTACTGCTGTCATTGTCCTGGTCAATTACAAAGTATGCAATTACTTAAGTGCCTGCGTAAAGAAAATATACGATTATAGATGACGTAGACAAATACACAAAATGTAGTCTTTATTCTGTTAAAATATGTATGATATGCAAGGTAAACATATATTAATATTTACACAATATCTTCTTAAATAAGACAATACTGCGTAACACATTCACAGAAGAAAAAATATAACTACAAGTCTTTTTTTATAACAAGTCGACGTGCCTTTTTGTCGTTGGGTTGGTCTATTGGTCAAGAAAGTAATTTTTACCGTAATTTGTTTTATATTTTAACATCTACCAGGCAATTGCAGATTAAAAATGTAAAAATACAATTCAGTACAGTGCATTCTAAATTCTTATTCTGACAGTTCAGTTCCAATCTTTTATAGCTTATTGATTTTTAACAGAAACAAATCTTTTTTCTTCTACGTGTTTAAAAACGATGACCATTATAGAACTGCAATTCGAGTGAGTGTTTGAATGGCTCAACATTCTTTAGCATAAAATTATTTATATGTAAACAAAGGTCACATGATCACGCTCTGAACGGAATCGTAGATATTTGTGAGAATTCTACACAGGTACACAAGGATCATATTGATAGTTTTCTCAGTGGTCGACTCATAGAGCACTTCTCCAGATGACGGGTAGAATAGGTTCTCAGGGATGTCTGGTCATAAAATGGAAAAGCTAGACAAACCCATTCACTATCACTACCATTTCTGTAGACAAGCAACTACAATTCACTACATTGTTCGTCTTTTTTCAATATCCCATACTTTTAAGTGGCCTTCAATTTGTTGTACACTTGGTTTATTCTTTTACACTAATGATTTATTGTGTGTAAACTTGTTTTTGTCATGAATATTCAATCTATTACCCATCCCTAGCGACAATAGAAACAGTGGGTAAAGAAGTTAATTATTTATTTTTAATTATAATGGAGAAGCTACCCTTCTGGGGTTTTTAATATTATTGCAAATTTGTATGTGTCTGGTTTATTTTTGAACTCTTTTGTCAAGAGCTTTTCCGTATGTATCGATTTACAACATTTAATGTGTATCTTGCTTTAATTTGTACATTTCTTAATGTTTGCCTGCATTTAAAGTTAAAACACAAAAATCCCAGTACCAACAATACATCTATGATCTTTGAGAATTGTGACAAACAAAACGTTCAAAGACCAGACAAGCAGACCTTACACTACTACAAGTGATAAATATACAGGAGGAAAATAGTAGCCGTTCAACGATCTTGGCATAGTTTGATGCAGATATAATTGAATATGTCACCAATGGATGAGGAAATGTGTTTAGCATTCAGAAATAAGCTGAATGTCTGTGTCACCATTTGATTTTTCTCCAACACAAAATATGAAGTGGTGTAGATTATGCAGTAATCCAACTGTTTTATGTCAAACATTGAGCGCAAAATTTAATTCTTAATTCCGAAAAGTTACATAACGTACATTTTACTTCAAGGGTAAATTAACTATCAAATGTTGTTTGAAAGATACATTAAGAGGCAAATTAAATACAATTCAAAAACGTAAGTTGATTAAATCATGCATGTCTGATATATTATTAGGTTTGTTAAATGAAGATTAATTGTATTCACACGATATACTGTTAAAAGTCAATTTTTAACTTCCATTTATACTTGACATTTAAGGTTTTTAAGGTTATCGTCATTTTGATTACATAAAACACATTTCATTTTAGGCGTGATTATATACCTTTATGACCTAAATACAAATAAAGTCAGACTTCAACTTTCTGTAATTAAGTTTCATGTTATTGTTTTTTAATCATGAATCACAGAAGACACTTATTAGTACTTAAGCTTCAATCTTTGCTATTAGAGTCGAGTGTTTTATTAATCCAATGCAATATCTATTCCGTTACAATGTAGCAAACTGAAAAAAAAAACAATTAGAAAAGAAAGTCAAAGCTATGCTAGTGAGTGGATTGAGAGAGAATGAGAACAACACCCAGAGCTAAACGTCACATTAAGAATCTTCGACATTGCAATATTGATGGACCTAAATCCGTATTAAAAGACTCAAATGATATGGGGTGTCTAACTCCTTTGAGTTTCTATGCCAATCACGTTACTATATATGCCTTATTAAATAAGGTTAACAGGTAATTTCACATACAAATGTATCACATTTGTCAAAGGTGAAATCTGGGCAACCATAAGTCTTTATGACTTCTTTTATACATTACGACAAAGAGTAGGAAGTCTTGAAACACTTTATTTGCTAAGTAATATCAATCATATGTAGATTCTATAAAATCCTAAAGAACTATTGGAAAATTTTAAATCAAGATCGATATTTCAAATTCTATTGGAGAAAATTTTAAATCAAGATCGATATTTCAAATTCTATTGGAGAAAGCCTTCGTTTTCTGCTACCTTGCTTCAAGATCAAGGAAAATCCCGTCTTTAAAAAATCATGCATAAAACCATCGTTTCCACATATACCTACAAATATGTAGTCTAAAGTTAAACCAATACGTATTTGTCTACTAAAAAGGATAGGGTAAATTATTTTACAACGTAGGTTTGGTTAATAGTGTGCTAAATATTCCGATCGACAAGTTATTTGTATGTTAAATACGTTTTAGCAGGTAATCAGAATTTAATGGGTACAAGTTGTGCCCGATCCCATACGAATTGTTCCTGTATGCGTATGAAACAGAATTTCTTCAAGATCGTTTTTAAGTCAAGAAAGCAACAGCTAGGCCATTTAATCTTACATAAAGATATATTGATAATGATATATTTGCTAGGTGGTTGTCGTTAATATATCCTTTATAACTGGACATTAAAGAAACCCAATTCATCGACATAATTTTATGACTAACAACACATTTTACTCAAAAGATCCCCTCTGCACAAGACTGACGAAAAACAAAATGATTTTAATTTCAAATTATAAATTTCTCTTATTATGTAGCAATATTTCAGCGTCACTTGCATACAGTATTTATATTTCTCAATTGATTGGGTATGCAAGACTTTGCAGTGAGTATACTGACTTTTTGCGCAAGTCAATTTTTGCTGGATGAACTATAAACTATGATTACAAGAAACAACGAATCGAACGAGTTTTTAATACGCTTTACTATAGATACCATTTTCCTGTTGATAAAGTTTTGTTTCAAAATATGATTGCAGATAGTTTTCCCAATTTAATTCAGAACATGGTGATTGGAATGCGATGATCATTTTATAACTCTTACTGACGATTGGAGTATGATACCCAACTATTTTCATCAAAACACCAACTCACACATAACAATTATGGAACAGGAGATTTAAAGACACCATGTTTACCTATCATTTCTGTTATAAATGGTTGATTTCAGGTGGAGATGACCAAATACAGATGGGCGCACGCTCACCCATATGTACTCGCTGCGTCATCCAATCAAACTGCCTTAAACAATATTTTAATTATGGTAACATAGCAACGTTCTTGTTTTTTGGCGTACTGACGGGATGTCGGATATAAAACAATGGATATTCTAAAGGACATCACGATGTGAAAGTTGTTGGCTTACGGAAAATGTAGGTCATTTCCTGGGATTTGGGGAAATTTCCGTGTGATCTGTCACTGTTGATCGATATTTTATATTTGTGTTTGCTTTTTTTGCTGTGCTCCACTCGCTGAAAGAAATAAAATTTCTATCACTCGTGTAAGATCACCCGATTAGTAACTATATATGTAAGAACCTATTTTTCTTTTGAAATGCCTCTACCAAGTGAGGGCCATTGTTGTGCTTTTATATTGGTTCTCATGTTGGCTGGTGTCTCGGCACTGATTTTATATCTTTTGACAGTTTTTTGCTCAATCGGACAACACGAACCAATCAATATTAGGACTTAACACACCATATGTAATATTTATCAAATAACAACTTTTTACGAGGTCAATACGTAGTTATATGGACAGTGGAGGAAAATATTGACCGAGGACGAAGTCCGAGGTCAATATTTTTCTACAGGTCCATATAACTACGTATTGACAGAGTAAAAAGTTCTTAATTGTTATATTACATATGAATTTTTCTCTATTTATTTAAATTTAGAATAATGAGTCGGAAGAGTATATCCGGATCTATTTTTAGAAACAAGCCTTAAATATGCTTTATAAATAGTAACATATCCGGATCTATTTTTAGAAACAAGCCTGAAATATGCTTTATAAATAGTAACATGACTTAAATATGCTTTAAAAATAGTAACAAGCCTTAAATATGCTTTAGAAATATAATATATACACAGAATATTTTGGGGGGACATTGTCTACACGAACCAATCAAAATTAGGACTTAACACACCATATGTAATATTTATCAAATAAGGACTTTTTACGAGGTCAATACATAGTTATATGGAGGTCAATATTTTTCTACAGGTCTATATAACTACGTATTGACAGAGTAAAAAGTTCTTAATTGTTATATTACATATGAATTTTTCTCTATTTATTTAAATTTAGAATAATGAGTCGGAAGAGTATATCCGGATCTATTTTTAGAAACAAGCCTTAAATATGCTTTATAAATAGTAACATGCCTTAAATATGCTTTAAAAATAGTAACAAGCCTTAAATATGCTTTAGAAATAGAATATATACACATAATCTTTTGGGGGAGGATTGTCTACACGAACCAATCAAAATTAGGACTTAACACACCATATGTAATATATGTAAATATGATATGACTTCCAAATGTGTGTAATTACTTGAAGGTCTACTGTTATTAAGTTAACAACTCTTCGGTGCAGCTTGAAGCGAAACAACATCAACAAGATAATGAATGCAGGCTAGAAACATGAAAGTTTATATTGTGCAAAAACAATATGCGATCAGATCTAAAGAAACCCTCAGTGGACATCATTTGACATGCTATTAGATATTCTAGAAATTACAGTTTTTCCTCATCTTAAAACATACTGAAATTAAATTTTAAACTTAATTGCATTGAACATTTCAATAAAAGGATATGTAAAAACAAATTATGCATAAAACTTTAAAACATAATAATGCTTGGCTGATTCGTGACAGGAATAATAATATGAAATGATTGAAACAGCCGCTGTATAACAATATTAATATGCCAATGTCATCAATTGAACACATTTTATTATTTTGAACATAATTATCTTCGCAACTAAATTATTAAAAGAAATGTGTTTTTGTCTGAAACCTTAAAACGACATTTTTATTAAGGCATTATTCTACGTGTAGACTGACAAAGCCTGTTGAATATAATGATTTAATTTTGCTAGAATCATCATTTCTTGCAATATCAAGACATTTACGACCTTCGGCGGGCCATAGTAATTCTATTAAAAGATTGTTGAACGGGATTTAAAAGATACATTATAAAACACAGTATAAGGCAACTGTCGGAAAGCATCACCTTGAACTGTTGTAAAACCAAGCCCTTTCTTTAAACAGACATAAGTATCCTTGCTTAAACCTTTTAAAGATAGGATTCATTTGTAAAGGGTGTCCACATGGTAGAGCATGTTTTTACAATTTATATAATATGTCAGATTCGACGTCAAATTATCCGGACACTTAATTTGATAATATTAATATCTTTCCTGTTTAACAGTTTTATTCTGCACCTATTTGGCACTTTAAAGGACGAAATAATTTTTTTATATAGTTATGTCAGTTGTCAAAGTAAAACGATCAAACGGATCATTAGCCGTTCTGAAACCAATATGAACATACAATCAATCCCTCAAGAAATTAACCGTTATTGACGCCTACATGTACGACAGGGCCATAAAGGTAAAACGGTTAACGAAAATTGTCGATTTCAAAATCGTTCTATTCCATATGAGTATGTAATGATTTGGTTAAGCAAACACAAGTATTGATAATTTGTTTTGATTTCCAATATCATAAATTAAATATGTTTGGTAAATGCAACTAGTTATTTACATGAGTTTGTGAATCAGCGACAAAAAGCAAAAGACAACAGAATGACAATTTATGTATGAATTTTGGTCCATTTATTATTAAATCGGGCAATTATTTTTATTTCCACTGGATTATTTTTGAAAACCATTATCACTGCATTGGTACGGAAAATGAACACAAAATTTAGTCGTGTCTATAGCATATTTGTTTATGCATGACAAGAAACGAAGAAAAAAAAACAAAAACCAAAAGTTACTACGAACTTACTATAAAGACACGGAAGACATTCAGATGCTTTAAATTATTAAGCCATGTCATCTGCTAATAGAAAACACTGTTTGTGTCAACCAAGGTATTTGCTGTTATGACTTTTCACCAGATATGTGTATTATTAATTTAATTTTTTCCTAATATCGACGATATTGACACAATTTTTCAACCCGGTTTAAGCTGCATATAATAGATAGTATTTCAAAGTGTGGAAAAAGCTTAATGTTTTAATACTGTTACATTAGGAAAGAGAGCCTTTTGAGATCTTTTGTTGTTTACAATTTATTTAGAAGACTTTTAGAATCACTGTTATTGTGAAAGTCTTTTGTGCTGAAATTGTGGTCTGAAGTTTAGAATGAGATTTTGTAAAACACTTAGCAGTTACTGCTATTTAAAGATGTCTGTATAGAGACTCAATATGTTTTAGGTATCTTGTCCATAAAGGGGTTTTGCATTTATCGACGTTGATGTGAAGATGAAGAAAGAAGCTGAAACGGGATTCTGATTTTCAAAATTGCTTCTTTGAAAACGTTTTAGATATGTCATCGGGGTTGCTTTTTTCTGTCATCACCTATTACTTTATTAAATATTTTATTTAATGTTTGATGCAATACTTAACCATAAAGCGGTACACATGTTATTTCTGTCGTCGAAGAGAAAATATTAAAATGGTAATGAAGCGTCTACAATATTTTTTGTTAAGTCGAAATAATTATTAAACTTTCTCATTGACATTTTTATTTCTATTTGGCTTAATTAAGGCTTTCCACTTTCCGAGTGGAAAGCCTTCTTGTAATTTGTCTGTTTATTAAGGCTTTCCACTTCCGAGTGGAATGCCTTACTGTAATTTGTCTGTTTATTATTCTTTTTTTTCCGCCAAGTTTTCTTTTCCCATTATAAATTTTGTTTCGCGACATGTCGTAAAGACCTTTTGTACTATGGGTGTATGAGACATTACGCTTTCGCAGTTGACCCTGTCACACCGAACACTTTTTCTTTACGGAGTTATTTCCTTTGTCATAAAAAAGCTTGTGTACAGATAAACTTTGAAACCGTAAAAGATTTTGCAATAAAAGTTGTTGCAAAATGGTCAGCTATTGATTGCGACAATATCTCCCAAAGTATTTTGATGACTCCTTGTTGGAGTTATTTCCCCTTATTTATTGGAAGTACATTTTGTACCATTGTAACTCATGAACAAGAGGTGATAGAGACTAGATATTTCACAGTTGGTCATCATTGACCTTGACCTTGAAAAGGTCACAAGGTCAAGGTCACATTCTAATTTTTGACATTGTGTTGTGTACAGATTTCCTCCTTTACTATAATAGATAGAGAACTGAAACCTTTACCAAAATGTGTCTCATATTAAGATCTTGAATCGTCACTTTTTTATTTGACATTTTTATAAGAGTTATCTCCCCTAGACCACTAAAATATATTGTGAATTGCATTATATCACTTTATCTCAGTAACTATAACAGATATTTATATGAAACCTTATATCATTATTCATCATTGACCTTGACCTTGAAAATGGACACAAGGTCAAAGGTCAAGGTCACGTTTGAAATTTTGACATTGTCTTGTCATCGGTATTCCATTGAAACGGTAAAAGATAGGCAATAACTTATAATGGATAAAATGTTGGTCTCATCAAGGCGCAACTTTTTTCTATTTGGGGTCCAGGATCCGACTTCATCTTATAGGAGTTATCCCCCATTAAACACATTGATAATTAGTTTTCCATTAATTACTTATCAACTATTGATAGTAGAGGCATGGGGTCTCCACTATAGACCATAAGGACCCTTGACCTTGAAAACAAATACAAGGTCAAAGGTCAAGGTCATCTTCTAATTTTTGGTATTTATTAAAAGTAGTCGTATCTCAACTACTATAAGAGATATTGGCATAAAATCTTCAATGTTTATCACCGTTGACCTTCAGCATGGTCAAGGTCATGCTGTTATAGTCAAGATAAGTCAATTTTAAATGTTTTTCATGGTACTATATATTTTAAATGGCTTATTTTTATAAATGCTATTGTCTTTAAGTAATATTTACTTAGATTAAAAGATCAGTTGTCAAGGTCATTCAAGTTTTCTTACGTCCTATTTAATAACCTTTCTTATTTTGAAAGATATTTAAATAGTTTTTTATATATTTTTTTACTTATTAATTGATATAGATAAATTACGTATGTTGCTTAGCTTTTTAGTTTCAAGGTCATTTATTGAAGGTCTTCTTTTAAAGTGGAAAGCCTATTAATCGTTCTTTAGAACGATTGAACCTATATTTAAGGCTTTCCACTTTCCGAGTGGAAAGCCTTCCTGTTATTTGTCTGTTTATTAAGGCTTTCCACTTTCCAGTGGAAAGACTTATTGCATTTTGTCTGTTTCTTATTAAGGCTTTCCACTTTCCAGTGGAAAGACTTATTGCATTTTGTCTGTTTCTTATTATTCTTATTATTCTTCCGCCAAGTTTTTTCTTTTCCCATTATAAATTTTGTTTCGCGACATGTCGTAAAGACATTTTGTACTATGAATGTATGAGACATTACGCTTTCGCAGTTAACCCTGTCACACCGAACACTTTTTCTTTACGGAGTTATTACCCCTGTCATAAAAATCTTGTGTGCAGATAAACTTTGGAACCGTAAAAGATTTCGCAATGAAAGTTGTTGCAAAATGCTCAGCTATTGATTGCGACAATTTGTTACATATCGCGCAAAGTATTTTGACAACTCCTTGTTGGAGTTATTTCCCCTTATTTATTGGAAGTACATTTTGTACCATAGTAACTCATGAACCAGAGTTGACAGAGACTAGATATTTCACAGTTGGTCATCATTGACCTTGACCTTGAAAAAGGTCACAAGGTCAAAGGTCAAGGTCACATTCTAAATTTTGACACTGTGGTGTGTGCGATTCTCCTCCTGAACCATAAGAGATACAGAAATAAATCTTTTACCAAAATGTGTATCATATTAAGGTCTTGAAAGGTCACTATAAATGATTTGACTTTTGAAAGAGTTATCTCCCCTGGATCAATTAAATATAGTGTATATAGCGTTATCTCAGTAACTATGACAGATATTTATATGAAACCTTATATCATTAGTCATCATTGACCTTGACCTTGAAAATGGACACAAGGTCAAAGGTCAAGGTCACGTTTGAAATTTTTACATTATCTTGTCATCGCTATTTCTTTGAAACGGTAAAAGATAGCTTATAACTTATAACAGATAAAATGTCGGCCTCATAAATGCGCAACTTTTTTCTATTTAAAGGAAAAGGATTTGACTTCATCTTATAGGAGTTATCTCCCATTACAACCATTGATATTTATTTTTTCATTGATAACTTATTAACTATTGATAGTAGAGGCATGGGGACTTCACCAAAGACCATTATGACCCTTGACCTTGAAAATAGAAACAAGGTAAAAGGTCAAGGTCATCTTATAATTTTGGGTATTAATGATAAATAGGCATTTCTTCATAATTTTAAGACATATTGACAAAGGACCTTCATTGTTGGTCCTTTATTGACCCTCATCATGGTCAAGGTCATATTGACAGCAGTCAAGGTCAAATAATATTTTTTGGAAATTCTGCTTTTTCGTGTATATAAAATGGTAAATACAAATAAATGATTTGTTTTTAAAGCATTGAATATGCAAAAATCAAACACTTGGTCGTCAATGTCATTTATCTCAATTAACGTCCTATTTTTTTACCTTTTTTATTTCAAAAGATATACGAATGGTTTTTCTTTCTTTTGTTTATTTTGAAAAGAAGATTCAATTTCCATATAGCCAAAGTCAATGCCAAGGTCATTTATGCAATAAGTGGAAAGCCTCTCATTTGTTCAGTAGAACCAATGAACTTATATTTAAGGCTTTCCACTTTCCGAGTGGAAAGCCTTCCTGTTATTTGTCTGTTTATTATTAAGGCTTTCCACTTCCGAGTGGAATGCCTTACTGTTATTAGTCTGTTTCTTATTAAGGTTTTCCACTTTCCAGTGGAAAACCTTCTTGTAATTCGTCTGTTTATTATTATTCTTTTTTTTCCGCCAAGTTTTCTTTTCCCATTATAAATTTTGTTTCGCGACATGTCGCAAAGATATTTTGTACTATGGATGTATGAAACATTACACTTTCGCAGTTGACCCTGGCAGACCGAACGCTTATTTTTTACGGAGTTATTTCCCCTGTCATAAAAAAGCTTGTGTGCAGATTAACTTTGAAACTGTAAAAGATATCGCAATAAAAGTTGTTCCAAAATGTTCAGCGAAGGATTGCGACACTTTATAACATATCGCATTAAAGAAATTTTCACCTTCTTATAGGAGTTATTTCCCCTTATTTATTGCAAGTACATCTTTTACCATAGTAACTCATGAACCAGAGATGATAGAGACTAGATATTTCACATTTGGTCATCATTGACCTTGACCTTGAAAAAGGTCACAAGGTCAAAGGTCAAGGTTACATTCTAATTTTTGATATTGCGTTGTGTACAGATCTCCTCCTTTACTATAATAGATAGAGAACTGAAACCTTTACCAAAATGTGTATCATATTAAGATCTTGAATCGTCACTTTTTTTAATTGACATTTTTATAAGAGTTATCTCCCCTAGACCACTAAAATATATTGTGAATTGCATTATATCACTTTATCTCAGTAACTATAACAGATATTTATATGAAACCTTATATCATTAGTCATCATTTACCTTGACCTTGAAAATGGACTCAAGGTCAAAGGTCAAGGTCACGTTTGAAATTTTTGCATTGTCTTGTCATCGCTATTTCTTTAAAACGGTAAAATATAGGCAATATGTTCAAATGGAAAAAATGTTGGCCTCATAAAGGCGCAACTTTTTTCTATTTGGAAGGAAAGGATCCGGCTTCATCTTATAGGAGTTATCTCCCATTACAACCATTGATGAATAGTTTTTCATTAATTGCTTATCAACTATTGATAGTAGAGGCATGGGGTCTTCACTATAGACCATTGGGACACTTGACCTTGAACACAAATACAAGGTCAAAGGTCAAGGTCATTTTCTAATTTTTTTTTATATATTATAAGTAGTCATATCTCAATGACTTTAAGAGATATTGGCATAAAAGCTTCAATGTTGATCACTGTTGACCTTCAGCATGGTCAAGGTCATGCTGTAAAAGTCAAGGTCAAAGTCCTTTATAAATGTTTTTCATGGTACTATGTATTTTGAATGGCTTATTCTTTTAATGCTATTGCCTATAAGTAATATTTACGTAGATTAAAAGATCAGTTGTCAAGGTCATTCAAGTTTTCTTACGTCCTATTAAATGACCTTTCTTATTTTTAAAGATATCTAAATAGTTCTTTAATAATTTTTGTTCTTATTAATTGCTATAGACAAATTACGTATGTTTCTTAGCTTTTTGGTTTCAAGGTCATTTATTTAAGGTCTTCTTTTGAAGTGGAAAACCTATTAATCGTTCTTTAGAACGATTGAACCTATATTTATTCTTATTTTTTTTCCGCCAAGTTTTGTTATCCCATTATAAATTTTGTTTCGCGACATGTCGTAAAGACATTTTGTACTATGAATGTATGAGACATTAGGCATTCGCAGTTAACCCTGGCAGACCGAACACTTTTTCTTTACGGAGTTATTTCCCCTGTCATAAAAAAGCTTGTGTGCAGATAAACTTTGAAACCGCAAAAGATGTCGCAATGAAAGTTGTTCCAAAATGTTCAGCGAAGGATTGCGACACTTTATAACATATCGCAGTGAAGAATTTTTCACCTTCTTATAGGAGTTATTTCCCCTTATTTATTGCAAGTACATTTTTGACCATAGTAACTCATGAACCAGATGTGATAAAGACTAGATATTTCACAGTTGGTCATCATTGACCTTGACCTTGAAAAAGGTCACAAGGTCAAAGGTCAAGGTCATGTTCTAATTTTTGACCCTTTGTTGTGTGCAGATCTCTTCCTTTACTATAATAGATAGAGAACTGAACCCTTTACCAAAATGTGTATCATATTAAGATCTTGAATCGTCACTTTTTTTATTTGACATTTTATAAGAGTTGTCTCCCCTTAGACCAATAATATGCATTGTGAGTTACATTAGATCACTATATCTCAGTAACTATAACAGATATATACATGAAACCTTATATCATTGGTCATCATTGACCTTGACCTTTAAAATGGACACAAGGTCAAAGGTCAAGGTCACGTTCTCAATTTTGACATTGTCTCGCCATCGCTATTCCCTTGAAACGGTAAAAGATAGGCAATTACTTGTAATAGGTAAAATGTCAACTTTCACCTTGACCTTGCCCAAGGTCACAAGGTCAAAGGTCAAGGTCACCTGTGTTTCAGTACAGCGACATGTGAATTTTTGTACCTTTGGATTCGCTTTGTATTTTTAGCTTGCTACATGTCGCAATACAATTTGATGCCAGGCATGGGCAAAAACATGGGGAATTTTAGGGTATTCCGCCAGCCTGCAAAAATAAAGGGGGGGGTGTTTCTAAGGGACCCCATAAGAATGTAGTGTGCAGATTTCATCCTAGACCGCAGAGAATGGTGAAACAAAATGGACGCCAAATAGCTCGGGGATCCATGTCCTTGAATTGTCGCTACAGTAGAAATCATTCTGACGAACGATAAAAAAATTTCCAGGTCATGAAAATTGAAGATAGGTTTTTTATGCAAAAATCGCGATTTTCAGAAAAACCATAAATCCTAGCTTTTCGAAAATGGTGCCAATCGATTTAGAATGTCGATTTTACCCCAACCAAGTATCTCGGATGGGCATAAATGTCAACAAACTCGAAAATCGGCAGAAAAAAATCAAATGTCGAGACCCAATCGGTACCCCCTAGATTTCTGCGGTTGAATGTTTGTGCATTGATAAATCCTTAAAATATACATCTGAATTATGTCTTCATGAGTTGTTCTAGCTGAAACAAACATGTTTTGTACTTTCATTTATTTTGAAATCACAATAAAGTCCACGCGATGTGTCGTCTGTTCCTTCCCTTTGGTGAAAATCCGTTGCCTTTTACAATGCATTGAACGTAATATTCCAACGTTGATCACAACTGCATAATTGTTGACCTCCTGAGCCGTGATCTTGATGACATTTTTATGTATATCGCGATCATATGTAATATGCATCTGCGCAGTATAAAGTCTCTCCCCCAAAAGAATATAATATACTAACTCCGCGATAATATACCTCGATATCACGTGACGAAAGACGAAGTTACCAGTCAAATCAAAGCGTTCTATATGTATTTCATAAATAAAAATCAAAGAATTTTCTGTCTTTCTTATTTATTTCATTTGTAAATACACGAAAACAATATAAAATGTCTTTGTATTTTAAATGTAGAAAACACATAGAAGGTATATATACGTCAAAATTTGATATGTCATCAACAAGCTTCCGTGGCGCAGTGGATAGAGCGCAGGGCTGGCAATACTGACATCCTGAGTTCGATACTAGGATGTGGCAAGTCATTTTTGCATGGTTTTCTGCTACGTTTCACGTATATTTTGTGCAGTTATGTACTTTTATATAGAAAAAAAACATTTTTTTTTTACGCTGCGGTGTAAAAAATGTCGCTTGATGTGGAAAACATGATTTTTTCTTCCGAAAGGAAGAAAGGAACTTTAATTATTAAGGCTTTCCACTTTCCAGTGGAAAGACTTACTGTTATTAGTCTGTTTCTTATTATTATTAAGGCTTTCCACTTTCCAGTGGAAAGACTTACTGTTATTAGTCTGTTTCTTATTATTAGGTCTTTCCACCTTTCTGTGGAAAGACCTATAGCTATTGTTCTGATTATTATTATTATTATTATTATTCTTCTCCCACTTCTTGCGCAAACTTATGTGGGGTTTTTTCATTTCGCGACATGTCGCTTTGATATTTTATATCTGATATCGGTGACCCATTGCGCTTTTGCAGTTCACCCTGACTGACCGCACCCTTTTTATTTACGGAGTTATCTCCCCTTTTACTAAAAAGCTTGTTCCTGCTACTCCTCCTAAACCAAAAAAGATATCAATACCAAACCTTTACCAAAATGTGTCCTATATCCTTGCACAACTTTGGGACAGATTGATTGAAGGGTTCTGACGACATCTTATAGGAGTTATCTCCCTTTAAATAAAAAGTAGTAAGTGATATTCAAACAAATCTCAACAACTAAAAGAGATAGAGGCCTGGGGTCTTCACCATAGATCATCTTGACCTTTGACCTTGAAAATGGACACAAGGTCAAAGGTCAAGGTCACGTTCTAAATTTTGATATTTGCTTGTGTCCGCTACTCCTCTGAAACGGTAAAAGATAGATAAACACTTATTGAGAGTAAAATGTTCGTCTTATTAAGACGCAACTTTGTCACATTTGAAGCGAAGTAATATGATTTCATTTTATAGGAGTTATCTCCCATTATATATGTAACTGGTTGGTTTTTCACATGGTACTCATTAACTATTAATGATAGAGGGAAACTAAAGAGTGCAAAATGTTGGTCTTTTAAAGGAGCAACTTTGTCACATTTACAGGGAAAGGATTTGACTTCATTTTATAGGAGTTATCTCCCATTATATATGTAACTTATTGGTTTTTTACATGTTACTCATCAACTATAAATGATAGAGGAAAACTGAAGAGTGCAAAATGTTGATCTCTTAAAGGAGCAACTTTGTTACATTTACAGGGAAAGGATTTGACCGCATTTTATAGGAGTTATCTCCCATTATTTATGTAACTTATTGGTTTTTTACATGTTACTCATTAACTATTAATGATAGAGGAAAACTAAAGAGTGCAAAATGTTGGTCTTTTAAAGGAGCAACTTTGTTTTATTTACAGGAAAAGAATTTGACTTCATTTTATAGGAGTTATCTCCCATTATATATGTAACTTATTGGTTTTTTACATGTTACTCATTCACTGTAAATGATAAAGGGAAACTAAAGAGTGCAAAATGTTGACCTCTTAAAGGAGCAACTTTGTTACATTTACATGTAAAGGATTTGACTTCATTTTATAGGAGTTATCTCCCATTATATATGTAACTTATTGGTTTTTTACAGGTTACTCATTAACTATTAATGATAAAGGGAAACTAAAGAGTGCAAAATGTTGGTCTCTTAAAGGAGCAACTTTGTCACATTTACATGTAAAGGATTTGACTTCATTTTATAGGAGTTATCTCCCATTATATATGTAACTTATTGGTTTTATACATGTTACTCATTAACTATTATAGATAAAGGGAAACGAAAGAGTGCAAAATGTTGGCCTCTTAAAGGAGGAACTTTGTTACATTTATGTGGAAAGACCCTCAAATGTTCAACCGAACAGTTGATCTTTAATATTATTATTACTTTTCTTCCGATCTAAAATTCAATTTAGTGCTGCCAAAAAGTTTCTTATCCAATCGAGCTGAAAATTTGGCGGTGTGATGGATACCCCGTGGGCTTTCTCCCATTCACCCTGTTAGCACGCCCCGTCAAAAATGAGGGCGTGGCAGGGACCCCCCATGAAAACGTTGTTATCACATCTCCTCCTAAGGCACACAAAATGGTACAATAAAATGGACGCCGATTGCATCTGGGATCGATGTCCTCGAATTGTCGATAGGTAGAAAATCGCTGGGCGCAACCAATAAAAAGTTACCAGTCGTGCAAGTCCAACACCACTTTTTATGTAAAAATCGTAATTTCCCGAAAAACGATGCATCCCAGCTGTTTGAAACCCTCGCCATTCGCTTTAGAATGTCGATTTCAGTCTAAAAATGTCTCCCCGTAAGGTGTACGAGTCAATAAATCCTTAAAATCCCACATTGAACCACGTGACCACCCCTCCCCCCAGTCACGTAAATTTCGTCTGTCGTGATGTCCGTTTCAGCCATCGTCAGTGAATGACCGTGTAAATCGTGTGTCAACAAGTTGTTCTAACTGTCCGAACTGCATTTTACCTGAAACAATAACAAATTGAAACAATTTCCGACGTCACTTTTTTGTGTATTCCATCGTCTGCTACGTGCCTCGTGTAATTATTTTACAGTGTAAAATTCCAATAAAATAAAATAAAAAAGTCTTTTATTAATTGTCGGCATGGTCCGTTGATATTAATCCGTGTCGTCCTGAAATAAACAATCACTGAGATTACAGATCGTGCATCATGTCATATATATGTCCTTTCAGACCATCGTAACTCCCTAGAATGATAAAATAAAACTATCTCCGTGATATTATATAACAATGTCACGTGACTCCAGCCAGTTCTGTTCTTTGCCTTTTACCATAAATCTCTTTCTCTTCCCCTACAAGTCAAGAAAAGTCATTAAAATACCAAACATATAGTTAAGAACAGAAAAGTAAACAAACAAACAAATAAACAAAAAAACTGGTTCCCGGTTTTTATATAACCATAGTTGCATATAAAACTATGAACCCAAAAAGGGCCCAACTCTCCACCCAGGGACAGCATGTCAAAAACAATAAATCATGCTGGCCCTGGGGTGGAGGGGCCGGGCCCTTTTTTTTTCTTCAATTTTGTAATTAGAACGTTCTAGAAACAATGGAATAGAAACCCCCGGAGGGGGGGGGTATACGGGTATATTACGATGTAAAATGATAGATTTTCACCCTCTGGGGCCTCTTGTTTAACGTTTAACGCCAGTTTTTCCTATAGAAACGATAACGAGGGAAAGACCTTCCTGTGCATTTGTTCTACTGAACAAATGTCCTTTTAATTAAGGTCTTTCCCACTTCCAGTGGGAAGACCTTACTGTATTTCTTCTGATTATTATTATTATTATTATTATTATTATTATTCTTTTTCTTCCGCCACATTTCAAAACAGTCTGTGAAAAAGACTTCGCGACATATCATTTTGATCTTTTAAACCAAGTATCGAACTCTTAAGACCTGTTCGGTGTTCACCC
Organism: Limnoperna fortunei; assembly: GCA_944474755.1. NCBI lineage: Eukaryota > Metazoa > Mollusca > Bivalvia > Mytilida > Modiolidae > Limnoperna > Limnoperna fortunei. Next base: position 46,849,828 of record OX104112.1, read on the forward strand.
TGCGACACCGAAAACTTTTTCTTTACGGAGTTATCTGCCCCAACACCGTAAACCTTGTTATCAGAACAACTCAGAAACTATAAAATTTAGATAAAAACTGAAAAGTGACAAATGTTAAGGAACTTTTGAGACAACTTTGTGCCATAATTTGGCCAAAAAATTTTGTCGAGCGAAAGCGAGCGGTATACCTTGAATGTTTCAATCACTCCGGCCATCACCAAAACTCACAAACCGGAAGTCGAAAACACATTGGTTGTTCACCATTTGCTGTTTTGTGACATGACCTTAAAGAAAATCTCAAGGTTAAAGTTGAGATATGACCTCAACCTTAGGCCTCGAATCTTGTTATGATAACAACTCGAAAACCGTAAAAGATGGAAGCAGACAATAAATTGGAAAAATACTCCTCTCATTGAGACCTACATTTGGTCTTTAATGTCCGAAACTGTTCAATTTACCATTTAAGAGTTATTGCCCTTGACATGTTTCGGTTGATTGGTTTTTGACTTATAAATTGAAAACGGTTAGAGATAATATAGTAAACATATAGGTTTAAAGTGATCAGTATCAAAAGAGCTTCAATTTGAGCCAAAGGTCAAAGTTCATAGGTCAAGGTCATACCCTAGCAACAAGGTAACTGTTATAAAAAGTCCTTAGCAACCATATATTTTTAGAATCAGAATGATGTTCTTTACTGAAATACGTCATTACATGACTGGAAGTGGCATTTTGTCCATAGCAACCAACTAAATGTCCTTAGCAACCATACATTTTCTGACTTTGGACGATTTGCTTTGTACATTAAAACCATAGTAACTGACCGTTTAGTCATTATTTTTTCTATATAACTAGACATAACACTAACAAAATGCTGGGAAAGACCTCACATTTGTTCTCTGAACAAATGGCCTTTCATTATTATTATTAAGGCTTTCCACTTTCCAGTGGAAAGACTTACTGTTATTAGTCTGTTTCTTATTATTATTATTCTTATTTTTTTTCCGCCAACTGTTTTTTCCCATTATAAATTTTGTTTCGAGACATGTCGTAAAGACATTTTGTACTATGAATGTATGAGACATTACGCTTTCGCAGTTAACCCTGTCACACCGAACACTTTTACTTTACGGAGTTATCTCCCCTGTCACAAAAAAGCTTGTGTACAGAAAAACTTTGAAACCGTAAAAGATTTTGCAATGAAAGTTTTTGCAAAATGGTCAGCTATTGATCGCGACAATTTGTTACATATCGCGCAAAGTATTTTGACGACTCCTTGCAGGAGTTATTTCCCCTTATTTATTGGAAGTACATTTTGTACCAATGTAACTCATGAACCAGAGGTGATAGAGACTAGATATTTCACAGTTGGTCATCATTGACCTTGACCTTGAAAAAAATCACAAGGTCAAAGGTCAAGGTCACATTCTAAATTTTGACCTCGTGTTGTGTACAGATCTCCTCCTTAACCATAACAGATACGAAAATAAAGGTCTCTTGACAAAAGCTAGATCTTATTAAGATCTTGAATCGTCACTTTTTTAAATTGAGCTTTTGAAAGAGTTATCTCCCCTGGAACAAAACAATATTATGTCAATTGCGATATCTCAGTAACTATAACAGATATTTACTTCTAACTTGACCATTGGTCATCATTGACCTTGACCTTGAAAATGGACACAAGGTCAAAGGTCAAGGTCACGTTCTAAATTTTTACATTATCTTGACATCGCTATATCTTTGAAACGGTAAAAGATAGGCAATAACTTATAATGGGTAAAATGTTGGTCTAATAAAGGCGCAACTTTGTCACATTTGAAGGGAAAGGATTTGACTTCATTTTATAGGAGTTATCTTCCATTAAGACAACTGATTATTAGTTTTTCGTATATAACTTATTAATTATTTATAGTAGGGGCATTTTTTAAATAATTGCGAGTAAATTAAGACATGTCGCGACATGTTTTATCAACAGTTTATAGAAGTTGTCTCTCTTAGAATGCCAATCTCTAGCAAATAATACAGAACAATAAACAAATACTTATCATAAATTTACTTTTAAACCGTAAAAAGAGAGATAACTCAAATTTATTTGTTGAACTATTTCTGACTTTAACAAAATTAAAAGTTACTTCCCTTGTTTTTCAGTTAAATGAACAAATTTACAAATGCACCTGCGAGACTTTTCTATATTTGTATTACAAATAATAAATTTACTATAAAAAACACATCTAAAACAATATGTTTGATGAAATTTGGTGGTTAATTATGTTTTTAAATTAAACAATGAAAATAATATTGAGTATTTTACCTTTAGTGCTATATTAACTGGAATTGAATATATAAATGGAGATATATGTTTTCCTAGCAATGCTTTCCACAACATGCAGAGAATATTAAACTTTTAGTATTCAGATGTTAATGCAGAGGTAAATAATACAAAACAATAATAAAAACTATTTAATGCAAAGTCATAACCTGTCAACTTGTAATGTTTTAATTTCCTCCCGGTAAAAATAAAAGCTTTTTGACCAATCGCACATCATGCACCTTCTAAATCTTTGAAACGGGTAAAAGATAGGCAATAACTTATAATGGGTAAAATGTTGGCCTAATAAAGGCGCGCCTTTGTCACATTTGAAGGGAAAGGATTTGACTTCGTTTTATAGGAGTTATCTCCCATTAGAAACATTGATTATTAGTTTTCCATTCATAACTCATTAACTATTGATAGCAGAGGCATGGGGTCTTCACCAAAGACCCTTATGACCTCGACCTTCAAAATGGACACAAGGTCAAAGATCAAGGTAACGTTCTAAACTTTCACATTGTCTTGTTATTGCTATATCTTTGAAACAGTAAAAGATAGGCAATAACTTATAATGGGTAAAATATTGGCCTAATAAAGGCGCAACTTTGTTACATTTGAAGGGAAAGGATTTGACTTCATTTTATAGGAGTTATCTCCCATTCGAAACATTGATTATTAATTTTTCATTCATAACTCATTAACTATTGATAGTAGAGGTATGGGGTCTTCACCAAAAACCCTTATGACCTTGACATTGCAGACACATACAAGGTCAAAGGTCAAGGTCATCTGATTTTTGGAATTTATTATAAGTAGCCATATCTCATTAACTACAAGAGATATTGACATAAGATCTTCACTGTTGATCATTTTTGACCTTCATCATGGTCAAGGTCACCTTGTTAAGGGTCAAGGTCAATACATTTTTTTTTTAAATTTTTCATTTTCCGTGTATATGAAGTGGTTTATCCTAATAAATGCTTAGTTATTGATGTACAATATATGCAGAGATCAAAAGGTCAGTGGTCAATGTCATTAAAGTCTCTGAACGTCATATTTTATGACCTTTTTTATTTCAAAACTTATTTGAATGTTTTTTCTTTCATTTGTTCATAGTGTGAAATAGATTCCATTTACATATAAAGAAGGTCAGGTCAAGGTCATTATGCTCTACAATTTGACCTTTCCTATTTTAAATAATATATAAACAGTTTTGCTTTCAAATTTGTTAATTTTTAAAGACAAATTACAAATAATGTTTAGAAGCAGAATTCAATGCCATTAAATACAGATAGGTTCTTTCTGGCTGCGTAGAGTGGAAAGCCTATTAATCGTTCGGTAGAACGATTGAACCTATATTTATTCTTATTTTTTTTCCGCCAACTTTTTTTCCTCATTATAAATTTTGTTTCGCGACATGTCGTAAAGACATTTTGTACTATGAATGTATGAGACATTACGCTTTCGCAGTTAACACTGTCACACCGAACACTTTTTCTTTACAGAGTTATTTCCCTTGTCACAAAAAAGCTTGTGTACAGATAAACTTTGAAACCGTAAAAGATTTTGTAATAAAAGTTGTTGCAAAATGGTCAGCTATTGATTGCGACAATTTGTTACATATCGCGCAAAGTATTTTGACGACTCCTTGTTGGAGTTATTTCCCTTTATTTATTGGAAGTACAATTTGTACCATAGTAACTCATGAACCAGAGGTGATATAGAATAGATATTTCACAGTTGGTCATCATTGACCTTGACCTTGAAAAAGGTTACAAGGTCAAAGGTCAAGGTCACATTCTAATTTTTGACATTGTGTTGTGTACAGATCTCCTCCTTTACTATAATAGATAGAGAATTGAAACCTTTACCAAAATGTGTATCATATTAAGATCTTGAATCGTCACTTTTTTAATTTGACATTTTTATAAGAGTTATCTCCCCTAGACCACTAAAATATATTGTGAGTTGCATTATATCACTTTATCTCAGTAACTATAATAGATATTTATATGAAACCTTATATCATTAGTCATCATCTTCCTTGACCTTGAAAATGGACTCAAGGTCAAAGGTCAAGGTCACTTTTGAAATGTTGGCATTGTCTTGTCATCGCTATTCCTTTGAAACGGTAAAAGATAGGCAATAAGTTGTAATGGATAAAATGTTGGTCTCATAAAGGCGCAACTTTTTTCTATTTGGAGGGTAAGGATCCGGCTTCATCTTATAGGAGTTATGCCCCATTACAACCATTGATAATTAGTTTTTCATTAATTGCTTATCAACTGTTGATAGTAGAGGCATGGAGTCTTTACTATAGATCATAAGGACCCTTGACCTTGAAAACAAATACAAGGTCAAAGGTCAAGGTCATTTCTATTTTTTTTGTATATATTATAAGTAGTCATATCTCAATGACTACAAGAGATATTGGCATGAAATCTTCAATGTTGATCACTGTTGACCTTCAGCATGGTCAAGGTCATGCTGTAAGAGTCAAGGTCAAAGTCCTTTTTAAATGTTTTTCATGGTACTATGTATTTTGAATGCCTTATTCTTTTATAGTTACGTATGTTTCTTAGCTTTTTGGTTTCAAGGTCATTTATTGAAGGTCTTCTTTTGAAGTGGAAAGCCTATTAATCGTTCTTTAGAACGATTGAACCTATATTTATTATTATTCTTTTTTTTCCGCCAAGTTTCTTTTCCCATTATAAATTTTGTTTCGCGACATGTCGTAAAGATATTTTGTACTATGTATGTGTGAGACATTACGCTTTCGCAGTTAACCCTGTCACACCGAAAACTTTTTCTTTACGGAGTTATTTCCCTTGTCATAAAAAAGCTTGTGTCCAGATAAACTTTGAAACCGTAAAAGATTTTGCAATAAAAGTTGTTGCAAAATGGTCAGCTATGGATTGCGACAATTTGTTACATATCGCGCAAAGTATTTTGACGACTCCTTGTTGGAGTTATTTCCCCTTATTTATTGGAAGTACATTTTGTACCATTGTAACTCATGAACCAGAGGTGACAGAGACTAGATATTTCACAGTTGGTCATCATTGACCTTGACCTTGAAAAAGGTCACAAGGTCAAAGGTCAAGGTCAAATTCTAATTTTTGACCCTTTGTTGTGTGCAGATCTCCTCCTTTACTATAATAGATAGAGAACTAAAACATTTACCAAAATGTGTATCATATTAAGATCTTGAATCGTCACTTTTTTTATTTGACATTTTATAAGAGTTATCTCCCCTAGACCATTAAATATATTGTGAATTACATAACATCAATATATCTCAGTTACTATAACAGATATTTATATGAAACCCAATATCATTAGTCATCATTGACCTTGACCTTGAAAATGGACGCAAGGTCAAAGGTCAAGGTCACGTTTGAAATTTGGACATTGTCTTGTCATCGCTATTTCATTGAAACGGTAAAAGATAGGCTATAAGTTAAAATGGATAAAATGTTGGTCTCATTAAGGCGCAACTTTTTTACATTTGAAGGGAAAGGATCCGACTTCATCTTATAGGAGTTATCGCCCATTACAATCACTAATAATTAGGTTTTCATTAATTACTTATCAACTATTGATAGTAGAGGCATTGGGTCTTCACTATAGACCAGTATGACCCTTGACCTTGAAAATAAAACCAAGGTCAAAGGTCAAGGTCATCTTATACATTTTTGTATGAATGATAAATAGTCATTTCTTCATCATTATACGACATATTGACATAGGATCTTCACTGTTTGTCCTTTATTGTCCTTTATTGACCCTAAGCATGGTCAAGGTCATATTTAGAAAAGTCAAGGTCAAAACATATTTTTTGGAAATTCTGCTTTTTCGTGGAAATAAAATGGAAAATCTTAATAAATGCTTTGTTTTTAAAGCATAAAGTATGCAAAAATCAAAAACTTGCTGGTCAAGGGCATTTATGTCAATTAACGTCCTATTTTTTAACCTTTTTTATGTCGAAAGATAGCCGAATGGTTTTTTCTTTCGTTTGTTTATTTTGAAAAGAAAAGCCAATTTCCATAAACCAGAGTCAATGTCAAGGTCATTTTTGCGATAAGTGGAAAGCCTATCATTTGTTCGGTAGAACCAATGAACTTATATTTAAGGCTTTCCACTTTCCAGTGGAAAGACTTACTGTTATTAGTCTGTTTCTTATTATTATTATTCTTATTTTTTTTCCGCCAACTGTTTTTTCCCATTATAAATTTTGTTTCGCGACATGTCGTAAAGACATTTTGTACTATGAATGTATGAGACATTACGCTTTCGCAGTTAACCCTGTCACACCGAACACTTTTACTTTACGGAGTTATCTCCCCTGTCACAAAAAAGCTTGTGTACAGATAAACTTTGAAACCGTAAAAGATTTTGCAATGAAAGTTTTTGCAAAATGGTCAGCTATTGATCGCGACAATTTGTTACATATCGCGCAAAGTATTTTGATGACTCCTTGCAGGAGTTAATTCCCCATTATTTATTGGAAGTACATTTTGTACCAATGTAACTCATGAACCAGAGGTGATAGAGACTAGATATTTCACAGTTGGTCATCATTGACCTTGACCTTGAAAAAAATCACAAGGTCAAAGGTCAAGGTCACATTCTAAATTTTGACCTCGTGTTGTGTACAGATCTCCTCCTTAACCATAACAGATACGAAAATAAAGGTCTCTTGACAAAAGCTAGATCTTATTAAGATCTTGAATCGTCACTTTTTTAAATTGAGCTTTTGAAAGAGTTATCTCCCCTGGAACAAAACAATATTATGTCAATTGCGATATCTCAGTAACTATAACAGATATTTACTTGTAACTTGACCATTGGTCATCATTGACCTTGACCTTGAAAATGGACACAAGGTCAAAGGTCAAGGTCACGTTCTAAATTTTTACATTATCTTGACATCGCTATATCTTTGAAACGGTAAAAGATAGGCAATAACTTATAATGGGTAAAATGTTGGTCTAATAAAGGCGCAACTTTGTCACATTTGAAGGGAAAGGATTTGACTTCATTTTATAGGAGTTATCTTCCATTAAGACAACTGATTATTAGTTTTTCGTATATAACTTATTAATTATTTATAGTAGGGGCATTTTTTAAATAATTGCGAGTAAATTAAGACATGTCGCGACATGTTTTATCAACAGTTTATAGAAGTTGTCTCTCTTAGAATGCCAATCTCTAGCAAATAATACAGAACAATAAACAAATACTTATCATAAATTTACTTTAAAACCGTAAAAAGAGAGATAACTCAAATTTATTTGTTGAACTATTTCTGACTTTAACAAAATTAAAAGTTACTTCCCTTGTTTTTCAGTTAAATGAACAAATTTACAAATGCACCTGCGAGACTTTTCTATATTTGTATTACAAATAATAAATTTACTATAAAAAACACATCTAAAACAATATGTTTGATGAAATTTGGTGGTTAATTATGTTTTTAAATTAAACAATGAAAATAATATTGAGTATTTTACCTTTAGTGCTATATTAACTGGAATTGAATATATAAATGGAGATATATGTTTTCCTAGCAATGCTTTCCACAACATGCAGAGAATATTAAACTTTTAGTATTCAGATGTTAATGCAGAGGTAAATAATACAAAACAATAATAAAAACTATTTAATGCAAAGTCATAACCTGTCAACTTGTAATGTTTTAATTTCCTCCCGGTAAAAATAAAAGCTTTTTGACCAATCGCACATCATGCACCTTCTAAATCTTTGAAACGGGTAAAAGATAGGCAATAACTTATAATGGGTAAAATGTTGGCCTAATAAAGGCGCAACTTTGTCACATTTGAAGGGAAAGGATTTGACTTCGTTTTATAGGAGTTATCTCCCATTAGAAACATTGATTATTATTTTTCCATTCATAACTCATTAACTATTGATAGCAGAGGCATGGGGTCTTCACCAAAGACCCTTATGACCTCGACCTTCAAAATGGGCACAAGGTCAAAGATCAAGGTAACGTTCTAAACTTTCACATTGTCTTGTTATTGCTATATCTTTGCAACAGTAAAAGATAGGCAATAACTTATAATGGGTAAAATATTGGCCTAATAAAGGCGCAACTTTGTTACATTTGAAGGGAAAGGATTTGACTTCATTTTATAGGAGTTATCTCCCATTCGAAACATTGATTATTAATTTTTCATTCATAACTCATTAACTATTGATAGTAGAGGTATGGGGTCTTCACCAAAAACCCTTATGACCTTGACATTGCAGACACATACAAGGTCAAAGGTCAAGGTCATCTGATTTTTGGAATTTATTATAAGTAGCCATATCTCATTAACTACAAGAGATATTGACATAAGATCTTCACTGTTGATCATTTTTGACCTTCATCATGGTCAAGGTCACCTTGTTAAGGGTCAAGGTCAATACATTTTTTTTTTAAATTTTTCATTTTCCGTGTATATGAAGTGGTTTATCCTAATAAATGCTTAGTTATTGATGTACAATATATGCAGAGATCAAAAGGTCAGTGGTCAATGTCATTAAAGTCTCTGAACGTCATATTTTATGACCTTTTTTATTTCAAAACTTATTTGAATGTTTTTTCTTTCATTTGTTCATAGTGTGAAATAGATTCCATTTACATATAAAGAAGGTCAGGTCAAGGTCATTATGCTCTACAATTTGACCTTTCCTATTTTAAATAATATATAAACAGTTTTGCTTTCAAATTTGTTAATTTTTAAAGACAAATTACAAATAATGTTTAGAAGCAGAATTCAATGTCATTAAATACAGATAGGTTCTTTCTGGCTGCGTAGAGTGGAAAGCCTATTAATCGTTCGGTAGAACGATTGAACCTATATTTATTCTTATTATTCTTCCGCCAAGTTTTTTCCTTTCCCATTATAAATTTTGTTTCGCGACATGTCGTAAAGACATTTTGTACTATGAATGTATGAGACATTACGCTTTCGCAGTTAACCCTGTCACACCGAACACTTTTTCTTTACGGAGTTATTTCCCCTGTCATAAAAATCTTGTGTGCAGATAAACTTTGAAACCGTAAAAGATTTTGCAATGAAACTTTTTGCAAAATGGTCAGCTATTGATTGCGACAATTTGTTACCTATTGCGCAAAGTATTTTGACGACTCCTTGCAGGAGTTATTTCCCTTTATTTATTGGAAGTACATTTTGTAGCATTGTAACTCATGAACCAGAGGTGATAGAGACTAGATATTTCACAGTTGGTCATCATTGACCTTGACCTTGAAAAAGGTCACAAGGTCAAAGGTCAAGGTCATGTTCTAATTTTTGACCCTTTGTTGTGTGCAGATCTCCTCCTTTACTATAATAGATAGAGAACTGAAACCTTTACCAAAATGTGTATCATATTAAGATCTTGAATCGTCACTTTTTTTATTTGACAGTTTTATAAGAGTTATCTCCCCTAGACCAATATAATATATTGTGAATTACATTATATCACTATATCTCAGTTACTATAACAGATATTTATATGAAACCTTATATCATTAGTCATCATTGACCTTGACCTTGAAAATAGACACAAGGTCAAAGGTCAAGGTCACGTTTGAAATTTTGACATTGTCTTGTCATCGCAATTGCATTGAAACGGTAAAAGCTAAGCTATAAGTTATAATGGATAAAATGTTGGCCTCATTAAGGCGCAACTTTTTTACATTTGGAGGGAAAGGATCCGACTTCATCTTATAGGAGTTATCCCCCATTACAACCACTGATAATTAGGTTTTCATTAATTACTTATCAACTATTGATAGTAGAGGCATTGGGTCTTCACTATAGACCAGTATGACCCTTGACCTTGAAAATAGAAACAAGGTCAAAGGTCAAGGTCATCTTATAAATTTTGGTATTTATGATAAATAGTCATTTCTTCATAATTATACGACATATTGACATGAGATCTTCATTGTTTGTACTTTATTGACCCTCAGCATGGTCAAGGTCATATTGACAGAAGTCAAGGTCAAAACATATTTTTCGGAACTTCTGCTCTTTCGTGTAAATAAAATGGTAATTCTTAATAAATGCTTTGTTTTTAAAGCATTAAGCATGCAAATATCAAAAACTTGCTGGTCAAGGGCATTTATGTCAATTAACGTCCTAATTTTTTATTTCGAAAGATAGCCGAATGGTTTTTTCTTTCCTTTGTTTAATTTGAAAAGAAATGTCAATTTCCATAAAACCAAAGTCAATGTCAGAGTCATTTTTGCGATAAGTGGAAAGCCATCATTTGTTCGGTAGAACCAATGAACTTTAATTATTATTATTCTTTTTTTTTCCGCCACGTTTTCTTTTCCCATTATAAATTTTGTTTCCCGACATGTCGTAAAGACATTTTGTACTATGGATGTATGAGACATTACGCTTTCGCAGTTAACCCTGGCTCACCGAACACTTGTTTTTTACGGAGTTATCTCCCCTGTTACAGAAAAGCTTGTGTGCAGATAAACTATGAAACCGTAAAAGATTTCGCAATAAAACTTTTTGCAAAATGGTCAGCTATTGATCGCGACAATTTGTTACATATCGCGCAAAGTATTTTTACGACTCCTTGCAGGAGTTATTTCCACTTATTTATTGGAAGTACATTTTGTAGCATTGTAACTCATGAACCAGAGGTGATAGAGACTAGATATTTCACAGTTAGTCATCATTGACCTTGACCTTGAAAAAGGTCACAAGGTCAAAGGTCAAGGTCATGTTCTAATTTTTGACCCTTTGTTTTGTGCAGATATCCTCCTTTACTATAATAGATAGAGAACTGAAACCTTTACCAAAATGTGTATCATATTAAGATCTTGAATCGTCACTTTTTTATTTGACATTTTTATAAGAGTTATCTCCCCTAGACCAATAAAATATATTGTGAATTACATTATATCACCATATCTCAGTTACTGTAACAGATATTTATATGAAACCTTATATCATTAGTCATCAATGACCTTGACCTTGAAAATGGACACAAGGTCAAAGGTCAAGGTCACGTTTGAAATTTTGACATTGTCTTGTCATCGCTATTGCATTGAAACGGTAAAAGATAAGCGATAAGTTATAATGGATAAAATGTTGGTCTCATTAAGGCGCAACTTTTTTACATTTGGAGGGAAAGGATTCGACTTCATCTTATAGGAGTTATCCCCCATTACTACCACTGATAATTAGGTTTTCATTAATTTCTTATCAACTATTGATAGTAGAGGCACTGGGTCTTCACTATAGACCAGTATGACCCTTGACCTTGAAAATAGAAACAAGGTCAAAGGTCAAGGTCATCTTATAAATTTTGGTATTTATGATAAATAGTCATTTCTTCATAATTATACGACATATTGACATGGGATCTGCACTGTTTGTCCTTTATTGACCCTCAGCATGTTCAAGGTCATATTGACAGAAGTCAAGGTCAAAACATATTTTTCGGAAATTCTGCTTTTTCGTGTAAATTAAATGGTAAATCTTAATATATGCTTTGTTTTTAAAGCATTAAGTATGCAAATATCAAAAACTTGCTGGTCAAGGGCATTTATGTCAATTAACGTCCTATTTTTTAACCTTTTTTATTTCGAAAGATAGCCGAATGGTTTTTTCTTTCGTTTGTTTTTTTTGAAAAGAAAAGCCAATTTCCATAAACCAGAGTCAATGTCAAGGTCATTTTTTGCGATAAGTGGAAAGCCTATCATTTGTTCGGTAGAACCAATGAACTTATATTTATTTTTATTTTTTTCCGCCAAGTTTTCTTTTCCCATTATAAATTTTTTTTCGCGACATGTCGTAAACATATTTTGTACTATGGATGTATGAGACATTATGCTTTCGCAGTTGACCCTGGTACCCTGAACACTTGTTCTTTACGGAGTTATCTCCCCTGTTACAGAAAAGCTTGTGTCCAGATAAACTATGAAACCGTAAAAGATGTCGCAATGGAAGTTGTTCCAAAATGTTCAGGGAAGTTTTGTGACACTTTATAACATATCACATTAAAGAATTTTTCACCTTCTGATAGGAGTTATTTCCCCTTATTTAGTGAAGGTACATTTTATGCGATTGTAACTCATGAACCAGAGATGATAGAGACTAGATATTTCACAGTTGGTCATCATTGACCTTGACCTTGAAAAAAGTCAAAAGGTCAAAGGTCAAGGTCACATTCTAATTTTTGACATTGTGTTGTGTTCAGATCTCCTACTTTACTTTAATAGATAGAGAACTGAAACCTTTACTAAAATGTGTATCATATTAAGATCTTGAATCGTCACTTTTTTATTTGACATTTTTATAAGAGTAATCTCCCCTAGACCACTAAAATATATTGTGAATTGCATTAT